>WAEK01000004.1:1927500-2527500 GCA_011634665.1 Mortierella sp. BCC40632
CCAAATAAAAAAATTGAAATAAAAAGACTTGATAAATGTCTTTTTCTAAAGGCTAGTGCGACAGGCGACTACACTAGATAACACGGGAGGAACTGGAAGAGTTCAAGCACACAAAGGTCAATTTATTTCTATAGTAACACTGTTAGAGCGCAGAGGGTTTGAGGGAGGTGGGATCGTTTCCTGGAAGAATTCAAGCACACAAAGGTGAAGAACTCTTCCAGCAGCGGTGGCAACCGTTTAAATACTATTTCCCCAAGGGTAGCGGGCTCCCTTCGGTATTGCTATTGGGGTAGGGTTACCATCCTGAGCGCTGCTCTTGTCGGAGCCGAAAATGGTAGTCTGCCCAAAAGGGGCCCTAGGTGTAGAGGTATCGCAGACCGATGAGTGGTTCGACAGTTGTGGACGGCATCATAGCAGCCGTACATGGGGTGCCTACAAGACATGAGCCTACACAGATGTATAGTCAAGATGCTCAGAAGATGTATATTTATTGTTGAGATTTAATCTGCAATAGTGCTAAAGAGGGGCCTAGGGCAGACGGCATACATGGAGGAAAGATGTACATGTACATGGAATAAGCTACAGGGTATGAATGAGCAAAGAAAATATAAACGGTTATGCAGCATACACTACATTAAGCAGTGAGCTGTGTGCAAGCTTCTACACCCTTCTAAGAAAGGTTTTAAACTCTGGAGTGCCAGTCGTTTCGATTCTGGTGTGGGTTGAGTCAAGAGAGTGGGCAGTGCTGGTCACTTGCCTGCTGCCAGATGCCATGGCTTCAAAGACGGGGCTCAGTCCTTGTTCTATGGTGACTCTCAGGTCATTCCAGATTTTGATCTGAGTGCCGATTGTGCTAAGCTCTGTCAGGTTATCAGGGATTGTAACGTCTCGTGCATGGACCAGAATGTACAAATTTCCGCACTTGAACATCAGATATGTCGCCATGTTTTGGCCAATTACTTGCCACCCAACGAGTACAGAGTCGTGAACGTCATAAACATCCTCGATAACATCCAGAGCATCCTTCAAAGATAGACCGACTCGAACCAAATCTTTAGCGTTTTTCTTCTTGTGGCCCTTCTGTGCATGCGAAGTCACTTCGCCGATTCCCACTTCGCAAACAGTCTTGTTGGATGCATCCTTTATCTCTAGAGCGAGGTCAGGCTCCTTTCGACTTCTGTGGCCGCTACGCGAACGTCCTGATTTCGTCGTTGAGTCCACACTAGTGTTCTTCAACTCGACTCACCAACTCACCGACTCAACTCAACTCATGAGTTGAGTTGAGTTCGAACTTTCTCCCAACTCGTGTAACATGAGTTGAGTTGAGTCGAAGCTTTTTTCGACTCATGAACTCATGAGTTGAGTTGAGTTAAGTTGAGTTGGAGTGAGTCGACTCGCTTACAGGGCGTAGATGCCCTGAGTTGAGATGAGTTCAGATTTTTCCCAACTCATGTGTGCATGAGTTGAGTTGAGTCGAAACTCCAACTCAACTCAACTCGACTCATGGGAAACACTGGTCCACACTACATGTACAGTGCCGGCCATAATTGTTACAATGTTTTCAATTTTTTTTTTAATCTTGGGATACTCGCCCTCCAATGGTTGGAATCGACTGAAAATCGGAATGAACATTCATTTATTGATGATAAATATATTCTCTAAGTTTTAAAGAGGTACCTCAATTGGCTGTTGAGATTTTTGGTCACTAATAGGGCCTGGTCATTGTAACAGTTTTGACCGACATGAAAAATTTCCTTGATTTTTGTCTTCAACGAGCTATATCTCGCTGGATCAGTACTTTGTTTGCCTCCCTTTGGCTCTATGGACAGCCCTGAGTCTCTTTGGCATGCTCCTAATCAGGCTGCGGCAGTATTCTACCGGAATCTTGTACCATTCTGTGGAGATTGGCTCCCATAACTCGCGATAGCTTTTAGGACGTGTTGGATACTTGGCCAGTCTTTTCTTCAAGTAAGCCCACATATTTTCGATTGGATTCAAGTCAGGGGATTGTGCAGGCCAGAATAAAAGCCTATCGTCGGCCTCTGTCACCCCAATCGACTCGAGGTACGCCTTGGTAACCTTGGCTGTATGCTTGGGATCGTTGTCGTGCTGAAAGATGAATTCTTCTTGAGTCATGCCCCATTCCTCAACAGACATATGCAGATCCTCTCGGAGAATCTGGATATACAAGTCGGAGTCCATGGTTTCATCGATCTTAGCAATTTAACCTGGTCCGTTCCATGACATGCATGACCAGACCATCACACTACCCCCACCAAATTTGACTGTTCCTTGGACTGTTCGGCTTGTTATTGCCCCTTCCTGTTCATCCCACACCCACTGCAAGCCGTCGGAACAAATTCGGTTGATCTTGGACTCGTCAGACCAGACAACTGAAGCCCAGTCGTCCTCAGTCCATTCCTTGTACTTGTTGACAAACTGTAATCGGCCACGAATGTGATTTCTTTTCAACGCAGGTCGTTTCACAACTCGTTTGGCGATTAGTCCAGCCTCTCGAAGTCTTCTCTTGAGAGTGGTAATCGATATTGGTGCGGGATTGATTTCATTGGCCTGATCAAGTCCACCAGATGCTGACTTGATTAGACCACGTTTCAGATTGAGCTTGATATGTTCAACTGTCGAGGCTAAAATTTTCCTTGGTCGACCTCCTTTGAACTTGGACAGATCCAAATCATTGCTTACAGCAATCCTGTGGACAGTTGCATTAGAAATATTCAGCTTCTTGGCTGTCTCTCTGGTGGATGTTCCTTCCTGCAAAAGCTTCAATGCTTCCTTGATGGTTCGTGGCGGTGTTGGCTTCATAGTTGGCACATGAGATGAAAAGAGGTAGAACAGTGATTTTTGGAAAAAATCGGGATGTTTTAGAATCAAAACAATGAAAAATTGACGAAAAAGAATTTTTTATCGTATTTTTTACATGGTCGGTCAAAACTGTTACAATGATATCGGACCCTTTGTCTGTCAATAACTCTTCAACTATTGCCGTTATCCAGTTGAAACTTTAAGGGCGTATTCTCCATTGATTAATGATGCTTCAGTCAAATTATCAGGCCATTTGATAGCTTGTGCAGCATGTAAGTAGGAATTCAGATGAAAAGTAAAAAACATTGTAACAGTTTTGGCCGGCACTGTACATTAAAGAGCTCAAATTTAACACTATCTTTGCCTTACAAATACATAAGAGATCCGGCACCTTACTTACAAGTTCAAGAATACTCTTTGGCTGGGTATACTCATGAACACCCTACATAATGGCAATATAAACGAGGAGATGGACGTTGACTCGGAGTAATCTTTTGTACTGTCGCTGTCAGGGAACTCTTGCACTGCAGCCATAAGGAAAGTCCAGAGCTTCTGGTACATGCTGTCCGATGGTGCATTGTCCAAAATGTGCTTCAGACACTTCGAGCGATCATATCCATAGTCCTCATGGGCCTATTAAGCGAATAGATGAAAGTTAGAAGAAACCCTTCTCAAATACACATATTTAAATCTCTTCATGAGGCAATGCTTACATCCAGCCATATGCGTACTTGGTTCCGTCAAGCCCTTGCCTGGGTGTCCTGCCACCTCGTCAAGGCCATTTCGCGCATTTCGTTGACCTGCTTGATTGGGAGCCGCTCTCGCAGCTCCTGGACCCCTCGGACCCTTTGCCCTAGTTGTAGATCCTGCCTTTTGACTTGCCCCCTCTGCGGGCGCTCTTCGTACCTGGTCTTTTTCCCTTTCTCTGCATTTGTATTTTTAGTAGCTACATATACAGTTGGCGCCAAAATGGTTTCAATGTTTTCAGAAATTTCGCTTTTTCTAATTTTCTCGTTTATTCTTTCTTTCTCTTTCATATTCAATTCTAATAGAAAGGAAAGTCTTATCAATGGTGGACCCGAGAAATAAGAAAGCGGGCCTTTATCACTTCACATGAGCGAGCTATGCCGCCTCCAATGTTGTCGTCTCATAGAAACCATTTTGCCACTAGTCCGGGAAAATTCTTCAATACCTCGTATTCCCCCCTTTCGCTTTCAACACGGCCTCTACTCTTCGTGGCATCGACTCATAGAGCTTGTCAATCATATCCTGTGGTATCAGCTCCCATTCCTCCAGCACCATATCCCACAATTCATGAACACTCGTAGGCCGCTTCTCTCGTTGACCAATCTGAACCTTCAGCTTGTCCCAAACATGCTCGATTGGATTTAAATCTGCTGATTGTGCAGGCCATCGAAGAACCTCAATATCCTGATCCTCCAGGTACTTGGTTATTGCTTTGGCTTTTGTGTTTGGGGTCGTTGTCGTGCTGAAAAATGAAGTCATTTTTTCCGAGATCATAACACTCGAGACTTTCTTTCAATGTTGTGTCGAGAATATTGATGTAATCCTCCTTTTTCATAGTTCCTTCATAGATCTGACAGCCATAGCCAAGTCCCTTGGACGTCATACAGCCCCAGAACATCAAGGATCCATCTCCATGCTTGACAGTAGGTTGAAGATGAAATGGTTGAACCGGATCGCCTGGCTTAGCCCAGTAATATTGTATCCCGTCCGAGTTCCAGATGTTTATCTTTGTTTCATCTGAGAATACCACTCGCTTCCAGTCATCGATGGTCCAATTTTTATGACCTCTTGCCCACTCCAAACGCGCTTGCTTGTGTCGCTGTGCTGTAGCTCCTTTGCTCCAAAGACACACGGGGGATGCTCAAAGGAGAGGAAGGCAAAGGGACGGTCATCTGGTCGAGGGCCAATGAATGAGAGTCATAGGATTGCTCAGGTGGGAACAACAGCCAGGAAGGAAGGAAAGAATGAAGGGGGGAATCGGAACGAGAAGAGTCTTACATCAAAAGCGCCATGCTACCAACGGGTCGCCAGGAGCTCTTCAATGGCATGAAACGAGCGGAAGGCAGCACAAAGCTAAATCAAGCTTCTACAAAAGAAGGGGGAAGGGTGGACGCATCTTACTTTCAAAGTCAACAAGGAACAAAAACAAAAGGAAGAAACGACCAGGAGCAAACAAGAGCCTGCTCAAGTATTTATTCATCTACTATCTATTGAGGGGCATGCAGACCAGATGGCTCCGCAGCCCCAAGTTGTCCACCTCTTGGAAAGGGCTAAAATCGTAGCTACTGCGACCAGTGTCAGTTACTACACGACATCGCTTACTAAGGAAAGGCTTTTTGACTTTTTTCTTCGCTTGAAAGCCGATCTCCCTGAGGTTGCGAAGGACTGATCTGTACGAGATAACAGTCCCTTCACCATTGAGGCTCTTGTGGACCTGCTTGCCAGTCTTCAAAATGCCGGAAAGTAACTTCCTGTTGAGATCATTCTTGGAGCGAGCCGAGAGAATTCTTGGTCTTCCTGTTGGTTGCCTTTGTAGAGTAGGTAAATGCTTGGTTCGGATCCTTGAAACAGAAGCAGGGCTGACTGATAATCGTCTAGCGACATTCTTGACGGAGTAGCCTGCTTTTAGCTGGCTTATGATAGAGTTTTGAGTGTCTTCTTTCGTTTTTTTCATGATGGAGGAATATCGACCATCTTCGAGCGATTGCACCCGTATTTTATATCAAACTTGTCAAGATCTATTCATCATCTTTTCATCTCTCTGACTGACTGTAGATATAAGACAAACGATTGTGAAAAAAGAGATGAAATAGCAATAAATATAAATGGCGTGCCCAAGTGGCGAAATGGTTCCAATATCTAGCTTCAACAATTTACCTCATAGCACGCCTTTCTGACAACATATTGAAAATCTGTTTACACTGTCGTGAACAAGGCATTCAGGGTATTGTTTTCAATCGAAGCAACAAGGTGCATTTACATATTCTCGATGGGTAGAAAATTGCTAAAATATGAAAATTTGAGAATTATTGAAACCATTTTGGCGCCCACTGTATCGTTTCTGGGTCACCCTCCACCTTTTCCTTCCTCTCTCTACTCTTCTGTTGTAGGATAGTGTAGTTTTTGTGAACTAGCTGGCCACGTCCGCAGACCGTGGTATGAGTGCGCGCCGACGAATAAAACCCCTAACGGGGCCCATAAAAAAAAAAAAAAAAAAAAAAAAAATATGTGAGCGGCTTATTCTCACATATAACCACCTTTTTTGCCGATTAAAGTGGGTTGGGTGCCTCAACTTGCGATTTTTTTGAAATCATCTGGTAGGGATGATCGCTCGACGCCTCCTGACGAATTTCCAGGAGATGGTGTGGTGTAGTAAATACGACTGGGCGATCTTCTGGCCCCTGGGCCAGGGGGTATAAATGGTGTCCCTCGACACCAGACAATAAAGACAGTTTTGTTTTCTTCCTTTTATTTTCCCGATCCGTTTGTGAATACTTACCGTCTGGAGCAGGTCCACTCGTCCGCCCGCCCCGGGGGTGCGATCCTGTAGCTAGATATTGTTCATTTGCGAGTCTTTTCTCTTGCCTTGTTCTCTCTCTATAGAACGGTGATACGCGTCGTGATCAGTATGTTTCCCTCTTCTATGCTGGCAATCCCCTTTCCCAATAGGTCTCACACACCTGCCTGCCAAGTAGTGCGAGCTCTTTCCCCCTGTGCTGGTCCTCTACGCCGCAATGGGGCCTTGGGTTTGTGCGTCAGGAGCCCAAAAACCAAATTCCAAAATGGTCGTACTAACTCCATGTAATTTTCCAGCTCACAATTTGACTTCTAGACCCCTCTGAATTTTCTGCACTCAGCTCCGTGCAAAAATTTCCGTACTAACTCCGTGCAAAAGTGGATGTGTGTGGCCCGTGTGGCCGAGTGGGATTGACAGCTCCACACATCCAACCCGTCCCGGTTTCGTCTCCGGGGAGTGCGAATAATTACGATCAATACTACCTATTATTTACAAAAAGAGTTATTTTCCGTATTAAAATTCACACTCAGGCCTGGGATGCTCTACGAGCAGAAAAGATCCACTCAAAAACACGAACCTCTCCTGGAAAAAGGGGGTAAAAACCATCCGACCCGCAAGGGACAGGACATCCAGGGCCTCCGAAAGGAGGTGGTTAGTCGCTATGTGGGAAGCGGCGAGACAGCTCAAGTTACGGGAAGGCCCTTCGGGCTGGGCCGTCGCGCTCTGTTTACAGAGTGGCGCGAGAGATGAGAGCGGCTGTCGGTGAAAGGTATGGGCAACCTAGTAGCTTAAGGTTTCACCGGCGTGACAGGGAGGCGGATACCTACATGGTTCCGTCTCCCTTAACGTCGCCTGTACTACAACAGGCACGCTACTGGTATCGTCCTCTCCAACACCCGTTTTACCCACGCGGCATATGCAGACGATACTATCCTTGCCGTCGCCGAGGGCGATGAGGAGGCAGCACAAAGGGCCATCCAGCTACACGAGAGGGCCTCGGGAGCAAAGATCAACGTTGAGAAGACTGCGGTCATCCCCCTCACCCCCACCAGCACCAACTCAATTCCCCTCCCCGGCTTCAGCATCAAAGAATATGGAGAGCCTTTCACCCACCTCGGTATCACTCTCCGCGTAGGCGGCCGTGACATGGCACAGATCGAAGACAACATAGTGAACTCGGTGAAAAAGTCCATTAATGCACTTTCGTACACTCTCTCTCCCTTCAAGGGAGGGTACATGTTGCAAACGCCTACATCTACTCCAAAGTGTGGTATGGAGCAGCCTTCTACCAGTTCTCGCCTACTTTTTTCAAGAAGATCAACTCCTTGACGTCAGACCTCCTGTGGAACGGACACAAACCTTCGGTCAGCAGAGACTGGCTCAGACGACCCAAGGATAAAGGTGGATTTGGTTTGATGGACGTCGAGCTCCAATGCTCGGCGCTCAAAGCCAAATGGCTCGCACGATGGCGCACGGCCTCCCCCCAGTGGGGTGACCTCTTCACTGCAGTTGCACAAGAGACGTACGCCCTCCTCCGCCCCACCGACGCGATTGCCCTCCTCACCCACCCCTCCGAAGCACAAACTCGCTCACCCCACTCCCGCAGACACTACCGCCTCACAGTGGTTCCAGACGCGATGTGGGCCTTCGCCAGACTCCTCCCCACCCCAACACAGACCCCGACGTTAGAGGGGAGACCGTCTTCGCAGGAGAGGTCGACATTGAAGGGTTTTCAGTCCGCGCTGCCCGTCAATACCTGGAGAGCAGAAAGCAGAACACTCGTCAGGAAAATTTCGACCAAGGCAAAGACCCATACGCCCCAGTCTATGGTAGGCTGCGGCTCAAGTCTCCTACACAAAACAACGAGCCCTACCCTGACAAGTGGTGGGACACGGTCTTCAAGCGCACACACCACCCCCTCAGGACACCAAAAGAGAGGTCTTTTCTTTTCAACCTCGCTCACCATGCAATCACCACCGACAAGGCCAGAGCCAAGTGGAAGGAAGACGTCAATGGCAAGTGCAAGCGCTGCCTCATTGACTACCCAGATCAGGAGCCTCATATAGAGGACCTTCGACACGCCTTCGCCAACTGTGGAGCAGTCTGGGCCCTCTGGAAGGCCGCCCGTTCCTGGATCACCACCCTCGTCCCTGGCATGGTCGTCAGCAGTCTGCCTGACAACTGCATGCTGGGATGGCCAGAAATTGAGAAACTGCCCCCTATCGCAGTACACATCCACTCGTTGGTCCTGTACAGCATTTGGAGGACTTTTGTTGCCATCCACAAGCTACTCCCGGGACAACCCCCGAGAGATGGCACAGCGGACGACCTCCTCTGGCTCACCGTCAACAGCCTCAAGCTCCGTGCACACACAGCACTCCAACAAGCTCTCCTCAAGGACAACAAACAGCAAGCAACGAACCCAAACCCAGCAGCAACTTCAGATGCCAATTACAAGCGAATGCACAAGACTTGGAATCACCCTCCGTATATTGTGGTGTCCAAAGAGGAGGTGACATTTGGTTGGATGTGGCCCACCCCTGGCTATGGTCCTTTTTAGACATGCCAGGGGAGTACACTCCTCCAGCTTCGCGCGCGCAAGACCGAAGCCGCCTGACATCAGGCGAGCAAACGTCGCTGACGTTGACCTGCTTGATTGATTGGGAGCCGCTCTCGCAGCTCCTGGACCCCTCGGACCCTTTGCCCTAGTTGTAGATCCTGCCTTTTGACTTGCCCCCTCTGCGGGTGCTCTTTGTACCTGGTCTTTTTCCCTTTCTCTGCATTTGTATTTCTAGTAGCTATATCGTTTCTGGGTCACCCTCCACCTTTTCCTTCCTCTCTCTACTCTTCTGTTGTAGGATAGTGTAGTTTTTGTGAACTAGCTGGCCACGTCCGCAGACCGTGGTATGAGTGCGCGCCGACGAATAAAACCCCTAACGGGGCCCATAAAAAAAAAAAAAAAAAAAAAGGATGAAGATATTCTCACATATATGTGAGCGGCTTATTCTCAGTCATATGTGAGAATAGCTCTCAAACTCATTTTTTTTCTTAATCTCACATATGTGTGAGACGCTTATTCTCACACATATCTCCTGAAAAAGGCCTCCAGCTTACTCTCACACATATCTCAACGTTCTGCTCTCACATTTATCTACAGTCCCAGCATTTTTTCTTTCTTCTTTTTTTTTACAGGCCCCGTTAGGGGTTTTATTCATTTGTGCGCACCCGTCCCATGTTTTCCAGACGTGGCTATCTAGTCCTCAATCCACCAAGGAAAAGGAAAAAAAAAAAAAGTAAGAGAATAGGTGGAAGGCGATCCAGAGAAGAGGAAAAAGACCAGGGTACAATGAGCACCCGCAGAGAGGGGCAAGTCAAAGGCAGGGACTACAACTAGGGGCAGAGGTCCCAGCTTTTCAGCCACTCAATACGACTGTTATGTCATCGGTCTATGATGCCGATTTGACACATCGTCAATTGTGCTCCCCTTTTTTCTTACTCTTTTCGCCACTACTCAAAATCCTAGCACTCCTCGGTCGTCCTTTTGGTCTTCACTCTTCTTGGATCGCCGACGGTAGGAGTCTCACCATCGTTTTGCACAGCTGCTTCACTTTCCATATCCTTTTCCAGAGATCCCTGAATTTCCTCCATCTTGCTCAAAATCTTCCCATGCATAAGTGGATCGTTGCTCGAAAGACCTGCGATCTTCTTTCCGAGTCCTGTTATTTCTGCGTGCCGTCTCTTCCTAGATTGGGTCTCCTTGTGATAAGCGACATTTTTTTTTTTTTTCGGAGGAGAACAGGTCAGAAACACTGGTCATGAAAGAATCCGAGGGATACCCCATTCTGGTTGACTTGTGGTGCCGAGAAGCGGCCTGGAAAGACTTGCGTCCAATCCTCTCACTAAGATCGGGGATGTCTTGGATGGATTCCTTATACCAGCGGCGGTGCACTAAACTGATGTGATATCGGCACTCTGGCTCTTTCCTCATGACGCAGAAAAAAAAATGGCGGCAAACGACTCCCAAATTTTGGAGGAGTAGACAAGTGCAGAAGTACGAGTGATCGGTCAGAAGTATGACGTATTCCTTCTGTTCGCAGCCCAACGTGTCCTTTGCCCTGAAAACGAAACGCGTATCGTCTTGACCGATCCTAGAGATCAGAGAAACGAGAGTTGATATACGCCCCGATTCATCCTATTACACGAGACGAGGCAATATTAATATCCTCTTCTAAAAAAAAAAAAAAAAAAAAAAAAAAAAAGTGTGTGTTGGATAGGATACTTGCCGAGTCACTGTCTGGGGGGTAGAGCTCCAAGAGCTCCTGTAGACTCTTGAGACGCGCAGAAAACCCAAATGATGAGTCCATCTCCCGCCTCATTTTGGCCTTAGCAAACGAACCCAAAAGATCCTCATTGGATTGTAGTACTTGCTTGAACGCCTTTTCTGACATGGTCGGCTCTAAAGTCCTGGAACTTGCCTCTCTTCTGGCTGCCTCACCTTCAGGACAGCTATTGAATTTTTGCCTCAAAAGTTCCTTCTCTATCTTCACCCCTGTAGCTTTAAGGACCCTTGTTAAAGAGGAACCACCATTGAGATTCAGCATTTTAAGAAGATGGTGCGACTTCTCTACTCGTTGAGTGGATTGCATCCCAGCTGTGAACTGAGTGCGCACCCATGGCCAAGCCCATCGAAAACGGTTCGAATACAAACGATCAAGATAGTTGAGGACGATGGGGTTTTGTTGATATTTCTCGCACAGCTTCTGCCACTTGGCCTCGAATTCTCTGGAAATCAAAGAGCGGGTGACATCTTGAAAGCGGAGTGAGAATTCATCCCAATCTTTCCCAAGGGCTTTGAAAAGGCGTAGCCTAATGTTCTTGTTTGCGTGCCACCGGCAATTGACTATAGTTGTATCAGGGAGAAAGGTTGTACTGACAATGTTCATTGCTGGATCTTTATCCAGCATGAGGGTCTTTGGGGGCTTATTTTCATTCAGCTCTAGCAGTTGCGAAAGGACCCATTCGTAATCTGAGGTCTCTTCACCAGAGGTAAGGGCACAGGCTACCAGTCTTGTCCGAAAAAATTGTTGTCAACTACAACGAAGCAATGGAGCGGCATACCGAATCGATTGGTGGATGCAGTTGTGTCGTGGACGACAACGTCATGATACCTCCTGTATAAATCCTGTTGCGCCGGGCACATCCAAAAGACAGCCTGGAGACGACCGGCCACAATCCTGTTCCTGGAGAGCCATTGGCCTGGGATTTCTCCAAGCAAGTTGAACAACTGGGCAGCATCAGAAATGGTGTTAGACGATGCACGTTGTTTCGAGATATAGTTGGCTATTTTTTTCTGGTCGAACAAGTACTTGGATTTCGTAAAAGAGGCGCTTCGGGTTATCTGAAGCATCTCTATCGTTTTACCAGTTCCCCAACCCATTTCTGCAGCCTGTCTGATTAAATTGAGGTCATACTCTGTAAGAGGCTCAAATTCTGGACGAGGTTTTCCAAGGGCGTGGTTGTGCAAAACAGAGATGCTGGAAATACGCCATCGTGGCTTGATAGACTTTGGGCTGTTAAGGTATACAGCGTATTTGCAGCCACAGCGGACTGAAATACTTCCTGGCCGCTGCTTGGATGGATCCAAAACCTTTTTTGAGGTGTGTGTGCCCTGGCTAGTGCAAACGATTAACCCTTGGTGAAAAAAAAAAAAAAAGGCTCCTAAGTCTCCCGTTGTGCCAACGCCCCCTTTGATATCGACATAACACAAAGTTGACAACAACTCACTTACCAGTCGGATAAGTAGCATTTTTCGAAGAAGAGTTGGCCCTCGTTCGGAAACCATTGCGGCAGGCATAGTCGAGCATCATGGACTTGGCCTCCTCGAAATCCGAGAATTGATCATCGACTGCGGGGCTCCATCCAACAGCATCCACGTGCTCTCCTAGAAAAGGAAAGCGTACAAATTTAGCACAACTCGTAGGCTAGTCTCAAGTGCAACAACTGCTAGATTCAATAGCGCACGCACCATAGCTCTGACACTCCGTGTTGTCCCTGTTGTCATGACCACTTGCAGATGAGGCCTCGCCTCTGAGGCCTTCTAGATCTTCTGATGTATCCGACTCATTGGGGCAGAGAGAAACAGCGTCGTCCTCATCACTTTCGTTCTTTGTGGAACTATTGTCACTCTCGCTGCTGCTTGAAGATGAGGTACAACTCTCAGGACAATCAGGGCTGTTCGATCTATCGCCGTCGGACTTTTTTCTTGCCAATTGTTCGGATACCCTCGTCTGGGCCTCTAGTCTTTTCCAGCTCTTCGACACTTGGCTCCTTTTCGCTCTCGTTAAGCTCCCTACTGCCAGTAGCAAAGCTTTTCGTGTCTACAATGATTTCTTCCAAACTCTCATAGTCGAAGTTGTCATCGGAGCTGGCCAAGTTGTTGTAATGATCAATGTAGTCGTCTGAATCCCTATCCACATCCGTGTAATCACTCTCGTTAGTTATAGGGCTCAGCTCTCTGCTTTTGGATACTTTTGCTTCTTTCTGGCCCTCGCAAAGAACTGTATTGGCTGACTTTCCTAAGTCCTTGAGATACTTCTTGAACTTCTTGTCCAAATTAATGACCTTCGGACTGTTCCCTTTCTCCTTCCAAAAGTGCTTTACGACATCGTCTTCCGTGACCTAAACGTAGATGGATACAACTTAGATACTGGAGTTCCTTTTATCTTCCTCTACCCTTTTGTGATGACCTTTTTTTTTTTTTTTTAAAAAAAAAAAAAAAAAAAACCGCCCTCTCACAGTGCTCGGTACCTTAGTGTAAGCGACTAGAAGACGTGTGTAGCGGATTCGACTCATTATGGGATTGGTGTATCTGACCCAGTCATACCCAGGAGTCACATCTTGCTCAATGGCCTGAAGAGCGAGGACACCACAGCTGAAGTCGTCATCCTGTGCTTGAACAGTGAATGCACTGTGTTCATTCATGGCTGCCAGCTTTTCTAGATCAACCTTAAACTCCCCTTTCGGATCCTCCTGTCGCCCCTCTAGTACTCTCAACAGCCAAGTCTTCAGATGACAAACTGTATCCTCGGGTGCTCTCTTGCTGAGTGAGTCACCGATTAAAACAGTGTACTGAACAAGGTCGAATACCATCACGCCCCAATGATTCCCGTAGTGCACTACAGTGTAGACTTTCTCTGTGCGACTCCTTCGGATGTATTTTTCGAAAGGTTTTCCGACACTATCGTATCCGAATCCTGGGCATCGAACAGGCATGAAAACCCGCCTTCCTTGCTCTCCGTAAACAAGGTGGAAGAACAACATAATGTAGTTTATCACATCGTCGTTCAACCACTCATTACCACAGAGGATGAAGAGGTCACGCGCGGTCACTCCGTGATCTGGGAGAAATGTTGGTTGGAAGGAGATAAGGCGTAGTTTTTTCTTCATTCAACAGTCTGTTTTGAAGCCATTTAACAAACTCTTTGATTTCATTGTTCAATGTCGATTTTGACCAAAAGCCAGCGCATTGAGTTATTAAAATCATCAATGAACTTTCTTGTTGTAGCAACCTAATGAAAGCAGTTGAACAGATTACTTATTAGTTACAGTTCGGGCGTAGAGCATTGCTCCGCGTCTCAATAAAAAGAAAATTCAACACACACTCCTCCAACAAAACACGAGTCTGTAGTCCAGTAACATCTCATACCTGATTCAATACAGGGATGGAATCCAGATCAAACACGAGCTCATTGATGCCGTCGAACACCACCACCATAAAGTCTTCTCTGTTTTCTTTTTGATGACCTCGCCGTGTCGCATCCAATAGAATTTCAATTTTGGGGATGAATGGAAGCTTGATCACATCCTTGATGTCGCTCTTGAAAAATGATTTCCGCATAGTCTGCGATTCAGCTTCAACCAGTGTTCCCAGGCCGGTGTCTTTCAAAACGGGGATCAAATGACAGCAATTTCGCAGATCCTTAGCGGATTGGACTAGGAGCCAATTGGAGCCAAAGCGGAAGTCGTACTTTTTCTTGTTTGCTTGGTGGCGGGAGATTGAAAGCATGATGGGTAGTTGCGTAGAGTGAATGGTGAATGAATATTTGCCGTAGCCGTACTTGAGTCCCTTTTATAGTGTAATGCTAAGCTGCATGGTTGTGGTGCTTCACCTGACTCTTGCCCAACACATGCGGTTCCCGGGTTGGTACGAGAAAGCCCGTTGAAAAACTGCTCTCACTTAGTGCTAGAGTCAGATTAGACGCGTCCGCTAAAAAAAGTTTGATCTCTGCTCCTACACCTTGCTCGTTTGCCACTCTCGTTTCTGTTCATGATTTGCGAGGCCCCGATTCTCAACAAAACCCAAGGTGAACATGGGTCACTCTAAACTACCGTCCACCACACAAAAACTTTGCTTTGTCTCAAAGACTATGCCAGTGAAGTACCCAGAGAAGTTTATGGTTGCTCAGAGAAGTCTATGGTTGCTCAGAGAAGTCTATGGTTGCTCAGAGAAGGGGAGGGTTGTTCAGAGAAGGGGAGGGTTGCTCAGAGAAGTATATGGTTGCTCAGAGAAGTATATGGTTGCTCAGAGAAGGGGGAGGGTTGTTCAGAGAAGGGAGGGTTGCTCAGAGAAGTATATGGTTGCTCAGAGAAGTCTATGGTTGCTCAGAGAAGGGGAGGGTTGTTCAGAGAAGTCTATGGTTGCTCAGAGAAGGGGAGGGTTGTTCAGAGAAGGGGAGGGTTGCTCAGAGAAGTGTATAGTTGCTCAGAGAAGTATGTGGTTTTTCAGAGAAGTATATGGTTGCTCAGAGAAGTCTATGGTTGCTCAGAGAAGTATGTGGTTGTTCAGAGAAGTGTGTGGTTGTTCAGAGAAGTCTCATGGTTGCTCAGAGAAGGGGAGGGTTGTTCAGAGAAGGGGAGGGTTGTTCAGAGAAGGGGAGGGTTGCTCAGAGAAGTGTATAGTTGCTCAGAGAAGTATGTGGTTTTTCAGAGAGGGGGGAGGGTTGTTCAGAGAAGTCTATGGTTGCTCAGAGAAGGGGAGGGTTGTTCAGAGAAGTCATGGTTGTTCAGAGAAGGGGAGGGTTGTTCAGAGAAGGAGAAAGTTTTTCAGAGAAGGAAAACGAGATGTACAAAGAAGTGGGCGTACAGCTTAGATAAAGAGATGGGTAAAACAGAGAAGCGGGCGTACAGCAAAGCAAAGAGAAGGAAATGGGAAGTATGTGGTATTTAAGAAAAAGTATGTGGCTTCTCAGAAAAGTACATGGTTGTTTAGAGAAGTACATGGTTGTTCAGAGAAGTACATGGTTGTTCAGAGAAGTACATGGTTGTTCAGAGAAGGAGACAAGGAAACAGGATGTTCAAAGAAGGGGCTGGGGTGTTCATAGAGGAGTGGAACGAGAGACCAGCGTGAGAACCAAGATTTATACAAGGAGGTAAGTTCAAGTGGTAGTCTCTCTCTTTCTCGCTTACTCTCTTTCTCTTCTACACGCACTCACTCACACACATTCCCACTCACATACACACATATTCTCCCTCTCTCCCTCTCTCCCTCTCTCCCTCTCTCTCTCTCTCTCTCTCTCTTTTCACGCTTCTCTGCCTCACCTCTTATGCCAAAGCAGACTCCGACTAAGTCAGAGAACTCTCTGGCAGCCAAGTCGCCCAGGAGCAGGGCGGTGAGGGACGATTCGGCAACAGCGGAAGAAGCGAAAAGAAAAAAGACCAACGAGGGGGTTGGTTGCACTTATTTCCAGTGTACTCAAGGACTCTTGAAGAAGCGGCGATCGCGGATTCTCTCTGCACAGGATGAAGATCACCTTTTGCGATACCACCAAGATGTGCCCCTCCGATTCCGCTGCAACAAAATAAACAAGGACATCATTATCACACGAGACCCCACCGCCGAGATGCAGTACCGCTGCCTATGTATGACAACAATCAATTTGAGGTCATCAGTTAAACGACACTATGATAGCTGCGAGCTTGCACAGAAGGCGGCTGAAGAAATGACCAACAATCCTTCAACATTTATTGCTTGTCAGCCATCATCATCGCTCGAAGTAGCGGATTCAGACATGACAGAGCATTTCAACCAAACAATGGCCACCTACTACGAAAAAATTTACCACCAAATTGTCTCAGCGAAGCGATAGGATTGAGCAACAACTCAGGGAGCACTTCATTGGCCATCGTGTCCTCATAGACGAGCTTTCAAGAGTCACAAAGCAGCTGGTGCAGGCAGAAGAGCGTCAATCCAAGAGACTAAGCGACTCTCTACACGTTAGAGAGAGACTGGATAGTCTTGACGATAGGTTGAGGGCGATCAATAACTATTTTGAAACCTCGACACCAGGTAATCTTACAGATCACTTCTGCTGCCATTGCAAAGCCATCTCCTCATGATATCTATTCTAATATGCCTGATAGTACGAGGTTCTTCACCTTGGAGTCAAATAGATCCATTGTCTCCCGAGCCAGAAATGGGGATATTTGTCAAGTCTTCTGAAACTGGTGAGTTTAAAGCACATGATTGGAAGTAAAGACCCTGTTTGTGACACTTTCTAACATGAAAAATAGGTGATGATGATTCATCCTAGATACATCCCAGCTAGTAAATAAAAATGAGTTTCAGGAACCCGGTTGTAGACTTCCAATGCCGCAATAGGGATCTGTGCGCCAATCCCAATGTTTGAGCCGGCTCGAGTTTACAGAAGCAATCCTCTTTTTTGAACTCTTTTATCATTTTTAAGTGGTCTCCTATATCGTGTCACATGCACATGCTACCCTAGTCAAAAAGAAGTCAGTATAAAATGAATGATCTTTCGTTACGACTGAGAATAAGATCTCGCAGCTGTTGGATCTCTCGGACCTTTTGCCCTAGTTGTAGACCCTGTCCTTGACTGCCCCCTGTGGGGTTCCTTTGTACTCTATCCCCCCCTCTTCTCTGCATTGTATTTTTTTTTTGTAGCTATTTTCGTTTCTGGGTCGCCTTCCACTTTTTTTTTTTTTTTTTTTTTTACAGGCCCTGTTGGGGCTTTTTATTTGTCAGCGCGCGCCCGTCCCGACGATCTGCAGACGTAGCCAACTAGTTCTCAAGACTAACCACAGAATAGAGAGAAAAGAAAAAAAGTGGAGGGCGACTCAGAAACGATATAGCTACTAAAAATACAAATGCAGAGAAGAGGGAAAAGACCAGAGTACAAAAAGAGCACCCGCAGAGGGGGCAAGTCAAGGGCAGGATCTATAACTAGGACAAAGGGTACGAGGGGTCCAGGAGCTGCGAGAGCGGCTCCTAATCAAGCAGGTCGACCTCAGCAACTTCAGCACGCCTGATGTCGGGCGGCTTCGGTCTTGCGCGGGAGCTGGAGGAGTATATTCCCCTGGCATGTCTAAGAAAAAGGACCATAGACAGGGGTGGGCCACATCCGACCAAATGTCACTTCCTACTTGGACACCACAATGTACGGAGGGTGGTTCCAAGTCTCGTGCATCCGCTTGTAATTGGCGTCTGGTGTTGCTGCTGCTTTTGGATTCATTGATTGTTGTTTGTTATCCTTGAGTTTGGCTTGTTGGAGTGCTGTGTGTGCACGGAGCTTGAGGCTATTGACTGTGAGCCAGAGGAGATCATCCGCTGAGCCGTCTCTTGGGGTGGCCCGGAAGTAGCTTGTGGATGGCGACAAAAGTCTTCAAATGCCGTACAGGACCACTGAGTGTGTGTACTGCGATGAGGGGCAGGCTTTTAGCTTCTGGCCATCCCAGCATGCAGTTGTCAGGCAGACTGTTGACGATCATGCCCAGGATGAGAGTGGCGATCCAAGAGCGGGCGGCCTTCTAGAGGGTCCACACTGCTCCGCAGTTGGCGAAGGAGTGTCGTGGATCCTCTATGCGGGGCTCCTGCCCGGGGTAGTCGATGAGACAGCGCTTGCACTTCTTATTGACGTCTTCGCTCCACGTAGTTCTGGCTTTATCTGTTGAAAGACCTCTCTTTTGGTGACCTAAGGAGGCGGTGTGTGCGATTGAACACTGTGTCCCACCACTTGTCAGGATAGGGGTCGTTGTTCTGCGCAGGAGACTTGAGCTCCAACCTACTTACCTTTTTTCCTTCCCTTTGGTGGATTGAGGACTAGATAGCCACGTCTGGAAAACATGGGACGGGTGCGCACAAATGAATAAAACCCCTAACGGGGCCTGTAAAAAAAGGAAGAAAGAAAAGCTGGGACTGTAGATAAATGTGAGAGCAGAACGTTGAGATATGTGTGAGAGTAAGCTGGAGGCCTTTTTCAGGAGATATGTGTGAGAATAAGCGTCTCACACATATGTGAGATTAAGAAAAAAAAGAGTTTGAGAGTTATTCTCACATATGACTGAGAATAAGCCGCTCACATATAATGTGAGAATAGCTTTTTCCAAAAAAAAAAAGTGGATGTGTGTGAGATTAAGACGCTCACACATATGTGAGAATAAGTTCATCCTTTCAAAAAGGAATAAGATCCATGTTAATGGCTTGTTCCCAAGAAAAAGGGAAGAACCCGAGGGGACATACGCTCCTGGGTGGGCTTGAACCACCAACCTCCTGATTAACAGTCAGACGCGCTAACCAATTGCGCCACAGAAGCTGGACATGACTTGTCTGGAGATCGAGTGCGTGTCGTCCGTAAGCTGCATCGACTCATGCTGTCACCGTATATCCCCCAGACGCAGACCTAGGCCAGCCTCGACCACGTCCAGCACCTTTCCCATCTACCACGATCTAGACCCTAAATTCCACATCCCCACAGATTTCCCCCTCATTCCCCCCTCTCACCCAATCTAGTTCGTGAGACGCAATGCCCCAACCTCAGGGTTTAGGCACATCCAAAAATCTCGTCCATCATCGCTCAGATGGCGAAGATTCGTCGGATGAATTTAACAATTCAAAAAAAAGAAATGGAGCGAACGGTGACCTAGGTCACAGCGAGAGCAGGAGGAGTGAGAGCGTTCCCGCTGGGAGCCGAGTGGTAGCTGATACAACTCCCAGCTCCCAGCTGCTCGAGCACTACGATGTAGTGCATGGGTACATGTACTCAGCAGCGTCGAGATCAGCCCAAGCAAAAAGGGCTGGAGAAATGGAAGTCGACGACGACGACGACAAGGGCGATGAGGAGGCAGAAGAGGAGGAGGAAAAGGAGTGGCGCACCATTACGCCACACAAGGCAAGGAAGTTGGCGCTAATGACTCCAATGGCATGGATCGTTGGCAAAAACATCGGCCAAAAAAAAAAGGAGATGGAGAGGATTATCCTCGGCCAAAAGGCAAATCTTGTGCAATGGCCGAGGAAAATGTTTCTAAAAGGAAAAGAACACCTGCAGGTCCTCGTGGAAAGTCAAGAGGACGTTAATCGACTCCTCGCGATCACGGTCAGCGTGCGAGCCATCCGAGAACTCGAGAAGGAGGACAAGGAGTCGACTGAGGATGAAGGAGAGATGGACGATGTCAGCCAGAACGAAGAGGAAAGAGTCAATCTCTTCACAGTCATCGACAACGACGCAGAGGTGGCCTCTCGACTGGCTAGAACAGTCGAACTGTACGGGATCGCACCAACAGTACCAGACAGACTGGTTCGAATGGCAGCCAACAAGTTCGGAACCGTCCAGAAGGTCAGCCTCATCGCTGTACCTAATGGAAAGAAGATGAAGGCTGTGGTGGTATTCGAGGAGCAAGAGGCGGTTGACGAGATCGTCAGAAGCGGCAAGAAACATGTCGCAATCGGAAGAGACCTCGTCCGCATTGGGACCATCGGTGGCGTCCAGCTGAAGTGGGCACTAGAGTATGCCTGCAAGCTTTCAGGCCTACCAATCGGAACGACTTCCCTGGATCTACAGGGCCTCTTGGAAGACGTACAAGCTGACTTCATCGAAGTTCCAAGATATTACCGAGGTAAGACTGCAGAATTCAGATACAGACGTGAAGCCTTTGTATATTTCGCTTCGAAAGAGGATATTGTCACGTACCTAGGCGAATGAACCTGTCTATAGGATCCTCATTCCTAAAGGAATGAGGAATGAGGAAAAGAATAGATTGAGACGGAGCTCTGATGAGCTCCGTCCCAAAAATACTGAGTGCGCGCTCCGCGCCACTCAGCAGTCACCTCTTGTCCCTCCTCCGACGCGCCGCCTAGAATCCTACACACCGACTGGCCTGGGTCCCCAGTTCTCTGGGCTCCTGCCCCTAGATAGAAACACATAAATAGCCCTTAGATAGACATAGCATCGAACTTCAGTCTGCAATACATATTATCCTTGCCCTATAGAAAAATCTGCCTTGTCTGTCCTTGACATTGCAGACTCATACACACTTCCTGCCCCCTGACCCTCTTCCATACAACACTGACCCCCCATCAACCATCCAAGTCATGAGCCAAGACGACCAAGGTCTATTTACCATGCGTTCCCTCCTCGAGCAAGCCCAGCAAGGTAACCTCGACACAAGCCAGTTTGTTACGCATGTCCACGGCACGATCGAGGCACTCCAACAACAGTTGCGTATGCTCCAACAAGAGCTTCATGCTACCCAAGCGGCCACACGCCCCGACCAAGCCGTCCTCCAGTCACTAGCCGAGCGCCTCCAAGAGGCTGCCCACTCGAACCAAGTCTCGACTGCGTCTATGCAAAGAATTGCTGAGTCCCTGATCAACCGTCCCCCTAGCTCCCGCACGCCTACCTCGCTCCCCTCGAAGTTCAAGGGAAACTCTGATGAAATGAGCCTCGACGATTTTAAAGCTCGCCTAGCAACCGTGTTCGGACGTCACCCTGACCATTTCAGGAACGATAAGGACCGAATTTACTTCGCCCTGAACTCCATGGAAGGAGCCCCGCCAAGATGTTCACTCCATACCTCAACGGGGAACTTGAAGACTCCGATGGGGTCCTCGACGATACGAGTCATTCCTAGCTGCCCTGGAAAATATTTTTGGCAACCAACTGGAACAAGACGAGGCCTCCGAGAAAAATCATGACCTTGAAACAGCACGGAAAAACGATGGCCCAGTATATCACAGAATTCAAGACTTTGCAGAGTAAACTTAACGGATGGGGCGAGCCAGCCCTCACCTCTGCATTCAAGATGGGTCTTTCCCGCGAAGTCAAGGCCGCTATGTGTCCTTATTGGGATACACTCCGAAGACTCAAGGATGTACAGACCAAGGCATCGACGGTTTATGCTAACCTGTCCCGCTTCCCTAACAAAGCGCAAACCAACTTACCCATGAAAAGACCTGCCCTTACCTTGAAGCCATCTCAAGCTGCCTCCTTGCCAAACCCAATGGCAATGGACATTGATTCAATGAAGACCCGAAAGCTCAGTGATGAGGATAAACGCTACCGAAGAGACAATGGTCTCTGCCTCTACTGTGGCAAGCCAGGACATATCGCTCAAGAATGCCCAGCCAAGAGGGTTCGTATTGCCTCTGTGTCTACCGACGTAGACGACCAGGGGAAACGAGTCGGCCTAGATCCAAAGACAGACTGGATCCTAGGCCAAATGTTCGCCGCCCAACCTCCCAAACCCCGAGTCTGTCTCCTTGTCCCCATTGCCATCACCCTTTCCGACCGAGACGCCCCAATTTATGTCAAGGCGCTGATCGATTCCGGTGCTCAGGCTTCCTTTGTGGACGCTTCCTTTGTCCAATCTCGCTCCATCACCACCCAGCCCCTTGAACAGAAGATTCTCCTAAACATGGCCGATGGGAACACCAGCACCCATGGCCCCGTCACCGAGTTTATTCAGCTACCGATGTCTATCGGAAGTCATCATGAAACCATCTCCCCCTTCATGTCACGAAGCTCCAGAGACAACCTGTTGTCTTAGGCGTTGACTGGCTGAAAAAGCACAACCCCTCAATCAACTGGAAAGAGCACATAGTCTCCTTCCGTGATGATCATTGTAATAAAAACTGTTTTGAACAGTGTCCAGTCTCCTTGCCTAGCTCCCTAGAAAATAATCTTGTATCTTGTCTTGAGGTTGATAACCCCAATCCCAGTATTGACCAGTATTATCTTTGCCAAATGTACTTGGACGATATCCTAGCCCCTGAGCAAAATGACCTTGCTTCCCAGTCTAGTATCTTGTCACTGTCCGAGATCAGTGCCCCAGAACACCCTGTTGATCCATTATCTTTCCTGCCAGATAATTACAAAAAGAATTTATCCCATTGTTTAAGGATCGTGAAGCGGGATCCTTGCCTCCGCATCGCCCCTGCGACCATTCTATCCCTCTTGAACCCAATGCCAAGATCCCCTTCGGTCCCTTATACACCTTGTCACAAAAAGAACTTGACGCGCTTAAAGAGTACCTTGACGACAATTTGAAAAAAGGATTTATTCGGCGTTCCGAATCACCAGCAGGTGCCCCTGTCCTGTTTACTCCTAAGAAGGATGGCAAGTCCTTGCGTTTATGTGTCGACTATCGAGCACTCAACAAAATAACGATCAAAAACCGCTGTCCCTTGCCATTGATTTCCGAGACCCTAGACCGACTTCGAACAGCTAAAGTCTTCACCAAGCTGGATCTCAAAGGAGCATATAATTTGATCCGAGTCGCAGCAGGCGAAGAATGGAAGACCGCCTTTCGTACTCGTTATGGTCACTTCGAATACATGGTGATGCCGTTTGGATTGACAAACGCTCCAGCAACCTTTCAAGCCTTCCTGAATGATGTATTACGAGAATGCCTAGATGAGTTTGTAGTGATCTACATCGACGATATTTTGATCTACTCTTCGGATAGAGAATCTCATGAGCGCCATGTACGCCGAGTCCTTGAACTCCTCATGAAAGCCGACCTCCAAGTAGCTCCTGAGAAATGCGAGTTCCATGTATCCACAGTCGAGTTCTTGGGTTATGTGATATCTCCTGAGGGAATATCCATGGACCCTGCTAAAGTTGAGGCCATCCTCTCTTGGCCAACCCCTATCTCGGCCCATGATATCCAAGTGTTCTTAGGCTTCACCAACTTCTATCGGAAGTTTATCGACAGACTTTTCTGATGTGGTATCTCCCATGACAAGACTCTAAGGAAAAACGTATCCTTCATTTGGGACAAGGCCGCCCAAGATGCCTTTGACGACCTTCGCCAGAGATTTGCCTCCAAGCCGATACTACGCCACTTCGATCCAGAGAAACCGTGTTATCTTGAACCAGACGCATCTAAGAAAGCTGTGGGCGTTGTGTGTAGCCAGCCAGACGAGAATGGCAACCTCCGCCCCATCGGATATTATTCGCGCTCCCTTTCCGGCCCTGAGAGAAGAACTACCATGTCCACGACACAGAGCTTTTGGCCGCTATCGAAGGACTGGAACAATTCCGCCATTACTTTTGCCTACTCAGACTTTCCTGCCACTATCCTCACTGATCATAAGAATCTGGAGTATTTTTCGGAAAAAGATCTCTCAGTGATCGTCAAGTCCGATATGCCGAGCGTCTTTCCAAGTTCAATGTTCGAGTTGTATACCGTCCTGGAGTGCTGAATGGTGCTGCTGACGCCTTGTCCTGCAGGTACCCCTCTGAGGAGGGGAGAGTCGAGTTCATGAAGCAATCTTGCCAAGAATGGAGTATGTCCTCGCGAATCCAGAGCACGCCACAATCGCAGAAATAATTGATGAAGTGTTGCAAGAACCCGTTGAAGATGAAGATGAAATCCAGAATCCAATGAATCAAGAGCCTCCGGTGCTGGACCTGACAGACCGTATCAAGGCTGCCTATCTTGAAGATGAAGAAACCCGAGATATCATCCAAGCTTTGGAACAAGATCCAACTGTGGAAGAAGACTTTGTTGTGATGGATGGATTGTTGTACTACAAAGGTCGTATCGCAATCCCTGACGACGACTCGATCAAGAAGGATATTTTATCCCATTGTCATGATGATCCCATGTCAGGTCACTTTGGAATCCACAAGACCCATGAGCTGGTTAGCCGTTCATATTCATGGCCCTCTATGAGAATGTTTGTGAAGCGCTTCATCAGTTCGTGTGACACCTGTCAAAGGAACAAATCATCCAAGCATAAACCGTATGGTCTCTATGCACCTGTCCCAGTACCTGAGCTCCCGTGGTCCTCGTTATCCATGGACTTCATCACCCAGCTGCCAAGCTCTGAGGACTTTGACGCAATCCTGGTTATTGTAGACCGCTTTTACCAAGATGGCGCGCTTCATCCCCACGAAAGGTACCGTGGGTGCTGAGGGGGCCTCGCCACTCTCTTCTTACAACATATCGTGTCCAAGTATGGCCTGCCAGACGAAATCATGACCGACCGCGGATCAGTATTCACTGCTGAATATTCCCGACAATTCTTGGACGCCCTTCGTGTCCAGCAAAACATGACCACATCCTATCGACAACAGACGAATGGTCAAGCAGAAAGGACCAATTCCACCTTGGAGCAGTATCTACGGTGCTTCCTGAACTATCAGCAAGACAACTGGTCAGAACTATTATATTGGGCAGAGTTTTGTTATAACAACACCTTACATTCATCAATCAACATGACCCCATTCTATGCATACCAAGGATATCATCCCCGCTTCAGCGTCAACATCCCGCGAGTCGCCGCAAGTAATCCTAGAGCAGAAGAACGACTCCAGAATCTCAAGGAGCTTCAAGAGGACCTAAAGTTCCATATTGGGTACGCCCACGAGGCCCATGAACGTAGTGTCAATAGTCGCAATCAAGAACAGCCCCATTATGAACAAGGTGACAAGGTTTGGCTCTTACGTACCAATATTCGTACCAAGAGGCCCTCACCCAAGTTGGACAACGTCCGGCTAGGACCATTCAAGATCCTTGAAGCGGTAGGCTCGCGATCATTCAGATTAGAGCTGCCACGAGAGATGTCGCGTCTCCATCCTGTGTTCCATGTCTCTTTGTTAGAGCCCCATGTGGAGAATGATCTACAAGACAGGAGAGCGCCCCCACCTCCGCCCGTGGAGATTGATGGCGAAACCGAATATGAGGTCGAGATCATCCTAGATTCAAGGCGTCGCTATGGCCGTTTGCAATATCTGGTCAAATGGTTAGGCCATGATGAACAAACGTGGGGAACCGATTGACCATGTACAGCATTGTCCCGATTTAATTCAAGACTTCCATGCAAGGTACCCCGGAAAGCCTCGCGGACCCATTGTCGCGCCTGGAGGCCGCGCCTAAGAGAGGGGAATGTCACGTACCTAGGCGAATGAACCTGTCTATAGGATCCTCATTCCTAAAGGAATGAGGAATGAGGAAAAGAATAGATTGAGACGGAGCTCTGATGAGCTCCGTCCCAAAAATACTGAGTGCGCGCTCCGCGCCACTCAGCAGTCACCTCTTGTCCCTCCTCCGACGCGCCGCCTAGAATCCTACACACCGACTGGCCTGGGTCCCCAGTTCTCTGGGCTCCTGCCCCTAGATAGAAACACATAAATAGCCCTTAGATAGACATAGCATCGAACTTCAGTCTGCAATACATATTATCCTTGCCCTATAGAAAAATCTGCCTTGTCTGTCCTTGACAGATATGGAGAGAGCAATGGAAAGAGGAGTAGAGGTGAAGGGGAAGAAAATGGCGTGGTGTAGTGCAGTGTAGCATTTACGATCCCTAGTCTTCCAGGCTAGGGATATAAAAGTAGCCTTCCCCTCCCCCCTGTAATAAAGTCAGCTTTCTTTCCTCTGTCCCTCAAGTCCATTTGCTTTAGCAACTGTCCCTGTCGCGCTGTCCCCAAGGTATTGACCGAGCCCAAGACCTCGATCAAGATCATGATCTATTATCTTTTCACTCTCCCATACTAAATCAGTCCTCATCTCCAGCTACCCTGAACAGATCTGCAGTATTGACTCCTCGATTCCTTTTGAAAGAAAAGGCAGGACTCAAGAGCCATTTCCCATTAACGGTGCTATCCCAGCTGTAAGTATGAGACTCGGTGAAAAGTAAAAGATCGGACGAAGACTGCTCCCTGAATGGCTCTCCTTCGGTGGCCATTCTTGCAAGATTCCTTTGATCAACATGCGAGGACTTTACGGACCCATCCCAGTTTGATCCGCATTGGATTCATGCCTCAAGATCCCGTTTATTGATAGCTATCTCCGTCCTCCCTTTATGCATTCATAGAATAGTTAGAGTCGAAGGCGATCCCCTCATAGTTGTCGCTGTCTCCCAGTCCCTACTGTAGTCTTCCGTACCTGTCCTTTGTAAGTCTTCAGTACATCTTCACTTGGTCCGTATTTCTATGATAGAAAAGAAGAGTAGTTATTGATTAGAAGCATCTGTCCTTAGACTCTACGCGGCACCACTTCGTTGGTGGAGAACCTGGGCAATCGTAAATCGTCCATCAAAAAAAAAAAAAATCAAGGAAACAATCTTTTTTGTCCCCACCGATGAACCCCATGCAACCCCACGTGCCTGAGCCGGAATCGGCAGAAACTCGAATGCTTGCCATGTTGGAGCAGATTCGACAATCGCAAGAAGACAGTAATAGAAGAATGGATCGATTGGAGTCTGATCTTTCTTCCCTTCGTAAAGGCCCTAGCGGTGATTTTCAACAATGGCGTGAGAAACCGCAGAGCTCGACTGAATCGCATGAGACTAGTGGAGATGAGTCATGGTGATGAGGATAAATGTTGAGCAATATGTCAAGGACCTCCCGACTTGGCGCCACGCCGCGCCCACCCGCGGAGTTAGGAGCCACTACGCCTCAAATGGTAACCGAGGCAAACAAAAGAATCTTCCATGGTCGGAAGTTCGATCCCAAGGCCGACAACATAGACGAATGGGTAGATTATTTCAGAGCCTATCTGGAGTCCAACATTTGGGATTTGCCAGTGAACTTGCGCAACACCATTGCCATGAGGATGCTGGGGCAGGCTCTCGTCGGTACCACTGAACAATACTGGTTTGCGGAGATTCGGAAGGTGAAAAGCGATTGCATGGAAGTGTTGGACGAGCTTGAAGAGAATTTTATGCCGGATCACATCCGTTACCGCGTAGGTACTATCGAAGACGTACGTGCATGCAAGCAAGAAGGCGACGAGACCACTAGAGTATACCTACTCCGATTCGGGCGTGCAATCGCCCGCCATCGAAGAGCCATGAAGAAGAAGAGACATGTCGTTGATGAGCAACAATTGATCCAGGCCCTGTATGCGGGCATCAAATCGAAAGATATCGCAAAGCAGGTGAAGTCCACCAAGACCATTGACCAGGCTCTCAATGAAGCTAGGAAAGCTGCTCAAGTCGAGAGCCATTGGGCTTGCCTAAGGGAGGTGCAACAGTCAGAGGCCAGGGAGTCTTTGGTTTGGGCAGTTTATTGCTAAAGATTAAAGTAATGAGAAAGCTAACTATTTATACAAGTGGTTTGGTGGCAAATGGAAGGGGGCGCGGCAGTGGTGGCAACTGGACAGTCACAAATAGTGGCAAAGGGCGCAGCTTGAAGAGGACACTGTCGCACCTTCCCCTTTTAAAAATTTAGGTCGTGTTTCTGCTTGTACTCGTCCACAGTTTCCTGGCAATGTGTAAGATCCTTTACTTTTTCCCATGTTGCCTCGTCTCGAGAGTAGCCCTTCCATAAAATAAGGAACTGATGCTGCCGTCGATAGTACCGATAGTCCAGAATACTGTCTACTTCAAACTCTTCTTCTCCATCGATGATTTCAGGCTCTGGTTCTGAATGTACTGTTGTCCGAGGGCCGAGTGATTCTGGCGACTCTTCATAGTGTCGGAAACGATCCACATGGAACACGTCGTGTATTTTCATTGTCGGAGGTAATTCAACTTTGAAGGTGACAGGGGACAATTGCTGAAGGAGTGTGTAGGGTCCAATGAATCTCGGCTTCAGTTTATCTGATGGTCTGTTTTGGTCTGCTGGGATAGTGATATGTTCCGCGTTGAGCAAGACTTTGTCGCCTTCTTTGAAGCTGTGCTCGATCCTATGTTTGTCTGCGTTCCAAGTCTGCCTTTCCTGTGCGAGTCGAATAGAATCCTGGGCCTCCTTGAGTATCCTGCTCTGGTCGCTTACAAAACTTTCAACCTTGGGAGCTTTAGACGGTTGGGGTTGGAGTAGAGCGGATGGGATACGGGGATGGTAGCCCATGTTCAAAAAAGAAGGGAGAGTAACCAGTTGTTGGGTTGACCGAGTTGTTGTATCCAAATTCGAGTGAAGGTAATGAAAGATCCCAGTTTGTCTGTTGTTGATCTATGACAGACCGGAGCATCGTTGTGAGAGTTTGGATTGCGCGTTCTGATTGTCCATCTGTTTGGGGGTGGTGTGCAGTTGACATGGCTAGTCTTGTGTCCATTAGTCGATGTAACTCCTGCCAGAACTGACTAGTAAACTTTGTATCCCGATCTGACACAATAGTTGTTGGCATTCCATGAAGTCGGAAGACATTTTTGAAGAAGCAATGGGCCACGTCAACAGCTGTGTCAGTTGTTCTACTTGGTGCAAAGTGGGCCTGCTTTTGATAGTTTGTCGACAAAAACTGTGATTGCATCGAATCCTCTCTCTGTTCGTGGTAATTGAACGACAAAATCCATTGTTACTGTTTCCCATCGCTGATCTGGGATTGGAAGTGGATGGAGGAGTCCTGTTGGTGCACGATTGCTATGTTTGTTCCTTTGGCAACTCTCACAAGTTCTGACGTACGTCCTGATATCATTGACTATCTGTGGCCAGAATGCAAAGCGTCTCAAGTTGTCGTAGGTTTTATCGAATCCCAAGTGTCCTGCTATGGCTGAGTCGTGTGCATCATGGATAAGTGAGTGGCGGATGTCAGCATTCCTGGGGATACAAATTACTGATTTGCCTCGTCGTAGTACGTGGAGTAGGCCATCGAATATAGCATATCCTTGAGGTGGTTGTCCTTTCATGCAGCTGTAATAAATAGGCCATAAACGGCTGTCGTCTCTGTAGCTAAGGATGAGTCGTTTTCGAAGATCGCGGTCCAGAGCTATTTCCATGGAATTAAAATCGACAGGTTGGGGTAGGGAGTGGTCAGGTCGGCGGGAGAGAGCGTCTGATACGATGTTTTCCGATCCTTTCTTGTACTTGAAGGTGAAGTCGTACTCCTGAAGGAGTTCCATCCAACGAGCTTGGCGACGGGTGAGCTTCGGTTGTGTAGGAAAGTGTCGTAGGGTAGCATGATCGGTGTATACAATGAAATGTGTTCCATCGAGATAGTATCGCCATGTTTTCAGGGCATGTACAACTGCCAACAGTTCCTGCTCATGTGTTGGATAGTTTCCTTTCTGCTGAGTTCATTTTGCGAGACGTGAAGGCGACTGGTCGTGACTCTCCATTTTTTTGTCTATCTGAAATAGGACAGCTCCCACAGCAAATCCAGATGCATCTGTCTCCACGGATGTAGTCAATTCAGGGTCAAATATCCTGAGGACTGGTGCTTCACTAACAGCTTTTTGAGGGCGATAAAGGCTGACTCATGGCTGTCATTCCATTCGAAGGGGGGACGTCGTCTCCTAAGAGAGATGTCAGGGGGGCAGAGCTATCTGAGCAAAGTTGTTGACATAGTTATGGTAGAACTGAGCGAGGCCGATGAACTGTTGAACTTCCTTTTGCTTTGTTGGTCGAGGCCATTCTCTGATAGCTTTGACGAGTCCAGCGTTTGTTTGAATGCCATCCTTGGTGAGAATGTGTCCCAAAAACTCCGTTTGTTGTTGTAGAAATGAACATTTGCTGAGCTTTGCGTAGAGGCCGTGCTTCCTGAAGAGAGAGAGAACTGTTCGTAGATGGTCCAGGTGTTCTTTCTTGGATTTAGAGTAGATTAGCACGTCGTCTAAGTAAGCTACAACAATTTCGTCCAAGACAGGGTTCAAGACGGTGCGCATCATTGAAGAGAAGGAAGCTGGGGCGTTTGTCAGACCAAAAGGAACAACATTAAATTCATAATGTCCATATCGGCAACGGAAGGCTGTTTTGTGGGTATGCGGTTCGTAGACTCGTTGTTGATGGTATCCTGATAAGAGGTCGAGTTTCGAGAAATACTTGGCACCTCTGAATCTGTCAATCAACTCGTCAATTCGAGGCAGAGGGTGGCGGTTCTTTTTGGTGATTCGGTTGAGACCTCTGTAATCCACACACATTCTGAGGGTTCCTTCCTTTTTGCGAACGAATAGGACGGGAGCGCCATAGGGTGATGTGCTAGGCTTAATGAACCCTTTTTTCAACAGGTCGTCTAACTGCTTTTTTAGTTCATCAAGTTCAGCGATTGAAAGTCGAATGACAGGTCGGACAGGTGGATCGGCGGTAGGGTCGGTCTCAATTCGCATTGCATCTCCTCTGTCTGGTGGGAGTCCATCAGGGAGAGAGTCGGGAAATACATCAGGGAACTCTTCCATAACTATTTTTCGGATTTCAGGGTCAGCATTTTCCAAGGGGTTGGTGACAGGCTTGACATTTCCTTCTTTGAGTAGGGCAATAAAGACTTCACTACCAGGAAGGGCGGCGATGGTGTTGAAGTGCATGTGGCTAAGGAGGAGTCCACCAGAGGTTGTCGTTACTGAAGTGGGTTTGAAGCCGCGACATGTCCAGTGAACTGTCTTTCCGTTGTGATCAAAGACTAGTTTGTTCGTCTGCCAGTTGATATTCGGGTTGATGTCAGTGAGCCAGGGTTTACCGAGGATGATGTCGTATTTTTTGGAGGTCATAAGCGATAGTGTCTACCGTGTCAGTGTAATTATCGCGTGCAAGTGTAATGGTTGCCGTGTGGGATGTCGTAGATGAAGAGCCGTTAGGGAGGAGGACTGGGATGGGGTTGCACGACTTTACGGGGATCGAGTGTTGGGATAAAAATCGTTTGCTGATAACATTCATTTCAGCCCCGCCATCGATTAAAATCTTTGCAGGGTGGTTGTTGACTGCGCCGATGAAAGTAAGGAGTCGTTGTTGAGCCTTTGCAATAGTGAAGCTATGAAGACCCAATCCTTTCTTTTTCTTCGGTTTGTGTGTTGACTCTGGCGATGGGTCTATAGTGGTCAGCGAAAGTGTTCGCATGTTTTCTGTTTTGCTATATCAGTTTTCCTCCCTCGCTCATTTTAACTTATGCGATTCTCTTTTTTAAATGGTAGATTGCTTGGCTGATGGTCTCTATTTTGGCTGTATGTCAATCGATTTGAAAAAGATTTGGTCAAGATATAAACACCCTCTATTTCTTCACTCCATTCGAACACTTTATTTGAATCACTACACTTTTTGTTTGATGGAGTCGGACCAATTCTAGTTTCAATTTATTTTGGCACCCTTTCAGTCGTATCACTTTCTCCATTCGACTAGGAAGACTCTCATACAATGAATGGAGGAAATCATCTGGGATCGATCCCCAGATATGATCGATTCTTTCCCACAAGGTCTGTAGATTTGGTGCAGTCGTTTCGTATCTATCCAGAGCCCTTTTGATGTATGCCCATACATGCTCAATGATGTTGAGGTCGGCAGAGTTTGCAGGCCACTCAAGTCGTCGAATTCTTCTGCGTCTGAAGAAGTCTTGGATAATACGTGCAGTATGAACTTTGGCGTTGTCCTGTTGAAAAAGAAAACTTGCAGCGTCCATTTGCCACCAGTTGCGAGAAGCGATTACATAGTCATCGAGTATCTCCAGATACACTTGCGAATTGATCCTATCCTTGATCCACTCGGAGTCCCCTACGCCAAAAAATGTAATGCAACCCCACATCATAATTTTCCCTCCTCCACCCTGTGGAACTCCTATCTTGTGATGTTCTCGCTTGCCTTTGTTTCGTTTTCGATAGTAATAGTGCTTCCTTCCGTAGGACCCCATCCTACTAACTACAGTCTCGTCGGAGAACATAACGTTCTTCCAGTCCTCCACCGTCCAGTGCAAGTGATCCTTGGCAAACCGGACTCGATCTTGCTTGTGCTTCTTCGTCAGATAAAGTTCCTTGCGCTTGACATACGAATAGAGACTATTTTTTTCAGATACTTCCTGATTGTCTCTATGTGAACGTCAACTCCGTCTGTTCCAAGAACGAGCTGCTTTCCCTCGAGAACAGTTGAAATTTGACCACTGTCCACTTGGCGAATAAGCATCCTCCTAGTGGCATCGCAAACTTTCTTAGGACGACCTATTATCGGATCAGGAATATTCTCCTTGTCCTCGTTCCTGATCTTATCGATAGCTGCAAGGGAGATATGAAGCTCATTTGCCACCTGACGGATCGACCTTCCGTGTCGAAGAAGAGTCTTGACATTGTTGATCTTTTCTTGGGAGAGCCGTCTCATTTTGGATTGGTGTTCTGTTAATGATTGAAACAGCAGGAGAGGAGAATACAGTGCTGAGGAGCCGTGCTGAAAGATAAAGAGTTGGTTGAGAAAGAGAAGCGGAGGTGAAAAGAATGCTATTTCAAACAAAGTGTATGAATGGACTGGATATTTTTGAAATCATGGTTTGATATCATGCTGAGCAGATTCCTGTCACAGATGAAACCGGAATGAAACCCAACGGCCAGACAACCCTTTCTTTCAATTGCGATAGCACTGTGTCTTGGAACAGGGAGTAATCACAAAAGTGCTGCAATTTCAAAATTATGCGAACACTTTCGCTGACCACTTTAGCTGTAATTCAGGAGCAGGTGGGTCCAGGTCCACTTTGTCACTAATACAAGCCTTCTCCTCAGTCTTTGACGACGTTGGCATTGGTTCATGGATGTTTGTGTGGGCCTTGGTTGGGTCGTGAGTATTATTGTCATTATTTTTCTGAGGAGTGGACGAAGTAGAGTTGAATACTTTTTTATTTTTATTCGCTTGAGAACTTAACTCTGGTCTTGGAACACTCCCCTGATCCAGGTGGATAGGAGAGGGGGTTTCAGCAACTAAGCCCTGGACTGATCTTAATTGCTGGGGCCTTTTCCCTGCTCGGGCTGAGGGGGAGAGGTCTCTTCGGATTCTATGTTGTTGAAACGTTTTCCACTGCGACATTCGTTAGCCATATGTCCATCCTTGCGGCAGCGGAAGCAAGCTCCTCGTTGGCGGAGTCGCTCGCGTTCTTGTGGCGATAGTTTGGGTGTTGATGAGGGGCGGGAAGAGAACTGTCGACGAAGGGCGTTAAGTTCGGTCCTGAGGTTATCAATTTCCATAGCCATCGGGTCTTTTTGAGTACTGTTGGAACCGGAGGGGGAAGAGGGACCATGGTGATTATCGTGGGAGAAATAACTGGAGGGGTAGAGGATATCGTGGACGATTGTTGCCTCGGTGATTGCTTTTTCAAGGGTCTTGGGTTGGCGTAGTCGAACCTGTTTAGAAGTTTCTGGATCGAGGCCACGAAGAAACCGGAAAAGTGAAGCGTCCTTGTCTTCCTTTGGGATGAGACGAAGGTATCTTCTGAACTCATTTGTATATTCAGCGACGCCTCTTTTTCCTTGGATCAGATTTTCCAACTTTAAACGAGCAGCGTGGACAGCATCAGGAGGCGTGAACCTTGCGATAAACGAAGCGCGGAAATTCTCCCAGGGGGTGTCAATCTTGATCTCAGATGTGCGCCACCAAGAGCGTGCGTTTTTGTGAGGGCAAGTACAAAGTACCGAACCCAAAGATTCTTGGAGAGCTGTAAGACAGTGAAATACTCTTCATAGCTATCGGCAAAATTTAGACACTCTTCAGCATCGATAATGCCACTAAAAGGGCTCGGGCTTGGGCGGTTTGAGGACGGCGGCAAGGGTTCTTGCTTGATCATTCGCGGCCAATCCTTGAAGAATGGAGGCGGAGGCGTCGGCTTCTTGGCTCATGATGGAAAGGGCAGAAAAATAATCGGAAAGGGGGTCTTGATCTTGGGGGTACTTGGGTTGGAGTCGTGGGGGGTCCGAGGGGTGGCAGGGTTCGAGGGGGAGTCGGTGTCAGAGGGGTCGGTGGAAAGAGATTGTACCTTTGCTGCCATGCAACAGTCAGAGGCCAGGGAGTCTTTGGTTTGGGCAGTTTATTGCTAAAGATTAAAGTAATGAGAAAGCTAACTATTTATACAAGTGGTTTGGTGGCAAATGGAAGGGGGCGCGGCAGTGGTGGCAACTGGACAGTCACAAATAGTGGCAAAGGGCGCAGCTTGAAGAGGACACTGTCGCACCAGCGAACATCCTCGAAGCAGGGTGAAGTTCGTAGAAGTGCCTACAGCGCGGCCTATTGCCAAACGTCGAAGCGCCCGCCTGCACAAGGGAGTTGCAACAAGCACAAATAAGACCGAGGAAAAGAAGAAGCCGATCCAGGGTCTTAGAAAAAAATCCGAACCTGCCCCTGTAGCGATCGTTCCAAGGCCAGGAGAAAAAGCCACGTCCCAGAGCGCTGTCGAAGCAAAAGCAAGAATACGGTCCCTCCCAGCCCCAGTGAAACTGACGCTAGGACGTACTCCCTTCGACATTGAAGCTTGCCTCCAGGCCACGATGGTCGAAAACCTGTCTATTGCAGACCTGATCGGCATCAGCCCTCATATTCGTCGTATGTTGGGAAAGTCTTTGAAAACAATCCCGCAAGAAAAACGATCGTACCTAATCCGTCAGCATCCTTCGCTGCGGCTCACGCTTGAAGAGGAAGATTATCGCACTTTTCTAGTAAAGAGCGAAGTGTCGGATTTCAACACCCATTGTTTCCCTGCATCGGTGTTAAATGAGCCAGTCAAACCATTGCTTGACGGGGGATCCTGCGTGAATGTGATAAGTCGGAAGTTCCTGGAGAAAGCGGGCGTCTCAAATGTATCGCCCCATTCATCCATCTCGATCAAGGGCATTAGTGGAAGGGCCCTAGTGAGAGGCGAAGTATCAGATGTCCCGCTGAATGTCGAAGGAATACTGATTCCGATTGGATGTGTTATCATGGACGACCCACCGTTTGACATACTCCTAGGAAGAGCCTTCATGGAAAAATGCGAGGCACCACCGATTGGACTACTGGGGAAATATATCTTTCATATGCATAATCGCCGGATCGAGGTTGACGCAGTTAGTGGATCCTCCCCTCGGATTGTCAAGATAGGAGCGACAGCAGAAGACGAGAGTGTCGAAGAAATTGACACTGATGAGAGCGACTTCTCAGATAGTGTCTTGTCAGATACGACGGACGAAGGCGAGGACTCTGAAAGTGATGGGGAAGAGAACCCGCAAGTGCTCCTAATGAACGCCCTCCTGGACGAAGAATATCCTGATCTCCAAGAAATCACCATGCAGGAATTGGTTCAAGAGGATATTCAGGGGAATGTTGCATCGGTATTCTTGATGGTACGAGTACCTGTCACCCCGACCTGCCGGACGTGCTCTTAGCCAGTCAGACAGAGGATGCCAAGGATCTGTTTCAGCCCGACTTTGTGAATAATCAGTATGGGTTCTGCCTGGAAGCTCCAAAATGCCGAAATATTTTGTCTGATACTCCTGTCAAATTACTGCCTGGTTTGGAGGAGCGAAAAGTATATGTCGGGGACCTTCCTGAAGTCGACAAGCATATCCCAAGGATTACTGAAATATTCCAACGGCATAAGGAATGCTTTCCTCTGCCGGGCGAAATGTCTCGTACGTTGAGGGTGGACAAATTGCACTCACCAGCAGAGTTTCACATTGATCCGGAGGTGCCACTCCCCAAGGCATACGCAAAGAAGTATTCACCACAGAGCAGGTACGCGTCTTGAACGAATATGTCGAGACGATGGTCAAGGCTGATAAAATGCGGAAGTCGAATAGTCCAGTCTCTTGCAACCCATTGCTGGTAAGCAAGAAAGATGGGTCTTATCGGGTTTGCGTGAATTTTATACCCGTCAACAAGATGATCCGACCAATGGCCTGGCCCATCCCCGACCCCATGACGGAGATATACAAGTTGCAGGGATGCGATTGGCTATCGTTCTGGGATTGCAAAGACGGCTACCTTCAATCACCTATCGCCGAAAAGTGTCGTTATCTCACGGCAGTCGCATTCCCCCAAGGCCTCTGGGAATATAAAGTGTTGCCTATGGGATTGTCTGATTCCATGCAATGGTATATCCGGCATATGTACGAGGTGTTCGACACGCCGATTTTGAAGGAGAATTTAGCCACCTTTGTAGACGACATGGCTTTAGGCACCCTAGGCATCGACAATCATTTGGACAGTTTGGAACAGGCACTCTCCCGGATGGAAGAGTACAATGGATCATTCTCGGGAGCTAAGTCGGGTTTTGGTGAAGCAAAGGGAATTCCTAGGCAGAGTCGTCAATGGAAATACCATCAGCGCCGATCCGAAGAAACTGGCAAAGATACAATACTGGCCAACCCCACGAAATGTGAAGGACCTCCGAGGTTTCATTGGCTTCGCATTGTTCATGGGTGATTTCGTTTCCTGCTTCGCTGAGAAAGCCCTCCCGCTATTTGAGTTGTATCGCTTCGACAAGAAACCACTCAAATTCGTTCAAGCCTGGAACGCGGATAGGAAGTATGCTCGATCGTTCGAAGAAGTACAACAAGCTCTGTTGCACTCGCCGATCCTGATCATGATAGATCACCGTAGGCCAGTGATCGCCTCAGCCGACACCTCCGGACATGCAACGGGATATGTCCTGGCCCATGCCGCGGATCTGCTAGATGACGACAACATCTCGATCAAGACCCGATACCGGCCCATAGTGTTTGGGAGTCGGAAGTTGTCGAGCCCGGAGACGCGCTACTCAGCCACGGAGAGAGAACTTCTAGGGTTGGCATACTGTTTGAAAAAAAAAAAAATGAACATCTGTTGTCCGGCAAACGAATCCATGTCTTTATCGATCACAGGGCATTATTGTATCTGCATAATTTGCAGCACCGCAATGGACGCCTTACCCGTTGGAGTTTGCTAGTTGCAGAATTCAATATCGTAGTGCACCACCGGCCCGGAAGGGACATGAAGGATTCGGATCCTCTTTCCAGGATCCGATCTCAGTTGGTGAAAGGATCGGAGGACATCGGTTTGGATGACGAGATACATGACATGGACAGTGGTCGAGAAATGGCCAAGCGCGTCTTGCTTCTCTCTGGGGGACAGGAGCCGTATGAATCCCTAATAGAGCATCTGACTGGAGGCGACCTAGGACATCTGAGCAAGGGCATGAAAAAAAAATATTGTCCAGCGAGCTGTGGATTATTTCATGTTAGGAGGAAAACTTTGGGAGAATACACAGGTGGAAGATCCAAACAGTATGTTCCTCCCAGCGAAGTACGAGGCGTATTGGATAAATGTCATGGTTCCTCTATTGTCGGCCATTTGGGGATCCAAGGCACTTACCAGTTGGTAAACATAGGATACTTCTGGCCAGGGGCAATATCAGGACGTCAAACGATTGGTAGAGTCTTGCGATACGTGTCAACGGTTCCAAAAAAAGGCATCCTCAAGATACCGCCTACATCGAATCCCCCCTCCCCCGACAATCTTCACAGTGGTTGGGGTGGACACTGTAGGGCCGCTACCCGAGTCGAATGGGAAGCGACATGTCCTGAATGTCATTTGTTATCTGTCCGGATGGGTCGAGTCTATTGCTTTAGCCAATCTCGAAGGGTAAAAACATTCGCCGGGCATTCCACCGCTACTGGCTGTGTCGATACGGTCCTCCAGAAACCATCATCACGGACAACGGCTCTTCCTTGAGCGCGGGAGTCTTCCGAAAATACTGTGAGGACTACCAGATCACTGTCATCACTGCGTCGGCATACCATCCACGGACTAATGGAAAGGTAGAAAATTACAACAAGTTCATGAACAGGCAGCTCGCGAGATGCTTGGAAGACAATCAATATTCAGTTGATCGCTGGACGGACTGTTTGGACCACGTTACCTGGACATGGAGAATCCATCAACCACCGATAGGGGGGGAGCGCCTCCTTATGAATTGGTATTCGGCCAACAACCCGCAATGCCTTTTGGATATGACCGTCAGTCGACACTGCTGAACGAAGAAGATGCGGAGCAAATCAGTCAGGAACGACAGGCTTTCGCTTGTTCCCTACGAGGAGAATTCAGAGAAAGGATTATCAAACAGCATGAGTTACTCGCTCGTTTCAGCAGAGATATCCCTCCCGTTAAATACAAAAAGTGGGTCAACCGGTTTTGCTCTACGACCATAAAGTAGCACAAGGACGATCGAACAAGTTGAAACCCAAGTGGAAAGGGCCATACTGGATACAGGCTTGTCTTCCAGGAGGGGCCTATCGATTATGTGGGATGCAAGATGGACAGCTAATGCCTTACCGAGAGGGGCGATCAGTCAACCATCGCAGCATCACTCACTATTTGCATCAGGAGTAATGGACAACAGCAGGAACGAGACATCAGAAGAAATGGAGATAAAAAAAAGTGGGAGACGGGATAAAATGAACAAGAGATGGGGGGGTGAAAAATGGAACAAAGGGAAAAAAAAAAAAAAAAAAAATAGTGCGCGGACGCGTCATCATAAAGGTTCAGTTTGGTTTTCATTTAAGAGAGGTAGAGAGCGACTCACTTGGCAACTGGTCGATAGCCAGTTGTGAATCGAAGAGGCACGGGGATCAGAGAGGTGCAGTGTAGCATTTACGATCCCTAGTCTTCCAGGCTAGGGATATAAAAAGTAGCCTTCCCTCCCCTGTAATAAAGTCAGCTTTCTTTCCTCTGTCCCTCAAGTCCATTTGCTTTAGCAACTGTCCCTGTCGCGCTGTCCCCAAGCTACCCTGAACAGATCTGCAGTATTGACTCCTCGATTCCTTTTGAAAGAAAAGGCAGGACTCAAGAGCCATTTCCCATTAACGGTGCTATCCCAGCTGTAAGTATGAGACTCGGTGAAAAGTAAAAGATCGGACGAAGACTGCTCCCTGAATGGCTCTCCTTCGGTGGCCATTCTTGCAAGATTCCTTTGATCAACATGCGAGGACTTTACGGACCCATCCCAGTTTGATCCGCATTGGATTCATGCCTCAAGATCCCGTTTATTGATAGCTATCTCCGTCCTCCCTTTATGCATTCATAGAATAGTTAGAGTCGAAGGCGATCCCCTCATAGTTGTCGCTGTCTCCCAGTCCCTACTGTAGTCTTCCGTACCTGTCCTTTGTAAGTCTTCAGTACATCTTCACTTGGTCCGTATTTCTATGATAGAAAAGAAGAGTAGTTATTGATTAGAAGCATCTGTCCTTAGACTCTACGCGGCAGTACGCATGGGGAAAACACTGTCGAGGCATGACATCCTTAAAGGGCCAAACTACTCGGTGTTGAAAGGGACCACAACGAGAGACCCTATTCATATTCTTCACGGAGCCATGGAGGACGCTCGGGAGTTCAAAAAAGAGATGTGGGTCGTCTTTCAGGATATGAAGCGCTGTTTTGACTCGGTGAACTGTCAAGACGATGGAATGTTAATACGGGGATTAAGACGAATTAAGGCACCAGAGGAATTCATCGAACTGTGTACAAACATCGCGTGTTCTAAAGTCAACAAAGTCATCACGGAATATGGACTGACCGAGGAGTACCACCCGGAGTGCGGACTGGATCAAGGAGGGGTTGAGTGTCCACTGTTATGGCGGATAGCATACGACCCACTTTTGTGCGAGATCATGGAAGGGAAGGATGGATACACGATGAGTAGCGGCAACATTCCGATACAGATCGCAGACGTGGCATTTGTGGATGATACGACGTGGATAGCTCGTTCAAAAGGCGCTGCACAGAGAATATTAGATACGGCAATGTCCTTTTTCACGTTGAATGGAGTGGAGATCAACACAAAAAAGACAGTGGTATTGGCGATCAACCCGAGTGTAGAGGACAGGACACTGCGGTTCGGGAAAGACAGGGATGTCATTTCACCGACTGGCGGGGCAGAGGCAACAAGGATATTAGGAGTCTGGGTAAACGCGAAGGGAACAACCAAGCCCACGATCGACCTTATCTCAAGGGACACCGAGACGATCTGCAACACGCTTCGAAGGAAAAGGATTACAGACAAGCAAGCAGCATACATCGTCAACTCGGTTCTCATCCCAAAGGTGCTGTACAAGATGTCAATCCAGGTCATCCCTTCGCCGACGCTCAGGAGGATCACAGGCAAGTACATGTCAATGATCAAGACTAAATTTAAGATGCCAAAGACCACGCCAAACAGTGTTATGCACCACAACCGTCGTTGGGAACCATCAGGAGACTGGAAGATTTGCAAGCAGAGGAACAAATCACCAGCCTATGGCTACGTCTGGGGGATGCAGGTTTGGTAGGAAGGGTTGCAAGAGCCAGACTCTTAGCCCTTCAACAAGCACAACAACTGCCAACACTACCCACGAGGATACCAGATCAAGTCGAGATGACCAGGAACAGTCTGACGAGCGGGGTATGCCGGATCCTGGCAGAGAGGAAAATGACGCTCACGGTCAACGTCGAGAGAGACATTGGACTCAAAGCCGGAGCCGTGAGCATACAAGAATGGCTTGGGGAAGGGATGAAAGAAGAGGCGAAGGAGTTGTGTAGGAGGGGAATCTTTTTGCGGGAGCAGATCCTCCACAGAAATACTCTCATGTCGTGGAAGGACATTAGAGAGAGATTCCAGATTCCAGATGGGAAAGAGGAAAGTGATGCCTCCATGGTTCCAGAGGGTGCAGGCCCATGTGTGTGGTGTGGAGGAGCAGAGGCAAACACAAGAGAGGTGGGGTGGAGAAGCTAAAGAGGAGAAGGTAGAGACACTGCTGGACAATATCGAAACGGACGCGTCATACACCACAGAGGAAGAAGGGGAAGAAGAGGAAAGCGACGATGAGGGTGAAGATGAAGAGGTGAGAGAGATGGAGGAGATAGACCAACCAAGAGTTTTTTCAATGCAAAACAGGGCTAACACCAAAAGAATGGTGGAGACCTATGAACAAAGAAGAATGAGGAAGGAGGAATGGGTGATGAGAGGAATGCCACGAGGAGGGAACAAGTGGATCCAGAAAGAGAATCGTGAGGTCGAGTTTGAGGTGCTGGAAAAAAGATTGGAGAAGGAATGGGAAAGAGAAGAAGAAAGAAGAAGGAAGATGAGGAAAAGAGAGAAAAGGGAGCGTGTGAAGAGAGAGAAGAGGGAGCGTGCGAGACTCATCCTCAGACGGAGGAGCCAGAGGAAGAGGCAGGCAAAAGGGACGGCCAAGAGGCGAAGAAGGCCCTTGCTGTACAGGCTTGCAGCCCTCCAGGACTTCAACAGCCTTCGGAAAGACAACAGAGTCCGCAAAGAAGGCGATGAAGCGTTTGCAAAGGCCGCAATGCCCATTTGGAACGCCGAGGAGTGGGAGCAAGGGCTTGACCGACCCGAAATCTTGCAGCTGAACGAGGAGGCCACAAACAACATCAGCCGGTGGGAGAGAGCAACTCAAGGATGAAGTATGCCTGGAGTTGTATACAGATGGATCGCTAAAACACTATGCCACCGAGCAAGCCAAGATGACTTTTGGAGTGGTCGTGAAAAGCGGTTTAGGGTACGAGGAGGTTATTGCAGGGACGGTCGAGGGATATGCATCATCGACTAAGGCCGAGTTGCTTGGACTTCTTGCAGCAATTATGTGCAGCCCGCGAGGGAAGGAAGTAACAATCAGGCTCGACAACGATGCTGTGGTCCAGGGGTTTGAGAAGCTGGTGAAGGGAAGAGTGGACGCCACGAGGAGGATGAAGCAGAGAGCGACGTATGCTGAATGGTGGACATGGGTGCACCAGTCCTACTGCGACCAAGGTGGAAAGATTGAGGTAGAGTGGGTAAAAGGCCACTCAGGAAATCCAGGTAACGAAGCAGCAGACCGCTTAGCGTCCAAGGCACATCGGACGGCTAGGATCCCATGGGAGCTTCCAAAGCTGGTTAAGGATGGATATGGGTGCAGGGCTAGTTTCATGGATCACGCAGTGGAGGACGATGTTCGCCAAGTCTTGAAGCTACAGTCGGCAGCGAGGGCCCACCAGCACTGGGTCAGACAGAACAGGACGAGGCGATACATCTCCGATTGGAAAGCAATCGAGTGGAGCGCGACACTGGAGATCATTCACGAGAGGAACGCACCGAGGAGTTTCTACACGAGTGAAGGAGACTGCCAGAGGCGATCGCACAGGTTGAAGAAGCTGCACGGGATGCTTCCGACACTAAGCGAGATGAAGAAGCGACACCCAGACCTGTATGATACCGACACGTGCAGGGTCTGCGAGGAGGAAACCGAGACGATGGAGCACATCTGGGGAATGCAGGGCCCAAAGGAGGGAGCAGGAGGAAGGGTGGCGAGAGGCGGTGAAGGCCGTGAAGGAGAGTGGAAAGAGGAAGTGGAAGAGAGAGTGCAAGGCGTGGTTGGAGGAAGCGAGGGACGTTAGGAGGAACGGTGGTTCACCCAAGAGGAAAAAACCAACGTTCACGGAGAAGAGTGAAGGGGATCTTTGGGACTCCTTGGAGGGGATCTTTGAAGGAGTTGAAGAGATCAGACCCAGGGAGGTTGAACAGAGATCGAGGCACAGGAGGAATGCAGAGCCGCAACACAACAATCATGGAGGCGTATCAGGGAATGGTACCTGAAGTGATGATAACAAGCTGGAAGAGAATGCACAGGACGACAAGACCGATAGCGAAGGATATGGCGACTCGATTTATCGAAGCCATTGAGGAATTTGGACGCACGCAGATCTGGGGACAGAGGTGTACAGCCACAGTGGACTGGGAAAAGACGAAAGGAATCACTGCGGTGAGCAAACGCGCCGGGAGACGCAATGGTGATGGGAGACACCAACCTAGCCACAGTGATTTCTCAGACTTGAACAGTCCACAGCGGCCGAAGCCCGACCTCAGAGAGGCGTACAGAGAGGCGGATGAAACAGTTCTGAAGTATGTGCAGGGAAAGACTAAGCTGAATGTGATGGAGCGGCTAGGAAGCTGGAAAAAAAAGTGTTGACAATGGACGCCGGCTAAAAGACGACGAATGAGCGCAACAGGCCACGTAGGGGGTGGGCGGACAATACTCGACCCATTCATGCGATGTGAGTGATGCCGAAGAGTATATGGACACTGTAGACTAGATTCTGTAGTATCCATTTGCGAGATTCCTTCTCGTTTAAGGTCCAAGTGACAACAGGGCGGCCCCGGCCGCCCTGGTATACCATAAACTCTGCATGCCCACATGGGGTCCTTGTTAACAAAAAAAAAGCCTCGACCACGTCCAGCCCTACGGCATCCCATCTACCACGCAGATCCAGAATTTAACGCAGACAGTGAAAACGCTGAATGAAGCTTTGAATGAGGTTCGAGAGCAAAACAGACTTATCATCACGATCGTTATGAATTTACTTCAGGGCATCAATGTCAATGTGACAAAGAGGGAAGGAGCAAAAGAGGTGGCAGAGTCGCTAGAGGATCTTGAAAGGGTAGTAAACAAGAGGAAAAAAACTCCATCGGCGGAGCTACCGGCATACAACAGGAACGTTGTTAACGAAGCCATAGCTGGTATAGCGGCAATTGCAACTGAGGCGCAGCCGCCAAAAGACCCAGGCAGACATTCAGAGGAAGAAATGAAGAGTGGAACTAACGAAGAAGAAAGAAAGGGGACAAAAGGGAAAGCAAACAATCATTTGATTAATGATAAACGACGATAGAATAGAGAGTGGATACGAAGAGAGTGCTGGAGAAGAGCTGAAAGTAGGATCATTCAACATTAGAGGGGCCAATAAGCCAGGAAAATTCGATGCACTGTGTGAATGGGGTGCACTAAAAAAAATGGATATCATTGGGGTTCAGGAAACCAAAATGACAAAGGCTGGAGAAAAGGGAGTATTCACAAGAATAAGAGGAGGGGAGACAAGGAAAGTGCCACAGCACGAAGAGTATGTGGTGTATTGGGATAATGGTCCAGTGGAAAGGAAGATGGGGACGGGGGTAGCATTGTTGGTTGCTCCATTCTGGGCAAAACACTATTACAAGCGCCAATCCCATGAGGGGCGAGGGCAGGCAGTCGACTTTCACTTTCGCGGTGAATTAGCTATTAGGGTAATAAACTGTTACATTCCCAGCGCTCTAACAGAAGAGCACAGGAGTACAACTACATGGACCCAGAAAGTCATAGAAGAAGCAGAAAATAGAGGAATGGCCATTATACTAATGGGCGACTTCAATGGTGTGATAAGACCTTCTTTGGACCGACACAACGGACAGGGGAGTCAGTCCGGAATCAGGCTTGCTACGTTGGATCACAACACAACCACTGTTCGATACATTCCGGTCTGTCAACGAGATCACCAGAGCGTACACTTGTCAGGAAAAAGCAGAATTGATATGATATTCACTAACGCTCAGTTAGCCCCGCGAACAAAAAAGGCGAACATCCAGGACATGGAGGGTGTATGCGAATCAGACCACAAAATGGCAAGAGTAACATTCTCCATGCATGGAATGAGGTATCTGGCCCCAAAGAACAGTACCGATTACAAAAGAGCAAAAGGATTCCGCTTTCAATTCCGGGAGACCAAGGAAGAACAGTGGAACGAGTTTGTAGAGAGAGCGACAAGGGAGTTTACGAGTGGTAAAGCAACCAGAATTGGACTCGCAAGGTTCCCAATCGAACAAGAAAAGACGATCGATGAAGAGCTTCTCAAGAAACTGGATCTCAACGCAGCATGGAATTGGTACTCAAAGACACTAGTATTGATTGCAAAGGAGTCTCTACCTGGAAAAATAGTAGGAAGGACAGGGGTGAAACCAGGGAAAGAAGTGTCGCTACGACATGTCATCCACTACGTGATGCGGACGAAACACGCAGCAGCCGCAGTGAAGAAGAGCGCACGCATGGGTGATCCTGATGAAGCGTGGTACAGGGTGCGAGAATTGAGAGACATAATCAAGGAGAAAATCGACGCCCATAACGCAAGCAACCAGGATGATCTGATGGTAATCGGAGAGGTACCAGGATGGAAGGAGAGTGATGAAGAGTGGCGAAAATGGACTGGAAGAGTGAAGAGTTTATGGATGGACATTCTGCGCAGAGTTCAGGCAGAGACGAAAGCAGCAGCAAGTAAGTTTATCCAAGAGGCTATTGAACGAAGGTGCGACCAGATGAAGACGGCCACGAGGAGAATGATTGATAGCATCCTGGAAAGACACAGAGGGAAAGTAGTCATCGATAGAGTACAGTTCACCAACAACGAGGTGGTCACAACCATGCTGGAGCCGGACGAAATCAAAAATCACGTCAGGGGATGGTTCAACAAGTGGCATGGCCCCGCCCAACCCAACCAATCGAACCTCGTTCAGTTTGGGAAAAGCAATACAAACCATTGGATTGGGTTGAAGAGGAGTGGTACAACGGATTCATGGGAGTTCCTAGCTTGGAAGAGTACAACAGGGCGGTCAGCAAAGCGCCTAGGAATAAGGCCCCAGGAGTCTCTGGAACTGCTAATGATCTATTCAAAAAACAGGGTGAAATCGGTGACTGGATTTTGTATCAAATTATCGCAGCAAGCATCGCACAGAGGAATATGCCTGGAGAATGGAAGACCGGGATCCTGTACTGCATCCCGAAAGAGCCGGTATGGTCTGGAAATTTGGCAGAAGTAAGACCAATCACACTCCTTGAGCATGGCAGGAAGCTACTATTCATCATATTAATGGAGCGGCTGGGGAAAAATTCTATCGAGGCATAATATTCTGAAGGGGCCGAACTACTCAGTCTTGAGAGGGACCACCACTAAGGATCCGATCCATGTACTGCATGGTGCCATGGAGGACGCTCGAGAAAACAAAAAAGAGATGTGGGTAGTCTTCCAAGACATGAAGAGATGCTTTGACTCGGTGAACTGCAATGAAGATGGTATGTTGGTGAGAGGATTAAGGAGAATCAAGGTCCCTGAAGAGTTTATTAGTTTATGTACCAACATCGCGAGCACTAAAGTCAACAGAGTGATAACGGAATACGGATTAACGGACAACTACCATCCGGAGTGTGGCCTGGACCAAGGAGGAGTGGAATGTCCGCTTTTATGGAGGATTGCATATGACCCACTGCTATGTGAGATCATGGAAAGCGAGAACGGGTACGTGATGAACAGAGGAGGCATACCGATGTCAATAGCAGACGTCGCTTTTGTAGACGATACAACGTGGATTGCTAGATCGAAAGAGGCGACCCAACGGACGTTGGATACGGCCATGTCCTTCTTCACGTTGAATGGAGTGGAGATCAACACAAAGAAGACAGTTGTGCTGACAATCAAGCCGAAGGGAGAAGACAGGACGCTGCGATTTGGAAAAGATCAGGAGCTGATAAAACCAATCGACAAAGCAGAAGCAACGCGCATCTTAGGAGTATGGGTCAATGCAGCAGGTCGGACAAAACCGACGGTTGAGCTTATATCCAATGATGTCGATACGATCTGCAGCACCATACGCAGAAAGCAACTAACGGACAGACAGGCCGCTTACATTGTAAACGCGGTCTTGATACCAAGAGTATTGTACAAGATCTCGATCCAGATATTGCCGCCCTCAGCTCTTAAACGGTTGACAGGGAAGTACATGGCAGTGATCAAAAGGAAGATGCTCCTGCCAAAAACCACACCAAATAGTATCATCCATCACAACCGACTAGGATCTGTCAGGAGGTTGGAAGATGTGCAGGCCGAGGAACAAATTACCAGCTTATGGCTTAGAATGGGAGACACTGTCAAAGAGTATGCTACCTTGGTGCGTCTCTTTGAGAATGTCCTTGCTGGAATGTTTCGATCTGTACGGACGGACACGAATTTTCTTCCCCCATTGCCGCGCTCCATGGAAAGGGTTCACCCCTTTTTCTACATATCTTCTCTAGTATTTATTTCCTCTCTTTCTTTCTCAATAAACGTCAGTTAGTAACTCACTTCTTGTCCCTAGCCTTTGTCCTAGTCCCTGTCCTTGTTCTTCTCCTTCCCTATTCCTCTTGCCTTGTTACATGGTAGCAAAGGAAGTTCCCTTCCACCACCTCCATTATGCCTAACCACTTCGATACCTTTGTTAAAAATGTCCATCTCCATGAATTCAAAGGCCTTCCAAACGAAAACGTTTCCAACTGGATCAAGGATATTGAAGAGTATAGCGATGCTCTCAGTCTCAACGCGAGTCAACGGATCCAAGGGTGCCGTCTTCTTCTCCAAGGCAACGCGCGCAACTGGGTCCGGACCCTTACGTTTCCAGCTGTCCTCAATGATAACGATTGGATCAGTTTCAAGGCTGCGTTGGAAAAACGCTACTCGAGCCCCAACACCAAATTGTTCGCTCGTAGCAAATTGTACAACCTAAAACAGAAAGGGTCTGTCACGGATTACATCAATGAGTTCGAAACCCTACGCTCTGTCCTCACTGACATGAGTGAGGCAGAAGCGATCCAGGTCTTCCTCCAAGGGCTTGGACAAAGACTTCAAGAACATTTCGCCGGTAATCCAAGCCTTCGACAAGACCTGTACACGATTGTTCAAGTGTCTGAGAGCCTCGACCGAGTGTACCAACGTGGGGAAGCAACATTCTTGGGAACCACAACCCAAACATGAACCAGCAAGGCCTGAGTCCTCGAATAGCCAAGCAGAACCGATGGAGCTAGACGCTATGAACATGCACAAGATGAGTCCTCAAAAAACAAGCGGACTGGAAAAATCGTGCATGCTTCTATTGTCACCAACCTGGCCATCAAGCCAAGAACTGTGAGGCAAAAAAAAAGAATGCAAGTCGGGGAAAAGCCCCGTCCCAATAAAGAATTCTGGATCTTTATATGGGACTACGGTCGTAAATGTTATTGGTGATTGTCCAGAAGGAGTGTTCCCTAAACCCACAAATTGTCCAGAAACGTCGAGTGACATTTCTAAACAATCAGAATCATGTCCCTCCAGCTCAAGTGAGCTTCGTATCTCCTCCCAGCCTAAAATTGTCGATCCAAGTGGGTTAACAATTGATCCCAGTTCCGAGACCAAAGTTGGTTTCCGGTTCTCAGCGAGTGCCATTCCCAGTCCAACCCCGTTAAATGTCGTCGGTTCACGTGAGCCGCTGCCTGTTCAAGATACCAATAGTAGCCTTTGGCCCCGAGTTCCCTGCAAGTGCAGAATGTAGTGCCGTGTCCCGTGAATCCAGTAGTGAGTCAGACGACTCAACCTTCACTCCCAGTCCCCAGAATAAGTTTTCTGCTAGTCCATGTCCAGATTCCAACAGTCAGGAAGTTAACCCTGAATTACCAGAAGAAATCGAAGACGAACCTCTCATGTATGTGGCCGGTCGTTTCAAGGATCATACTATCGACATTATGGTAGATAGCGGCGCATCCGCAAGTTACATTAATTACGAGGTAGTCAAGCGCCTTCATATCGCAACGTCAAAAAGCGAAATCCAACAACAGTTGCGTTTGGCAATGGCCAACCAACACTTTGTACCCAATATTGCCACATCCGACTCCGACTTGCCGACAATTTTTGCCCAGTAATCCAATTCAATGTTGTCGACATGAAATTCGAAGCAATCCTGGGCAAACGTTGGCTGGCACATAGTAAACCGCAACCAATATTAGACCTTGCCAACCACGTCATCCGAGTCGAACCTGACATTGTAATCCAAGGATACACCCGACCGACACACCAACCAGTATTGTCCGCAATGCAATTCAAACGTTCCCTTGGAAAACACCAAGCCTACTTGTGCATTGTGCGATCGAACGAGGAGGATAACAAGAAAAGCGAAAGTCAGCCACCGGAGGTAGAAGTTCTCCTAGAAAAAATACAGCGATGTATTTCCAGAGGAACTCCCCGAAAGAACTACCTCCTGAGCGTTCAGTAGACCATCACATTGACCTGATTCCTGGATCGACGCCGCCCTCTAGGCCTACCTATCAACTTTCCTTGGCCGAAATGGACGAGCTCAAAAAACAAATTGATGACCTGCTACGACACGGGTTCATTAGACCTAGTCAATCCCCTTACGGTGCTCCTGTATTGTTTGTGCGGAAAAAGAAGGCGACTTGAGAATGTGCATTGACTACAGAGCATTGAACAAACAAACAATCAGGAATACTTATCCGTTACCAAGAATTGATGAGTTGCTTGATCGACTGAACGGCGCAGAAGTGTTTAGCAAAATGGATTTACGAACAGGTTATCACCAAGTTCGAATTCACGAAAACGACGTACACAAGACCGCTTTTCGCACAAGATACGGCCTATATGAGTTCCTTTGTGCTGCCATTCTCCGGATTGACCAATGCTCCTGCCACCTTCATGACATTAATGAACGAAGTTTTCCGAACCGAACTGGATGGTTGTGTGATCATATACCTCGACGATCTATTGATATTCAGCAAGAACATGGAACAACATTTAGTTCATTTGGAAATTATCTTGCGCAAATTACGAGAACATCGACTGTATGCCAAGCTGTCCAAGTGCGAATTTGCCAAGAGCGAAGTTGGCTTCCTAGGACACATCGTGTCCAGCAAGGGCGTATCGGTCGACCCCTCCAAAGTCCAGGCAATAGCCGAGTGGCCAGCCTTGCGCTGTGTCCTAGATATCCAATCGTTTCTAGGACTTGTCAACTACTACCGACGCTTCATTCACAAGCTCGCCAAGATTGCCGCTCCCCTCACTGAACTACTGAAAAAGATGTGACCTTCCGATGGTTGAAAGAAAAAAACGTGCGTTCAAAAAATTGAAAAAGGCAATTATGAACGCCCCAGTCCTGGCTGTCTTCAATCCCGAACTCCCTGTTGAAGTCCATGTCGACTCCTCGAAATATGCTATTGGTGCAGCGTTAATGCAGAACGGTCGACCAGTCGCGTTCGAATCAAGGAAACTGTCCGCTGCAGAGATTAATTACCCAATCCATGAAAAAGAACAACTTGCCGCCGTCCATGCACTCCAAAAATGGCGAGTATATCTGCATTCGACAGCCGAGCCCTTTATTGTTTTCACCGATCATGAATCACTAAAATATCTGGATACAAAGAACACGCTCAGTCCTCGCCAAATTCGCTGGATGGAAAAACTAGCAGAGTATAATTTTTGTGATACGATACAAAAAAAAGGACCACTCAATGTTGTACCTGATGCTCTTTTCAAGAAGGCCGGACTACCAAGATGCAGCCAGTATGGAGTCAAAACCAGTAATCGGATCCACAATCTTGGAAGCTTGCAGAGAGGCCTACGAGGAGGATGAAGATTTTGGCGATTGGTTGAAACGAGTTAGAGCAGTTCAAGGAAAGAATAACCCGTACGAGTTCACGCTCCATGACAACCTCCTCTACCTTAAGAAAGACATGCGATTATGTGTACCCAACCTACCAGAGGAAAAGTCTACGATCATGAAGGAAATCCATGACTCGTCGTTAGCAGGACACCTTGGTGTTGACAAGACATACGTCCGGCTATCTGAAGGATACTATTGGCCGGGCATGTGGCAATCCGTCAAAATTATGTTAGCTCGTGCCACGAGTGTCGACTTAGCAAGCACAGAACGACAAAAGAACTGGGGCTATTGCAGCCATTACCCATTCCAGAGAAACCTTGGACGCACATTGCAATGGACCTGGTGACACATCTACCTAAAACGAAAGCAGGACATGATGCAATAGTAGTATTTGTGGACAGGTTTAGTAAAAGCCGCTGTGTTTGTCGCCACAAAACCAGTTGCACCGCCAAGGATGTTGCCAACATATTTTTCCAGCAAGTGTTCCGACATTATGGAGTTCCCAAGTCAATCGTGTCGGACCGAGACACCAGATTCACCAGTACATTCTGGAAGAGCCTTTTCGAGCATCTTGGAACGAGTCCAGACATGTCAACCGCTAGACATCAACAATCAAACGGACAAGCAGAGCGAATCATCCAGTCCTTGGAACAGTATCTGCGCTTATACACGAATGAGGCTCACGATGATTGGGACGAATTCCCTCATCCATGCCGAGTCTGCGCATAATTCTGCCAAGTCATCCGCTACAGGACTTAGCCCATTCGAAGTGATGTATGGACACGTACCGTTAACACCAGCGACACTCTTGACGGAAAAAGCTCATGTGGTCAAACAACCTAATGTGAAAGAAGAGATGGAGAAACACCAAGCGAGATCCCGAATTGTTTATGACGCTATCCAAGACAGTCACAAAAAAGTACTCTGACCAGTACGATGCCCACAGACGCGAGGCCATATTTGAAATAGACGATCTTGTCTATATCGACGCAACCGATATCAAAACCGCCACGGAAAATGCGACAAAGAAGGTCAACAAACTGAGGAGACCATTCCTAGGACCTTACAAAATTATTGCTCAACCAAGTCCCTTGAACTACAAGTTGCAGTTACCTCCTAGAAGTCGACTGCATCCTGTGTTCCACGTCTCCAAGCTCAGGGCTACTACTCGTAGGAGTGACGAGTTTGCGGATAATGAAGAGCTGAGGCCTGACAAGGAACCTCTCATTGACGATAGCGATGAGTACTATGAACAGCCCTATGAGGTGGAGCGAATCGTCAAGCACAAGAAGACAAAGGAAGGTCTAATTAAATTCCTAGTCAAATGGGTTGGTTTCCCGGTAAAAAGATAGCACTTTGGCAGACGCTCGAAGACCTCGAGAACGCACAGGATGTTATTCAAGATTACCGAGATACTCTCAAGGAGAAGGACCTCTTTTAAGAGGGGAGTGTCAAAAAGAGTATGCTACCTTGGTGCGTCTCTTTGAGAATGTCCTTGCTGGAATGTTTCTTCGATCTGTACGGACGGACACGAATTTTCTTCCCCCATTGCCGCGCTCCATGGAAAGGGTTCACCCCTTTTTCTACATATCTTCTCTAGTATTTATTTCCTCTCTTTCTTTCTCAATAAACGTCAGTTAGTAACTCACTTCTTGTCCCTAGCCTTTGTCCTAGTCCCTGTCCTTGTTCTTCTCCTTCCCTATTCCTCTTGCCTTGTTACACCACCCAGAACTCTACGAGGATGACAAGTGCAGGGTCTGTAGAGAAGAGACAGAGACGACGAAGCACGTTTGGGAATGCAAGGCAACAGTGAAGGAGCAAGGAGAGCATTGGAAAGGAGAAGTAGAGAAGGTCGAGGAGTATGGACGTACGCAGTACAGGAGGGAGTTGAAGGCATGGGTAGAGCAAGGAAGGAGGAAAGCAGGAAGATCGGACCATTCGAAGAAGCCGGGATTCAGGGAGAGGAATGAGGAAGACTTGTGGGACTCATTGGAGGGTATCTTTGAAGGCATCAAGGACATCCGTCGGGGGGAGCGAGAGAGAACAGGAGGAGGAGGAAGAGGTGACCAGGCCACACACGATTAGGGAAGCATACCAGGGATTGGTTGTAGACGTGGTGGTCCAAAAGTGGAAGCAGATGCACAGGACGTCAACCAAGACAGCGAAGTATATGGCGACACGGTTCTTTGAGGCCATTGAGGAGTATGGTAGAAAGCAGATTTGGGGTCAAAGGTGTGAGACCACAGTGGAATGGGAAAAGTCTATAGGAATCACCGCGGTGAGCAAACGCGCTGAGAGACGCAACGGTGACGGAGGACACCAACGTAGCCACGGTGATTTCTCGGATTTGAACAATCCACTTCGGTTGAAGCCAGACCTCAGAGAGGCATATGGGGAAGCAGACGAGACGGTGTTGGCGTATGTCTTGGGGGAAAAAAAAAAGTTGGACGTAATGGAGAGGTTAGGGAGCTGGAAAAAGTGTTAGCGATGGACTCAGGCTCATAGACGACGAATGAGCGCAACGGGGCCACGTAGGGGAGCTGGCAATACGACCACTCATGCGTACGTGGGTGATGGCTGTTGAGTGTCTGGAGGCTGTTTAGATAGTTTTCATTCGCGGGTGTAATCCCGTTTTGGTACCAAGTGGCAACAGGGCGGCCGGAGCCGCCCTGGTCTTCTATAAACTCTACATGCCCACGTGGGGTCTTTGTTAACAAAAAAAAAAAAAAAAAAGGCATCCCATCTACCACGATCTAGACCCTAAATTCCACATCCCCACAGATTTCCCCCTCATTCCCCCCTCTCACCCAATCTAGTTCGTGAGACGCAATGCCCCAACCTCAGGGTTTAGGCACATCCAAAAATCTCGTCCATCATCGCTCAGATGGCGAAGATTCGTCGGATAATTTTAACATCCAAAAAAAAAAAGAAATGGAGCGAACGGTGACCCAGGTCACAGCGAGAGCAGGAGGAGTGAGAGCGTTCCCGCTGGGAGCCGAGTGGTAGCTGATACAACTCCCAGCTCCCAGCTCCCAGCTGCTCGAGCACTACGAACTCTCACACTCCACAATGATAACGGCAAACGACAAAGAGAGCTTATTTTTTCGGATTAGGTTCAGGACAGATAGTGTGTTTTTTTTTATGAGGGGAAGGTGCAATAGTATAAATACACCTCCTCTCTCCCTCACAATAAAGGGCAGTTTATTCTCAAACCTCGTTGCTGTTATAGCGAGCGAGGTCATGGCGTGCAGCTTCGGAAGTGGAAGGATCAGAAATATGTTCAGGCATGGTGAGGCAGGACACAGGGGAATCAAGGACAAAGGGGTTGGGGAAGGGGTAAAATGATGGAGTAGGTGTGCTGGGTCAGGGGTCAGGGATCAGGGGTGGATCGGGGAACCTTTGCTGCCATGCAACAGTAAGGGGTCCTACGAGCTGATCTTTATTAGAGGGGGAGGGAGGGTCTATTTATACTGGTACAGAATACCAGGAAGGGGACTGGGTGTTGGTGAAGAACATTGCCAGAAAGAAGTTCGAGTATCCGTGTGCAGCAGTATATAAATACCTCTCACCACCCTCTAATAAACAACAGCTCTTTCTACGACTCTTGCTGTTGCACCGTGGCAGTGTTTCTTATCGAACAGAAAAAGTCAAGATCTCGTCTCGTTAAGCCGTGGACTCGTTTCGCTAAGCTCGTACTAATTCCCTGTAAATGGCCGTTATCGAAACGAAGCGTTAACGAAACGAAACGAGTTATCGAACGAAATCCGTCTCGTTGAGAAGCACTGATCCGTGGTATGACCCACTCAAAGTCACCTCTATCACACCTTTTGGCGCTTACAAGTTGGTTTGGCCGGATGGGAAATCTAAATTGGATCTGGTGCACAAGGACAGGTTGAAGTTAGCGCATGTGTCGGAAGAGGAAGGTGAGCCGAAGAGGGCATGGTTTAGGACAAGGAATGGGAGGGACGAACAGACTGTGGAGATGGAGGAAGTGAGAAGAGATGATGAGGAAGGCCCACAGGACGAGCCGGAAGAAATAGGTGGAGGGGAGAGAGGAGCAGAGCGACAGCCAACAGTCGACCCGCCACCAGCAGCGACGGCAGAAGAAAATTTTGCTGATGACGTGACAGTCGAGCAAGAAGATGAGCCACTGCAGAGGAGAGCGAGACCGCGAGCTAATCCATGGATTGATGCCGCAGACGCGGCATGGATTCAACGTGGGGAGTCTGTCCTGAATAGAGGTAATCTATCCAGGCGTCCCATAAGACAAGCAACCCTGCTTGGCTCTCCTGCAGTACCCATCAACCCCCCTGCCGGAGCACGTCACCCTTGGGGTGATGCTATATACAGTTGGCGCCAAAATGGTTTCAATGTTTTCAGAAATTTCGCTTTTTCTAATTTTCTCGTTTATTCTTTCTTTCTCTTTCATATTCAATTCTAATAGAAAGGAAAGTCTTATCAATGGTGGACCCGAGAAATAAGAAAGCGGGCCTTTATCACTTCACATGAGCGAGCTATGCCGCCTCCAATGTTGTCGTCTCATAGAAACCATTTTGCCACTAGTCCGGGAAAATTCTTCAATACCTCGTATTCCCCCCTTTCGCTTTCAACACGGCCTCTACTCTTCGTGGCATCGACTCATAGAGCTTGTCAATCATATCCTGTGGTATCAGCTCCCATTCCTCCAGCACCATATCCCACAATTCATGAACACTCGTAGGCCGCTTCTCTCGTTGACCAATCTGAACCTTCAGCTTGTCCCAAACATGCTCGATTGGATTTAAAATCTGCTGATTGTGCAGGCCATCGAAGAACCTCAATATCCTGATCCTCCAGGTACTTGGTTGTTGCTTTGGCTTTGTGTTTGGGGTCGTTGTCGTGCTGAAAAATGAAGTCATTTTTTCCGAGATCATAATACTCGAGACTTTCTTTCAATGTTGTGTCGAGAATATTGATGTAATCCTCCTTTTTCATAGTTCCTTCATAGATCTGACAGCCATAGCCAAGTCCCTTGGACGTCATACAGCCCCAGAACATCAAGGATCCACCTCCATGCTTGACAGTAGGTTGAAGATGAAATGGTTGAACCGGATCGCCTGGCTTAGCCCAGTAATATTGTATCCCGTCCGAGTTCCAGATGTTTATCTTTGTTTCATCTGAGAATACCACTCGCTTCCAGTCATCGATGGTCCAATTTTTATGACCTCTTGCCCACTCCAACCCGCGCTTGCTTGTGTCGCTTACTAAGGAAAGGCTTTTTGACTTTTTTTTCTTCGCTTGAAAGCCGATCTCCCTGAGGTTGCGAAGGACTGATCTGTACGAGATAACAGTCCCTTCACCATTGAGGCTCTTGTGGACCTGCTTGCCAGTCTTCAACATGCCGGAAAGTAACTTTCTGTTGAGATCATTCTTGGAGCGAGCCGAGAGAATTTTTGGTCTTCCTGTTGGTTGCCTTTGTAGAGTAGGTAAATGCTTGGTTCGGATCCTTGAAACAGAAGCAGGGCTGACTGATAATCGTCTAGCGACATTCTTGACGGAGTAGCCTGCTTTTAGCTGGCTTATGATAGAGTTTTGAGTGTCTTCTTTCGTTTTTTTCATGATGGAGGAATATCGACCATTTTCGAGCGATTGCACCCGTATTTTATATCAAACTTGTCAAGATCTATTCATCTTCTTTTAATCTCTGACTGACTGTAGATATAAGACAAACGATTGTGAAAAAAAAAGAGATGAAATAGCAATAAATATAAATGGCGTGCCCAAGTGGCGAAATGGTTCCAATATCTAGCTTCAACAATTTACCTCATAGCACGCCTTTCTGACAACATATTGAAAATCTGTTTACACTGTCGTGAACAAGGCATTCTGGGTATTGTTTTCAATCTAAGCAACAAGGTGCATTTACATATTCTCGATGGGTAGAAAATTGCTAAAATATGAAAATTTGAGAATTATTGAAACCATTTTGGCGCCCACTGTAAATAGTAGACACGCCTGCCTGGAGAGTTCCTTACCTTTGTGTAAGGAAACCTTCCAGGTAGGACCTTCGACCTCTTTGCAGTGCTCTATATACCCATCCCTCTGTATGACAATAAACTGACCTTTGTGTAAGGAAACCTTCCAGCTTTCTTTTCACCATCGCGCTTATAGCATTGTGGCTAGTTGGCGCTCGTATAGGATACCTATAAGATATCCTATTTCTTTCATTGTCGGGAGGTCGAGTGTTAGCGCCCCTCCCCGGAACCTTTCCCATCTACCAAACAGATTGTTATAAAAAAAAAAAAAAAAAAAACCTTTCCCATCTACCGCGATCAGGGCATAAACTTCACAATCCCCACGCTGGTTTAAAAACTGGATCGGCAAACAATGGAAGACCTTGATGCAGCACAGTCAGGATACAAATCAGCCGAAAACATGATCATGGAGTCACTCCAGGGAAGGATTAGCAAGCACGCTGGCTTTTACAAACAGAGCATCGAGCGGTACTCCAGCCCAGCATGTGGCCTGTCGTTGGGAGACCGGAGGATTGCTTTGGAAGTCACTCAAGAAAGGACAATGCAAAGTTATGAGGATTTCAGGGCCGCTTCACAAAGAGAGATCGATGAAGAGACCAAGCAATTGCAATCACGGCAAAGGACTATCGAAAGCTCAGCACAGCTCGAGTACAACGAGCTGTTATCGCAATTTGTCATGTCCTATTAACTCTCCTCCTGCTATAGGATCGCGGGCAAGTATCCTCCATCGGCAGATGGAGGAAAAAGATTGGGCTATACTTTCCGAAGTGCGCTCGGAAAGGATGAAGTTTATTATTTTTGAGCAAGTGTCAAAGGGTACGCTGACTACACGCGTCTCTTTGAGTATTTCTGGATCACGTGTGCCTAGATTGGTTAGCGCCAATCTGGACTTCCAGTATTACCTGGGGCCCCGGTCAGCTCACATTAGAATTACATTAGTATTTAATCCGCCTTTCCCCACCTACAATAAACATCAGTTCATAACTCACCTCTCAGTCCCCGTTCCTGTCCAATCTCTTTTCCCTGTTCAGTCTCTGTTCCCTGTCCTTGTCCCTGACCCTCACCTCACTTTATTGAACGTGCCTTGTTACACAGTACTGTAGAGCAGTGTTTCTTATCGAACAGAAAAAGTCAAGATCTCGTCTCGTTAAGCCGCGGACTCGTTTCGTTAAGCCCGTACTAATTCCCTGTAAATGGCCGTTATCGAAACGAAACATTAACGAAACGAAACGAGTTATCGAACGAAATCCGTCTCGTTGAGAAACACTGCTGTAGAGTAATTGTAATTTAGTTAGACACATCTTTTTTTTTTTTTTTTTTTTTTTTTATGGGCCCCGTGGGGGGTTTTATTCGTCGGCGCGCGTCTGTCCATGCTCTGCTAAGGACATGGCCTCCGCTGCCTCTTTTTGAAAAGAAAAATAACTATCTAAACATAAAGGGGAAGTAGAGGGGGACGACTGCAACAGGTTTAATGGGTTTTCTATGGTGGAAGTAGTTTAATAGTTCTGGGGTCAACTTCTAAGGGTCTATCTAGGATGGTGTCCCTCCTTTTATAGGAGGTATTCCTATATCTCCTAGGTCTATTGTTGGAGCACTAGGACAGGGCTCACCCTAACTCAGGATGACCTCTTGCAACGACCCAGAAACGATATATTTAGGTGGAAATAAAAATACAAAGCAGATGGGAGAAATCAAGGAAGGGCACAAAGGTGATCTAAGAGGGGGGGGCAGGTCAAAGGCAAATCTACAGCTAGGGCAGGGGGTCCAAGGGGTCTGAGAGCGGCAAAAGCGGCTCCCAATCAGTCAAGTCGAAAGGGTCAACTCGTCTGATATCTGGAGGCTTCGGCTCCGCGCGGCTAGGTGCCAGCAGTGTTTCTCAAAAGTCGGATCGGTTATCATCCGACTTTTGAGAAACACTGCTAGGTGGAGGCGTGTCGTCTCCCGGCATGGCCAGGTAAGGACCATGTTCGGGGGTGGGCCACATCGCTTCGAAGACTACCCTCCTCCTTGGTCACAACAATGTGAGGAGGACGGTTCCAAATCTTGTGCATCCGCTAGTAGTGGCGATTTACTGGGGCTGCGTTTGGTTTTGGGGGCTGACTCCGGCTGTCTTTGAGGTTGGCTTGGGTGAGCGCCGTCCGTGCTCGCAATTTGAGAGTGTTGACCGTGAACCAGAGCAGATCGTCCGCTGTGCAGTGTAGTGTAGTAAACGCGATCGTGGCGTCTTCTGGTGAGTGGTCTGGGGGACTATAAAAGGACCCACCCCACCAGGCATTAAACAGCAGCTTCTTTCTTCAATATACATTTGCACTTCGCTCTAAGCGTGCTTCATCAGGTACCGACAAATCCCAGAGCTTCGACAGGACCAATGCTTCACCACTCAACTCTCTCATACTAAAAGTCCACAGTTGGCATTGTCCCGAATAGATCCTATTTTAATTCTCCTCGATTCCTCACCAGCGTGTCGGCAGGAGAACAGTTGTTAGCAGCCTCAGTAGCGACTGCACAGTGGTACGTATGAGACTCGGTTAGAGGGGTGAAAGCATTCAAGAAAGGCTCCCAGACGATGGTCAAAAGACCATCGTTTGGTCAACTGTCCCCCGGCCATGATGCGTGGACTTCACGGACCCATCTCAGTTTGGTCCGCACCGTATCGTGTCCCCAAGCTCTGTTTATTGATATTTTACACCTTTTCTAATATCCCCTATTAAAGTGAATCCAGAGTTCGATCCCTGGATTCACTTTAGTTAGAAAGACGAGCTATAGCCGTGATCCTTACCTTTAGTGTCCGTCAATACCCAAAGGTCTTCCCCTTGTTCTCAAATAGTAAGTTAACCCTTCCTACTTGCAGCGTGAGACCCTATCATAGCAGAGAGCAGATATTGACTAGAAATATCATCACTTAGACACTATTTTGCAGCAGTCCAGTGGCGGTTGACCTGGCTCAAGTTTGTTGATAGCCGTGAACGTCCTCCAGATGCTGTGTACCGCCACCGAGTGGATATGAATCGCTAGTCGGGGGAGGGACGCCTTTTCTGGCCAGCAGAGCATTGAGTCGTCAGGGATCTCACTGAGTCTGATGCCTGGAAAGAGGGTGGATATCCACATACGAGTGCTCATCCACAGGGCCCAGACAGCACCGCAGTTGGTAAAGGCATGTCGCAGATCTTCCTCATGGGGTGTGTCGTCAGGGTAGTCGATGAGACAGCGTTTGCATTTACTTGTTTCCTCTATATGAATCTATCGGATGTCTCGCTACTTTTTTGTCGGGTTCTTCTCTGTTTATTTGTCGGGTAATTTCTGTCTATCAGTCGGACACACTTTTAGAGTGCGAAGGCCCGGGACTAGAAAAAAAAAAAAGAAAAAAAACAAAAAAAAGAAAAAAAGAAAAAAAGAAAAAAGAAAAAAAAAAAGGAAAAAAAAAAGTGCTAAGGCCCAAACAAATCCTTCCAGTTTTTTTTTTTTTTTTTTTTTACTGACTATTCTTCTTTTATTACTCTAGAGGTATCACCATCAGATGGATGGTGCGGTGGTTGCCAACGGCACCACATAGCGCGTACCTGGAATAGCTACCACTACCAGCATCCAGCTCGGTGTCGCAGGAATGTTCCAACATTCATTCCAGTGATGTTGGTCGGGTCAGGAGGGACAGGAGTAGGAAGCCGAATTGGAGGATATGCTAGGCGGGAGGAGGAAAGATGAGAGAGCAGCGCATGCGGTACGGAGTGGTCGGACTTACTGATGAGTTCAAGACGAGCCAGACGTGCGCACGGTGCTTTGGACAACTGAGGAAGGCACGGTCGCGTCGTATTATTGATGGCAAGGAGAAGATGGTTCAGGTGAATGGAGCAATGGAGTGCACGAACAGCCAGTGCGGGTCAGTCCAGCGAGGACATACGATCAAATCCCGGGATGTGAACGCGGCTGTTTGTATTGCGATAGCAGGAGGGTTGAATCTACTCTCGGTAGAACGGAGAACGATAGAGCAATTTGTCAGGGCTCTGCGTTCCACCAAGCATACCTGTTCATATTCACAGGAGAAAATTCAACATTCCACGCCTCCAACATCTGTTAGAAATGCAATGGAGGCTCCCTGCGGTATGCAGGGCTGGCTAGACTAGTCAAGCATCGACTCACCTTTGCCTACTCCCTCTCCCCTGCACTAACGGCAAAACCGAACGTACCAGCAGCATCCTGGGAACCGTCCTCACCAAGTGCGTTGGGAATAGGATGGAGCACAAGTGAGGCATCATCCTGGACCAAGCATTGTTGGCGTGCCGGGCCCGCAAGCACACCGCCTCCCAGAAGTCACCCTTCTACTGCAAAATAGTATTTGGAACAAGCACAAAAGGGAAATGGCTCGCACCGCTTGGCCGGCACGGTTGTTAAACCGGATTGGGAAAGGGGATAAGGGGGACAATCCAACCAATGCGCATCAACCGATCTCCTTGGTGAAGATCAACATTTGACGGCCAAGGAGACGTTAAAAGGGGTCTGCAGCCACGCTACAGACAGTATTTTTATTCCTAAGGCGGGCTGCTCAGGGCCAGTACAAATACTGGTCCTTGCCCAAAAATAAAAAGACTGATCTCATCTCACCGAATCCTTGCTAATCACGAGTGTACACTTTTCTCAGGTCTGGCCAGCTGGAGAAATTTGAACTGGACTTGGCACACAAGGATCGGTTGAGGATGGTGCATGTGTCGGAGGATGAAGGGGAGCTGAGGAGGGCATGATAACGGACGAGGAATGGAAGGGATGGGAAGAGATGATGAGGAAGAACAGCAGGGTGAACTGCGATTTCGTCTTGTTAAGCCGAACTAGATCTCTATAAGGAGTCTTAATGGGACGAGTTATCGAAGCCGAAATCTGTCACGTTGAGAAACATTTGGCCCCATGGGCGAAATCAAAAAAATAGTAGACACTCCTACCTGGTGAAGTCCTCGCCTTAATGTGAGGAGCCTTTCCAGTTTATTATTGTTTGTTGTGCTACTAGGTTAGACATCAGTTGGTGCTTGTAAAGGATATCCAGTAGAGAATCCTTTTCAATGTGATCAGGTCGGCCGTTGTTAATCTCGATCCTAGACCTTTCAACAAAGAAATACCAGAGGACAACTACCTCACTACTGCTCATGTCATGCAACACCAACAAATTGGCAGTTAATGCAAACCACTCTGCAATTGAACCTTCACAAGCATATCATCGTCTATCCATTCATAAAGGGAATCAGTCATTGACTGCTCTCATACACAGAGAAGCGCAGTGTATGTTCAAAAAAAGCTCCATTCAAACTAAAACCATCGTCCAGCATACCTCACCATGGAGTGGCTCGAATACTTGGCGATTTTCTATTCGTTTACAACTTTACTGGTGACATCGTGATTTACTCCAAGAACAGAGAAGAGCAGAGATAATGTGCAGATTGCGCTTGAATGGTTGAAGGAAGCATCTTAAAGGGCAAAGACAAAGGGGAAGCCTACCAGTCTCTTATTGCAACAAAGAGACTTCCTCTATGCATCAAAAAGTCCGCCTTCGATACCATAAGAGCCTCCAACGTGGCCGCCCGAGATCTTTCTAGGACTACTATGGGAGGCAGAAGAAGAGGCCAAGACCAAAAAGCTGTCTAAAGGGAAGGGTCGCGCCGACTCGAACGATAAAGTCGATGCGGCAGCTAGAACAAGTGGAGGAGGAGGAAGAGGTAGTAGTAGTAGGAGAGGAAGCAGAAGAAACGGTGATGGCGATGATGGTGGCAGCGATGGTGATTACGTAGTGTTTCCCATGAGTCGAGTTGAGTTGAGTTGGGGGTTCGACTCAATTCATGCACACATGAGTTGGGAAAAATCTGAACTCAACTCAACTCATGAGTCGAAAAGTTTGAACTCAACTCAACTCAACTCAACTTATGAGTTGAAAAGTTGAACTCATCTCAACTCAGGGCATCTACGCCCTGTAAGCGAGTCGACTCACTCCAACTCATCTCAACTCAACTCAACTCATGAGTTCATGAGTCGAAAAAAGCTTCGACTCAACTCAACTCATGTTACACGAGTCGGGAGAAAGTTTGAACTCAACTCAACTCAACTCATGAGTTGAGTTGAGTCCGTGAGTTGGTGAGTTGGTGAGTTGAGTTGAAGAACACTATGATTACGAGATGGAGGAAGAGACTGGACCCGATCAGAGACAGCTCCGATCCTGCACAGCCACACTTCAGCAAGTTCTTCGGCCTGATCTTTGTACAGAGGACAAAGAGAGAATCCGAATTCTCCTAGAGAAAAGTCAAGAGGCTATGACGGTGGTTTGTGAGGAAATCTCGGTGCTGGCTACGAAGGCGGTTCATGAGGTAATGGCTCTGCATTTTTATTTTATTTTATTTTATTATTTTTTTCTATTACTGACAAATGAATATCTCCTCTTTTTTTCTTTTTTCTTTTTTAGCTCGCATCAGGGACTCACTACATCAATCCATCTACCAAGATGGCCTTTGACATCCAGTCGGTCTTTCCGGCAGGATTCGAGTTTCGGGACAAGACTATCCTGTCCTTGCTCCCAGTTGCGGCCCCTCCTGACCTTTTGCCAGAGCACCTGGAAGCCGAGAGAAAGAGCGACACGACAACTCTAATGTCGTATAACCTTCTCCTGTTTATGTATTCTTGGTTCTTCGGAGCTCAAGGAGTTAATGCAGCGAACAAAGCCAGGCGACAGGTCTGGAGCAGTGTGGTCGGTAACCTCGTATCGGGCAAAAGCAAGTTTTCAGTAGATGTTGGAAGCCGTTCAAGTACTGTTCGTGAGCACTTGAAGCAAATGGCTACAAACATCGAGAACCTTTGGGGAGGCCAGATGTATGACAAGCTTCTCGATCACACTCTCTTGCTTCTATTGCGGCTCCATCTGGCTCCAGAGAGAGAGCGAAAGCAGAGAGAGAAAAACTCAGGTCGTCAGGCCACGAGAAAGAAAAGTCATCCCAAGAATGCAACTGTAGGCAAGAGTAGATGGAAACGGACAATTCTGGTGCTCTGCGATGATCTCAACCGTGCTCTTGACAAAGACCCATCCGGAGATGGGCAACGGATTCAATCGGTCCTGCACAGGATTGAATACATCCTGGCTCACAAGTACACAGCCCAAGCCGCTGGGGCGGGATGTTTTGAACCACTGGATGTCCGACTCGAACATCTGGATACGGACAATTTCGGAGGGGTCAGTTTTGATGACTGGGATTTTAGCCAACTGGAGGGTGATCCTGTCAAAGAGCCGACAGTCGAGGCGGGCGGTGAATCCAGTATTCAAGCCCTAAGGAGAGCCGTCGAAGACCTGAATATGGACGACCTTGAAGGGGTTGATTTTGACGATTGGGACTTTAAAGAACCGGAGGAAGATTTTGTCAAAGAGCCGATGGTTGAGGTGAACAACAAGGACAATGGTGTGACCCAAAGGAGAACTGTCAAAGATCAGGACTCTGACAATCTCGAAGGGTCTGATTTCGACGACTGGGATCTCGATGAGATGGAGGAAGAACTAGAAAACGAATTAGGGGATTCTCCCGCTAAAGAGCCAACAAGAGCGATCATATTGTCTTTGAGGAGACTTCTTCGTATGCTCCTAGAGTCGCCCCGAATCGAGAAGGAAATCGACAACAACTGGGTCAGAAAGTCAGCACACGGCGGAATGGATATCACCGAGGAGCAATGCAGTGTTGTGGGCTGGCCAACGCACTTCGACCCTACGTTGCAAAACGTCGAGTTAGCCGAGAGACGAGATCCCAAGGTGGAACGAGGGCGCCCTTGGCCCACGCTACTTTGCTTGCACCTATGGCCATCATTGCCAACGCAATTCAAAGAGCGGCTGGGTATCCTCAGCACACTCGGCTTTTGTCACCGCAGATATCACCTTCTTCCAGTCATGCATTGGTTCTTGGAGCGAAGGGGTTGTACGAGGTGTTGTGTGCCAAGACGCCAGGCCACTTTGATATCAAGAACTCTGAAGGCACTCCTCTAGTAGCTGGAGAAAGAGTCCCACATCACAAGGATGCAGTCTTTGGGGCATTCTTCGACTTGGAGAAAGTTCAAAGGCTGTGTCGCAAGCATGGCCTCAGATTTGCGGACAGAATGATGTTCGTCGATAGGTACACAGTCCGGATTTTGGGTGAAGTGATTCCACAGGGAGCCGAGCGTGGAGGTCGTCCGTTGTTCAGCCACTACGAGAGGCGGGTCAAGGCCAAGGTCAGGACTGATACTATGGACTGGACCAAAGAGATAGAGTATCAAAAGATGGAAGTGGAAACAATTGCTGAAGAGATCAAGAGAGTAGAGAGCAATATCAAGGACCTTGAGAGTAGAATCAAGCGAGGCCGAAAGGAACTCAAGGTGCTCGAGACAGATCAAAGCCTGAAAGCCAAGAACCACCGCACAGCAGTCAGAAAAGAGAATGAGAAGGCAAACAAGGAAGGCATCGGGGGCGTAGACACGAATGAGGGCAATATTCAGAGTGTAAAGGACGAAAGAGGGAGTGAGCAAAAAAAGACATATCGCGGTCTTCAAGAAGCAAGGAGAAAGGTGCGAGCTCTTCGAGCACCTGTACAGCCACAGGAGAGTCAGTTGCGACGCCTGCGGAAAGAGAGGAGTTACTGGAATGGGCTCCGCAGGGTAGTTACAGCAAAGAAGGGTGTGGGGGAAGGTGGCGGCAGCAGAGAGGGAGTATGTGAAGAATCATGCATCGGAGACGTTTAGGTCAGAGAGCCCATCAGGTACGGTTGAGCAGAACAAACTGTCCTTTTTTTTTTTACTGAGTCTTCTTCTTTTAATGTTCTAGAGGTATCCCCGTCAGATGGATGGTGTGGTGGTTGCCAACGGCACCATATAGCGCGTATCTGGGGTAACTACCAGCACCTGGCTCGGTGTCGCAAGAATGCCCCATCACTCATCCCAGTGATGCTGGTGGGGTCGGGAGGAACGGGAGTAGGAAGCAGGATTGGAGGGCACGCTAGACGGGGAGGAGAAAAGATGAGAGAGCAGCATATGCGGTACGGAGTGGTTGGACTTACTGATGAATTCAGGACGAGCCAGACGTGTGCCGAGTGTTTTGGTCAATTGAGGAAGGCACGGTCGCGTCGGATTGTTGATGGCAAGGAGAAGATGGTTCAGGTGAATGGAGCAATGGAGTGCACGAACAGCCAGTGCGGGTCAGTCCAGCGAGGACATACGATCAAATCCCGGGATGTGAACGCGGCTGTTTGTATTGCGATAGCAGGAGGGTTGAATCTACTCTCGGCAGAGAGGAGAACGTTGGAGCCATTTACAAGGACAATCCGTCCCACCAAACATACCTGTTCATATTCACAGGAGATAGTTCAACTTACTATGCCTCCAACATCAGTTAGAGATGCAATGGGGGATCCCTGCGGTACGCAGGGCAAACTAGGCTAGTTAGCCCAAGGAGAAATGCAGCAAATTTTTTTTTTTTTTTTTTTTTTTTGTGTCTGGTACTTTATTCAGTCTCGACGATGAGGTGTGCTTGTTAATTGAGCCACTCGAGATTGATTTGCATTAAAATAGGGTGTATCTATTTAGGAAGGGGGCGTAGTTCTGACTCTAGTTTTTTAGCGTTTTCATGCATAAGGCTTGCACCCTTCGTCCCCGGTAGGCTGGCTCCATCCATCACTGCTGCATAGTGCATCCTCCAGATACCGAGTAGCCCGCAAGCTGTTAATTGTTGGAGGGAGAGCTGGTACTTTTGATTGACTTTGATTTGTGAGGGAGCCAGTTCTGTCATAGAGCACAGGTCTTCATCCGTCCAGTCTAGCTTGGTTGTGGTCTCTCTGAGGTATTCTAGCCATGCCTGTCGCTTCGTGGGGCACAAGAAGAACATATGAGTTTTGTCTTCGGACTCCTCATTGCATATCCTGCAAGTGGAAGATGTGTCAAGGCCCCATCTCTGGTGTCGGATCTCATTGGTAGCCACATTCCCATGGAGATATCTCCACCAGATTGTGCGAGCTTGATGTGGAATTTTAAGTTTCCAAAATCTTGTCCACTGAGTCGTACTGCCTTGTCTTCTCTCCTCAGGGATCGGGCTTTGAAGAAAGAGTCTGAGCTGTTTGGACGAGGCGTGTTCCAACGTTGGCGGTTCCTTCGGTCTGTTCATCCCTTCTTGGAGGGCGAGTGGAGCATTGAGAATAATCTGGGCTGTATTATCTCCGGGTTCCAGGGACGGGGTTGTCATACTCATCAGCAGTCTTCTGTCGATGTGTCTCATGCTTCTTTGGAGGTCTTTCCAAAACACTTTGATACTTCTATCTTCATGTCGTGGTTGTAGGAGTTTGACTTTTTCGTTGTACATGAGTATTTCCCCAGTCCTGTGTAGAAAGGGGACCGAGGGCGTAGTCGCCGTCTGGAGCCACCATTCTACTGGTGTGGCTAGAAGAGTGTTGACTGGCGGGAGAGGGGCGTTCCTATCCTGTGCCATCCTTGGTAATCTGTGGGCTGTTTGAACTAGGCTTTTTAGGATCTCAATTTTCCGAATAGAGGACCACGTCGACCTTTTCAGAGGTCCAAGCAAAGCTTCCAAAGGGTGAGATAGCTTGGAGTACTCTTGTAACAAAGCTGCCAAGATTGATCTGCCTAGACTTGGTGAAGGGTCAAGCATGTTCCTGAGATGTTTGAGCTGGAATGCGAGAGCTTGTATCTCGGGATCGATGATACCCAATCCACCTTGAGTTTTTGGGGAGCTGATGACGGCCCATGATGCTTTCGGCTTAAATGGGCATGCAAAATCTCGTACCACCTTTCGCATTTTCTTGTACCATGTTTTGGTTGGTTGGCATACCCACAGTACATGCCAAATCTTCGACAGTGCCAGGGAGTTGATGATTAATGCCCTTCCCATACTTGAGAGCGACCGTTGTGAGTGAATGTTGAGGCAGTTCCCTATTTTCGCCAGAGCCTTGTCAAAGAATAGCGTAATATGTCTTTCGCATATTGGCACTGGGTAGCCTAGGTATCGTAGGTAATCCGGATTTGTAGAGTCATGCCAGTCAATAGATGCCTCTTTTACCGCTGTGACTAGGTCCTTGTCTGGGTTCCATGTGACCGGGAATGCAACAGTCTTTTTCAGATTCACTTTTGCATTTGTTGCCTTGCAGTATCTTTCCAGCAGTTGCTGTAACACTGTCCATTCCTGGGTTGAGTTCAGGAATGTCAGGAGGTCATCTGCATATGCCAAGAGCTTGATAGGTTTCTCTGGGGCCGGGAGAGCACATCCTCTGAGACGAGAGTCTAAGAGAATGGACTGCAGTAATGGTTCGAATGCGATGTTGAAAAGGAGGGGTGAGAGAGGGTCTCCTTGTCTCAACCCTCTTCTTTGATCAAAGGGCTTTTGAAGGTGTCCATTGATGTTTAGAGCTATCTTGGTGCCAAAAAAGAGGGTGCTAATTCGGTCGACGAAAGATGGTCGGAAACCTAGGGCCAATAATGTCTTTCTTAGGTGCTCTGGGTGTATTCTGTCGTAAGCTTTCTCCTGGTCCAACAAGAGTCCCACCTGCCTTCCTTGCGTTTGGCGACAGTGGTCCATAATTCCCGAGAGAGCCAGTCCGTTGTCTGCAATGAGTCTGTTCGCTACGAAACCGGACTGGTAGGTAGTGATGAGGTATTGTAGGCATGGCCGGAGTCTGTTCGTGAGGAGCTTTGTAAACAGTTTAGCATCACAGTTGATAAGCGATAGTGGTCTCCAGTTTGCTAGTCGTGTCGTGTCGCCCGTTTTCGCTAATAGAATCATTATAGTGTTTTGCCATGTCTCCGGGTACCTGCCATGTTGGAGCGCCTCATTTAGTACTCTTTTCAGCAGTCTGGCAGTGCGTGGGTGAGTGAGGAAGAGGTGGTAGATTTCGAAGGGGAGGCCGTCCGGTCCTGGGGTTTTATGTCGAGGAGAGTAGTCAAGGAGGGCGATGAGCTCTTCCATTTTCATCCGGCCTAGGAGTTTCTTGTTGTCCTCTTCTTTGACCTTAGGGCGGTTCCTCAGCGACTCTAAAAGCGTCTGAGAGGCTGCCTGGTCTATTTCTTCTGGAGAGTATAGATCCTGGTAGAATTCCCGAGCATGGTTCCCGATGTCCTCTGGGCTCTTGAATATCGAGTCGTTTGCTGGGTGTCTGAGAGAAGAAATTAGTCTTTTCTCTCGCCGCTGTCTTATGGTCTGGAAAAAGTACTGGTTGTTTCGTTCTCCTTTCTCTGTCCATCGCGCTCCTGCTTTTAGGGCAAGACCCTCCATTAAGGCTACCGTCTCTTGCTCGATACATTTCTCAATTTCTTCTAGGTCTTCTCGATATATACTTTCCAGAGGGTCCCGGGTGGCTCTGGCTTCTTCTTCCTTCTCCATAAGCTCTATCCTCCTCTCCTGGAGAGTTCTCTTGTTGTGCTCCGACTTTGATTTGTTGGCTATGGCAAATGTGATGCAGGCATTTTTAACTTTCTTCTTCATCCTGTCCCAGTGGTCTTGGGTTGTCTCTGTAGCTCTCGGCTCAGACAATATATCCAGTGTCGAGTGTAAGTATTCCACAAAGGCCTTGGATTTCAACAGGGATGTGTTTAAACACCATGATCCTTTTTTCCTCTTTGGACCTGTTCCTTCACGCGGAAGGTAACCATCAAAAGATCATGGTCTGTGAAGTTACTGGCGAAGAGTTGTGTTGGATTTTTGCTAGTGCTTGCCAAATCGGGCGAACCAAAGATGTAGTCAATGGTCGACTGTTGTTGTTGGTATCGTCTAAAGAAGGTTGGCAGGGGTTTGGTTTGTGCTCCATTGATCATGTCTGCCATGTTGGTTCTAATCCAGTCCTGAATAACTGGGTGTCGATACTCGTCGTGGTGTCGCATGTTCAAATCCCCAAGCAGAATACTCTGACTTAGTGGACTCGTGAAAAAAAAGGGAGCTGTGTGATTTGGTGAAAGAAGGGTGTCCTGGCTGGACGTTGTGCGGGTGCGTAAACGTTGCAGATGGTTAGTAGATCCTCCATGGCGGGTGATTGGATGGTGGCTACAATGCATCTGCCTTCTTGTGTGCTGCTTTGGTTTTGGAAGGTTAAGTTGGGGTTGCAAAGAAGAAGCGCGCAGTGGGGGGTCCAGATAGCGTCATGGGCTCCCACTGATTGTCTTATTCTATCCATTGTCTTTTGTCATTAGCGGTGTCGTTATCCAGTTGTAGTTCTTGTAATGCTAGTATGTCCGCCCCTAGGTCTTTCAACCATCGGTAGAACACACTAGATGCCATTCCGGTCTTGGGGCGAATCTTGCGAATGCCCCTTACATTCAATGTGGCTATTTTAATCATGATTATTGTCTGAGTCTTGATCGAGTAGACCTCGTCGATCGGATGGATGCTGGTCTGGTTGTCTCTGGTCGAGTCTCCTTTTGTTTTTTGTAGGGACTCGTGAAAAGACTTCCGAACTTGGTGATAGGGTTGGTGGTTACTTTGTTAACAGTTGTGCTTGGTTGTTTTCTGGGTGTGGTTGATGTGTTGGTTTTGTTAGACTTTGTGCTTGTCACGCTTTTCATGCTGGCCGCAGCGGACTCGTTTGTCTTGAAGCTATTGTTTGAGCTGACTACAGAGCTGCCATTGTCGATCTCGTCCCTGTTCTGCTGTCCAGGTGTGAGGCCAAAAATAGAGTCCTCATTCTCTAGGATTTCTTGGGTACTAGGAATAAAGAAGGTTGGCAGTGGTTGCAGCTCTTGCTCCTCCTCTTCTTCCATTAGCTCTGCCTGAGGCAAGTCACTGTTTATTTTTGGTGAGCCAGAGGGCTCCTCAAGATCCTCAAGGTCCGGTGTGCTATCCTTGGGGAAGGGTGGGGGAGATGGGGAGTTTGGGCGAGTAACGGTACGCCCTTCACGGATTGCAGCCCTTCTGTCTCGTTCACCGAAACGGGCGCAGTCCTGTGCCCTGTGGCCATTGTGCTGACATTGGGCGCAGCGGAGAGAGAGTCGGTTTTGGCAATCTGTGACGGTGTGCCCCTGTTTCTTACAAAAGGAACATGGGGGTTTGCCATCCAGGTTGAAGGTTAGGGGGCGGTTGTCCCATAGTTCAGCTATCACGGTTGAGTCCTGATCCAGGGGCTCTTTGTCAGCCTCAAGGTTGACAAAGACGAAAGCTCCTCCAGTGTGAGACTCGAGAGGGGCAAGGGAGACGTAAGGTAAGGCAATTTTTTGCAACCGTTCCGAATGGCTCGAAGGCTCCAATGAGAGCAGCCTGGAGGCGTTCGATCCAGTTGTCTTCTGCTGAGATATCCACATTGTTAACGAAGATTCTCTGAATGGTGACGTTGGTGGGGGGTGGTGGCTATCGCCAGGTGTTGGTTGTCCTTGAGGAGGACGGGATTTGTCAATGCTTGTTCCGCATTGGCGTTGTTCTGGAAGCAGACATTGGCACAGCGTCCTGCTCCAGGGAGGATGGAGAAACGGTGTGAGAGGATGGGTCCAACCTGCTCGTGCACCGCTTTTAAAAAGTCCAAGAGAGATGTCTCTCCTGGGAGGTTTGTGTAGACCACCGAGGGTCTAGAAATGTTGTTTTGGGGAATCTTGGTTTGGTGTGCAAACCTTCCCAGATCTTTGTGGGTGTAAACTGTTTTCTGAAAAGAATACAGGTTTATTTCTACGGAGCGCATCTCTGTACGAGATGCCTGCATAGGTGGGGGGTGGGGGTGGTGAAGGCGGACCAGGCGGTCGTGCGTTCGGGGGGGAACCCTGCGTACTTGATAGCATATTCGCGGGCCTTCGGAGGTGGTAAATGCAGCAAATGTAGTGCAGCCCATCCTCTCTAGATTTATTACAAGCCACCCTATCCTCCACCTGAAGAAAGAACGCGTCTTCCTCTCGCATCCCCCTCCATTGCACCAACTTTTTCCTTCTTTCGACTATTACCTCTCAACGTCTTCTGGATATCAGCTGACAGTTTCTCATCTCATCCCAATCTAAGGGCTCTGGGTTGATAGTACAGGACCAGTCCACAAAGGACAGGATTCTGCAAGATCGAATATTTCCCTAGAGGGGAGCCTCGCTAAATGTCTTACATAATAGGTGACCCTTGTGCCAATGGCACCTTCAAGCTGGGGTTCGAAAATTTCTGTCTTACAGAAATCCCAGTTCTTAGATAAATCAGATCAAAGCTTAAGAGCTTCAGCATTTTTAAAAGAGTGTCGAACACCTAAATTCTGCTCTTTGTTCTTTAACCAGTCACCATCATGGCCTTGTCCTATCAAGTTGTCCCTGCTGAGAACACATCTCAGGATTGGCTTCATGAGTGTCAACAACACCGCAGGGGCCTCGATCCAACCGACAGTGGACAACGGAAACTGTCATCAAGAGTGGCGTTTGTTCACTCGCTTGGACTCCAGGCCCACGAAAACGCCACCATTGCTTTAAAAGGCCTGCGCGACAGAGGCCTGGTTGTGGAGACTACAGATACCAGTCTTGCATCTTCCCCGCTTGCAACACATCTCGCTCTCTCCCTCAACAGCATATGCAATACACCATTCTCGCTCGAAATCTCTGGAGCTAACGACCCAGGGCCGATAAAGTTGCCTCTCCAGCCAAGAAGCCCTTTGCTAATCAGATTCCTTGCACAAACATTGAGCGTCAGCATTTACATTTTCTCCTCGCGGAAAAAACCAGACGTCTTTTTCACAAGCCGAGATAATGCATGTATTGCATTTTTTCACAACCTTGACTCTTTTCTCGGAGTAAGCGAATACTTGGTTTTGACGGATGCACAGAGACAGGAGTTCAACAACATCCAACCTCGTCAACGCCCATCCATACCCTTCACTGGCACAACCAGTCGAGCGGTCTTTCGATCTTCGAAAAGACAGGCTGTCCGGTCGAACAAGAGAAAAGGAGATGACTTGGATGACAGTGAAGTAAAAAAGGCATTCAAAAAGTCATGGTAAGAATACCAGCCCTTTGAAGTAGCAAAACGATTGAGCCTGATGATCGATCTAAATCAATCATCATTTTTTTTTATTGAACTTGTAGTCTGGACTTTATGTCTGATCACATTGGCAACTGCAGATCCAAGGGATTCGACCAAGAGAAAACCAAGAAGACTCTGTACCGGCCAGAAAATGGGAGACGGCCATTAGGCATTCGAAAAAAGGCATTTGAAACCATCAGAGGGCAAGACGAAGCCTTCCGGGATTTGAGCGACGATGTGCTGAAGAGGAAACTCGGCACCGATGGTTCAACCTTGAGCTGGAACGAGACAATTGATTCCGATTTCGAAGAGCTGTGGATGATATCGGAGGAACAAGATGGCGAGAACGAGGGCTGTGAGGACAGCGTGGACAAGTCTCTCGATCTCAGAGTTCTTCGGACATGTCCGGGAACCCTAAGACAAATACTTCGACCTGACATCGTCAACACTGAGGACGAGATCCAAATCTTGGATCTCCTTGAGCGTTATCAGAGCGACATGACAGTCCTCATCGACGAGCTTTCGTTACTGGCGATGAAAGTGGTACATCTGGTAAGTTAGATGCGAACGCTGAGGAAAGTAGCAACGATCAATATATTGAGCAATTATTAATGGCCTGAGCTCAACCGTAGATTGCAAGCGGCACTGTGTACAACAATATCCCAGGCCTCGGAGAGGCTCCCATCGCACCCTTCAACATACAGGCAGTCCTTCCTCCAGGGTTCGAAATACGAGACCAAACCGTATCACCAATTGTCCATGTGGCTCCACTTCCAACCAATCTTCAGGGCCACCTTGAAGGACAAAAGGATGATATTACGGGTCTGCTGTCATTCGAACATTTAATGCATCTGTACTCTCACATTATGTCCGCGCAACGCAAAATGAGCAGCAAACACACGGTATGGGATGCTCTGGAGAGAGAGATTAGACAGGAATCCGAGGTAGATTGTGGTTTTATCCCACCAGATGGATTGACGACAATATCCTTGCACATCTCGCAGTTTGCAACAAATGTTCAAAATCTATGGGAGGGCCCAACTTACGAAAAACTACTAGAGTACTTGCTTCGCGTACTTTTGCGTATTCACTTGGCGCCGAAACGGGAAAACACGGTCAAGGAGCTTTCAAGAGCAAGGTCTGCAGAGAAGAGAGATCACCCCAAAGAAAAGAAATCAATGACCCGATCTATTTGGCGATGGAAGGTGGCAGGCCTTTGCCAGGATTTGGAGCAGTGCGCGCGCAAAGGACAGGAAAATCGTATCCAACTGATCTTCAATAGGCTCATTTCATTCAAAGCAGAAGAGCCTCATAGAAAGGGTATCAGGCCAATTGGTACACTGGAAGAACGTCTTGCTGGAGATCCTATGATCAGGTCAGAAAACGCGACAGATAATGAAGCAGAGCTTCAGCTGGACATGGACCCTGATGGCATGGAGTTGGAAGATCTTGACATAGACGATTGGATTCCTGAGAACCTGGAACACGAGAACCCTGAAGGATATCAAGCAAAGGACGCATCCAGGGCTGTCCTTCGGTCGCTTCAGGCAGTACTCAAGACCTTGCTTGAATCTCCAGCGATTAAGCCATGGCACTATCGATCGCAACTATGTTAGAAACAGCGCATTTGTTGGTGTATCGTTCACCGACGAGCAATGCGACGTGGTAGCGAATCTTGCAAATATTTTGCGCCCATATGTCCCAAAACGACGACCAAACTCGGCAAAGACTGGACCAAAGACCTTCAAGTCACTCGGACATGCTGGGCTGAGGGCTCCCCTGGCGATAATTGCAAACGTAGTCCTCCGAGCAACAGGATATCCTGGGTTCACTCGCTCAATTGCCCCTGAAATTTCACCCTCGGCAACACACAGCCTCCTACTAAATGCCAGGGGGATTTACGACGTACTTTGTTCCAGCAGTCCAGACCACTACGATGTCAAGGATGCAGCGGATCAACCATTAACAAATGGGTCAAACAGCTCAAAGAACAAACGAGCACTGTTCGGAGCTTTTTTTTGATGTTGACAAGATCGAACGTCTTTGCCATTCATATGGTCTCAAGTTTGGCGACTTTATTACTTTTGTGGACAGATACACAGTTCACATAACTGGCGAGGCTCTCCCCCCGGGACCTAGCGGAGGGAGTCGACCGCTCACCAGTCAACTTGAAGAGCGCAAGAAAACTCGCTCGGGTAAAGGAATATCGATGAACTGGAGTGAAGAGGCACTCAACCATGGATTTAATCATGAAGAGATCACCCATAAACTTCATGAAGTGAACGAAGCCATCACCAGATTCGAAAGCGAACTCAGGCCCCTTCAAAGCGAACTCACGGAGAAAGAGAACGCTCAATTCAATGCGAGCAGTTCTCATCGTCAAGTCACTAAGTCGAGGAACGCAACGAGAGTTTCAGGTCAAGTAACAACCCGGAAACAATCATACCAGATTCTTCAAGGAGCACGAAGAGACGTCCGAGCAGTGAGAGAGAAAGTTGTGCCATTGAGGGCTAATCTCAGACGGATGCGTCAGGAAAGGTACTACTGGAATTACATGCTCAGAGCCTCAAGAGCTGATGGCACCAGAGAACGAGACAATCCAAAGCAGATGGAGATGACGAGACCTACGATCTCGAACTACACTGTCGAGGATTCGACTGAACGACTTGATATTTCTGGTCTACCCAGAGATGGTATCGTCTTTGCTGGGACAGATCCTGGCGTTGTAAAGATGAGCGTGACATGTCCAGTAACCCTCCAGGAGATAGAGGCGCACATCAACCGATTTCACCTACTCCAGTGTAAGTAATTGAAGTGCGCACGAAGGAGGTATCCATGGCCAGCAGTATTAAAGACATCCACCATACCGTTGTCTCATTTAACAGCTGAAGCAAACCCCGAGCAGGCTCCAGATCAGGGAGCGCCTAGCATTGTACAGCTACCCGAGGCGTACTCGATCACAGCGGCTCAAATTGATAACCTTTCAGGAACAAAAAAGATTGCAAGCAAAAGAGACCGCAGACTAAAGCAAAAATCGAACCAAAATGTCAGGGATGCACTTGAAAACATCACGCAACAGGGCAGTCTTAAGCTGACACAGTCGATGGAAGAAATTGACGCTGCTTCCAAGGTGCGACGAGCTGCCAGGAAGGTTCTAAGCTCATTTGAGTCTTCTAAGACTCGATGCAAAGAACTCCGTTACCAACGCTTACGCACGAAAAGAGTATGGGCCAAGTTGGCTGCAGAAGAAAAAAGACATGTTCAGCGGCACGCCCGTTCAGTCAGTGAAAGAGCACCAAAGGAAACACCAGTTGCAGAAGAAACGACGGAAAGCACACAGGATGTAGCCGTTGAGCCCAAATCATCTGGTAAGTGGAAAAAGTGATTGTCTATTGCCGCGTTGAGTCGACTGTATGATGATGGCTCTGACCAGTTGCCTTAGATGAATGGTGTAGGAAGTGTCAGCGTTATCACGTCGCTAATTGTACAGGGAAAAGCTTCGTTCACCGGAAAGCTTGCCCAAAGGACAAAGTCAGCCAGCCCATTCCAATTTTTCTGTATGGCAATGCAGGCACGGGCGTTGGCAGCCGCATCAAGGGTCACTCTCGACGAGGTGGCAAAAAAATACGGAATTTACATATGCGACATGGAGTAGTGGGAGTTCAGGATGAATATCGCAGTTCCCAGACGTGCCCTTTTTGCTTCAAGGAGGTGCAGTTAGCGCGCTCAAGGAGGATCGTGAAAGGCAAGGTCAAGATGATCAAAGTCCACGGAGCAGTTGAATGCACCAACCAAGCATGCGAATCGTACAAGTTGCACAGCACAATCAAAGGTCGTGACCAAAATGAGGCAATGTGCATTGCTCTCGCTGGAGCCTCTCTACTGCTTTCCCCAGATCGGCATACAATGGATCCATTTAGCCGTCGATTTGTTCATATGAACACCAGTCTACAAACTGGGACAACTTGGTTCTCAACATCCAAGGCTTCACCAACCGGATGCGATGAGAACACCCGTGGGACCACGGGCTAAGGCTGCTAGTTTTTATCTAAAAATCAACAACCGATGTTTTGTTGAAAAACTGCTTGCACAGCAATAATTGCGTGGGAAGGGGGGAGCGATATGGTTTGGGATCGGTCCCTGGAAAGGGAGAAACGCCAGTTGTAAGTGATACAGCCTCTCCCCCTTCTATAAAGTAAGAGATAAAAAAGGAAAAAAAAAAAAGAAAGAAAGAGAGAAAGAAAGAAAGAAAAAAGGAAGAAAAAGAGACCCCCCCCCCTCTCCCTCTCCCAGAGAGAAAAGTGCTCACTTTAACCAATAGCTCATCGGGTAGAAGTCATCAATTAGGCAACAGCGAAAAGAAGGAGACCCGTTTTCCTGACAGGAATGTGCAATGACTGAGAAAGAGAGATGTATGCAACGCCCACTCAAAAATGAGATCGTGACTGTGTGTTTTTTCTTTTGTTTTCTATTTTGTACCTCGGTTCTTCCAAGCCCAATGGGAAAGCTGTTTACCTTCGTTGACATCATTCGCCTCAGTTAGATCACCCAATGTCCCAACTGACAACCCTTTTCAGTAGAAGGGCTGCCATCGCCTCTAGGCCCTGCCAAAACTCGGCTCTCATATCCAGCTCTAGACATTGTTGGAGCCAAAGGCATTACTCTCGCAAGTAGGTCCTTTTTTTTTTTTTTTTTTTTTTTTAAATAAGAGAGCTGAGCTCCTTCATCACCGTTTGAGCCTTCCCCCCCCCCAGAGCTTCCTTGTGATACCTAGTTACTTACCAGAGCTGCAACCCATTCTTGTACTTCAGGAGAAAGACAAATCTCCAAGTCGCTACCGAGGAGCTGGAAAGGGATATCCGACAGCTTGAGCGGACCATTGTTGAACATGAACGGAAGCTTGGTGCCAGAAAGAGCGCCGAGGCATCTATACGAGAGTCCGAAGCTAGATCAGATGCCGCCAGAACCGTATACAGTGCCATCACTTCTCCTATCCCACAAGCGGGAGCACCATCTTCACAGGCGGCGTTGAAGGCGATCGGCACAAGACATGGCGCATATGCTCAGTCCTTTCTTCCTGAATCCTTTCTCCAGGACCTCAAATTGACATTCACGGATACGAGAGGATCACGGCAAAACAGAATCCAACAGATCCAATCCGAGATTCTTTCAGCACAGGGCACAGCACCCACTTTGACTTCAGCGGTCAGCGATCTGCAAGACGAGAATAGCACACCTCAAGAGAATCGGTCACTCGAGATACCCTCACCAGCTGAAGCTACAACAGACACATTGACACTCGACTATGTTAAAGAGATCGGGATTGAAAAGTGGAACCAGCTTATCTACGTTAACGCACTAGAGGGCAATTTCACAAACGCTGAAGAGACCATGAGGCTAATGGAAGAAGTCGGCATCGAACCCAATCTGGAGACATTCGATTACCTCATGGAGGCTTATTATTTTGCAGGAAAGCTCACGAAGGCTCAAGGAGTCATCGAGACGATGTTAAAGAGTAAGCTTTCTGATACCATACTGAGATAGCGAAGAAAGGCCACAAACGGAGCCCGTCATGACTTACTTTTTTTTTTTTTTTTTTTACTTTTCTTGATGCTATTAGACTCTCTTGTCCCTTCCATTTCATCTTTCAACTCGCTCCTAAAGATCCATGTGAAGCGACGTGATATCACAGGGGCATTCAGAGTCTTTGAGGCTTTGAAGGAACACCATAATCCCGACACAGAGGTCTTTACGACTCTTGTAAGAGGCTGTCTCCGAGCAGGAGAGTTTGATCTAGGATGGAAAGTGTTTGGCCAGATGCAAGTTAGCGGAGCACCACCTGTTGAGAATACCTACAGTCTGATGATCCATGCCTGTGCAAAAACAGATCAAGTGGAAAAAGCTCTCGACATCTTCCGGTCTTATCCTTCTCGAAACCTGCAGCCTACCGACATTACCTTCAATTGCTTGATTCACGCATGTGCAGTGCGACCAGAGTACTTTGTGACAGCATTCGCGCTTCTGAATGAGATGGAGACAGTCTATGGATTTGAGCCAGACATCCTGACCTACAACACCTTGCTGTTTGCCTGCTCCAAGAAACGCGATTTGACAACTGCCAGGAGAATCTTTCAAAAAGTGATCCAGCTCGACAGCGAGGGGATCTTGGAGCTGGATGCCGCGACCGTTACCAACTTTTTGTGGTGCATCACGGAATGGAAGGACCTGGATACTCATATCAAGGGCCACAAGCAGAAACTCTGGATGAAGGAGCAACAGCAGATAGAGTCTTCACCAAAACAGTCACCGCCTACCTTGGAGACGACTGTGATAGACAAAAACATTGCACCTCGTCCTGAATACTTTACGCTCTCCAGCAAACCACCAAAGAACGAGACTGACGCTCTTGTTGAGGGTGAGGCCGTTTTCTCTTGGTTCCTCTCTCGTTCAGCTGAGAGGACGCCATATATAGAAGGCATTATAGAGACCAAGATGGAGGCGGATCAAACCCGGAACAGTGGAGAAGAGGTTTCTGAAAATGAGAGCTCTATCGTAGTGGCACAAAAGTTTGTCGATTATCTCCCAAGGATATCCCCAGTATCTCAAGTGAATACCCGACTCTTGAATGCATACCTAGGAATGATTGTTCGTCACCAGGATATTGAAAAGGCGAAGGAGATCTACAGAAATTATTATGACCATTTTGGTCGAAATCGCGACAGTTGGGCGTACTCCATCATGCTTGAATGGTGTTATACCTGGAAGGATATCCAACTCGGCGCAGAGGTCTTCCGGAACTGGCGGACTTGGCGTGAGAACACAGGCATGGTAACAGACAAAAAAACACGACAATCTGACTACAAATGCTACCGGCTAATGATTAACCTTCTTGCCAGGACCAATTATCTGGACGAGTCAATTGCTTTATTGGAAGAGCTCTCGATCGCAGCCACACCCACTAATACCCGCCTTCGTGCTGAGATCGCTTCTGCCACCAAACAAAAGGAGGCAGAAGACCTTTCTGAATCTTCCTCTTCCTCAGAATCCAGTACTGAGGATGAACTTTCTGAGAGCCTGGCTTTCCTCCAGCCCATCAAGGAAGAAGCCATCTTACCAATTTATCCAAAGCTCAAGGATTTTGCGCTTGTCTATAACAAGACGTGGGAATTTGAGAATATTGCTGCGCGAAAGCTTGTTCTAAGGCTGTGTCACGGAAAGGTGGACAATCTTTACCCTTCTTCAACAATTGCAGGACAGTCAACCAAGGAGGAAGGAGATGCAAGCGAAAAGACAAAATCCTCGTCTCTTGTGCCTAGCAGGGACAAGGTCCGAGAGAGATATGAAAGGAGCCAACGAAAGACATCGATCAAGTGGAAGGGAGAACATCCACAAGAAAAAGGATTTTATATGAGCGACCGACGGTTCCGGGAACTAGATCGGGATACGGCGAGTCGGAACCAAGGCCGTCGACGATCATAGTCCTTTTTTTTCTTTTTCTTTTTTTGCCCAAAGTAAACCCTTAATGAGATCTTAGCTTACTCCCCGAATGGCGAATGCCGAGTCCTCCGGTCCTCCCTGAGTCTGACTCTGAGGAGAAAGAGAAAGAGAGAAAGAGATAGAGAGGAGAGAGAGATAGAGATAGAGAGAGAGCACGAGTGCACAAACCTCTTCTTGAAAAGGCCGGACGGGTTCAAAATGGTCCTATCGGTCCTCTCATTCTCTTTTTTTTTCTTCTTCCGCTCTGTCTCTCTTTCTCTCTCTTTTTAATTGCATCAATCGCCTCACATTTCCTTCCATGACGACAGATACCATTTCACCACATGGGCTTTTGCTCGTGTACCTTCGCAGCTTTGATGCAGCTCTGGATGACACATTTCTTTCGATAAGGCGTGCCCTGGCTCTGGTCCAACAGCTGACCATCGTATTATCTTTTCCAAAGACACCGGCCGCAGCAGCAGCGGCAGAGGCAGAAACACCCTCTCATTCAGCCCTGGAGCAGGTTCCGCATGATTCTGGAATGAACAACGAGGTCATCCAGGCCGTGAAGCGAGGAGAGTCGACGTTCCATAATGTACAAAGGGTCCTCTCAGCCCTGTATGTCTGTTTCACCAAGGAAGCCGTTGCCTTACAGAGACCCTTGGCCGAACTTGAAATTGTCTTTCAGGACTCTTGTGGATACACCATTGGCGCTGGTGTCGACGATGTGACCCCGTTCAGCATGTTTTTGGGAATGCCTCATGGTACGTATCTGGTACTAGGGGTTTTGATCCTTCCTCCTTACTCTCTTCTTCATGCTATATTCAAGAGGAACTTTTTGACCTCCCCCTCCCTTTTTTTTTTCTTTTACTTCATACTTTAGTGACCGACGCACTTGAAAAGCTGAATGCCAGCCGGGCCGAGCATGGATACCTACGATTGCCCATAGTGACACTCGATCAGTCGCCTGTAATTGAGCATGATTCTCATCTAGTAGACGCTCTTGACTCGACAGTACCGTATTCGCTCGTCCGCGAAGGCGAGTATAGAGACATTGCTCTGGGAGGCACCTTTGACCACTTGCATGCTGGCCATAAGATCCTTCTCTCCATGACTGCTTGGATCACTAGTCATCGAGTTGTCTGTGGTGTAACGGGTAATCGGATCTTTTGTCTTTTTTACTACTCTCTTTGCAATAGGCTGTGGAGATGACACCTTCCCATAAAAAAAAAAAGAAAAAAGAAAAAAAGAAAGGGTCTTTGCTAATCAGTAGAGGAGGTATTTGGTGATCTGGTCTTTAGATGATTCCATGCTTGGAACCAAGAAATTCAAAGAGTACATGGAGTCATTGGATTATCGCATCCGAGCTGTTGAACGCTTCCTCCGCACCTTTAAGCGTGGACTCATCTACGAGGTAAACATCAGAGAGCTAAAGTGTTGTTGCTGATAGAGTGAAACCAGTGGAGGGTTAGATGGATCAAACGCTCATGATCTCTCTTCTCGTGTTTGTGTATGAATGTGTGTTTATGTGCTTTTCCTCTGCTAGGTTGTGCCTATCCACGACATCTACGGTCCAACCATTGTCGACGACGAATTAGAGGCCCTGATGGTCTCTAAAGAAACCATCAAGGGAGGAGCAGCAGGTAAAAAAAAAAAAAATAGGTCAACATTGGAGCCAGTACTTTGGTCTCGTCATTGTTAGGGAGTCTTTCCAAAACGATCCATTCTCCTTATTGGATAGGTCTAACCGCAAGAGAGGTTGCCCAACTCTTTCTTTCTTTTCTTAGTGAATCAAGAGCGCAAAAACCGGGGCCTGAAGCCATTACAGATCGAGGTGATCAATGTCATTTCCGCGAACGAGACAACGGTTGACGAAATTAGTCTCAAGATCAGCTCCACTTATATTCGGCAATACCTTTCCGAACAACCGAGGACGACAAAATCGTTATAAATAAATAAGTAAATAACTATTATCTTGCAACTTTTTTCATTCATTCTTCATACGCTTTTGTTCTCTTGCTCAAAGACACAACGATGAAGAAGAGGAGGAAGAAAGCATTTGGCTCCTTTCCCTTGTACAATGTCGGGTCCAAATGACGTAATTCCCATACCTTCCCTTTCTAAAGAGTCAAGGCGAGTCGTACTACATTGAACAAGGTGACAGTAGCCGGAGGATTTTATTATATAATTCAAGTAAAATGGATGAAGGGGGGAAGAGAGAAGGAAAAGATAGAGGGAAGTAGGGAAAAGGGAAAGGTAAGGCAAGGAAAGGAAAGGAAAAGGGAAAAGAAAAAAAACAACAACAACATAAATGTAATGGGATCAGAGCATCACAGGTCTTGTCTCTTGTTGTTGTTGTTCTCTTTCGTTTCTCTTGGAGGGCTTCTGAGGGAGGACCTCGACGACACCACGTTTTTTGGCGAGTGGTAGGAAGGTTGCTTGAGGACGATAAGCGGAATCTTTCACGACTGATCTTAATTGGATCCAGGTTGGCAAGTAGTTGAACAAGATATGGCGGAGGAGTCTTTCCCACCAAGCCTATTTTTTTTTTTTTTTTTTTTTTTTTAAACGAGAGTCCAATTGGGAGGGAAGGGAGGAAGTAACGTTAGCAATGTGGGACAACTCGCATTAGGGGGGGAGGGGAAGGATCTGGACTTGTAAAAGAAAAAATCTTACGTGGCCAAACTCAATGATGCCTGTAACACGACTGGCAATGTATTGCTGAACAACATGAGGGTATCGCTGATCTCTATAGTCTTTGCAAGCAGTATCAATCGACTCTGTAGAAAGGTCCGTGAGTTCATAGATGCAGTTGGCCAAGATGACAGAGTCCTCCATGGCATTGACGGCTCCCATTCCAGCACTTGGAAGCATCTATTTTCCAAAAGGGGGAAAAAAAAAATTGATTACTTTCTTGATCTAGAGCCCAAATGCCTATTTTTTTTTTTTTTTTTTTTTTTATGACTGTGGAGATGTCCTGAAAATATAAAGTTGGCTTACCTTGTGACAAGCTGGATGCCACGAAAGCAAGCAAGCAAGAAAATGAGAAAAAAAGGGAGAAAGAGAGTTAGTTGTGAGCTGGTTCGAGAAGGAGCTGGTAATACCATGAAAGAATAAACTCTTCTTTTTTTTGCCATCGTCTTACCATCGCCAATCAGCACTGTACGACCACCATTCCAGGTATCAAAGAGTTTGTCCTCGAGATAAACTCTCGAGACTCTTTCACGGGGCGTGGCGTCGATCAGTTTTCCAATGATACCCCAGGGGGTCTTGAAATTATATACTTCTTTGATCATGGCCTCGTTTGCTTCGGCTCCCCATTCAGCATTTTCCATACCCTTGACATTCTTTGATGCATCCTCCTTCAATTGCAAGATGACATTCCAGCAAATCTTGTTCTCGGGCATGGAAAATGTCGTCCACTTTTTTTTTTTTTTGAAAAAAAAAGAAGGTTAGTTCCGAGAACAGAAGGAAAGAAAATAAAGTTAACACTGAGAGGATTCTGCATATTTTCCTGCCAGCTAGACAGACAAAGAGGAGAGGAAGGTACATACTGCATATGGGATTCCCTGACCAACAACCAGTGATGAGTCTGCCTCGGGACGGTCCAAGCCTGGATACTCCTCCAGGTCCAACGAGTCCGTGGTGCCAACAAGGCAAATGTAACCCTTCTCAAGGCTCTGACTGTCCTTTTGAGGAAGCTTGCCCTTCTCTGCCAATTCCTTGTACAAAGACTGTCGAACGGCACTATAAGCACCGTCAGCTCCTACGAGCAGATCCCCTGTTGCACTGGTACCGTCTTCGAATTGGACAGTGACACGTTTATCATCTTGTTGGGTCGAGACGACCTTTTTGTTGAAATGAATTCGTTCCTTGGGAATCTTGGTGAGGAAGAGATCGTAAAGCAATGGACGAGCAAAGAGTAACCGATCATATCCGACCCTATAGTCAGGTGTACATGTTTGAACATGTGGGTTGGGTGAGTTGTTGTGCGTCAGAGAACAGAGGGGGGAAGAGACAATGTGAGACAACGACTTACAGTTCCTTCTCCTTGGCACCATCTAGCCTGCCAATCCTTTTCATATCTGAGTTGTAGACTTGAAAAGACTTTGTGGGGATAGAGATCCTTTGGAGATCTTCATAAAGCCCGAGTTGCTCGAATGCCGGCATGATGTGGGCACTCAGAGTCATGACAGCACCTTGGAGGGTGAAAGAGAAAGAAAAAGTGAAGAAGGAAGAAGGTTAAAAGGCTAGAGGCACATCCATTTGCTCCTGAATGGCTCGACTGTCAAAAATGAAAGGCCAGGCCCGCTCGTCTGGTTTGAGATTAGCGTTCGTGAAGAGGGAGAGAAAGAGGGCGAGGAATAGGACTTACCAAGAGGCTTTACCGTCTTGGCTCGTTCATATATCTGGTAAGGCACATCGATTCGGTCAAGGAGCATGGCCAAGAATAGACTGGACAGTCCTGCGCCAACAATCAGGACCTGTGGGCGCGCTGGAGTATCAGTCATGATAGATAGTAAGTGAGTGTGGAATGGGGATGGGGGTGAAGAGAAGATTGATGGTAGAGGAGATGGAATGAATGAGTAAAGAGAGGAAGAGAGATGGAATCGGATGAGAAAGGGCCGTTTCCTTTCTTCTTTGGTTGCACGACCCCTCTTCTTCCTGCTTCTCTCTCTCTCTCTCTCTCTCTCTCTCTCTCTCTCTCTCTCTCTCTCTCTCTCTCCGCCTTCGATGGCCAGCTCTTTCATGGGTCGTATACCGTTGTGGACACTTGGTTTTTTTTTTGCTCTCTTTGTGTTCGGGTAAGATTCTACTGGGTTAGAGAAGATGCAGCCAGCTGCTTCGGTTTCGGGTGTTCAGAACAGTTTCCCGTCGTATCTGTTGTTGTAGAGCAGGCGCATCCGCCTATTCCCCTCTTTCTTCTCTCTCTCTCTCTCTCTCTCTCTCTCTCTCTCTCCCTCTCATGTAGTCTGGGCTCTAGGTAGTCGGGGACGGGTCAATTGGGAAGGCGCTGGCACCCGCTGCGGGACAGGATTCGTGTCTATCCAGCAGTGCACCCGTGTATGGGTTACACAAGCATTCAGGATTGTTCATTGTTACCTTGCACGCCTCTTTCTGTTATCTTGACATCTGAAAAATGAAGAAGACAAAGAGACAAGCCGAAAGAAAAAACCGGTTGTAGGAGTAAACCCTTCCACCGACGGAGGTACGGCTGTGCAAGAGGAGGACAATGTAGCATCTCTGTAAAATATCCGTATTACCACCCCTGGGGGGGGGGAGGGGTTTTCGTCCTATTCACTCATTCACACTCGCACTCGTACTCTTTCAGGTCAGGTAGGTAGGCGGATGGACAGACAGGCAGGCAGGCTTTCAGGGACAGAAGCCAAGCCACACACACACATTCTCCAGATCAACCATTCTCCTCCTCCCTTCCCGGCGAAGCATCCTCATTTCTCAATCACTCAACCGTCGACCATGATTCCAAGAATGCACTTGTTCGGCCAGAGCTATGCTCGCATGGCCGGTTCTGTCCGCCCAGCTCCTCTCCGTACTGTTGTCCGTGCCCAGTACAGTCAGCTCCCCGTCGTTGTCTCATTCTCAGCCAGGTCCAAATCCACCAGTGTCAACAACTCCTCCCCTTTGCACCCAACCAACCAGAACCAGAGCCAGGGTCCCAAGGAGCAGTTGATCGTTTATGAAGGACCTTTTGCACAGACAGCTAAGAGACTCAAGCTCTTTTCGATATCCTCCCTTGCTGCAACCGTCGCCCTCTGCCCGTTCATCTTTATCTTGGATGCAGGAATCTCGACAGGAATGCGTGGCGGACTTGCTGTGGCAGGTGAGTGGAAGACTCTAGGACGCTGGATCGGAAGCCTAAAGACACACGAAGCGATGGATACTAATATCGAGTAATGGTCTCTTATCTTGATGTATCTTTTTTTTTATATCTCATTTACCGGAATCAACAACTACAACAACAAAGCTGTCGCTACTAGCGGATCATCCACAGCCTTGGTACAGTGGTGTCTCGGATCCTATGTTCGCAAACTGACTGTCCCCAGCAACTCTACTATGGATGGCCAGACAACCACCTCACCAGCCCAGATCACGATCACACCATCGACCCCAGTCTCGTTCGAGACACTCTCGTTCCTTGGTGGCAGTCGGATCACTACCTTGAAGGTCTCGGATCTCGAACTGAGCTCTGCTCCCTTTTCTACCATCCGGATCCGTCCAGGCCAGCACTCTATTGTCAGAGATGGCAAGGGTCAGACTCTGTCCGACGACACTCAGACCAAGAAACGGTTCTATCTTCATTCAGAATTGACAGAGGAGGAGCCTCTTCGTTCGATCATGGCAATCATCCAACAGAATCAAGCTGGTATTGATACAAAGTCTTCAGCATCTACTTTTACAGGAACTAAAGCCGCCACCAACAATGGAGCTCAGACACCGGTTAGAGGATCTACAAAGTCAGATACAGCAGGCATGTCTGAACGGATCGAGCAACTGAAGCGAAAGGTAGCCGAGGACGCCAAACGAGGATGATTCAGTAAAATAAAATAAAAAAAAGAAGCACTAATAGACGACACGGCACAGCAGCAATGGTTCTAAAGCAGCACGAAAAAAAAATCATGCATACGGTTTCTATTGAAAAGCATGGGAGAGGAGGGAACTAATCTACACGATATATGAAATACTCTATCCTGGGGCAATCTTTTTTTTTTTTTCTTTTTTCTTTAGTTTCGGGATACTGGATCGACATCCAAGGGGTGAACCGGATGACCTGGAATAGAGCCAGGATCAACAGGATTGAGGGAACTGTCTTGCACAGTAGGGTTCAAATGAGAAGGACCAACAGGTGGCCCTGTTTGAGGATCAACTGGATGCCGGAGTTCCGAAGTCTCTTGAGCTGAGGTAGCTTGGGTATTCTGACTATGTACAGGACCGACTTGAGAGGTTCTTCGGGAGAGTGGTTGAGATAAACGGCGCTCAGTTGTTGCCTTCCAAAGAGGATGGTCTGGACCTCCTTGTTTGGCCTTTTGTTCAATCTCTTTCTCGGCACGAAGTCGTCTTCGACGGCGGATACAAAAGATTAGCATTCCTAATCCTGACAAAAGTGCCACTCCGCCTACACAGATGCCAATGACGGCACCAAGGTTTCGCTCGGCCCAGCTGTCCAAGAAACGACATCGGCCATTAGAGCAGACACCATCCATATTCGATCCACAGGGAGTACCATTTACAAAGTAGTTCCCTGCAATCTTTGTGCAAACACTTGTTGAACCGTTGGCGGCGTTGCAGACGAGTTCACAACTAGAGAGCAAGGAAGCACAGGCCTGAAAGACACCTGGACGTTCTTGTTGTACACATTGCAAATCGCGTGAGGTACAGAGACCGCTTGCACATTTTCCAGATACACCTCCAGGTCCAAGACAAGAGGTCAAATCTGGGATCTGGACATCGGGTGGACAGGCAGCACTCGATCCTGTACACATCTCGGTAACATCACAACTCGAAAGTGAAGACCGACAGACTTGAGTTGCAGGAGCGAATTGACAATTGTTACAACAGTCGTCATTGAGATCATCACAGACAGCATTGTTCTTGAACCGACAGGTATCTCCATTGCAACAAGAATCCTCGGCACATTGTCCTGGCGTGCCACAATCACATTCTTCACCTGGATCGAGCACTCCATTTCCACAGAGGTTGTTGTTGCTGTTATCGACTTGTGCGGCCTGGATGGTGGCTTGCTTGAGGCAAGAACCAGAGGAACCAGAAATAGCTTTACAAATCGTTCGAATACTACAGGGTGAGAATTGAGTGGTAGCAGACAACTCCGAGGGGTTCATAATGAACTTGTCATTCGCGTTACAGACGGTGGAGTTCAGAGGACAACATGTGGTGGTGTCACAACTCGTGGCTGTGCAATCGTGGTTAGCTCCAAAACCATGTCCAATTTCGTGTGCAACCACGAGCCATTCATTCGGTGAGACCGAGGACACGCCCGTGCCCGAGGTGAACTGACTACCCTGTGCCCTGGCAGTCATCTGGCAGAGTGCTCCAGTCCATGCAATGCCAATAATGGATCCCGATGGACACAATGTCATCAAATGCCAAAGCCCTGCACCATCTCTGGAATAGTTCTCGCCTCTCCAACGAGAAAAGTCGCTCAGTCGGTCTTCAATCGTGTATGATGGAGAACAGATTTGGTTCCATTCGGTACCATTCACGGGAGTGGAGGGGCAGTTCATGGACATGATGACCAAGGTCTGGATCCCAAGGGCGACATTGAAGGTTGATTCGTAAATAGCCGAGGCTGTGTTGATGTCTGCAATGATTTGTCTCCGAGCGTTGGCCTTGCCACCATAATTTCGGACATAGCCACAGTCCGCCGCAATTCCCATGTAGTTGACCTTTCGAGTGGTGGGGCATCCTGGAGGGATCACCGTTGGGGCGGTCGAGTTGTCAAAGAATTGACGCCTTGTCAGACGGCTTGCTGTGAAGGAGCTCAAAGGGTCCGAGTTGCTGTAAGCATTTTCGGATTGAGTATTAGCGAGCGGTTGAGCTCCACAAAGTGTTGATTGAGTATTCTCGGCAGCCTCGGAAGAAGGAGGCGAGGATGGCATTGAAAGATCTGAATCTCGGTAGATGACCATGTCTGGTAGAGAGGGATCGTCCGTTGAAGGGGTATGGTCTAAATCTCGTTTCTGGGCATGGTAGTGCTGTCGTGTGGTGATATGGTACGTTTCGCCAATGACTTGGAAGGCACCCTGGAGAAGAAGGACATCCCTAAGACGCAAAATGATTTTAAAAGGAGGAGAACGCGTGGACCGTGGAGTGGTTAGAATAGAGTTTCGACTTACTGCTGCAGGGGTATGTCAAGCACCACAGCAAAAAAAAAAAAAAAAAAAAAAAAATTGTATCGATGTCAACTGAACTCAGAGATGCAATGCAGCCCACTCCACTCCACACCTCTTCCCCCATGGACAAAAAAAAAAAAAAAAAAGGTCACTTACGATGCGCTGTCTTGCACCACCGTAATGCGAGCCCAGCCTAGGACACCGCTCTCGCGTCTCCAATGCTCAGTCCTATCGCCATCCACGGTCGTTTGCGTTCGAAGGGCTTTCCCCCAGAGCCTCTCGGAAGATGATTTATCCCCTATCACTACTCCCTTGAGCACTCGAATTTCCTCAAACGAGAAATCGTCGTGCTCAGAGTGGTCTTCTATTTCCGGATGAACCAAGTGAAGATTTGGTTCCAGTTGAAAATAGTACGTATTATTGAAGGCCCTGAGCTGAAGGCGTACCAGATCGTCCTGTTGAATTAGTAAGCTAGTGGTATCGTCTTGAAGGTCGCGTCGTTTCAATTGTCTTGAGTGTTGTTGTTGTTGTTGTTGAAGTTGATGTAGATGATGTTGCTGAGACTGTAGTTGAGAGTGGGAAAGGACATCATGATGGCGAACACGAAGAGATTCTGAATACTGAATTGTAGGCAAGACGGTGGAATGTGCTCCTGCAAGGGTGAAAAGCGTGAGCAGGAAGGAGAGGGCGAGAAGCGGTAGGCATGTCACCACAACCCCTGTCATGATCAGACTAGTGTTAGTGTGTTGAGAAAGGGGAGAGGGAAGAGAAATGGGCGAGGTAGAGAGGAGAAGAAAGGGGGGATTTTTTTTTTAATTTTTTTTTTTTTATTGTCTTGTCTGTGGAGAAGAATAACACAGGGGTGGACGAAGGTAAAGAAAGGAAGAGAAAAAAGAAAAAAAAAGAAATGGGGGAATGGAGAAAGAGATGGAGAATGGCTGAATGGAATGAGGAGAAAAGACGGTTGGAAGAAACTGCGATGCGGCTGTAGTGTAGTAGGCTGGACTAAGGTCGACACTCAGCTCAGGAAGAAAATGGATCCCGCAATATTACATTATCTCACTGTGTTGCTCTCTACGTAAGAAAAATAATAGCCCGTTCACCTACACGGTTGAATAGGCCCGGCTGGACATGGCATGACCTGGGCTGATGCGAAGGTAGAGGACCCCTGTATCCCTGAACAAATAGGATCAGCCGCGAATTATTCCGTTCGTCCCGGTCTCTGTTCCTGGACAAAAACGAGTAGCTGAGTCTCGATGAGGAAAAAAAACGTGCACAAAGCAGTCCCAGCTGTGAGAGAAAGAGAGAGAGGGACATGGAGACAGACCGTTCAGCGCTCTGGACGCTTTGTCTGCAGGGCGTAGACTGTTACTCATTCAAATCCGCCTCCTTTTGTCCCCATGGGAAAAATCTTTTTTGGGCAGCCGTTTCCAGCATGTTCCACCCCCTTCTAGGGCCGTGCCCATCAAAAAGATTTTGATGGACGCCATGGGTACAGCTCTGCAGTCAAGGTGGTCTGTTTTTTTTTTTTTTTTTATTAGGTCAAGAGTATTTACAGAGGGTAAAAAAGAAAAATCTTTGAGAAAAACTCGAATTTAGGCAGTGGAATCCTTGTCACCAGGGTAGGAAGCAAAGCGGAGGTAGGGCTTGACGACACGGAAACCAGGGAAGATCTTCTCAGCCTCCTCAGTAGAGACAGTGGGGTGGACAATGACGTCCTTGCCGTGGGTCCAGTTGGCGGGGGTGGTGATGCGGTGCTTGTCACCGAGCTGGAGCGAATCGACGACGCGCAAGATCTCATCAAAGTTGCGGCCGGTCGAGGCGGGGTAGGTGAGGGTCAAGCGGATGGTCTTCTTGGGATCGATGATGAAGACAGAGCGGACGGTGAAGGGAATGCCCTTGTTGTCAAGGTTGGTGATATCTTGGTAATCCAACATGTCATAAAGGGCAGAGACCTCACGGGTAGGATCAGCAATGATGGGGAACTTGAGATCGACGTTGTTCACCTCGTTGATGTCCTGGATCCACAAGTCGTGCGACTTGAGGTCGTTGGCAGAGAGACCGATGACCTTGACATTGCGCTCCTCGAACTTGTCCTGGAGGCGAGCAACCTCACCGAGCTCAGTGGTGCAGACGGGGGTAAAGTCAGCAGGGTGAGAGAAGAGGACGACCCACGAGTTGCCAATGAAATCGTGGAACTGGATCTTGCCCTTGGTGGTCTCGGCCTCAAAGTCAGGGGCGATGGAACCAAGGCGGAGCGAAGCTTGAGTAGGCGACATGATTTCTTGAGTGAGTGGTAGAGGTGGTTGCGGAGAAGTGCGAAGAGGCGTGAGGAGAAAAGAGAAGAAGAAGAAGAAAAAGAGAGATACATCGCGGACGCGTGTCTCGTATAAGTACTGCTCCTAATTCCTCTCTCTCTCCTCTCTCGTGTTTCCACGAATGATTCGCAGTCACTGCTGATGGACCACAAGTTGGGCAAATCACGCCATCTGCATACCAGCCGCGCGTCGCGACTTTTTTTTTTTCTTGTCGAGATTATTGGCTTCTGTTGTTTGTGGCTCTGTTGGCCGCTGCGTGCAACGTTAGGAGGAGAGAGAGGACGAAGGCGTGGGGGGCTCACACAGATGATGGGTTGGTCGTCTAGGCTGGTCCGAGGATCTTGTGGCGAAGAAGGTTCATGACCAAGTGGTTAAGCATCCCCGCACCCAATAGGCCCAATGGGACAATCTTTGGCAACTCTTGCGCCTTTGTAGGGGCCGTGCTATGGATTAGCTACCGAGAATCTCTTTCCAGTAGAAAGGGCGCGAGCATGCTGAGCCCGAATTACGACAAGCGCGTCACAGCTGAGAGAGAGAACGAGAGAGAGAGAGAGAGAGAGAGAGACCGACTGGACTGGCTCTGACATGACCTGGAGAGGAGATTAGCAATCGAGGTGGGGCAAAAAAAAAAGGGACACCACTCCTACATCTGCAAATGTCCTCCGCCTTGACGCTCTCCACCGCCGATGTCTTTGACGAGATCGAGCGTCTCGAGCAGAGCATCACTCGGGCACTCCAGGAGATTGGTAAGCCCTATTGTCCTTTTCTTTCTTTTCTTCCCAACAATTGTCAAATCAGTCTCCAGCTCTCTTTCTGATTCCCTTGACCAATTCTCTCTTTTTTTCTTTCTGGACTCTCATCCTAGACCAAAGCTTCTCTGACTGTCACATCATCGTTTCGTCCAAGATCCTGCCTCAGATTGATCGTTATGCAGAATCGTCTCGGGAAGTCTGGGAACATGCGCGACTCTGGCTGAATTTCTTTGAGGCGGCATCGTCCACTTCGACCACTTCACAGAATGGAGAGACTCAGAGGACACCTCATTCTTCAGGCGCTTCTTCTATTGGCAGCAACAAGAGTGATTCAGGGAATCGGGATCCACCATTGTCGTCCTCGATCAGTCCATCAATACGCCATTCCCTTGCGGTGGAGCAATCCATCAGCCAAAGGCGACAAAGCGACATGCTCGATAATTCTACAAATCGACAGCGGATCCAGTAGGGGGGTTTTTTTTTTTTTTTTCTTAAAAAAAGTATGAGAGATGGCTTTTATCATATTTTTTTTTTTTCTTTTCTTTTCGGGGCTTCCGTTTCCTGATCTCAGTAAAGAACTGTTTCACGGAAGGAGTCTATCCTTTCTATCCGCAGGAGAAGTGAGAAGTATGGCCAGGACTCCGATCGTACTATCATAGGCAACAGAGCAACTCTTCAACACCCACATACAAAGGGGCACAGTGCACAAAAGAAAAAAAAAGAAAGACAAGCCTTTGTGTGCAGATTTTTCTTGGAGGAATTTTTTTTAATCCATGTCGCCTCGTTATGTCTCATCAGACGCGTTTTCTAGCACTTTTGATTAAACCTGAGAACCTGACTCTGCCATTTTTAATCTTCAATCTTAAGTGTGAAGAGTAGGGTGGGGGAGGAGGAGGAAAGCATTCCAAGCCAAAGAGAGCAGTGAGATCGACCGTGAGAAAATATCGGCAGTGAAGATATGAAATGGACAGTTGGGTCATTTGATCGACTATGGCCGCTCGATAGTAATGACTGTCCAAAAAAAAAAAAAAAAAAAAAAGACGCGCTTCCTATCTACTACACATACAGCATTTTTTTCTTTTTCTTTTTCTCTTTTTCTTTTTTTATTTTTTATAGTCAGCACAAGAGACAATCATATAGAGCAAACAGGCTCATAATTCATATGGAGACTTTTTTTACTCTACTTTCTCCGCTGTCGTCGGTAACGTGCCAAAGCAGGTCCCAGGACCGTCAGGACCACTGCCGCAACCACAGCATTATTCAGTTTGCTCCGACCACCTACACGTCGCTTCGCTCCTTCCCAAAACGCCCTAAACACACTAGGTCGGCGACGCTCCAACGATGACGATGGTTCAGAAGTTTCACCAGAATCCTGACCGCCACGCGTACGTCCTTGACGATGACCAGGCGATAAAGGCTGACGAAGGTCCGAGTTCGAATCATTTCGGTTCGTCCTCAACTCATGTTCACCTCCTGCATGTCCAGATCCTGGCTCATCTCCGCTCTCACCATCGTTTAGACGCGCCTCAGCCTCTTTGAGCTCAATCGCGACACGTTCCATCACTTTGGATTCGGCGTAGGGTGTCAATTTAGGGAGCATTCTGTTGACATTCCTCATGCCTTCAGGGACAGCCTTGGTTGAGACTAGATGTGGTTGAACAGGAGAGACAAGTACGAGAAATAAGTCTTGGGTACAAAAGAGTAAGAAGAGAAAAGAGAGAAAAGAATGAAAGAGAAAAACGGACAACTTACCCAGCTGAATGATCTTCTCGGGGATCCAGCCCTTGAGGTCCGTGTCCAAGATCTGAACCAATCGACAGGCATCAGGTTGTCCTTCAATGGGCTCCACAATCTGTCCTGCCACAGCCGTGTCCATGCGTACGATCTTTTCCTTGGTCCGTTCAGGCAAGGCAGGATGCTCGATAGAAGAAGTAATGTTGCAAAGTCGACCTTCGCCCAAGTCCTTGACAAATCCCAGGACCAAGGTGTCTCGGCTAGCAGTGGGCCACATTCCCTTGGTTCGTACATACTGAATCTTGACGCCAGGAGAGATGTCAACAACAGGCTTGGCTTCGACACAGAGAGGATCCCATTCGGTGCGTCGTGAGACATCGCAGAGCAGGTCAAAGGTAGTTGCAGGTGAGCTCTTCATGATGGAAATGATCTTGTAACACATGGGTCGAGCCTTGTATTGATAGACTTGGATCGTCAGCCGAGAACTCTGTTCATCATGAACGAGTTCCCAAATCTGGTCGTTATGGATGTAATCGAAAAAAGTTTTCTCCATCGCTGCCATCTCTCGAGCATAGACATGTTCTTTGACCACTTTGGCCTTGCGACTCGACTTCTTCGACTTTTTCTTGACCACTGTCGTCTCTTTGCCATCGGCTGACTTGTCTCCAGCGACGTCCGTGGTAGTGGTCGAGGCCTTGGCAGCTGGGTTGGCCTCGATGGGCTGAGCAGCTTCTTTGGCAGGGAACAGTCGCTCGGTCAAGTCAGGGAGACCAAAGACGCGCCTGAAGGCAATGACAAAAATAAGCTCAAAGAAGACATAATGAATCCTGTCCAGGACGCCCTCCAGGAGCACTAGATAGGAAAGGCCAAAGAGAAAATTATTAAATATAAGGGTGCATTGGTTTGGGGCACCCGTTTAGCGGTTCGAGTTGGGATAGGAGGGTCACTCTCTTACGTCGATTGACAAGGTAGAGCAGGGTATATGGGGTGACGAGCACCATCATCGCCAGTGGCGACTGCGTTGTGTCGACCATTGCCAGGGATGAGTGGACAGAGTCCGAGTCTAAAAGAGAGGAAGAGAGAGAGGGATAGAGATGGAGATGGAGAGAGAGAGAAAGGAGAGAGGAGAGATAGATGGGGGGGAGGTCGGGGCCAATGGATGAGGACGATCGGCCGAAATGTTATGAGATGGTCAGTGTGGAAGACAGAGAACAATTTCCATCGGAGATGACGGGTCCAAGGGCCACACCCAGACATCCTAAATACAGGCCGTCCCTTAAGTGGGCTGGGGGGAGGGAGGAGGAGGAGGATATGAGAGGAGAAGGCCGGACCGATGCCAATACCTGAATGTTCTGAGATATGTACGCCAAGCAACTCGTGCTCGAGCCGGGCAGGGGAGAAGAGGAAGGGGGCAGAGAGAGGAGAGAGAAAGAAGGAAAGATAGTAAGAGAGAAAGAGAGAGAGGGAGAATCAACCCAAAATGAATGGACACGGTAAAAGCCATTAGTAACCGTCCTCTCGGCCCAGAAGGGCAGACAACGATGAGCGGCCGGCCCATGGGCGCTGGTTGTCTTGCCTATCTGTCTTCAGCCATGGATCTTCTTGGTCTCTGACCCGGTCTGCAGCTTGCTCTCGCCAAAAAGACACGCAACCCGAGAGGGATGGATGTATGATCGAGCAAAAAAAAAAAAAAACGGCCTGAGCCCGCATGTTGTTCTTTCGCCGAGAGTCGGTCGCACGGTTGCTCCACGAACCGAAAAAAAAAAAAATGAATCCTTTCCCTCCCCCCACCCGGATCATATGCTGTGCCGAACGAGGTTTGCGTTTACTAAGAGAGATTCTATATGCTGGTAACAGTTGTACCCATTTTGACTGTCTGCATCACCTTGGTCATCGCCATCTTGTACACGTTGGCTGCTTTGGTCTTGTTCCGGGACAACACTCCAAGGAAAGCCACTAGTCCGACAATCACCATCAGCTGCGTAGGTCCCATCTGCGCACTCGCCTGTCTCACTAGTCCCACATAGTGCTGTAGCATCAGCAAGAGTCGGCCTTGGAACGTGGTGATCGCTTTTGTCTTGGCAGCTGTCGTTTTGGTAGTAGTCGAGGTGATGGTGGTTGTGTTCGTGCTCAACTGCGTTGTGCGTCCTGAGGACTGGGGTAAAGTGGATGGTGTGGAAAGACCTGTCCCAGTGACTACGCCTGATGACGAAGATGACGACAGAGGGTCCTCGAGAGTATTCTTGGTATCGAGTGATTGATGGGCAAGGGTGGGCGAAGTCAATGATGATGAAATGGTTGAAGAGACGGTCGAGGTTGAAAAGGACGATGTAGCCGTAGAAGAGGTGGTTGATAAGGAGTTGGACGTCTTTTTCTTTTCCGAGGTCTTTTTGGGTCGCAATGACTTTTGCCGCAACTTGTGAAGGATTTTGCCATAGACCTAATCGTCATTGATAGCCATCGCGGTGAATCAGTTCATCCAGAGAAGAGAAAAGAGAGAAAGAGAGAAAAAAAGAGAGAGAGAAAGAAAGAAAAAAGAATGCAGACGACTCCTTACCTCTTTATAGCTCTCTGGAAGGACCGTGTTGAATTCTAGGAACTGTTGTGCATAGTCCCATTCGCCCAACTTGGCCAGCACATGAACAACGTAGAGCTCAACTAGTCGTTCATAGTTGGTCATCAACGAATGCTTTGCTCCCGTGTCCGTTGGTGTCTGCGCACCAGCAGCAGTCTCGAGATGGATCAACATACCCTCTGGGATCGTTGCCAGATAGGCTTCCGTCACCTGTCTTCCTAACTTGTAGAGCTTTTGGTTGATGCAAAGAAGAACGCTATTCGTAGAATTGAATGCACAAGTAAAGATTGAGTCCTCTATTTTCTTTTTCTTTTTCTGATTCTTTCTTTCTTTCTTTCTTTTTTTGTTCCGTTTCTTCTAGTCCTTTTCGCAACCATCCAAGAATATAAAGGAACCAACAATAACGTGTATGTAATAACTTACAATGGCACCATGACCTGTCCATCGATATCGCCTTCCAATCCTCCATAGTCCTCCACAACTCGTCTCCACAAGTCCCGAACCAGTTTCTCTGGACTTTCTTTACCGGATCCTGACACGAGTCCTGCAAGGCTCTTCCGGAACCCACCATAGTGACCATTATTCTCTAAACTCGCCATCGAATGTGTTTGGTCCGATAGCATCGCACCAAAGATGGTGACATTGAGGATCCAAAGCTTTTGCTTCAGAATAAAGAACGACCGCCGTGTCGAAACCTGATCCGCATGGTCAAGACCATAGGTCTGATTTGTCCGCGCAAGTAGTTCTAGTGCTTCCAGACTGGTAGAATACGCGGCTGCATGCTGCTGAAGCAAAAAAGTGGAGGTAGCCTTTTGGTAAAGAGACAGTGTCTGGGTGAGATGATGAGCTGCATCCTGCTGTGTGCTAGGTTGTTGATGGATTGGCTGCTGGCCCAGATTGTGGGTGGATGGCATGGTGTTTGGAATGCTCCTTGTGGGCTCTGCAGGGGTTCCGGCTTTCAGGTGGGGCGAGAGAGGCGGAGTCAGGATGGAGGTAGCCGTCATCAAAGCGATCAAAGAGTGGAGAGAGAAAGAGAAAGAGAGAGGAGAAGAAGAGAGTAGAGAGAGTGTGTGAGAGAGAGAGAGAGAGAGAGAGAGAGAAAAAAAGGACAAAGGGGTGTAAGCCGGAGAGATGAGAATGAGAAAAGGAAGAAGGGGTGCGTGGGGTTGTTCGGCAGAAGCGGGGAAGAGAAACAGAGAAAGAGACCGGTGGCCCACCCAGTGGTCTGCCTGGCTTGACTGACTAGGTCCCGAAGCGGGAGAAAACGCAGACACACCCACGCTGTTCGCTACACTCTACTCTACACATCATGTTCACTTTCCGGGTGAGAAATCCAAAAAAGGAGCCACAGGCGTGAAAGCCCGAAGATTTAAGCTTTTTTTATTACTCGACTTGCTCTTGCTCTTTCTGCTGCTGCTGCTGTTGCTGTTGCTGCTTCTTCTTCTGCTTTTGTTGCTGCTTCCACTTTTTGATTTCTTTCAGCAGAGTCATCACCAATGGCACCGAAATGGGCACAAACAACGGCATGTAGATCGCATACTTGTGCTCATCGGGGAAATACAACATGGACACCATCGTCGGGTCAAAGAACGCCGTCTCCGACTTGAACAACGCTGCGCGTGAATCGATCAAGGCTCGGACATAGTCTTGCTTCCCAAGATTTTCACACGAATGTGCAACATCCTTCAACGCCGCCAACACGTCGCTCTGGATATGGTCCAACACCACCATGTTGGGTGAATCTGCAACCATCCTCGACAATGAGCCGAGCGTGCTAAGCGAATCCACCAAGTTTTCAACTGTGCGGCGACGCAACAAATTATCCAGCTCCCAAGCCGTTGGGGCTCCGTGTACGTTCTTTTGGAATTCAACTGCATGGGTCCTTCCTCCCGATGAAGCAGAGGACAGGTCCGTGATCCCCAAAAGATCCCGGAGTTGGGACAAGAATGTGGCCATGGTTGGTGCCAACTCTGCCTCTGTGATGGCCTCTTGTTTGCTTTCGCGGTTCAGAATACTAACACCTCCCCAGCGTGGAATGAGGAAGGCATTTGTGGAGGCCGTCTCTCCTGGAAAAGACTTGATCACAAGAGGACTTTGACTTGAACTGGGAACATATGCGATAAAGTTAAGCGAGGGATCAGACGTAACCGTGGATGCTTTGTAACAAACAGAGACACATGTGCAATCAAAGAAAAGTCGTTCGAGTCAGCTTCAGGATATTCCAGGAGACCACCTTCAATATATACAGATTCCAGTCATCACAGTTTTTTGCCATACCAAGACTCCATTCTGCAGAGTTGATAAAGTGAGGGAGCTGGTCCGGTGTCAAATAATATTCGTTCTTGACTGGATCCATTTGTGGATTCAGAGGCAGAGACGCATAGTGCTGGACTTGGGATTCAATCGTAAACTTGGAGATCACAGAGAGGTCCTTCAGGAATGGGGAGAGATATGCTGGGTAAAGTAGACAAAGAAAAGTCAGTCGACGAGAAGTTTGTTGGGTTCTTTGTAAGGAAACAGTCTCTTTCTTTTTTTTCTTTTGTCCGCAAACTTGTTTCCTTACCCTGAATGACTTGTTGCATCTTCCAATCGTGGACGTTCCCTGCACCATCAAGTAGACTGAAGGTAAGTTGGTAACCTGGTGCATATTTGACAGCCTTTAGTTGATCCTCGTCTCTCTCCTTGGCCTCCTGTTCCGTATCAAGTGTCTTCACGATTGCCTCCTTTTCCGAACCAAAAAGGGCATCTAAGGTATCTGTAAGCGTGTCGACGATGTAGCCTACGCGGAAAAAACGATCGACCATAGCAAAAAAAGTTGGATATTTGATGACACTTGAAGAGGATTTGGTTCAAACAGACAAGCAAGCAAGAAAACAAACAAACAAACAAACAAACAGGCCATCAAGACTTACTGTCGTCCCACTGAGCGACCTGAATGTATCCCTGTCTTTGGCTCTTAATGTGTGCGACAGTCGAATCACCGGGAGCGATAAAAAAATCATAGGTTCCAGGGATCATACTGGGCTGATCTACAATGAAGAAAGAGGGTGCACGTCAAAACCAGCTGCTCCTTGATTGCCTAGATCTGATGCTTCCAGAGGTTGGGTTGAATGGGAGGTGTCTAGTACCTGCGATATCCTTCTCTGCTGATCCGCTCCATTTTTGGCTGGTAGAGACTTGAATCGGAAAGTAAGATGCGCGGCTAGTGTCCTGACGGTCGTTCCAGAGATTAGAGGTGTTTTTGGCAATGACCGAGAGACGTTCTTCGGATGGATAGGCCGAACTACTGTCTGAGAGATGCAAATTCACTCGAATGGGAAATTTGGGTTGACATTTCTAGCGAACAGCAAAGGACGCGCAGGACGATGGAAAACTACGCAGTGAGATGTCGGTCGAGTTTTTGTGACAATGACGTAAAAATGAAAAAGATGTGTGTGCATGCGACCAGGAAAAAGGTGAAGCTTGTCTTAGTACCTCCCATGACTTCCATCGCTCGATCTCTCCATGCGGCAATTCTGCTCGGTAGACACGCGTTGTCTTCCACCAGAGGGGTAATCCAATGAGAACTACGGTCCAGACAGAAAGTAACACGAGACGTCTGGTCCTATCTGCAAAAACAAAACCGATGGGATGATATTAGATGGCTGTCAAGGCGATGGCTCCCGAGATTCCGCTGAGAGTCTGGAGGGTGTTGGTAGCTGGAAGGAAATGGGAGGATACCTTTTGATGCTGTGGTATCCTGTGGCCACTCCATTAGTCACCAAGATGATGTCTTTCAATGATGGAGCATGAGAGCTGGTTGTTCAATGCCCTGAAATATGAAAAATGCCAGCACTTTATTTCCACTCCCCATTTCTTCATGGCCATATCAATTAATGCCAAGCAACATCAAAATGGGCGAAGCTCTCTCCAACAGGTTGCTATGGAGTCTGAGGGAGAGATTCCTTCCCACTCCCTGTCGTTCTCATATCTTCGAGAAAAGAGAAGAACAAGGAAGAGGAATGGAGGTGGATCGCGAGCAGAGCCGCGAAAATTAGCTGATCTCTGGTGTCAAAGAGACGCATGTGTGTTCAATACTACTTGACCGTGATCTCTTTTAAGATACTCTAGCACACATCTACCAGCAAAAAGCGTCGACTGCGTTCTTTTTTTGTCTACAGTGATCAATGGAAGCATGGAGGAGTCGAGAGTTGGACATACGAAGAAACACTCTTACCAACGAAAAAAGGCCTGAGTGAATAAATATCTGCAAGAGTCTAACTTGTTAGGATGCCAAGGTGGAGAGGACAAAGAAACGGGGCCCAGTTTATTTCTCAATTCACTAGCAAAGTATGAAATGGGAAAGATGGTCCCTCAAGGAACTCTAGTCCCACCTCATAAAGCTTTCCAATAAGCCGGAAAGTTGGGAGGCGTCCAATCAATTCCATGAGCCGTATGGTCTTGATAACAGATAAAGTTGGTTCCCTCATAGTTGATGATCTTGCCTCGCTTGTAGAAACAGCCAGGCATCCAGGCCGGGGGTTGCGGGTCATCGGGCTGGGACTTGGGAGAGCCATTGTCGGGACCCTTTGGGTCGTTGACGGCCCTGATGATCTCGGGAGTAGCTCCAATGGCAACTGAGGCCAAACCTGCAAGGGCCATGATCCAACTCATTTTGTTTGATGGTGAAGCTTGAAAGAAAAAGGGAAGAGTAAGGCTTGGAAGAGTGAGGTAGGGAAGAGTGAGGTAGAGAAGAGCAAGGTGGAGAAGATGCAGTCTATCGGATCAAGTACGGCAGTCTTTTATAGTAGTTCGGAAGTGTTAGTTGTTTGACAACGTCGTTCTCTTTGGCTTAAACTAAGGATAGCATAACAAACCGTTTTCTCTAAGTCGCGTATATTCTCTCGTTTCCTCTCCTTCACTGTTCGTGTGAGAATCCGCGTTACTCACACACACTCTCTCCTTCCCCCTTGGTAGATCGCATTCCGCCTTTTTACAATGTCATGCATGATTTCTTCCAGCAACTTTGACGCTGCATTTTTTTTTTTTTTTTTTTTCGCCTCCTCCTCCCCTTCTTCCCCCCCTCTTTTCCCACTTCTCGTGATGTTTTTGACGCGGACAAGTCGCATTCCGCCAAATTTTTTCACTCATTACACATGCACCCGTTAGCTCTATCCACGCGTCGTTGTATAGTCCCCCTTTTTTCTCATGGGCTTAGCAGAGCTCAGCCGATGTTTTTTTACCTTTGCATTCGTGCACGCGTCTTTCGCGTCTATACTTCGCCAACTCTACTCCCCCTTTTCTCTTTCCTACTGTTGGTCATCATCTTGGATCATATCCTTCCCTAGGCTCAAAATGCTATCTTTCTTGGTACTCTTGTGTAGGTTCGTCTACATCTTCCTTCACCGAATCGTCTTCTGGGTCTACTCCTGTTCTTCTCCCCCCCCAGCAACACACACAACTCGTCGCCTATATAAAGAAGTCTATGAAGCCCAAACAGATTCAACATCAAGTCCTTTCTCATCTCTCTTTCTCATCTCTCTTTCTTTCTGAACCTTCACCATGCAACTCTTCAAGATCACCATCGCCGCTCTTGCCCTTGTCACCGTCGCCACTGCGATCCCTGCCCGTCCAAGCTACGAAGAATGTCGCGATTTGTATGGAGAGGTTGACCTCTGGGAGCAAGACCTCCAAATGTGTGTGAAAAGGGGAGGTCCATGTTCGATGCACGGCCAGTGTTGCAGCAATTGGTGCGTCCTCCGCACTGGCAAATGCAATTAGGACAGACTAGGGCCAGATGAGGAGGACATCATGAAGACTCCATACTCCAGACACACGCTTGTGTCTCCTCCTCCTCCTCCTCCTCCCTAGCCTCCATTTTTTTTCCTCTAGCGACACTCAATTTCCTCAATAAAGAGAGCTGCGAGCATTACGCCGCGAGTTGACAAGGACCAACGCGCCAATTTTCTTTCTTTTCTTTTCTTTTCTTTACAGCTCCATCTCTAATGCCACTGCTGAGATCAGGAGGTTAATCAAGAGAATATCCTTCCATGAGCATAGTCAATAGTATTGGTCATATAGAGAGGCTCTATGACATTCTAAGATATCTAGGATATGAGATGACACAAATTGTGTTGGACAACAACAACAACAACAACAACAACAACAACAACAACAAAAAAAAAAAAAAAAAAAAAAAAAAAAAAATACTTTGAGCTTTGGGAGGGTTTATTTCTTTGAGCTCTCGCTTTAGATGATGGGGAGGGAGGAGGGAGGAGGGAGGAGGGAGGAGGAGGGAGGACTAAAGTCGCAACAGAAAAAAAAAAAGTCGGTCTGGGTGTATTGAGTATTGATGCACACAAGCTGAGTGCAATCGGTCGGTAGATCGGAGAAGGATAAAAAGGTGGTGGTGGTGGTGGTGGTGGGGGATTATTATTAGATTCAGAATTTAGATTAACTTAGGCAAAACAAAAAAAAAAAACAAAAACAAAAAAAAAAAAAAAAAAAAAAAAACAACTAAATTGCTAATGCAGCAGTAGCTTGCTGCTTAGCCGCCCAGGCAAGGGTTCCTTCCTCAGGAGTATGTGTCGGTAAAGGGATCTCTCCAATAATATAGCTATACCGCATACCACCCATGCCTTTGGGAATTGGAGCTATCCATCCAGGTGACGGGTCCGTAATCCAAACATGAGGATTCATCGACATTTCCACAAACAACGCATGTGCTTGTCGATAGTATGTATCCTTATCCTCCACTTCTGCTGAATGTCGTCCCAACTGAATCAACAAGTATGCCTTGACAAAATTGATCCCTTCCAATGGTCCTTGGAGGTCACGATACCCCTGAATCAGTTTCTGGGCTCCTTCCTTCTCACGTCCTGGATACAGAAAACATTTCATGGCTTCTGCAAGACAGATATAGGTCTCGGCAAGCACCCTGAACGGATCTGTTCGTAGGTACGCGATCATATGGTTAAGGATGCCTTCAAAGGGTTCTGGTGACACGGCGAACAGTGTAGTAGTATCCAGACAACTCACTGGGTTCGTTGGACGCGTACTATCATACATCTCGTAGATGGCCATCAATGTAAACATACAGCTCATCAACGGGAATGGATGTGCTCCAATCCCTTGCTCTCCAATCCGCTCGGCCCACAACTGGAGAAAGATCCGCGACTTTTCGTAATTAACCATCTTGGCATAGTAGAATGCGAGTACACCGTTTACGATCAAGATGTTCATCAGTCGCGCCTTGGGCATAATATACTTTTCGATCAGCATGACCCAACTCTCTGCATCCCGCAGTCGGTCTTGGAGAAGCAAGTTCGCCAACGTCGGAATTGCAAAGAGCGTCTCTCCTTCGCTATCACCATTCTGCACCGCCACCGCCGAAAGGGTCCGTAGCAGTTGACAGTCTTCCGGGTGGTTACTGAACGTGCCTTCCCACATCCGATAGGCGGTCTTCATGGTCACAGCGCGATAAAAGGTAGCCAGATTACTGACGACGCCAAACGACTTGCTCTCAATGATGGCCGTGTCCAACAGTAGATGTGCCTCCATATGCCGCCCTTCGCTATACTCGACAAAGGCGCGCATGGCCGGCAGCATCCCCTCGGTCACCTCGCCTTCCTTTTCTGCCTTGCGCGCATCTATCATGTATTTGGCACACTTGTTTTTCTTGCCCATAAAGTACTCCAGGAGCGCAATCCGTCCCAAAGATGCTGTCTGGTCACCTGATGGAATACCCAGTCTCCTCGAGTAGCTGAGCGTATACAAACTCGAGAGCATGGCGGCTTCAGGTTGAGTCCTCCAAAAGTAAATGTTTTGAAGACATGAAAACACACGGACAATCCGTTCGAGTCGTGTTTGAGTCTTTTTGTCCATCTTGGTTGGATGAGGTGTCTTTCCTGGGTGATGATGGACGGGAGATGCCCCCCGATGATAATGAAATAAAAACTTGACACGTTCTCTCAACAGTTCTGTGGCCCATTGATGATTGGTCGTTGGCCAATTGATCCCATACCAGGACAGACTGTCCAAGAGGGCTGCCTCTGCTTCATCCACCCTCATCCGCTTGGACAGACTCTCACCCTTCATTCCATAAATGTCTGCCATATCTGCCTGACTGACCAGTCCTCTTGCTCCACGTTCCTTGTCAAGAATATCAATAAGCTCCGTCAGATTTTGGGTCGTGTCCGTAAGCATGTTACTCTTGAGTTCGTACTCTGAGAGAATCTTGAGATACATGATCTTCTTTCCCGTGTAGTCCGTCTTTAGATAATGTCGAGTAATCTTGGGGAGAAGGTCCTGACAATCGAGCGGTTGGCCCATGGGATCCTCCAACGTTTCTTTGCACAGAAAGGATTCGTAGAATTGAGCCATCTTAAGGTGATATCCAACCCGCTCCTCATATGGAATCGACTCATAAATGTCATTGGCCGTCGGTTGCGATGTAAACTCGTAAATCGTATGAAGTGCCACGTTGTCCGAGAACTGGATACCGGCTTGTTGTTCGGTTGCCATGGACAAGAACCGATAAGTGTCCAGTTCGCTTATCATGGCGGAGTAGGATCTGCCTGGCTCGGGTACACCAAGTAACGTGTTCATGGATCGGATGGCTGATATTTCAGCCAAAGAGAACTGATCGCCAAGACAGCTTGCAATCTTTAAAAAGTCTTGAAAGTTGGACTTGAGACGATCGTATTGCATCATTCTCATTTTTTTCCGATCTTGTTTGAGCAAGAGCTCCTCCGAGTTATTGGCAATCGCTAGCGGGGTGGTCTCATGCCCAGTAGTCACAAGCTCACCATCGACAATATTGACATGGTAAAACTCTTTGAGCGTCTGGATAATATCCTTGACAAGCTTGGGGTTTCCCTTGGTCTTTTGTTCGACAAGGTCAATAACATCCGGGTTGATGACAGTGACCCCATTCTCCTTGAAGGCTCGTAGTAAGTTGCTCTCGATTTCTCTCCGCTTGAGTCCTTCCAATGCAATTTCGAGATGCTTTGGATGGTCCATAATCATTTTCAAGAAATTTCCTCCGCCATAATCGCGAGGAGGTCGAGAGAATAGAGTGACAAGGATCGATGGGCATCGCTGATGGATAATACGGATCATATTCAACGACTTGGTGTCGCACCCTATTGTCCGTGGTCAGGTACATAGAATTATTAGACAGGGTACGTTGGGTTTTTCTTCTAAATAAATAAAGAGAATCACGATCTTACATTGAATATCCTCAAACATGACGATGATTTTGACAAACTGGCTGGCATAGTTAAGGACATGGATAACAAAGTCAGCAAGAATGCTATCCTCCTCCGCCGTCAACACGGGCGTCGAGTTGTCCGAGGAAATGTTCGAAATGATCTGGTTCAAGATGAGAACCAACTTGGAGTTGCCATGGCCTGTTTTGGCCATACATATTGTGATGAAAGCCTCTAACTTGGTCATCGCAGTCGAATGGCGAGATGACATATCGTGGTACTGGCTCGTTGTAGACTTTTCGGTGCTGGCGTTTGGGTAGCCACAAATACTCGACCGGCGAGTGAGACCCATAATTCTGCGCGAACCTTTGGGCGCAATGGCGATGGGACGTGCGCTCGTACCATTGACGGAATTAAAGGAGATGCTTCTAGAGACATCAGGCTCCAGCAATATTGGGTGAACCGCTCGGCTCCAACTTGAGGAAGCATACGGAATATCGTGCCTTTGCATAATATCAAATATTCCCAACAATAAGAACTTGCAGGGGTAATACTCGGTATTCTTCTCTACCTCTAATGAGGTAGCTGAGCAAAGGTGGTATCCCTTGGAATCTGCAATGTTCGAAATCTGTTGAGAAAACATGCATTTCCCTGATCCTCGTGGTCCTTGGATGAGCAGCGTGTTGTACGAGGGGTCAGTGGACCAGTTACTGATAAAGTGACTGACGCGTTCTCTCTCGGGCTCGTAACCAATAGTTTCGTCCAGTTTGAGATTCGGGGACCGTCGGATATGTTGCCTCGCTCCAAAATGAACAAGGCGCCAAATCCTTAAAGGCTGAATCTTTCCTTTGACGAACTCTTCACCCATGTTCTCAAATTCACATAGTCCTTTATGCTCGGATGTACACGCTTCCATGGTAGCATTGTCGCAAACAATCGCACCTTTAGCATAATCAAACTTAAGGATCCGGACTGCTACGACAATCGTATCCCCAACAATGGCAGGGTCACGTCGAAACTCATTGCCAATGGTACTGGTAAAGATGACTCCTGTGGCGAGCGAGATTTTGAATCCTGGAATCCGCTCTTCAAGAAGTCGTTGTCGGATAAGCCAGGCGGCCTTGGCAGCAAAAATGGCCTCCTTTTCATGTGAACGAGGAAATGGAAGTCCGAAGGCACATAGTACGGTCGCACCCTTGTCATCCACAGCAAACTGTTGAATAAAGCCTACCAACCCAACGAACGATAAGGAGCAGATCACAGGTCGAAAATGGAATGGAATTGTTAGTATCGTCTTCGCTGGGGGAGGGGGGAGGGGGTTCATCTCTCGGCTGTGACTTGTGGCTAAGGATAATAAAAAAATGAAAAATTACCTTCATAAAGAGTCATCACCTTATGAACAGCAAGAATGGTCTTTTGGCAAATCATTAGGCCCTCGGGTGTCCAAGGTTTCAGATCCTCTAGGCATACAAATAAAATGGTCGCATTCCTGAATTGTGCTGGGAACGTGTTATCTGGGTATAAAATGAGCCGGTGAATAGCCGACTTGTTGATGTACCTAGTTGTACCATCAAAACGCAACGACAACAAAAGGCAGCTGTTACTACCAGCGTCTGAACCAAGTATTTGTCTACACACACACGCACAACGAAAAGTCTCAGGCTCTGGATGGCTACTTACTTGTAGTAGTGTGGATTGCTTTCCATGGACGCAGAAAACAATTTGTCGTTCCTTACACGTCGCAACAATGGAAGGTCGGGGAGTGGTCGAGGCGAAGGAGGGTTTCGAAGAATAAAGCATCCTTTCCTAGGCTCACTCCATGGATAAGAGTCGGCATTAACATACTTCCACGCACTTTTCGTCACTGTGACTTCGCCGGCACGTGCAATGTTGAGGGCATCATCCAGAGCTGCCATTTGTTCTCCACAAATGGCATATTCGAGTCGTCCTGGGTCATGCGTCAAGATACTTTCCAGTCCAAGATCACTGCCTAGCTCTCCGATGATAATATTTGCTATCCCCCCCATTATGTTGTCATCGATATGCAAGACAGCGTTAGGTTAAAATGAAAAAAAAAAATAATTAGCCTAGAAATTACAAAGCCCACCCATAATAAAGCGCTAGAGGCATTCCTTACAAATATCGCCTGCGGAAAGAGCCATATGAAGTTGCAAGTCATGAGCATCCTCTACTCCAGCATCGACCGGGACGATTCCAGGTCGATCATGCACACTCGTATGGATAAATAGAGATTTAGCGTTGTTGAAAAATCGTCCCGCTTTGTTTTGTTTCGATGTCGAAGAGGCAGACTGACTACCCAGAGAATTGACTGATTCTTCACGTTTGCGGAAATTCTTCACACCTCCAGGTGGGGCAGGTGGAGTAGATGGGGTCGAAGCGGGTACAAAGGCGAACCCTCCAAGACCAGGGCCAGTTCCAGCCACCATAAACCGCGGTGCAGGTGAGGACTCCAGTGGGTGGTGTCCTGTGCTAGGGTGGACGTTCAAAAGGTTGCTGGTTGAGTGGGAGGGAGTATTGCTTGCACTGTTGTTAAGAGGACTGATAGAAAGTCCTGGAGTACTGTTCATGGATCCTCGACGTGATGATGTTGCATTTTCGCCAGAGCTAGCACTGCCCACAGAGCTCCGTCTTATGGAAGCGTTGACGCTCAAGTTTGAGCTAGAGCCTGTGGCATTCTTGTTGCTGCCAAGCTTTAACAAGTGTAGTCCCGACCCATGGTGTGTGTCTGCAGGATTTCCGTGACTGCTATTGGTTGTTGGAACGAGTGAGTGGTGGCGAACACCTGGGTCGTCAGCATGATGGACGCTCTCGATCTCATCGGACTGGGTTGAAGAAGAGGACAGCTTTCGAGCAAATTCTCGTTCTGAGAGATAAATCCTGTAGTTGGAGAGTCGGGAGAGTAGTTCTTGACCACATTCGACGGCTCGACGCACTGTGAGCTTGTTACGCCGCAGCACTGCCGCAGGGTCCTCGTCGGGTGATATCGGCGAGTCTGGGTGCTTGACTGTGATGGATACGCCTGCATTAGCAACAATATTTTCCACAACAGGCTCGGCCTGGAAGACGACCAGTAATGCATCGCCCAAAAACTGCGAGGTGTGTGATGGGTGGTATCAAAGAAATGAAGGATCATTTAGTGAAGAAACCCAACCAGTGAAACGGAAAGTAATAAAAAAAAAAAAAAAAAATCTCTGCTGGGCCAAGGCAATCGAGAACAGGTCTGTCTAGGAATGGGAAGATAGGGGGTTGGGGGTAGGGTTGGCTTGACTGTTGATGTTACCTTGACAACATCTCCGCCGTGGAACTCGATGATGCGGATCGCCAGGTCAAAGTAGGCACCAATCTGAGACGAGAGCATCTCCGCACCAACATCTCCCTTGGAAGAAGCTATACTCGTCATCTTTCGGAAATTCGGGAAGAAACAAAGATAAAAAAAGAACAAGAGAGGAGCGGACGTATAAGGTCAGCAAACGCTTGTGGAGGACGGAGTCATGAGCTTAATTAGCGGCATGCATTGTTTTTCTTTCTTGGTGGGAAACAAAAGGGTCCGAGCAGTTGGACAATGGGACCATCCGTCATCATCTCCTTCTCTTCCCCTCACCTCACCTGACTAAATCCGACAATGTCCACCATCAGGACAGCTCCAAACTGGGTGTATGAAAAAGGCAGCTTGATCGGCGTGTCTTCTTCGGAATGGAGAGAGCGCACGAATCTGTTCCGGGTGGCGATTGATATTGAAGTGGGTCAAGAGAAATGGAAAAATGGTCGTGTGTCAGTACAAGTAGCAGGATCCAGAAGGAACAGAAACCTACACAAAGGACAGGACGGCAGACTTGCTTTGACATGTATGGTGCAATGTTGATTGAGGGCTTTGAAGGAGGTTTGGTCTCCACCTCGGCGGGAGTCCCAGCTGATTGAGCATCTCCTGGCTCGAGCTCCGGCTCTGGCAAGCACAGCTGTAGTTGTGGTGGTGGCTCCTGTGCTGTTTGCTCTTGGGCTGGGTCACTTTCCTGTTTGTGCGCCGGCTCTGGAGAGTGGCGGTCCATGGCTATGGTTTGTCCGAGATATTTTAAAGTGACTATTGTTGGTGTTTGTTATGAGCAAAGTGGGCGTAAGAGCGAGCGAAAGAGGGTGAATGGTCGAGAAAAGGTGGCGAGAGAGAGAGTGTGTGTAGAGTATGTGCTGGTGTATTAGTGGGAGTGTTGGTGAGAGTGAGAGTGAGAGTGAGAGGAGACTGAAATAAAATGTGTGCGTGATTGAGATGGTGGTGGGCGGAGGTGGCAAAAGGAAAAGAGAAATGACTGCGGATAGGGGCGCGGGTGAGTGTGGATAGTGCGGGCTGAGGAAAGGGTATGCTATGGTACAGTAGCGCGATGTGTAAGAGGAGAGAAAGAAAGAGTCAAAGGTGTGTTTTTTGGGCGAAGGTCTTCTTCACTCTCTGAGCCCTCACGCCGCTGTGACTTTGTTTTTTCCTTTTTCTTTTCCTGCGATATGCGAAGAACTGACCAGGGGGGTTTGGAGGGCTGCCAACCTTGTGTGGCCCTTCATTCATCCTGTCCGTAGTCCAGATCACACCTCAAGAGAGTCGCTCATCATCAAGGATTAGAAATCTGTAAACTAATGCAAGCGCCATTCCAGGCAGTGCGCGGCAATTCGTCATTGTCCCTTATGTTACAGGACACACAGACCTTCCCTTGGCGGCAGTGCAAGTGTGGGGAGGGATGGTACAACCATTCTTGGACTATCGGGCTGTTGAGCGGGATACATCCAATCCGAGAGTGGCCTGTGCATGCTTTTTTTTTTTTTTCTATTATTGCTTTGGTGCATTTTTTTTTCTGCAATGCTCATTTCTTCATATCGACTCGATCGAACGCCTCCATTGTCTTTGCAGATGTTGATTATCCACGGTCGGTTGATCCCACACAAGGTTATCTCGACGTGAACTGAAATGCAAAAATCAAACCCCCCAATGGGACAACGGTAATATTATCCAGGAGGACGTGAAGGGGCCATCATTCCAAATCGGATATGTCTACTCCAAACCCTCCTATTAATTGAATACATTTATGCATCTTTTGTTATTGGAAGGGAGACGTCACCGAGGAGAAAAAAGGCCTTTCGGTCCTTACTCTAGGCTCGATGTCATTTCTCTCTCTCTCTCTCTCAAAGTCCTACTTTAAAACCGGAATTCCTTCAATAATTTATCCAATTGGTCAATGCTTTTCAGTTTCCCTCCTTACTAACAATTCAACCCCTGTTCTGATCCCAGGTCTTTTTTTTACCAATTCTTGATTATATTCTTATGGAGGCATCCCAGTCAGATAGATGTGCAATGGTTACCGACGGCACCAATAGGTCACACCTTTGGCACCTACTACAGTCCAGCTATGTGTCGCAAGAATATTCATGATTATGTTGGCAGGGTCAGGAGGAACCGGAGTAAGAAGTCGAACTGGGGGCCATGCCAAATGGGAAGGAGGAAGCTACGTGAGCAGCATATGCGATACGGAGCGGTTGGGCTAACAGACGAGTCAAGGATTAGCCAAACGTGTGGACGTTGTTTTGGACAATTGATGAAGACACAGTCGTGTTGTTTTGGTTCGAGCGGAAGTGGAGGCGGTTCAAGTACATAGAGCAATGGAGTGTACCAGCAGCCAGTGCGAGTCAGTCCAGCGAGGACATATGATCAAGTCCTAGGACGTGAACGCAACTGTTTGTATTGCGATAGCAAGAGGGTCGAATCTACTCTCGGCAGAGTGGAGAACGTTAGAGTCATTTGTCAGGGCGGTGCGTCCCACCAAGCGTACTTGCTCATATTCACAAGAGGAAATTCAACATTTCATGCTTCCAACATCTGTTAGAGATGCAATGGAGGCTCCCTGCGGTACGCAGGGCAGACTAGGCTAGTTATCGGCGTTGGGAAATTTGAGTGCCAAGAACCCTGGGTGCCAAGAACCCTGGGTGCCAAGAACCTTGGGTGCCAAGAACTCTGGGTACCAAGAGCTATAGTGGTGTTTTTCTCCATTCATTGGAGGAACTTCCTCCCTCCAAGGAGACTTTTGATTTTGCAAAAAGAATCTGAAGTTGTTTGCTGTCGTTTGTCTTCCTTCCCACAGACTGATCAGTTAGGCACAGAGCAGAGGCCATAAAGAGCGACGTTCTGTTGCCGGAGATGGTCTATCCAAATGAGCAGAAACTTGCGCTGGTCATTGACAACATGTCCCTCAATATATTTTTTTCCCTTTGTGACTATCGCGTTCTTGGTGGGCCATGGAAGGGGGTCTAGTTGCAAGCCTTGCCAATCATTGAAAGGGCATTTGATACGCAAATCTCCTGTACAAATGTAGGCTCAATGACATGCACGCGCAAATGCCTGGGTGGCCTTGTCAGCAGAGGCTATGCCTTGGGATCTTGCTATTGTTCTTTCTCCTCTCCATTCTCTCCTCACTTCATGTCGCTGATATCGAAGAGCTGGAATCTGCTAAGGGCTTCTGAAGACTCTCCTCAAGGTAGTGCGATGGAGACTAGTCACAAGATGCATTTGGCGACATGGGTCATGTTTGTTGGTATCATGTGTGCCCCCGAGGAAAAAAAATACCTATCCAAAAAAAAAAAAAAAAAAGTTAGAAAGCAAGCGCTCTCACGTTACGCCAACGGATACTCACACATCCTTTGTTGACCCCCACCAAATAAAGAGGGGTACCTCAACCAAAAGGAAGTCACCATGTAGCTCCGACGACCTGTTCTTCACCTTTTGCTAAGGTCAGAGAGGCTAGGTAGTTAGGTAGGTAAGAATACATAGGACAATATCTCAAAGAGTAGGAAAAAAATGTATAGAAAAAAAAGAAGAGATTAAAGGTTCATGAATTGATCCGCCGCATAGAGTAGGATCGAGGTTTTTCTGTTATTGCCCCGCCAAGTCCCACACGACTGCAAGACCTTGTTTTTGAGTTGAGTTTTTTTTTTTTGCAAAAGAGGAGTGAACTCAAAGATGCACCTCATTCTGAAGTGAACGCCATGAAACCGTGCAGTGCGGTACTCAACCTACCTTTTGGTTGATTGATCCAGGCCCGAGGATGGGTGGTGGAGTGGATAAAAGAGCATTTGCGCTACAGTGGGAAAGAGAAAGAGAGGAAGAAAGAAAAAAAGGATAATTGTAGCTAGAGTTTTGAGTGGATCAAAGAATGAGAGCCAGAGAGAGAGAGAGAGAGGGAGAGAGAGGGAGAGAGAGAGAGAGAGAGAGAGAGAGAGAGAGAGAGAGAGAGAGAGAGAGAGAGAGAGAGAGAGAGAGAGAGAGACGAAGTGCAAGGACATGACGATCGTACCCTTGTGTAAGGGTGAGGAAAAACGCTTAGGGCGGAAGAAGTAGGGAGAAGGCGAGCTGCAGGCAGGTTCTACAGCTACCCAACGGTAGAACGGGTACTTGATCCCTAACGGTACAACAACAACAACAACAAAAAAAAAAAAAAAAAGATTAACAGTTCCCAACTTTCTGAATGTTCACCCGAGAAGGACTGATAGGAGGATCGTCGTTTTTCCCTTCCGATTCCGCGCGTTGTCCCGGACATGGGTTCTCTTTCTTCCCTCTCTCTCAACTGTATAGGCCTGACCCGACAACTCGTTTTATGGGAACGCCAGCTCTGTAATTACCGATCATCAGGCGTTTTCCCTTGGCTTTTGTGCTTTCATAGGTCTCTCTCTCTCTCTCTCTCTCTCTCTCTCTCTCTCTCACGAAGCAAGGTTGCGGGACTCAAAAGTATCTTGTATCGGGGAGTCGGCTCACTAACTTTCAGTGGCGAGGATGGGAGAGGATGTTTGCTCTCAATTGAGAGTAAAGGATGCATAGCAGGTCTACGCCATGTTGCAGTGTCCTCTCTAGGTCGTACCATCCAAGTGGTACCAGTGCACCAACCCTGCTGCACCTTGTGTTTTGCATTGCATGTACGCCTCTATGCAGAGTTTCCGTTTGTCTGGCTGTTGGTCTCCATTCTGAACGCAACATAATGCATCCTTTCTCTTTCTCTCCAACTTCCACATACCGTCTTTCCAGGATGAGCATTGGGTAGGACAAGAAAAGGGCAATCAAAAGAACATCTTGCTCGTGTGTACTTCCCTTCTTCTACACTCCCCTTTACGCGCTTGAGGTTTACGATCTAGATTCTCCGCCCTCTCGCTCTTCCCCCTCGCCCTCTTTTTCCCAGGTCACTAACTGGGTGCATCAATGCAATGTGAGCATGGCGTTCTGCCAACGAGTCGGTAGGAAGGTACGTACTGTACGCTCGACCCTCTTCTCGATCGTCTACTACCGATACGATGTGTCGAACCCAGGAAGATCGCTGAGCCGTTGTCGCCATCTGACATTGACTCGCTTTCTAGTATAAATACCGTACACCTCACCCCCATGCTCCTGACTCTTCACCCTTCTCCAATCTCCATCTCCATCCCCTTCTTCCTCCACCACAAAACCAACCAGTCCAACATGCGTGTCGCTCTTTTCGCCAAGGTCCTGGCCTTTGTTGCCGTCGCCGTCGCCGTTGCCGATGCTGCCCCCGCTGGCGAGGCTGTCGAGGCTCTTGCCGCCGGTGATGTCCCTCCAGGCTACGCTTTCTGCACCCAGCGCCCAGATTACATGGCTTGCTACAACCTCTGCGGTGGTCCCTACTGGTTCATTGCCCCCAAGTGCTGCTGCCAGTAAAAAAAGAAAAGAAAAGAGAGAGGGAGAAAGAGAGAGAAATCTTTTTTTTTTGCCCGGCGCATCCATCTCAAGGCTCCAACACACCAAAAAATCATCCAATAAAGCCTGTATATAGCAACCGTTTCTTTTACAATGGTCTCCTGAAAGTGGGGTTTCTCTACTCTGAATCCCTCTTGGATGGCTCCCCAGTGTGCACCCACTGGACACCTGGTGGAACGGGTCGCTGGAAAAATGTTGCTCTGCACGATTCTAGACTAGTCCCTACTGTCAGAGTCAACACAACCAAAGCGGCAGACGTTTGGGGCGATTAGAGGTAGAAAAGGAAATGGAAGGTGAAAGGAAGAGGAGAGGGGTAATGGAAAAGCTACTATTTCTTGCTTACCTTGTGTATTGAGCGGGGCTGGTCGTAGTGATCGTGGTTTTGATAGAGCTTCATTGGCACACACTTCATCCATAGAGCTGGGTGATACCGCTATCGTCAGCACAGACAACTCTAATAGGGTCGAATGATACTGTTGTTGGAGCAGAAGACCCCATAATCGATGATGCTGAGCATGAGACTCTGATAGGTGATATCGAAAAAAGATCATCACCGGGTTCGCGAGCGGACAGCGGACGGTGCCTCTGTTGTTTGTCAATTTCAAGGATCTCAGCGAGTGCGTATCGATGTCTTCACTGCGAACGAAATCAAGAAGACAGAGGCAGCAGACACCATGGCAATCATTGGAGTGTTCACACCTTCAAAATCAAAGAGAGTGGACTCAAAGCCATTAGCAACCTTTAAGCCAACACATGACGAACCTCAGATCAACCTTCAAGGACACATGTAATGGAAGTGAGGCTGCTAATCAAGGCACCAAGGCAAAGGTGATTCAACAAAAGTACTTGGCCCAGTTGGCGAGGTACAATATTAAAAAAGTGCATGATAGATCCATGTAGGCTTCATCTCAGAGTCGGAGAAGGCCCTGGCGTCTATCATTTTGTGGTTTAAAAAAATGTCCATGCATGGGTTCAAAGATCGCCACTGCTCCCTTGCATGTCCGGTTCAATTTCGACAGATTGCGGCCCCGGGCTCTGGGCAATGCCATAAAATTCATCTGACTAAGCTTTCATATCTTTCCATAATCTTTCTCATTGCAACAAGCAACTTGGGACAGTGGGGTGGCCCTAAAGAACCGATACCAAGCGATTGCTAAATAAAGCTTGACCAATGATCTTGGGTAAAGCCAAGTTAGTAATTGGTGTTTGTTGATTACTATTGTGTTCACATACTGGGAAGGGAGGTAGGTTGGTAAGTTGGTAGGTAGATAGGCAGGCGGACTACGGCCATGCGCATGGATGTTATCGCCAGTGCAACATAAAAAGGCTCCGACTAGTCATTCGGATCTATTTCAAGCTCAACATCCTCACTGCAGATTCCAGGAGCCTTCTCCCTCTCCCCACATGCCGGGGCATCCATACTATTTTTCAGAACCTTTTTTTTTTTTTTTTTTTTTTACTTCAGTTGAGATAAAGGAGTCTCTCTTTTTCTAAATTAGTGATACAGGAACATCTATCGAGTCTCTTGATTCTTTGCTTCTCCAGTTGTCGTCTGTTCTTGCTGAGGCGGTTGCATGGGTATCAAATGGAGTGGTAAGGGCGCCTCTGGGATCAACTCTGATCCAAAGGGCATCACCACGGCCGCTGGGATGGTCGCCATCGTCGATCGAGTAGGACCAGAGAGTGTCGCGTGTCCTTCTTCCTCAGTTCTCGGGTTTGTAACACCCCCTCCTTCATGTGATCCTGCCGATGCCTTTGATCCAGCGGTCACTACTACAGGATGGTTCCTCTGTTCTGACTCTTGCTCTTCTGGTGGAGGGGATACAATCACGGCCATGGGTAAATCTTCACGACTCCTGTGTCCAAAATGCCGGATAATACTCTTTCGTTTGGATCCTCCAGGCAAGCCCTTCGTTCCAATGCCTTCTTCCTCTCCCGACATTTCACTCTTTCTTCGAGTAAAAAGTCCTGTGCCAACACTCTTGATCAAGTGCGATGAAGTTCTCCTTTCTCGAACAGGTCGCTTCCCTCCCGTGGCAGACTCGGTTGAGCTGGCACCCATCGGCAGTTGGATCAATGCGGGCGCCACTACCGCTGTCGGTGTCCTCGTGATGCCAGGCTTGACACCACCACCGCTGCCCTCTGCTACAGCTGAACCCGACGAAGGCAACTCGACAATCTTTTGTCCACTCGCCTCTTGAGCCACCTGTATTGCATCCATATACCGTTGAGCATGTCGGTGACTGGCCAGCAGGTTCTCGTCCATCACAATCACAGGTGAGGCCGCCATGGCAGCGCTGGCATCCATAGACATTTTCTTCATTCTGGGGATCGCAGGCTTGCTACTGGTGGCAACTGCAGAGGCAGGACCAACGTTGCGCTCCGTGCTTGGGCCTGGGATGTCGATATGAAGTTCCGAGGCTCGGGACCGAGACCGATCTTTCTTCTTGTCCTTTTGAGCGGGCGTTGAAGAGGATCCCTCAATAGGAGGACGACGATGTCGATGTCGAGAGCGTTGGCTGGGTGTCCATGAACCAGAGCTGACATCTGAGTCGCTCGACCCAGAGAGGTCATGTTGGTCATGCTTTCCTCTTCTCTTGGATGATTCACCATCACTAGTGGTCGACTTTTGAGCAACAGTGGGTACAATTGCAGGGTTGATCAAGATGCCGGGATGGATGGCCAAATCTGGGTGGAAATCTACGCCAGGGATTCTACTGGCGGCTTCTGGTCGGGCCGCGAGATATGAGGGTGCGCCTCCATGTTGTTTGAAAGGATGGATCGCCTCTGTTGGAATGGGTGATGGGGTCTTATCAACCGGATATCCTGGCGATCCAAAGGCGCCAGCACCTCTGCCTGAGTGGCTTACTCCTACATGAGTCATATGCATAGAAGCTCCTTGGAGTGCCGATAGATTTCCTGCATGGTTGGCTCCCAATCCTGCATGCTGCTGATTGAACGCCATATCCGGGTATCCTGGTTCTGCTCCCGCTACAGGTGCGCAGTTCATGTTCATGGGGAAGATGCCAAGCTCTGCGGTAGCCATGGCCGAGCCAAGATTGAGCTGATCTCCAGGGAATCCAAACCCTTGGTTTCCAGTACCAGCAGAGACGATGGTCACTCCTACAATCGGCTTTATCAGAATGGCAAGAAGTTCTGATTGTAAAAAGATGGTGAACGGTGGCAATGTTAGTCCTACGGAAATTATATCGGTTATATTCACTGTAGTTAATTCCTTCAATTTATCCTTACCAAGTTCCTCAATCACTTCCTCCAGAGCGGATGAGAAAGCATAGTAATAAATGTACGTGTAATGGTCTTCCCCAGTGGCCGCTTGGTGGGCCGCAATAGCTTCCCTAACATTATAGATCACTCGAAGTCGAGCCATCCTCGCTGAAGGAAGATAAGGTGGCAAAGGAGACTTGGACGCCAATGAGGATGACAATACGCTAAAGTAAAGGAGTAGCGCGCCCACCTATTTTTTTTTTTTTTTTTTTTTTTGCCAAGAAAAAAAAAGTTTTGCAGTGAATGAGTACAACTCCAAAGGAACAGATAGTTTTGGTTGAGCGTTACATAAAACAAAAGAAAAAAGATTTACCATATCACGTCGATAATAGTTCATCGGCCCCGTCACCAGATCTCGAACTTCAGGTGACAACAACTGTGCTGCCATTCGCATTGATACCAATCGATCCAAAATGTTTTGACAACATTGAATGATCTGTCCATACAGCTTCTTGGGGAACTCTTCCTTCAACCGAGGCTCCGCAATCGACAATTCGAGCAATTGTGAAATTTTGAGTAGCTTTGTCTGAAGTTGATGCTCCACATGTTGGAATGCAATTCGATCTGGGTCTGAGGTCTCACTGGCATCTTCGACCTGATGTCGGAAACGGTCAATACCCTTGGAATACCGATGGTCATCGTCCTGGTCGTCACTATCGCTATCCTGTTCTTTTCCTTGTGCTGACTTTTGTCTCTTGCCTTCCTTTCGTCGTTGACGCGCTCTTTGAGCACGCTCCTCTGCTTCGGCAACCTCGACAAATCCCAACTCGGCTCGGAACTGAATTTGTTCATTCGATCGACGCTTGCCTTTCTTCACGCCTTCTACAGATTCATCATCATCTTCTTCCGAGTCATCGTCAGAATCTTCGTACAACTTTGCATATGGATGAAGCTTGTTGTGTCGTTGTTGATCCCGGGGTTGATCCTCCAACAAAAACTTGCTCACCAATTCTGCAAACAAGACACCTTCCCGACTGATCAGGATTGCAATCTCCTTGCGTAGTTCTCGTCGAGCAAGGATGGGCCAAAGCAATTGCATGACGACGGAAATTAGAATACCGAGAATGACTGTGACGCCTCGTTTGTAGCAGACTTGGTAAATGGTTTCGGTGGTCAATCCTTCATACATGAGTAGGGTAGTTGAGGTATATGACAGCAACGTAACAATGCCAAGTTTTGGATGACCCGCTTCCAGAATCAAAAAGACGCAGATAAACGCTATTAATTTTGTCAAGGGAAGGGGGGGAGGGGAGGTCAGTTACTCTCATTCCTACAACATAAAACCCATTCAGCTCATTAATTTTCTTCTTCTTAGCATTCACTTACAAATAACAAGCATCATTGCACAGATAACATAAGGGTTCCGTGGGAGAGCGAGGTACGTCACCAGTGCCCACAAAGTACCCAGGATCGTGCCAATGATTCGGAAAGCACACACACTAAACGTTGCTCCCACTGTCGGAGACAACACTGCAATCACTGTCAACATGGCCCATTGTCCTCGATCCGTCGCAAAGGTCTCACTAGTAATGTTCAACCAAGACCAAAGACCAATAAATGTCATGGCACAAGCCATCTTGAATCCAAATTGAACCTCTTCAGATTTAAGCATTTGAAGGGCTTCCCAGGCACGGTATCGGAAGGTCTTGGGTTTTGGAACATTGATAAATATGGTTCGTGGCTGTGGCGGCTGGGGTGGTTCTTCTGCTGGGGTCTGTCGCCGTCCTGCCTTAGTTGAAAAATCACTGCTCTCCCCCGAGGATGAACCCCGACCAAAGACTGCAAGCATTCCTCCCCGAGATTTGGATCGAGATTTACCCCCTTTAGAACGGTGTCCATCTCTGGAATCAATACTGCCTGTCTCGCTCTTCTCATCTCCTCCACCTCGAGAGGAGCCATAGGATACATGGCGGACCAAATCTTCTGTGTGAAGACGATCGACAGCCGTCGAGTCAGAGCCATGTGGACCATGGTGTGCATCCCGTCGCCGAATACCATAAACAGATGGATCGTCGTCCAAATAATGATCCTGATGTGAGGTTGATAGAATGACCTCTTCCGAATGCGACTCGCTGGATCGGCGTCCAATGAGCTCCCTTGTCTTCATCATAGATGACTTTTTAGCAGAGTTTAGACCTGGGGGTGCTGTGGTGTTGTAACGGATGACATTCGTTCGTGGCAAGAGTTCTACATCCAACGGTCCATCAAAATCTTTCTGCTCCTGGCCATCCTTGCGTTGTAGAGACTCAAAAGAAGGAATATCTACTACTGTGAATTGGGATGCTTTTTTCGATGCTTGTCCCGATGCTTGTCGCTCAATATTATCTTCTTTTTCGTTTTGGGTATCAAACATCAGTTTCTTTCCATGAACCCCCGAGTGGAAAAGATCTTGGTCCGAGGAGCGATCTTTGGATTTTTGTCTGTCGTGGCTAACAGAGCGTCTTTCCGAGCCAAATTGGATCGGGTCATGACTACGATGTCGACGCGGAGAAGTTGGAGTTGCCGTTTCCCGAGCCTCTCCAGCGTGGCCTTCAACGTGTCTCGGCTCTTTTGGATGCTTCATAGCGCTTCGGATTGGAACAGCTGTTCCATGATGTACAGGGATACCATGAATTCCTCCTTCTCCCTTTTCAAGATCATGACCGTGCACTCCAGGTCGATGGAAAAACGTCGAGAGTGTGACGGATCGACGGAGGGGAGGACCTGACCAGGTATCCGAATGACGACGTCTTCTTATCGCAGCCTTTCTCTCTTCTTTCGCTTTGGCGGCGGCGGCAGCGGCCTTGGCCTCGACAAGGGCCTTTTCTTCCTGAACGGTTCTTGGTTGACTATGTTCCAGGTTCTTGGTCGAGTTTCGGATCAATGCATTGTTTCCTTCACTGGTTTTGACTTGAGTGTAGTTACCCCAAGCAATCCAATTCCAGAAATTGCCCATCACCTTGGGCCACCACAGTCTCTTGGGCCGTTTCGTCAATCCATTTTCCTCAAGCTGACGTTTTGCTTCCTCGTGCTTCTCCTCCATATATTGACCGAGTCGCAATAGTTCTCGTGCAATTTCTCGGAGTGCAAACAAGAAGAAAAAGATCAAAAAGATTTCCTCCCGAGGGCCAACGTCCAGGGTTGGATGGGTTGAAATGAAATCCCGTAGTCCTTTGGCCTCAGCCTTGTCAAATGCCTCAAGTTCCTGGGTTAGATACTGAACGTACGACATTTCGAGAGGCAAGGCCAAGTCTTCTTCGTCGACATCAATACCGGAGGTCTTTGCATTCCTTTGCGTGTATTGCTGGAACTTGTTGGGATGGATCGTATCCGCCATTGCACCTCGCTTAGTGGCCTTGGACTTTTTCTTTTCTTCCATTTTCATTCCGGATTTGAGGGCCTCAGCATACTCGATATCCTCCTGGGACATATGTCTAGATTTAAACTTCATCAGGGCCCGAAGTCGATCCAATAATTGCGTACTCTTGTTGGGAGACTCGGTTGTTGTAGCGCCATGTGTGCCATCTGCTGCCTCTCCTGTGGCAGCTACACCCGTAGCTCCACCTGCATCCGTCACGCCCGCTGCACGATTCTCTGCCGCTAATCTCGCCTCAGCAGCACGGATAGCAGCCGCGCGTTGAGCATTCCTCCGTTGGATACGTTCCAGTCGATCTTGTTCAACATTCAATCCCGTCACCAATTCTCGCTCCATGGCCAACATGACTCTTGAACAAGAATCGTTCAATCGCTGAAGAGGATCCCGAACGATATCCAGGAACGAAATGAACAATTTCCGATCTCCAAAGGCCACTTCCTTGGGTGGGATCGCTCGAGCAGCATCTTCGGCCTGTTGTTGTTGCCTGAGTCGTTCCTCCTCCTCCTTGGCTTCACGTCGGGCTCTCTTTTGTTCGCGTCGGATTTCCTTTTCACGTTGTTTCCGGAGCGCCTCGGCAGCCTTTCGAACCTGTTGATCCGTCAGAGAGTTCCCGAACCGAACTCCGTTATGTGTCCGATGATGACTCAATGGGTAGTGATCCAGCAAATCGCCCCGGAGCGGCAAAGGAACCGTCATCGAGTTGAGTTCCTCATACGATAATCCTTCAGTCGGTGTGCCAGTTGGGTCGTCATCACTGTCCTTGGCCCTCTTACCAAATTTAGAGCCTCCTGTTCGAAGAGACGATGTGCGTTTTGGTTTGAACCTGGGGCTGGATTTGGTGGAAAACAGGGATTTAAAGCTCTTGACCGTCTCCAGATTGCGCTCCTCCTGAAAAGAGTTGGCTCTGGATACAACAGGTGTCGCCTGACGGGAGCCGACCGGGGTGACGGGTCTAGATCCATCTGAGACTTCAACGCTCAAGCTAGCATCCGGTCGTGTCATTAACAGACTTCGGTTCTTGCTCGACGAGTAGTAGGGTGTAAAAAAGCTTTTGTAATCCCGCCCTCCAGGAGTTGAGGGGGCCGTTGCTGCACCACCACGGATTTCGTTCTGGAATAGATTCGACAAATCTTCTCTATCCTTTTGTTGCTGCTGCTGCTGCTGCTGCTGCTGTTGACGTTCCTGCTCTTGTTCCTGTTGTTTCCGTCTAGCTCGTAGAGCTGCGTCGGTCGAATTTTCGGCTCGTTGAAGCAATTGACGGATTCGACGTAATTCAGCAGCACTGCCCCTTCTCTGGACTCGTTTGCGGGGCCCATTTTCACTTGAGGGACTCGGTGCGGGTGTCTTGTGGTGAGAACGGTGTTTGCATTGACGATGGTGAGGTTTGTGCTGAGTCGAGGAGGAGGAAGGGTCAGTGGTACTATGGCGGAGTGCGTCGGCTGCAGTTGCATTTCCAAAATAATCCTGCTGTCGGTTGATCTGGTCTCCCGAGTTGAAGCGGCTATTGGGCGGGCTTTCGCTGCTCGTCCTTCGACTAGCGCTGGTATCGCTGTCACAACCACTGCAGTGGCCGGAAGAGTCCGTGTCTGAGTCCGAGTCTGTGTCAGATTCATGCCAGGAGCCACCTTCGCTCTGTGTGAACAGGTCTTCGTCATCTCTATCGGGGTGACCGAGCATCAGCAGACGCTCATTCTGGACGACAAGGCTCATGGAGGCGAGATGTCTCATCAGGGCCGAGAGAATGACACGGACTTCTTTGTAGTCGGCGGGGTTGGTGACCGAGTAGGTGACCTCGTACCGGGCTTCACGGTAGGCGCTGTAGAGTTTCTTTTGCGCAGTGCGCACCTCAGCCTGCGCCTTTTCCAACGCGGACTTTGGAAGGGCGATCGTCTTGTGGTTCAACAGGAAGAACCTCGTGCTGAGATTTAACAGTGCTCTCGACGTGTCCAACGACTCGTTCAATGCTCGTCTAGTCACACACCCAGCAAGAGCAAGGAGGAGAAAAAAAAAAAAAAAAAAAAAAGGGTCATATTTTCACACGCAGGCATTGGTTAGAAAAAGTTTGTGTAGGACACAGGAAGACACAATCCCTCTCCCCTTCCCTAGATTTCTCACCCTAAACCTTCGCTGGCGGTCTCAGGCCAGAGGACAGCACAGACAAACAAGCAAATCGCAATGCCTAGCATCAACGGACCAAGCAAGTGCCCGAAATCCGACAGCCGAAACTCGACCTCTAGATGGTTCTTGGTCAAGGCAAAAATTCCGAGGATACTGTAAATGATGAAGGAACCGTTCAACTTGGCGTATCGGGTTTTGGCGATGCTGATCAGCCACATCCCGACAAAGAACCAGGCAGCGTCAATTGCCCATGCTGCATTGTCGCCCACAGGGGCGTGGCTCCGATTGTACGAAGCGATAATGGCCTGACAGGGGAGAACCCAGATCGCGCCAAGGATGCCTCCAATAGCACAAAAGACAGCAATCTCGAGCATGGAGCCAACCGTGCGGGAAGGGTGCATGAAGATGACAGCGATGTTGGCAAGATACGGGGAGGGGCCCAGCTGCTTAGCTACACTAGGGATGAGCGTCAGCAGGGCGGCTAGATAAAAGGCGACCAGGAACTTGATATGACGTTTAATGACTCGTTTCGAAAAGTGATTCGTGAACCGCTTCCAGAGCGATGGAGGAGGCGGCGGTGGAGGCGCGAAAGGGACCGAGTTGGTGCTGTTGATGGATTCGATCGAAGGTGCACGAGACACCGTCGGGCGGTGGCTCAGTCCATCGTGGTCAAGGGACGAGCGGGCACTCTTGAGTCGATCAGGGTTTGGATCGAAGATGGACATGTCAAAGAAACTATGCAGGACAATAATCGGGATAGGAGATTAATTAGTGGATGGAATGCTGGTGGTGTCCATTGGGGTGCAATAGGCCAATCTTGGACAGGCTCCCTCATTCTTTTCTTGTGGACACAGAGAGCGGAGGTTGTCCCACATGGCCAGGCTGAGCGAAAAAAAAAAAAAAAAAAGGTGTAACCGTGTGGAGAGTGCGGAGAAAGGTTTGCAGCCGTTGGCAGGAAAGGGCGCAGGATCATTCAGGCCGGGGTATTTTAGGGTTATGTCGGACTGGACATGCGGTTTTTCCGCACAAAAGGCCTGATTATGATCCGTCAACCTCAACGAAGAGTCATTGCGCCTTTTTTTTTTTTTTCTCTCTTTTTTTTTTTTTTTTTTTTTTCACCCTTTTCTCCGGGGGAGAGAGAGAAAGAGAGAGAGAGAGAGAACAGGCAAAGAAGAAAAGTATGAGAGCACAGCAACTTACCCATGCTTTTGGCTCTGAGGAGGAGAGGCGTGACCAGGCCCATGGCTAGTGGCCATGCTGGGGGTATGCGAGAGACTGGAGCGGCGAGAGTGTGTGACAGAGAGCGGATAAGTGGAGATCGGCGGGTGTTGCAAGGTATGATAGTGGTTGTACAATCGAGGGCTGCTCCCGTTACTGCCCACATTGCTTCCGAGAGGAGTGGGGTTCGACTGAGAAGGCGGGGACGAGGCCGAAGAAGGAAATGCAGTGGATCTGGGGATGCGATTAGGATTAGAATTAGGGTGGCTAGTGCCATTACTAGTGCTGCTACTATTATTGTTGTTGCTATTGTGGGAACTGGTCATGTTGGTGCTCTTGTTGAAGAGACTCGAGAGGTTGCTAGTCGATGGTGCAGTAGGAGTAAGAAAGAGTGAAGCAAGGCCCGAGGGAGTTGAAGGGTCTGAATGCGGCTGAGGAAACCCTTGGCCGTGGTGCTTCGTCGTCCTGGTCCAATCATGCGGGCTGGGGCGACTGGACGTTGACCATGACGGCGTTGCGGTTGGGGTCAGCCCAGGACTTGGGCGAGGTGAACAAGGATTCGAAACCGAGGCTTTCTTCTTTCCTTTGTCCCCACTACTGCTACCACCTGCACTGTCTGCCGCGGTCATGACCGAAAAGTAGAGTGAAGGTGGAGGAGGCATGGGGATTGACATGGCTTGGTAGCCACTACCACGTGGAATGGCATTCGATCGTGCGGATGTCGGGGCAAATCCCGTTGCAGAGTCGAGCGAATGACGCTTTGGGTTGGGGTCTGGTCGACGCGAAGACGTTGACGAAGACGAGGATCTGCTACTAGTGCTTTTCCTGGGCCGGCCTGATCGTGGCATGGCAGAGGGAAGGATTAAAGGTGGTCTGGGCTAAGATGGAATAGAGGATGGAACAATTAAGATGCAGCGGGCCGAGATCAGAAGAGAGATTGGGTCGCTGGGAGATGGGCATTGCTGGGCCGAGTGGCGGCGAGAGAGCTGGGTTGGGGTAGGGTGGGAGGAAGTAGTGGTATTAGTGGAAGAAATGGAATGGAGGATGATCAGATCAGATTGATCACATGCAGGCGCAATGAAAGTGAGTGAGTGAGTGAGTGAGTGAGTGAGAGAATGAGAATGAGAATGAGAGAATGAAAGTGAGAAAGAGAGAAAGAGAAGCAGAGTTGGAGAATGCGAAACACTGCTGCTGTTGTCAAACGTTGGGCGGGACAATGGCTGCCGCCACAAGAATGGGGCCTATTTTATATTAGAAAGAGAAGAGAGCAAGAGGCTCCGCTCCAGGGCTGGCCGAGGATGTTGGACCAGCAATCCATGCAATCCAGCAAACAGCAGGGTGTATGTATACTTGGCTGTAGAAGTAGACTACTTTTTTTCATGCTCTTTTCTTTTCTTGTCGCCTTGACCTTTTCCTTTTGCTCTTCTTTGTCTGGTCAGACGCCTCTTGCTATTACTCCGCGAATTAAGCGCTCCGTGCATTCGACCGCTCGAGCGGACAATATGCCTCGATAGGGTGATAGGGTGAGAGGGACAGATGACCCCTCCTCCTCCTCCTCTCCCCCCAACGCCCTGTCGCCCAATAGCCAGGAAAAGGGCCTCTATTCCTCTATCTCTTTCTCCGTTGACTCATTCCAGGCACGCGATTTCATGTTCTCTCTCCTTCTCTCCCCTTTCCCTTCCTCTCTCTTCGTCCTCCTCCTCCTCCTCCTCCTCCCTCTTTGCTAGTCGAGTATCAATCGCCCTTCCTGTCTAGGCTCCCTAGTTCCTTCATCTCTCCCGGCCCCGCTCTCCGTTTCAAAATTAGGCCCAATGTTCTACAGCTAGGGCTGATTTTTTTTTTTCTTTGCGTTTCTACCATCTGCCATTGGAACACTTTGCGGACGCCCAACTGGCCTCAGCAGCAAATACAAATGGTATACATGTGCGATTGATGATGTGTCTCCTACTTTTTGAGCAATACCACATTTTTCAATCTCCCTGCTCTTTTTTTTCTTTCTTTTCACACTCGTTTTTTGTTTTCAGCCCGACATTTCGCCCTTGTGGGCCCTGCTAAGTGTCTTCACGACTATTACTACTTCTACCACCACCACAACAGAGCCTGCCATCTCACTTATTCATACACTTATTACTCTCTTTGCTAACAAGGGCTCTACTCCGATCGATCCCAGATAGCTCCTTTTCATTCAATCATTCACTTACTCATTCATTCATACACACACGCTCTCTCTCTCTCTCTCTCTCTCTCTCTCTCCACTCTCTCTCTCTCACACATCCCATGGACAGACATGAAGGGAGCCACATAGAAATCAACGCGTCCAAATCCTCATAGACGAAGAGTCGAAAGGAACAATCTATTGACAAGTTAATGAGGTATATCTCCCCACTCGAGTAGGATGCTGCCTACAAAGAGCAGCTGTACCAACTACTTTTTTTTTTTTTTTCTTTCTTTCTGTCTTTCCTCCGACTTTACTCTATCGCCGTTTAGGACCAGCAGGCGAGACCTCGATCTTGACGTCCTTGGAAGGGCTACCCTGGGTCAAGACTCGGGTCTGGGTTGTTGAACGCCAGATGACCACGTTCGACTCGTTCACAATCACGGCCGAGATCGCATACGTGTGCTTATCCAAAATCTCCTTGCGATCGTAGGTCAATTTGTAGGGGACGGGGAAGGATTTGCCTCGCGTGGGGATCGAGACTTCGACAATCAATTTGGAGGGTACATCCATCAAGGAAACGTCATAGAGTTGGATCGTGATCTTGCCCTTCTTGGGAAGCATGGGTCGGTCTTTGTTGTTCTCAGCAACCTCGAGTGTACAGATCGGAGTGGGTCGCGCAGGAACAATCGTGCCTGTGATCGTACCCAAGTTCGATGGGCAGTTGGCGCCGTTGTTGCTATCGTTAAAGTCAGCCATGGTTAGAGGATCAGATAGAAGAACGAAGGTTGTGTGGGGTGTGTGAGTGAGAGAAGGGAGTCAAATGAGGAATAGGATAGTCGTATAAGATGGAGTGAACCAAGGACACGAGAGAGATGGTCTGTGTGGGGAAAGTCAGCTCTCTTATAGTCTGAATCAGGTCAGCTGTAAGGAAATCGCACTAAACGTAGATTGTTGTCCTCCTCCAATTAGGGGCATCAAGGAACAAGGAATAATAATAACTGGTGCGCCCACTGCGTCAGATGAAGGCCGGGCACGCTTTGAACATTCTGAAAAGCAGGGAGTGGTGGAATAGGTCGATTTTTTATTCGCGCAAACACTCAAATCTTTGAGCACATCTTGGCCAAAAAAGAATGTCAACGTATTTCGTGCTGCAAACGAGTGCCAAGGCACTGGAATGGATAGGACAAAGGACATTCCTTGACTATTCTCATGACCCCTTGATTCTACATGATAACTAGGTGTAGAATGGCTGCGCCTTTTCTTTCTTTTTTTTTCTTTACACACGATCGACCTGCACGACTACATTGTTACTGGGACCACCATAAGTCAGAACAGTATGCTGAGTCGTCGTGATCCAGTACAGAGACTTCGAAGCGGAATCCACAATACTTGTCGAGACGGCGTATCGGTTCCTCTTTTGGATATGCTTGGAGCTGTACTTGAGTTCGAACTGGACCGGGAACAGCTTTGGGGAGTTGGGTCCAACCGAAATGACTTTTCGGGCGATTAACCTGGAAGGAGCATCAGCCCTTGAAACATCGATCAGCTCGATGATGATTTGGAGATGCTTTTTGGCAGCTGGGTCATTGGGTGCAGATAGCCGATGACCCTGCCGGTAAGAGTTTTGTCGTGTTTTTTTTTTTTTGGGAAAATGAGTGGAAAGGGGGAAAAGGAAAAAAAGATCGATTCCAATGGACCCAAGGGCGTCCCATGGATTTGTTCTTTTTTCTATGTACTTTTTCTTCAGGACAGTCCGCTTCTTCCATTTTTAGAAGCAAAGTAATACCCACGCACAGGACTCTCCCAAGCTTGGTTTGTTTTTTTTTTTTTTTTAGCCCAAAGGCGCCACGTATTACATCACTTTTATTTTTTTTTTCTCCTCTTTCATCACCATCAACAAAGCGCTGAAGAAAATAAAAAATAAGATCTAGGAACGCGTTTATCCCTCTTTCCCTCTAGCCTCGAGCTAGATCACGTTTTCAGTTAACAAATACGCTACTGAGTAGGTAAGACAACAGTAGCAAAGTTATTCCGCATGGATTGCCATTTCTGACACGTCCCTCTCTCCTCTCTTCCTCCTCCCCTCCCCTTCAGGCTGGAATCCAACCCGTGCAGTTTCGTATGTGCCCCATTCGGATGAGTTGGTTAATTAATTATACAGTTTTTTTTTCTCAGAGTTCTAATGCCTATGAATGAGATGTTTTGTGTGTAGAGTGTTGTTGCAAAAGGAGATAGATGATAGATAAAGAGAGAGAAAGAGAGAGAGAAAGAGAGAGGGAGAGAGAGAGAGAGAGAAAGAATAAATGTTGCGTAGAAAAGACCAAGCCTCTCATGAAGAACTTGATCGAATGAGGGTTTTTTCCTTTTTTCTTTTTTTCTTTTTCCATTTTTGTAGATTATGCCTTTTGAGGCTCTTCGGTTTGCCCCTGATGGAGTTCTGTTGCAACAGTTGTCACGCCATCAACGGGGTCAATCCCCTCCTGTCGGACTTCAACCTTATCCGTTTCGACCACCTCTTGCTCTCTAGGATAGAGCTCAATGGCCTGTTCGAGACTTTCGATATAAGTATGGTACTTGACCATCTCGGTCGTCAAGTAGCCTCGCCTACTCTCCCAGTTGTTGAAGGCCTTGGTATGGTTCTGCGACTTTGGTAGGAACTATTTCAGAAAATACATTAGGTAGAAGAGCATGTTAGGTCCGTTTTATTGGTACCAGGATCTTAAAAAATGATGCCAACATACCATTCAGAACATACAAAAAAAAAAAAAAAAAAAAAGAGAGAGAGACTTACCAGCTTGGTCATTGGTTCATTGTACCCTGAATGCACATCCAGCTCAGATGAAAGTTCATCCAGGTACCGTTTCAGACTCGTCAGCTGATCCTCCTCACTCAAGACGCTCAGGCTCATCGTAGGCAACGGCGCTGTCCAGTCAAACAAGACAACTCGATCACCCAAAGGTACCACCGTACCATTGTTTCCTCCGTGAGACGACTTGGATGACTTGATGGATGCACTTCGACCACTGTTAATGCCCGATTGACCAAAGTTATATCCAATACCTGAGCCCATGCTTCCAATACCACTGCTGTTCCCGGTGAATGCAACAGGCAACGGTGTCACCAATTGATTAGGTGGCGGTGGATGGTTTAGGAAACTGTTGTTCGTGTTCAAAGATCGGCGATCATCTTCAATCTCGCTCTCAGTATTGGTGCTCACGGCCGCCATGACAGGAACGGTAAGACTAGCTCCACTGCCATTTCCACTCAGAGTTGTCGTGGACAAAGTAGCAGCGCTGAGTCCTCCTCCAGTAGAGGTTGTCGAGATAGACGTAATAGAGCTCATTGTGTTGGAATGGCCCATTCCGCTGCTCGCGTAGGATGAGGATAGCGATGAGGAAGAAACTGGAGGCATGGGAGGTAGGGGAGGTGGGAACATGGGCGAGCCTGGCATGCTGGCATCGCCTGGATGTTGCGAAAAAGAGTTGGTCAACAGATCCAGACATCGTCCCCATCCATAGTCCATATTGATCACACCTCCTGGCAGAGGCTCCTTGCTCGTTCGCGCTGCCCAGTAGTTACATGCCTTGGCCCAAGCATCTCGCTCTTGAACAGTCTTTGTTTGGAAGAGATAGACAGCGCCCGTGTTCAGTTGAACAACAAACACATTTGGCCTCGAGGCACTGTATCCTGCAGGCATGCTCTGCGTGATAGTGTGCTGGAGCCGAATCTCATCAAACAGGATACCCTGTTCCTCAAAAGCCTGACCTAGAGCACCATCCGCTCGGAACATGGAAAGTGATCCAGTCTCTGGATCCAAGACTACGAGCAGTTGCTTCCAGGAACGATTCTGGGCCTTTTTGTCAGCGCGCTCCAACAAATGCTTACGGAATAAAATTCCCTCCATTCGGTAATGAAGACTTGCACCTGTCACCGATTTGTTGCCACCTTTGCCCTTGTTGTTGCCTGGGGTGCTTCCTGGCTGTTGCTGAGATAGATGGTGGATATCCGTGTCGTTATGGGTAGACATGATACTAGATGCAGGAGAGTGTGTTGATGATACTGGTGGTGTCATGAGCCGAAGACTGTTGGTACTTGTGCTGCTACTGCTGTTTTGGCTGATATGAGCGCCCACTACAGTCAGACTTTCATGCTCAGGAATATTGCCCACAGCTCGTTCATTCAAGCGTTGCATAGCGTCCAGACGTAATTGTCTTGTACGTGCGTTAGCAGTGTTGACAGAGTTGCGGCGACCCAGTCCAAATTTGGATCCCCCACTACTCGGGGCGCTTCCCATTCCGTTCCCAGAGTTGAAGCCATTTTGATGAGTATTCGAAAAGTTGCCCATGAAACCACTTCCAAATCCAAGCTCAATAGGTGATGTCGAAGTTTGTCCGTGACGTCCTATCCGAGGCAACAAGCCTGCAGAAAGAGACTTGGATGATCCTGACGAGTTAGGTGGAGAAATTGCCATTGACACTGAGCCCGAAGTCGAAGCCGAAGAAGGCGGGAAGAATCCAAAGGCTGATGTTGGAGTCACGGGCTGAGAAAGTCCTGTCGAGGATCCAGTAGGTAGCAGGATTTGGCTTTGCTTCACAGCCGTGTAGATATCCTTGAGAAGAGACTCGAGCTCACTTTGCCACCATTTGCCATTGCCGTAGCCACCATTGGCTTTAGGATCCAAGCCCATCTTTCCATTCCTGCTTTGGTGACTCGTCCCACTCTTCCAGCTCTTGACACTGGGTGTCTTTTTCTTGCCACTGCCATAACCTTGCACGCTGAGCTCGCCTGTCCCTGTCCGGGTCAGAGTCAATCCATGGGCCGAGGAGTCCTCCGAGGGTCGATCGTTCATCATCTGGGTCTGTTCTTGAACAACATGCATCGTATTTTTGACAAATGCTGATCGAGACATTCTCGTGGACTGTTGGACCACGTGCAAATCCGTATTCAGCAAAAGGATCGAGTAGGCAATCGCATGTACAACGTCCTTGGAGCCAAGAATACTTTGTGGGTTACAATCAACGTACCGCTCGGCAAATACCTCCAAGATTCGATCCACTTCCTGAGTTTCTCCTTTGAGTACAAGTTTGTGGCACAGAATCCGGAATGCGTGATCCAGTCGTTTGGACGAAAAGTTAAAGTTGGCCATATAGTAGGAAAGTACCAGCCGGTTGAATGGTTTTGTTGAACCAAGGTAGCTCGAGATCTCGCCTCTCCGAAGAAATGTCTCATCTTCCTCGAAGCACCGCTTCGAAGCCCGGAATGCCAATACATCTGTCGACTCGGATTCTGAATCAGAAGTCGTTGCCAGATGTTGTGTAGTGGCAGTGATGCCAGAAGAGATGTTTAGATTACTTGCATCCAAGGGACTGATACAAATGGTGGTTGGGCGCTGACCAGTGCTTCCAGAAAACGAAAGACCAAATCCTCTGAGATCTGATCCCAAGGTCCGGTTGAGATCCTGCTCACGCTGTACAAACTCTGCCGTGGGCAAAGGTGGAAGTGAGGCGAGTGATGAATGGTCCTGGATCCTGCCCGACAAACTGGAATGGCGCTGAAGCCCTGGAGTTGGGGTAGTGTTGTTGAGTCCCGATGTTTCCAGAGTGTGCAAGCGTACCGTTTCGTCCTTGGAAGAGTCTAGGCCCTCAGAAGTCTCTTGAGCAATAGCGCTATTCCTGTCAGGGTCTGTCTGAATGAGACCATTAAGTGGTGGAAGTAAGGATGTGGGACGTCTAGGCAGCGGCTTCCCATCTTCCTCCTCTGTCGCAACAGCCGTCGCCGTTTCATCTTCACCGACAACATCAGATAATTCCTTAGAGAGAGCTTGTCCATATCCAGAAAGCCGGATCGAGTTGCGCCCATTTCCGAGAGCACCTCCATTTGCAACAATACCCTGTCCAAGAGTAGCCCGTGTGGTTAGAGTTGGTTCGGCGTCATCTGTAGAGACGTTGGACCTGGTCGAGTAATATAGAGAGGTTTGGGACTGGCTGCGGTGTAACGATGCCGTCTCATACAAGTGTGAGAGCCGCTTCGTGCCCAGAGACAGGACTGAGAGAGATGCGTTGATGTTTTCTTCCTCCACTTCCTCATCCGTTGACATGACAGAGCTAGTGTGAGATGGACGACGCAAAACAGAAGAGATATCTGCCTTGTCGGCGGCTGTGACCTCGGTTATGGATGCACTCGAGGCATTCACAGTGGTTGTGGAGACGACGGCAGGGAGAGGAGCGCTCGTAAGAGTGGTCGGTACAGGGACGGAGGAGGAAAAGGTAGTAGTTGAGTCGTTCAAATCCGAGTCTGCCCGCTTGAGCCAGGACTCTACTGTTGAGACAGAGTTAGAGAGCTCCTGGTCAATGTCACTAATGATCTCGAGATGCTTTGGAGCAGGGATTGGCGTGGGAACTGCAATCGCTGTAGGAGCAGTGCCTCCCTCGGGGCTATTGGACGGCCAGTGAATAGGATGGGAGGAAGAGAAAGAGAGAAAGAGAGAGAGAGGAGAGAAAGGAGAGACAGGGGCAGATCATTAGCAATTGAACGAGGTATGGTGAGACACTGTTCAATTTGCACAACCAGGAAGAGAGAGAGAGAGAGAGAGAGAGAGAGAGAGAGAGAGAGAGAGTCAAGGTCTTCTCAGTTATAATTACTTGTTAGGAGGTGCATCCAGCGGGCCATATCCTGAGCGCTGGGATGATGGGGCAGTGGGAAGCAAAGGAAGCGGCGGTAGTGCCGGCGAGACGGCTGCTCGCTTTGGATCCGAAACAGTCATCGAGTGTGTAGAGGAGGAGGAGGTCGACTGATGGCTCACTGTGCTGTTGTTCAAATTACCATCTAAAGTGGGTATCATCGGAGTGGGTGGTGCATCCTTGTCGTCAAAGTTCTGGATGGACGAGACCAAGCGAGAAAAAAAGAAAGAGAGAAAGAAAGAAAGAAAGAAAGAAGGTGAGGAGAGGGGGTCATTTTTCCTTTGAGCACGGCATTATGTTTGTGTGTGTATGTGTGAGTTTGTATGTGCATTGTGGATGGAAGGTCACTTGCATGTTTTCATGCATATCTCGCAGGGGAGGGGAGGAGGAAGGGAGTTTTTTTTTTTACCTTGACCAGCTTTTTTCAAAAGTTGCTGCTGCCCTTCCGAACCATCCTCGAGAAATTCCCTGCAGTTGACTGGAATGAAAACAAAAAAAGTTAGTGACAAAGTGTTAGGTGTAATAAAGCTAGAAAAAAAAAAAAAGGTAGACACCAGGTGGGTTCTTCCTACCTTGAACCCTCCGATACTCTCGCTGCGTTTCCGCCGTTGGTTAAAGGAGCTATCGTTGGAATGGCTGGCGGTATTGGTAGAGTGGGCGTCGCGCTCCTTGATCGAGGAGGCAGAGGAGGCCCCTGCCTTGGAGGTGAGCCCTGATCCGGACCCGTTCTGGCTGTGGTTGGGATGGTTGGTGTTAGACTTGACGGAGGTGGTCACGCTGAACTCAAAGAAATCGCTCTTCATCACCATGTTGCTCAGGTTAGGGGTACTCGCAGCGGACTTGCTCCCGCCCCACATCCCCAGAGAGTTGCGATTGGTGCTGTGACTTGAAGGAGGAGGTTTTAATGAGCTGTTGATAGACTTTGAAGAAGACAGGAGGTCGTTGTCGTTGCTGCATATGGATGGGGCGAGGGAGGTTGGCGAGGAGGGGACGTCGAGGCTGTTGGTTGGGAACACGATGGTCGACAGTCGCCTCCTCTGGGATGCTAAGCAAAAGCAGGGTAATACCGGGCAGAGAGTGTGTGAGCAAGATGGAGAAAGAAAGAGAGAGAAAGGGAGAGAGAGCGAGAAGAAAAGAAAAAGATAGGAAAGAGGAATGGAGAGAGAGAGAGAGAGAGAAAGAGAAAGAGAGGAGAGAGAGAGATAGGCACAGCGTATTGGACATCTTTTTCTGTTTCCCGTCTCTCTTGGCCCACCATGCATCCATATTATTGCATCAGCATGATGCTCGTTTGCTACAACCACACACGACGATGGCTCGCTAACACCGAATGGGACTGTTGTTGGCATCAGGAAAAAAAAAAAGGGACCAAGGCATGGAAGGACACGAGGCTGTGGTGGTGGTGGTGATGGATTTTCAGGGTGAGGGAGCGAGAACAAGGAAGAGAGAAGAAAGAGAAAGAGAGTCACCTGGTGGCCGTTGACTCCCATCCAAGTCCCAATGGCGCACAGAGATGAGGACAGAAGAGGATAGAAAAGAGAGACTCTGTTGTTGCTGTGGAGGAATAACATGGTTGTTTAGGGCGGCTGGACCGAAGGACAATGCGCGAAATGTCCGAGGGAGCCAAAAGAAGAGAGAGAGAGAGAAAGAGAGAGAGAGAGCCTCTCTGGGCGTTCGCCACTCGTCCTCCCAATAATGCTGTGTCCAAGACTGGCTGCTTTGTTGGTGACGCAGGCCGAGGAGAGAAGGAGAGCCAAATCTCACATCCTATCTCTTTCTCGCTCTACCCAAATCAACCGCCCAGATAACCGTCCAGGGCGAGGCACACAAAATACCCATTTGTGCGCGAGCAAGAACACACGGACACACACACACATGCGCGGGTGGATTTGTGAAGGTCCATTCTATTCATGCCCACACATAAACATTACCTCTCTCTCTTTCTCTCTCTCTCTCTCTCTCTCTCTCTCTCTCTCTCTCTCTCTCTCTCTCTCTCTCTCTCATTTTTTTCTTTCTCATTCTCCTTCCCGTCTGCTCATCTCCTGTTTGTAAACGAAGGTGAGCACGTAAGCGAGGCGCAAACGGTTGAGGGCCCTGGGCTGGAAAAAGGATGTGACCGAGGTAGAAGAGGTGACAATGGGCTAGGCAAAGGCGGGGCAAAGAACGGGGCGAGGCGGGGCGGGAATGGCCACACATCAAAGTACCAGAGCCAAGATACAAGCAAGCCAACCGAGAGCAGAGCAAACAAACAATCACACACTCTCTCACACACACACACATTGACATAGATACACGAAAACGGCGACGAGAGCAAAGAGGAGCAAGGAGGAGGAGAGGAACAGACCCTGGTTCCGCATAGTCCTATCTACGAGAGTCCTCGCGTATTTTGGGAGAGGAGTACCAGTGCTGTGCTGGGAGATGGGACATTAGGCCAAAACGGGGACAGAGTCATTGTAATAAATGATTGTGCCGCGCTTGAAACCAGTTGAGAAGTGGCTGAGAGAGAGGAGAGGGAGAGAAAGAAAGACAGAAAGAGACAGAGTGGGCGGGCAAGTCGGATGGCGCTAAAAAGAAAAGGCAAAGAGTGTAGAGTGGAGTAGAGTAGAGTGGAGTAGAGTAGAGTGGAGTACTCACCAGTGAGGTCTGCAGGGCCAGTCATTGGATGGATGTGTTGAGGTGTGGATCAGATGCAAGTTGAAAGAAAGAGAAAGAGATGTCTAAGAGTGGAATGAAAGGATGGAGTGAGGGGGAAGCGATCGGATGCAAGAGAGCTGGCTGCCTTGGGCGGGAGTATTAAGGTTGGCAGGCTGCAGAGGATCGATAGATAGCAGGTGATAAAGATGAGCGTGTGGGGAACGAGGGAGAGGTGAATGTGGATGGCCCTGGGAAAGAAGTGCAAAAAGGAATGGCCAAGAAGTAGTGGGAGATGAGCAGGGAGAGAAAAGGAGAGAGAGAGAAAAAAGGCGATCAAGAAGGAGATGATGATGGCGGCAAAGAAAGAGAGAAGAAGGGATGAAAAAACAATAATAATAATAAAAGTAGATGAGACGATGATGAGAGTGACTCTCTGAAAATTCGTGCGGGTGGAGTTTCGATTCGAGGGTGAGGCGGGGTGGATAGAGGAGAGAGCGAGAAGTGGACTCGACTGGAGTAGAATATGTTGTGTGCCTGGAGCAAGAGTGATAAACGAGGGGAAGAGAGAGAGAGAGAGAGAGAGAGAGAGAGAGCAAGAGAGAGAGAGAGAAAGAGGAAAAAAAAAAAAAAAAGAGAGAGAGAGAGAGAGAGAGAGAGAGAGAGAGAGAGAGAGAGAGAGAGAGAGAGAGAGAGAGAGAGCCATTGACAACTAGTCGTGCCTGAGCGGAGAGACAGAAAAAGAAAGGCAGGCTGCGGCGAGCAAAAAAAGACAACGGCCGTGCCTGGCCTGGCTAGACTGACTGTCCCCCCTTTCTCCTCTTTCTCTCTCTCTTCTGGGGAAAAGGAGGAGGTGACAGTCCGCTGGTTCTTCATTTGTACGTCGCGCGCAGTACGCCGGCTCTTGTCCGCTCGTGCCCAATCGGACCAACCACGCTCCCCTGTTTGTAAACACGCCTGCCTTTCCGCCCGTCCTGGCTCTTTCTCTCCCTTTTACACACTTCTCACTCTCACACGCTCTCTCACTCTCACTCTCACTCTCACTCTCACTCTCACCCCCAAATTACATCGCCGCCAAAATGTCATCCATCGAGACGCGCATGCTCCAACGATTTGCAAGAGCCCGATTCGGTGCTCTGCTCTGTCTGCGTGTACCGGTCGTCCATCCATTCCCATCAGCCACTACGAGATCTTCCTCGGTCTTGATCCGACCCGGTCACAAACGACCCCTGATCTGTCTAGGGATCGAGACCTCATGCGATGACACATGTGCGGCCATCGTCACCTCAGATCGACAAATCCTTTCCGAGGTCCTTCGGACACAACATCACCTCCACGAACCCATGGGTGGTATCGTTCCCAAACTGGCTCACCATGCCCACATGCGCAACCTACCTGACGTTGTCAAGGAAACAATCCAAAAGGCTAACCTGGGAGAGCGTGGTATTCAAGAGATTGATGTGATTGCTGTAACAAGAGGACCAGGACTAGCACATTCTCTCGGCGTAGGCCTGAATGCTGCAAAGACACTTGCTGCTGCTTTGAACAAGCCTCTTGTTGGCGTTCATCATATGGAGGCCCATGCTCTGACGGCTCGACTCACAACGGCTGATCCAGAGTTTAAAGTTTTGATGGATCACTCCAAGGGTACCGATAATTCCACACTAGCGTCTTCACCTGGCCCAAACCCATACCCACCCTTCCCATTCCTGACACTACTTGTCTCGGGCGGACATACAATGCTCCTTGTCGCCCATTCTGTGGATCGATACACGACATTGGCCACGACAGTAGATGATTCAATCGGAGAGGCATTTGACAAGACAGCACGGGAGCTGGAAATCCAATGGCTGCCTGGACGTACAGGCGGACCAGGAGCCAGTCTTGAAGAATTTGCAAAGGGATCCACTACGCCCACCCGTTACCTAGATCAGCTTCCTATCCCAATGAGTCTCCGGACTAGTAAGCATGAGATGAAATTTAGTTTTGCAGGACTAAAGAGTGCCGTGACAAGAATCGTCAACCATGAAAAGAGATCCTCTCCATCGGGACAAATGGATGAAGCCAAGAAAAGAGATCTTGCTGCTGGATTCCAGCACTGTGCTGTCACTCATCTCTGTCAAAAAGTTGACCAAGGTATTCGTGCTTGTCGAGAGCAAGGCCTCGATATCTCGAGTTTAGTCATCAGTGGAGGAGTTGGACGCAATGCCACTTTGCGGAAGAAAATGGATGAGGTGTGTCAACACTTTGAGTTTAGTCTAACAGCCAAGCCTCCTCAGAAGCACAAGACTACCTCAGATCAGGTCCGACCACCGCTTGCCAATGGAACTGAACATGGAGTTGGTACGACAGCCATGCGACGACCTATTCAAGTGATTTGTCCTCCACCTAAACTCTGCACGGATAACGCAGTCATGATTGCTTGGACAGGGTTAGAACGTTACCAACTTGGGCTCGTAGATCCGTACGACATCGATATCATCCCCAAATGGCCATTGGATATGCTGGGCACGGGAGTGATTCCAGAGTAAAGTTTATTGCGTTAAGGGTAGCATGCTCTGTGCCTGATGTGATGTGGAGAGGCCTGAGAGGGCCGAGATATAGACTTGTTCTTTCTCTCCCAACGGCCCATTCTTCATCATCATTCGTTCGTTGGACTCTCTTCCATCAACCTCTCCCTCCTGCATCTCATCTTGCTTGTCATGGGCTTCCTTAGGTCCTCCCTAGTCACCCTGGCCTTGGCCCTGGTGGCTCTTGTTGCCATCGGCCCCACCTTCACCAACGCATCTTCAGCACTGGACAGGAGATTCACGAAGCTCCACTCCAAAGCCTTGGAAAACAAAGGAGTTGTTGAGCTCGACTCGAATCTGTTTGACGAATTTGTGGGCGCGCCTAGGAACTATTCCATCGTCATTCTCTTTACCGCCATGGGTCCCCAATTCGAATGCGGCCCCTGCAAGTATGTTATTTTTTTTTTTTTTTTTTTTCAATCTCTCACCTCGCGCAACCTTTGACATTGGAGAAGGCTATGCATGAGATGGGCAAGACATGCTCGACTAATGCATCATCTATTCCTTGAACTATTTTCAAGACAATTCGATCCCGAGTTTAGACTTGTGGCCTCTGGCTGGTCCAGTATGCCCGAGAAATCTAAACTCTTTTTTGGTAGACTTGATTTCGCTGTCGCTCAGACGGTCTTCCAAAAGTTGGGTATGAACACTGCGCCCACTGTCATGCTCCTTTCGCCTGCCAAGAGTGAGTCCAGCCAATCACCTCCAAGCAGATATGACTTTACTACTCAGTAAGCGACTGATTCCCTTCTTCTTCTGTTTGTTACGCGTAAACGATCATGAATCTTGACCATTTCCTCTGACGCGTCTCTTTCTCTCTCTCTTTTTTTTTTTTTTTTTTTTTTTTTTTTTTTTTTTGTAACACCTCTTATAATTAACAGAGGAATGCAAGCAGAAGGGTTTGCAACTTGGATCAAAGCTCAGACAGGCATCAAAGCGCCAGTCAAGAGACCTATCGACCTTGTGGTTCTTGGTGTCAAGGTCATGGGCGTGATCGCCGTCCTCACCTTTTTCGTTGGAGTATACTTTAATGCCAGCAAGATCGTGAGCGGCAGATTCATTTGGTCCACCGCGGCACTTGTAAGTCGAGTTTGTCACTACCTCTTCTTTCTCTTCTCTCTCTCTCTCTCTCTCTCTCTCTCTCCTTGCTAGTCGCGTTATTTATCATCTCTTCGAATCGATCTATTATTTTATAGTTTACTATTCTGCTTATGATTTCAGGACACATGTGGAATCACATCAGGAGGCCAGCATACAAGGTTCCTGGCCGTACTGGTCAGCATGGATTTATTGCCAATGGGTTCCAAAACCAGCTTGGTCTTGAGACTCAGGTTGTTGGCATTATGTGTAAGTGGATGTAGTCAACTCGGTGTCCGTTGAATATTGTAGACAGAAAAGATATTCTCTGTATTCGTCGTCAAGATTTTTTTTTTTTTTGTTATTGTTTCTGTTTTTGTTTTTGTCCTAGCCTAACAAGTTGTATTCTTTCTCTCTCTCTCTCTTTATTTATAGATGCGGTCCTGGCAGGGACTGCTGTTGTGTTGATGAAATTGGTTCCTCAGATCGGAACCCCAACCACGCAGAGAATCGTAGTCTGGGTGACGATGGGCCTCTTTGCATTCATGTTCAGTCTTTTGATCCAGATCTTCAGGGTCAAGAATCCTTCATACCCCTTCACGATCCTTCATAAATAGTTGACGAGGCATCTGGTCCTCGCCGATCCCCTCTTATCTCTCTCTCTCTTTCTTTCTTTCTTCCCTCCTTCCAATTTCCAAGAGGAGGGCTGCATTCCTCTATGGAGCCGATAGATTAAAGAATCTCCTTGTTTTTACATGCAACAGAGCAATAGAGTAAGGTCCATGACACGTATGATTTGGTACCGTTTCTTCCTTCCTTCCTTCCTTTTTTTTTTTTTTTTTTTTTTTTTTGCTACTATCAGATAAGTCGCGCAAAGACTTTAAGATCCTAATCCGCGTATAGTTTTTATTCGCCGACTCGCGTCTATCCATGCTCTGCAATCATGGCTGCCGCTATCTCATTTAGATAAATAAAAAGGGAAGGGATCAAAACTGTTCAACGGCTAAGGCAAAGGCGCTTGAAGAATCCAGGAGCGACAAGAATGGCTCGCAATCAAACAGCTCGAAGCGTCTGCTTACATATGACTACGAAATCTGTAGCTTGGTATGAATCATATCGTTTTCTTTTCTTAAGAGTCCTTTTGTGAGGATTTTATTTGTAAGCGCTACACTACCATGCGATCTGTGATCATAACCAATGCTGCCGTGAATTGAAAGAGCTACCTACAAGGAAGAAGCGGAGAGCGAGCTAGAAGCGGCTATAGTCTACCACTATATAGCACATTTCATTTGTTTTTGACCCCGGTTTACACAACTTATCTGAGGATCTACAACACCCTTCCGCAGTAGTCCCATGCAACGGGTCGTGTGTAGTTCACGGGAACAAGGACGGGAAAAACAAAAACAGGTGAAATGGAGAATACATTACACTCAAGTGGATTACAAAAGCGAATAGAACCACACGACAACCCCATGCAACAGACCGCGTGCAATCCACGAAAATAAGAACGGAAGTGGACAGTACTATTTCATATGTTTTTGATTTCTGTAGAGTAATTATTGGTAACAGGGAATACTCCTCTGCTATCAATCTGTCAACTGATCGTGTCAAGTCCCTTATTACTTCAATCATCCTCGAGAATTAGCATCGCCTCGACCACCAAAAGTAAACACGCTTTTTTTTTCGTGCGTTTTGGAGACTAAAAGTGCGGGCTCCTCGCCTTTTTTTGCATTTACATTTCTTTCCAAGAGGTCACTTTTATTTTATTTGATTTGATTTTCGCTAACTACCTTGGCTCACATTGCCACCAAATTTTTCACCATCTCCCCAGTCTATTATTTTTTTTCTCACACCGCATTACCTCGACAGCATCTCTCTTCAATGACTATCTCTGAAGACCTGCGATTGCGAACAGTTGATATTTTACAGCTTCCATGAGCTATCAAAGTTTGACACGCCTGCCTTGCTGTCTGTTCCAGAGTCGAGTGTGCTCCAATGGACAGGCAAGACAAAGAATACAATTCAAGGGCCGCTTGTTCTTGACTCGTCTATCATATTGACTCGAACACTCTTGCTCGTTTTTGAAATAGTGACGTTCAACAAAGCTGGTTTGGTGGTGGCATAAAAGAGTATCAGAACGAAATTCAAGATGATTGGACGAGGTTATTGACTATGTGAGACAGTATACCAAGTACCATCCCTGCTTCCTTTTTGAAGAGTTTCATGAAGCACTCCGCAACCAGTCTCCAGATCAGAAGAATTTGTCACTAAGCGCTCTTTGCCACGCTCTTCAGCAAGATCTAAAGTTGAGCAGGAAGACACTTACCAAGTGTACTCGCGAAGCTCTTCCTCAAGAAATCGAAGAATTTAGGTACGCTGTTACCATGGCGCCTGAATCAGGAATAGCTGATATTTGTAGACCAAACAAGCAAAGTCGGGCGTGCTGCCGTGCGAGATCATGCGTGGTTGACGATATATTTTCCAGCCTTTGTGACACTTCATTTTGCTCGTGGGAAGAGTCTTCTGCGATGGTAGTGTTTCCCTGGTTCCAGAGACCCCTGAGTGTAGGACCTGGAGCCAGCCCTATCGTTCTCTGGGACACCTCTCAGCTGTTGACGAAGTGATCGATGTGATACGCAGGGTCACTGACTATCTCTGCCTGGCTCAGGAGTGGGTGGAATGCGATCTTCAACGTATGGCGGTTGCTTATTCACTGTCATTTGGCGGACCAAATCCTTGGGCATGGGCGCACGATTTGAGGTGTCTCAGGCGAATTATTATTTTTGCTTTTTCAAAGCCCTGTGAGTTGAGCGGCACTGTCCTTTTCGAACGTAAATATGAATGTCAGAGGATAAGGGAAGCTCATTCGGTGTTTTGTAGAAGGTTCCTGTGTCTGGGTAGGAGGTGAGAGTGTGGAGGAAATGGAGGACTCCAGGGAGTCATCGAAGAGTGGGTAAGGAAGGGATGCGCTGGCGCGGCTCATGCTGGAAGGGGGAAGAAGAGATGCACAACTCATGTTTCGGGACCAACACTTTAATTTTAGAGGGTGTCGAAAAAAAGGTGGTGAAAAAAAAAAAAAAAAAAAAAAAAAAAAAAAACACTTGAGAAAGGCCGATGATGCACATGTTCAATAGGCTGTTGGGCGATTTGACCTCTCAACCTCTGGTCAAAAAATTTTTTTTTTTTGAGAGTAGTTTCTGGAATTTCGCAGATCTTTCAATAAACTGAAGATAACACAATTATGGTCCTAGCCTGAAGGATAATGCGCTATATCAATCGACTTGTTTTTTTTTCTGGCACATTTTATTTGCAGTTATGGTTGTCATTTGGTGTTGACCCCAAAAACTATTTCATATTTCACTTGTTTTGACCGTGGTTTGCATTGCTTGTCTGAAGATTAACAACCCCTTCGCAGTAACCCCATGCAACGAACCGCGGGTAATCCACAAAAGTAGGAGCGGAAAAAACAAAAAACAGGTGAAATGGACTATATGCTACTAATAGCCTTCCCCATCATCCACAATCTTTCCATTCGAATCCGTGATCACAAAATAGCTGACGTTGAAATTGCGGGATCCCGACGGAGTTTGGATAGATCCACGTCTCTGGTTGTTCTTGCCAAGCTTGGATTGCGGGGCGATATAGTTGAAACATCCATCAACATTGCCGTTTTCGCACAATGGAATCTTGGTCTTGGTCGACATATCGCAGAATACCTTCTCTTCAGTATTGTAGAAAGAAGAGCCCCATGACGTCTCGCTATCACACAATTCCACAGCACTAAGTCGCCTGCTAACATGGACTCGATTCCCGAACTTGGCCGCGTGTTCGGAGGCTCTTTTCTGGAGAGAGTTGGCGACAGAGGAAGTTCTAGTGAGGAATCCCCAATCACAGATGCTTGCTTTGGTGGCATCGAAATACCTGACGTTGGTGGTGGACATGTAGTCTGTGTTGATGTCAATAAACTTGGTGGATCCTGGGGCTGTATTATCACCATCCAACCATCCGCATCTGAGGTCCACCCATCTACCACTGTCGAAATGCGCCTGCCCCGAATAAGTCCATGGTCTACCACAAAAGTAGAAGAGATCTCCGATAATAAATCCTGCCCTATGCTCCGCATTCGGAATGTTGGAGCTAGGCTTCCAAGAAATCATGGCAGGGCAAATACCATCGTTGTGATGCATTTGCAAGCCAACCATTCTGACCTCAATGTTGCTTTTGACTTTCACGTCCACGGTCTTTTGGGCATTGTTGGGAAGTTCTCGGTTCTGATCTTGGTCTCCACCTAGCCATTCACCACCGGTGCCCTTGATGCTAACCCATGGGAATCCACCATAGGCTCCAGAAAGGTCTTTGCTGTCTCGTCCATTCCAGACAGACACGGCAACGAATCCCTGATCGTTAGGGGACTTGATGAGCGACGTGGCAGTGAGGAGGAAGCTCAAGACTCCAACTACAGAATCGAACAACATTTCTCCGAAGGTTCAAGGCAACTCTGGTAGAGGGGTACTGCTTGGATGAGGGCTTGTAAGGCAAAAGTAGTGTGGATAAAAAGGTTGTGAGGCTTCGGTATGAGGATGGTTTGTTGTGAGGATAGACGAGAAGAAGGGGAAACACGCTCTATATATACTAAAAGGTGAGCGGATAAAAAGACAAAGCTAAGCTTTGACTGTAGACAAAAACAGACAAACTGTAGTTGCAATGCTTGAGGTTTGTACTAAATGTGCTGGTAAAAGGCGAAAGTGTCCTTCACGACCCAGTCAAACATTTTGCTCGCCAATTCAGAGATTTTCAAAGTCGAATAACATTCCATTCTTTTTTTTTTTTTTTCCTTCTATGCTAACACCTGTGTAACAAAAAAGTCGGATCGGCTTTTTAGAATCCTTGCTCGCCGTCCAGCCGAACGCCATCCAACGGCTTTGGGATCATTGGATTGGTGCTACCTTTTTTTTTCTAGCCACTTGGCGCACAACATAGGCAGTCAAAAGTTTCCCAAAAAAAAAAAAAAAAAAAAAAGTCGAGAAACATTGAGGTGAAAACTTGACATCTATCGGCCGGATAGATGCTCTCCTAAGGTCCCAATGTCGTTGAACGGGGTTCAGATGTTCTTGTTTACCTTCAAAGCCCGTCCAATTAAAATTCTTTCTCATGGCTGTGCACGTATGACAACATTACTCATGCACATTCCATTGCCCTCGCCAAATCTGTAAAGAAAATTCCGCTGAATGACGGGCTCAGATGGAAGGATTTTGCTGGCATGTTTGACGATCCTTGCGGGGCTCTGTGGGAAAAAGGTGATGTCTGAGTTTGAGAAAAGGGCCGTGCGCTTGAGTGTTACAATTTGAATGAGGGCAAGAAGGGAGGGGGAGGGGTCAAGGTTTGGTGCTGTGCTGGGTACCCGTGATTTAAATTGTGAGCACTTAGTTTGCATTTTGGCGCATGGTGAAAAGAACGAAGAAAGCTAGGGAAAGGATAGTCGCTTGCTAAATTTTGATTGGGCGAGAAATTGGCAGATCCAACGGACCAAAACAAACCTGAACCCCATCCAACGATCTTGGGACCTTAGGAGAGCTTCTATCCAGTCGATAGAAGTTGAGTTTCCACCTCGATGTTTCTCAACTTTTACACGAGTTATTTTTTGTGTGGAAACTTTTGGCTGCCTGTGTTACCCGCCAAACGGATAGAAAAAAAAAAAAAAAAAAAAACAAAAAAGGAGGCTCCAATTCAATGGTCCCAAATCCATTGAATGGGGATCTGAGTACCTTGTTGCTATTGGCTGTACATGGGAAAAGGAATGTATTAGGAGTCTGGTAGAGTAAAAGGAGCAGACAAGGTAGGTGATCAGTTGAGGTTTGTGTTTTGTCCATTGGAGGTCAAACAGAGGCATATATCAAAATAGTACAGTAGCACAAAGGTGCGGTGTTTATCAGAAAATACTTGGTTTTGCTCCATGAGGTATAGTCCATTTCATCTGTTTTTATTTTTTCCGCTCTTGTTTACATGAATCACGCTCGGTTCGTTGCATGAGGTTACAGCAGAGGAGACTGCTAATCCCCAAAGAAACAGTGTAAACTGAGGTCAAAAATGAGTGGAATAGGTGTTATCCTCCTTACATTAATGGTAGTATGACGGTACAATAGCGTGGCACGCATCAGAAGAACCTGAGTTAGCAATTTGAGATTTTATGCCTATTGGATGTGACAGACAGATTTTACCCATAATAGTGGTTTTACAGTGCTGAGTGTGAGTCGATGTTTGCTTTTATCGAGAGTCAGATGTTGGGCAAGCCAGAAGGCACGGCAATCTTTTTTGTGTCAATTAGGGATACTCTTCATGAGATGGAATGTTTACATCCAAGGGAGAATGGAAGGATCCACGGAAAGGTAACCGACGGCTATTCCTTGGAGATCAAGAAAGGTATTACGACCGGAAGTACAATCTTTGGGGTGTGGGCCTGTCTCGGCAGTAAATACTTGTGTCCAAGGGAGGAGTGTGTTTGTCTTGAGAGTGATGTTTTCAATTGGAGAGTTGAAAACGTTGGTATGGCAGCATAGCAGCACAGCAGCACAGTAGCGCGGTACGGTATCTGACCCGCCTGAATTGGGCGATAGCCCACTGGACCTCCTCTGCAAACCAACCATCCAGGACACGTTGTGAGAGCCTCTTCTATTTCAACTGACATCTTTACCCAATAGCCCATGTCAGTTTTGACGAGCCTATCTCCGCCTTTGCTCTCGCTTTGCCTTCGCCTTCACCACTATCCTCGCCTTTTCCCCCATTTTCGCCTTCGTTCTTGACCATTATTTCACCAGGACTAAAACAAACACCAGGGCTACGATGCCTAAGATCAAATAGGTTAACTCGTGATAGTGTACGGTTGAATAGGCTGTTTGTTTTGGTTCGGGTTTGTTTATTGAGCAAGTGCCTCACAACTCCTTTCCGCGCTGCAAGAAATCCTCTGTGGTATGACTCTGAACTACCCACAGAAGTGAATTCGTATTCAACTATATATCGGAAAAGGCGGTAATCGTCACCGTCTAGCGCGGATTCTGACTTTGAAGCATTCGGTCAGCGTAGGTAAGATAAATGGTAGAGGGGATGAGGATGCACATGCATCACATATTGAAACAAATCGCTTTCCTCTGAAGTTGTCAAGCGCTTAAAATTTTGGGGAAAAAGAAAAGAAAAGAAAAGAAAAGGAAAAAGAAACAGTAGCGGCCTCGAATCTGGCGAAATTTTTCACCAAAATCAAGAATGGACTGTCCAGTTTATTCAACGAAGAAAGCATACTCTTCATGACATCTACAAGGCTGCCAAACAGATTATCGATCTGATGGAATAGAAACGACTCATCTCATCCTTCCCATCTAGTCTCAGTCCCTGACATCAACAACCGGAGAAAAATATCATACTAGAAATTACAACAGCCAATAAAAAAGCGCCCATTTTAGGCTCATTTTTCTTGGCATCGGATTTGTAGTATAATTTGTAAATGGAATAAGATTTTGCACAAGGAAGAATCAGGGATCCATTAAAGGTATATCCGATTTCCATAGACTTGACTGGGATAATATCTGTTCCATTTATCATGTGTGTGCCGTTGATATAAGGTTGAATTTCGGGGAGTGAATTATAGCAACATTTGGCGCAATCAACGACAGAGTATGCCTTAATACCACCAAGTGCTGCAATGCTAATGTCCATGATGACTTTACGAAAGTTATGATCTATCGGGTTCACCAACAAAACTCTCAATATAATTGCTAATTATCAACGCGACTTCTGTACTCAACGGTTGTTTAGACATGTCTGATGATAAATTTACAGGCCGTCTCTAGATGTACAATTACCTTATATATTGCAGAGGGTTAGCAAAGTCGACAAGTGACAGTAGAGGAGAGCAAGGAAACAAGTATCAAGGCAACTCTGATAGAGAGGGGCTGCTTAGACGAGGACTTGTAAGGCAAAGATAGGGTGGATAAAAAGGATGTGAGGCTTTGGTACGAGGATGGTTCGTTGTAAGGATAGACAAGAAGAAGGGGAAACACGCTCTATATATACTAAGGTGAGCGGATAAAAAGACAAGGCTAAGATTTGACTGCAGACATGAGCAGAGAAGCTGTAGTTACAATGCTTGAAGTTTGTACTAAATGTGTTGGCAAAAGGCGAAGGTGTCATTCGCCATCTAGCCATCAAACTTTTGAAACTCACCAATGTCTCCTACGGGAAAGTTAGAAAGTCCTGCTGCTTGCATAAGAGAAATGCTGGGACTCAGTGCCTGAGTAGTCTAACATGACCAGTCAAAATAGAGTTCACTTCGATGTCATGAAAAAAGAAAAAAGTGTTTTCTTTTGCCCTTCCCAGAGAATTTTAACCAAGTGAAAAGGCACGAGCAAAGGATAGATGATGACAATGGAATGTAAATGAGTAACATTGCCATGCGCGCATAACCATGGGAAAAAAAATGTTTTTTTGATTGGAGAACATTTGAGAGCAAACAAGAACGCTGGCGATCAATCCGGCTAGCAGAAACACTGCTGCTGAACCCCATTCAAAGGCAATGGGGACTTGGAAGGATTTCTATTCAGCCAATGGGAAACAAGTTTCCAGCGTGTGGAAACTTTCACAGCCTGTGTAACTCGTCAAGCGAGAAGAAAAAAAATCTCAATCCAATGTTCCCAGTGCCATTGAATAGGGTTCTGGGGTAAAATATTTAGACTAATCATCAAGATTGTGTAAGAAGAACCGCATCTCAGTAACAAAGGATGCACACCCTCTGTTTTGCACAAACATTGTGTCTCAGTTGCACTGAGAACCTTGTCCTACACTGTGCTACAAATCTTCTGTTACCATTTACCACTCATAGGTCGACATGGATGTCCTTTGGGTAAAGCAGTGGGTCGACGAGTGTGCCCTCCATACTTTGATTGGCAAAATAGAGCGCACAACGTTCCAATGACAAACATTAAGATTGGGCGACCAGGCTCCTCCTCAGATGTCTCCGCATACGCAGTTGGAGTGTTAAAGGTTGATACAACAAGAAGGATGAAAAGAACGCTGAACTGAAGGTTGTGAACAACGAGCCAGCGCCCAAAAAAAAAAAAAAAAAAAAAAGCAAAGGCACTCCTAAGATTACGGATGCTCACCATTTTTCTTAGGCTGAAGACTGACAAAAATGAGGCGCAAAACCATTGCCAATTTGGTCCGTCCATGCTTATTCCTAAGGAGGAGGTCCGTGCTCATATTTCCCAGTCAAATTTTGCTTTCTCAAATTCTACTCCATCACCCACACACACTCTCTCTCTCTTTTATTCTTTCGCTCTCTCAAAAGAAACCTCTTCCACGTTTTCCCTTTCTCACCATCCATCGTTAAAAAATATTTTCTTTCTCCTCCCAAAATAGTCGGTCCTTGAGAACCAGGGATATGCCTCTTCCTCCTCGACTTACTCGGCGCAAAAATCAAGGACAAAAGCACGCCCGACAAAAGACCCCAACAACAATATCGACGAATGTGATCTACTTGTACGCAAGAGGCACATACCTGTACCAGTATCGCCTATCTTGGCGGCTACACTGGAGCGGTCAGTGTCACCCGACCGTCTTTCCTCAGTTGATGCCACGCCTACTCAGTCCTTTCCCCAAGCACCATCGTCGGTCATTCTCTCTCTACTAAGAGGCAACAGCACTCCACGCCTGCCTCAACAGCAACAGTCCCCTGTATCGCGGCAGTCAATATCCCGACCCCAGCACGCAAAGCCCCTCCTACCCTTTCTCCAAAGCAAACTACATCTCGATCTTTACATCAAAATCCCATCGCTTTTGCCACAGCATCTAACAGCAAAAGCAAGGGTAAAGGGAAAGCCAAAAGCGACTGGTCACATATTCCATTACCTCCACAGCACTTACACGAGTGGATAGGCAATTAACCTCTACTGGTCGACTGGCTGCTAATAGGAGAAAATCTTTCTCGAATAACCAAGGAGGGCTCAGGATCGCCGAAGGTTGGTCAGGTGTATGATGAAGCTGCTCAGTATATGATCGACTACAAAAAGAGGAAGAATCCCAACACCAACATTTTTTTCTCTGGCAATTCAGCGCAGGACTCAATTGGAAACATTTTGAAGTGGGTGGAAGTCGCCTATGCGAAGACTAGCACCACAGGCTAAGGAATCATCGCAGATATGACTGTCGAGCAGCAGCGAGAATCATACGCACCTCATTGCAATCAATTGTGGCAGCGAATGCAAAGGGCTCCCGGATAACTGTCGGATCGCCAAAGGGTCACGTCTATTCCCCTGCCTAATTCCCCTCGACTCTCCTCCGCCCATAGTCCAGCACCGGACATCACTCTCTTAATCTCGACACCTACCCCCAGTCGCTCGCCTAGTCCAACAGACGTCTCATCTATAGCAGAAGGTAGGCTGAATGAGTGATTTTTTGTCTGCTAGTCCAGAGAACAGCAGTGTTGGACAGATGAATCACTCTCCTTCGTCACTGGCTCTAGGCACCATGTACCGCGACGATCTCTTTGGTCACGTTGGTGAGTATGACCCAAACGTACAGGCGAGTATCAGCTGTGAAGGGACGCCGCGAACTAAGGACAGCGAGTCTTCCATTTGTGACCAGATCGGCTCCTTCCTGACATGGTGCAAGAATGACACTCCTCTTGAGGACGAACACTCCTACTTGCGAAAGAGGATTGGCCAACTGGAGAAGCGACTCGAGGAACAGCAGCTGAAGATCGAGGAGCAACATAGAGGCACAACGAGCCGATCGCCTCGTTCTACGAGATCAAGGCAGAAAACAAGATTCTCAAGGCAAACAGGGATTGCATCCCTAGTCGATAGCCAAAATAGCAAGAGATCTTTTTTTAGTCCCTATCTGATGAAACTAGCAGTATGCTGTGCATATGGATATGATATGGACCTGTTGACATGGCAAACGAGCGTATTGCGCTTCTCTACCCCAGCTACTCTGGCCTTCCTACTATTGAGTGGGTCACCTGGCTGAGTAGGGTAATTCTGAATCCACATGTCGTTCCAGTTGTTGGGCGGGAGCATTTGCAAGACGTCGCCTCGATGGGCCAACGAAAAGTTGTGCAATGTAGCTGCTGCCATGACCACCATACTAATTGCATCGATGTCATGCTCCTGGAGCACCTCAACTACTAGACCCCTGAGAGCTGGGAATTTGTTTTTAAGTTGGCCAAACGCATCCTCGATCACGCCACGCGCAAGCTTGTGCTGACGGTTGTAAACCCGTTGTGGCGGCGTGATATTCTCGTTTTCCCTAAACGGTGCCATGACGGTGGGAATGAGGGAATACCCTTTGTCGCCAAGGATATACTCGTCGCCATGGAAGAAAAAGCGAGGATGACTGAAGAGGAGTGTCCTTTTGAAGGATGGCGAGTCGTGGGTGGAGCCTGACTCCCCGACATCAAAATAAGTGAAGCGTGTCTCATGGTCACACACCGCAACAACGCCGGGTGCATAGCGACATTTGTAGGTGTTTTAATCATTTGCCTCGAAGTGTGGGGCGTTGTCGAAGGGGATGTGGGTACCATCAACAGAACCGATAGCCTGCTGCATACCATAGTGCTCTTTGAACCAGATCTTAATGACTTTTCTCCGAGCACTATCAGGCCACTGGATGAACCTGTGAGTTAGAGCAGCGATCGCAGTAATGCACCGCCAAAAGTACGTTTCAGTAGCCCCTTTAGAGAAGCCGAGTGCTGCAGCAGCACGATCGAACGACACTGCCTTTGGACCAAGCCGGAACAGACACAGCTTCAGCTGTTCCCGGACATCCTCTTGCGGCCGGCCATGCCCACGAACGAAAACAGGATGATCCTTGATCAGGTTGATCCTTGATCAGGTTGACAAGTGTGTTGAACTGGGCTTTAGTGAGTCGCATGAACACTTCGAAGTCTTTGTCCGCATACTGCTCCAGAATTCGCCGTCTCCGGTCAATCGAGACAGGGATAGGCATGCGAGGCTCAATGTACCTAGTGTTTGTTAAAGTGTCCAGTTTTGCACCAAAGTACGCAGCCAAAACGAGCCATACCTCAGGGTGATGTCGTCCTGAACGTCGAAGTCCGTACCAGATAGCGAACAACGCTGCTACAAGAGTTTTAGTTTTGGCAATAGAAGAAGAACGATGCGAGACTCGCGGCATTGGTGTGATAAGAGAGAGATGAGTGTGTGAGAAAACTTTGTGTGCCGTCAAAAATGTGTGACCACAGTCTCACATTTTCCAAACTGCCCGTTTCCCATTCGGGGTCTTTGTTGATGTCCTTGATGTTAGTCCTCTCCATACTGAATACCGCTCAGATTTGATGCAGTCTTTACTGTTGAAAACTGAGCTTGTCGGTCGAGTCAGAATTACTGTCCATCGTTACTCTTCCACATCTTGTACATGGGCAAAGGTTGTTTTTGACATCCTGCTTCAACTCACTGCCGTAGGTCTGCCATACGTATCTAGGATGCACCTGTCGCTTGTTGTTCAAACTGAACGCGTCATAGAATGCGCTCAGAGATCTGTCAGCAGTTCTGCGAATCCAAGGGATGTCGTCCTTCGTAGAAAGTAGCCATCTGCTTGGGAATTTGGCTCAAGACGGTCAGCAAAGAGGCATACCCAAAGCTGTAGAGCGGTACCTCTGACTCTGTGCGATTCACGATGTTATCTAAACAATTGAAACAGGCGGACTTCGCGTGTTGACAGGCGCACGGGACCATAAGACTGCTTCAAATCGGAACCATGATGTGAGACCAAGGGAAGTGGCATAGAGGCATATCAACTGGCTGTGGTGCACATTCGTGCCATCAAAGAGAGAGAGAGAGAGAGAGAGAGAGAGAGAGCGGCTTTGCTCGCGTCGCCACCGCACTCATCCCTTACCCTCGCTCCCACTCTCTCACTCTCTCATTTCCATCGCATTTGTCTTTTCATCGACAGCTACCTAAATGTAATTGGCCTTCTTTAGTTTCAAGCGCATGCAAAAACATCCCGTCCATGCAACCTGCCCCCTTGTGTCTAGCATGTGGTTAATGTTCGTCCCATCCACGCCGAGCAGAGGGTGGTTGTGATAGGATCGGCTGCCAATGGGGCTGCATGACGAATGCTCGCTGGGCAGTCAGGATGTTTTGTTGTCAGTTCATGCGCGTCGTTTTGAGAATGGAGGAACAAAGCGTAGTCTCGTAAAGCGACTTATCTCTTTCAGCCCGGGCCAACTGGGAAAGTAGTCGCGATATTGTTGTTCTGCATGGACGCCCGATAATCACCTGCACTGAGTGTTCGGAGCTCTGTGCCGAAGTTTTTTTTTTTTTTTCTTATATCCACAGAAAATGCTTCCAGACAACGCACGGCCACATCACTGGTGTTAAAAAAAAAAAAAAAAAAAAACATCCGTGCTTCCAATCTGCCTAGGCAATGACAACCCACACGAATAAAGAATAAAGAAGTAGCAAAGGCGCAGCATACAAACCTTTTCAGATTTCAGAAAAGCAACGATACCATCTATAGCGAGCATTTGCAGAATCCCAGGACTCTCGTCTCCAATCTTTCTGGATATCATGAGAACAAACAGTCTCTTTGAATGAGACTCAAAAGAAATTGGAGTTTAACGTGGCTATACTCTACAAAGAGACCGCCATTCTGGCTCAACTGACTTCCCTTCACAAATTTACCAGCAGCTTCGGAGCTCTATATCTGGGTAGGAAGGAGATGATTCTCACTCTGGCTTCCTCGGCCATAGAGGTGATCGAGACAGAGAAAGATATCTTACCTTTCTTGATTGAGATCTCCTAACTCATGATAGTTTTTGTTGACTCTATGTATTTTTCTACGATTCAATGCATCAGGTCAAGGCGGCGCTGGGAACTACACAAATGGAACAGAGGGTGAATGGAAGCACCTAGAATGCGGTGTGCTTTACTAACTTTTAGGAGATCTCGCCTTTCATAACTTTCCATGCTATCATTTGCCTCCTTCTCAGCTTTGACTGTGTCGAACACATTATACAGGAGAAAAGAGTAAAAACCTGTCAAGCACAACCATGCCATTTGGGTGCGAGATAAGCAGTGAGAAGAGCGAGAAGGGCTATCGGGTAAAGGACAAAACCGCATCGCTTATACGAGAATAATAAAATTTACCCTCTTTTTCACCTTTTGTAGGTGCATTGACGTGACCTAAAAGAAAAATGGTGTGGGAATTATGTTTTTGGACAAAAATACGGCCGCCCCTGAGGCATGAATGTGGTTATGGCGCATGTGCATGCTAGACCAGAGACACTGCGTAGAGAGAAAAAAAAACAATGCGCACAATGGCTCAGCAGAGAAGACACAATGTTCATGGATAGAACCTGTGAGAAAAAACAAATTGTTGATCAGGGCATGCTCAGCATATTAGCTTCATACGACGTATAAAAAGCTGGCACAACACCTCACTCAAGCTTCTCACCTCCCCCCTTCCCCAATACTCACTGCTCCTCCCCTCCTCCCTCCAAGTATGTGAAAACTCGGTAGATCGACCCGTCATTTCATTTCGTAAACATCTAACTCAGCGGTTCTTTCTCTTCTTTTTTTCATCCTCCTCTTTCAAAGCCATGGTTCGCGTCTTTCTCGTTGTGTCCTTGCTTGCTGTTCAGGCGGCCATTACTCATGCTCTCGTGACTGGATATTTCAAGATATTTGCTGTCGACGAAGAATCCGGCTTGGGCATCGGTTCCAATCCACCTACCGACCCATCAATTGATGTCCCACTACGCGTAGTGGGATATCAACATGTGGATGTGTGGTTTGTTCAACACGAAGGAGGCGACCTCTATACCATCACCGAGGAAGCTCCTAACCAACGGAAGTACAAGATCGTACCCAACAACAACAAGGTGTATGTGAGCACGCGGAAAGCTCCCCAGGAGTGGTCTATCATTTCTGTTGGAGGGCAACTACACTCAATCAAGCTTCCGGGTAAGAACAAGCTCGTCACTCGCAATCCCCGAGATTTTCCACTTGTGACACTCGAACCTGCCACAGTCTCGTCGGATCAGTATTGGGTGTTCAGGAACATTGAAGATGGTTACAACGAACTTGCATACAAGAAAAAGGGCTCTCGCAACCGCTTCTGTGTGCAGGATTATTAGATGAAGCTCCCTAGGGAGGAGAGAAGGGTTCACTGATCGATGCAAAAACGGTCCAATATATAACCTCTTTCTCTTGCTTGCGCATCCTTGATACTATGTCCAGTGTGTACTGTACCACTTCTATTGCTTCGTTCTAGTAGCAAATGGCCATTGCCTTCTGCTACTTGTCTCACTGTGCTGATTGACGAGGGTGTAATCAATATGTCGAAGGCCAATTACGCAAAAAAAAAAAAAAAAAAACTCGCCTCTACTCTCAGCCTCCCGTCCCCAATGCTGACGCTGCCGCTCCCCGTAAAAGACGCTTCCCACTACTCATCAGATCCCTCTCATTCTAGCATCCATATAATTGATCGAACTAGTGTTTCTCAAAATTAATCGAGATATTCGAGCCAGCTCGTAGTTTTCGAGCTTTTTTTTTGAGTCGAGCCGGATTGATTCTGGCACGGCTCGATTTTGGCTCAACTTAACTAGAGCTGACTCGAGCTGGCTGGAGATGAATTGCACTCAAAAAGAAACCTGAGACTGGAGACTTTGAGCTAGCTCGAGTCTAGTCGAGCCAAACCCCCAGCTCGACTCGACTTGCCCGTGAGAAACACTAGATCAAACTCATAGCTACACAGGGTTAGTTGGTGCCCCCCCCTTTTTTTTTTTTTTTTTTTTTTTATGGAACCTGCTGGTTTGTATGTTGGATTGCCTTGCACTTTGAGGCTTTACGCCATCCTCCAACATGACTAGAGTGTCAGTCAGAATCAACTCAATGAGAGACGATACCTTGTAGAAAAGTCTAACATGAATTTTATCCGAACCGCTGTCTCCCAGCCAATCCTCTGAATGGACGCGTTCGCTCTAAGCTTTTCAGACATAAGAATTTGGTGGCACAGAAAGAGGTGAGGCGAGGTGAGGTGAGAAAATCCCCTCTTCAGAACCTGGCCTTGGTTTTGATCCTTATGGTGATTGATGGTGGAGAAGAGAAGTCTAGAGAACAGCTAAAAAAAAAAAAAAATAGCGGGTCGCATCCATTGCCGTGTCGGCTGTTCTGCTGGGTGAGGAATGGACCTGTTTTGATAGTTCGTCGTTAAGCACAGCATAGAGGTTATCAAAGCGACATCTTATGGCAGGTTCAGGTAATCTGTTGTATTGAGAGGGCCTACAAACAAAAGATAGTAATAACTAAAGGAGGGGAAGGGAGCGAGCTATATCTGCGTAGAGAATATTCCTGGGTGACCTTGTCATAGTGCTGAGATCTTGTAGTGTTGGAGCTGGTGATACCGAATGGAGGATCGATGGACAGGACAGAGCATCGGGTTCCTGCAAGGGCGCACGGGCGACAGGCGGCCATACTTTCTTTTAAGTGAAGTCGTAATAGGCCACACGGCAATCTCGGGATGCATTCTTCAACTCCTCATAGATACCGTTAAGATACGATCCCATTTTCTCGCCATCCTGGAGATCGGCGCAACTACTAAGCGCAGGCATAGTATAGCACTTGGTTCCCTTACCATACGGCATGTCATAGAGGGAGTTGTAATCTTGCCAGATCGATGAGGTTTGCTTGATGTTGCTTCCTTCGTTCTGATTCCATCGAGGTGCAACGAACATCCTCTTGTTTGAAGAGTCTTTCGGATCGATCAAGCAAAAGGCCGAGGGCTTGTTTTTCTCACTTCTCCACTTGACTTTTGTTCCGACAGCAATATACGAATCGTACGAGTTGTCCAGTTTTGACAGATTCCATGACTTCATGAAGGTCATGCCGCTTAGATCGTTCACATCACCAGAGTTTAAAACATTGTAGATGTAAAGTGCAACGATGCCAATATGCATCGCCGCGTTCAAGTGGAGAGGGGAGACTGGGATCATGGTGCTATCACACTATCGAGAAAAAAAAAAAAAGAGAGAGAGAAAAAAAAGTTAATCAAAGTTTGAGATGAAGTCTGCGCAGGAAAACTGAGTGCTTGGGTAGGATACATGGTTGTGTGTGTGTGAGGAGGGGTGTAAGCAGCAGTCAACTCACCTTTCTTTTTCCAACGCTGGGTAGAAGCTGGGGTTTGTTGTGTGGAGAAGGAGATTGAGAGTGTCGATGCTGGATTATTGGGCATGTGTGCAGCCTCTTTTTATACCACGAAGAGGACGAGCATCCAAAATGAATCGTACTTGAGCTATGCCGTACTTTTCCATGTAGTGCCAAATCAATGACGACTGCGTACCATCGCCCTTACTTTTGCACCATGCTTGCTTTTTCTCACAGTTTCCAATGCGCTAGCGAACACCTTGGTGCCTTCCCCGTCTCCTTTTCTTGTCCATGAATATCGCATACAATCTGTAAATACTCCAGAATGCTTGCTTCCACTACTGTTTTGTTCGAGCATAGGCCATAAGAAGTTTTGGAGTAGATCGAGGGGTTGCAAAGACAAGGCATGCGAAGGAGATTGCGAGTCAGTTGGACCGATATTTGAGGGAATCTAGGGATGAGTGGTTGAGGAGAGGTGAGAAGATTAAGGGATGAGTAGGTAAGGAGGGATGAGAAGATCTAGGATGAGCAGTTGTAGAGAGAAAGAGAGCCAGGGATGCATTACTAGACAACAGACTTGTGGTAGCCAAGTGACTGTTGAGCATTGCAGCTTTGGTCTTTCGATAAACTATCGGGTCTTTTGATAGACTATCGGGTCTTTCTCTCTTCCCCGTATGAGACTTCAGAGACGCGTTTGCATCTGTTCACCCTACATATGACATGCATATGGGGCTATATGCTAATTTTGGTAAATAAAGTCTGCATTATTGCCGAGGAATGCATAAATGAGGCCAGATTAGCCGAGCAAGCCGGCGATTGAGAGGTGAGAGTAGGTCCGTGAGTAGCAACGCAACCTAGCTTGATCGGCAATAATGCAGACTTTATTTACCAAAATTAGCATATAGCCCCATATGCATGTCATATGTAGGGTGAACAGATGCAAACGCGTCTCTGAAGTCTCATACGGGGAAGAGAGAAAGACCCGATAGTCTATCAAAAGACCCGATAGTTTATCGAAAGACCAAAGCTGCAATGCTCAACAGTCACTTGGCTACCACAAGTCTGTTGTCTAGTAATGCATCCCTGGTTTCTCTTTCTCTCTACAACTGCTCATCCTAGATCTTTCATCCCTCCTTACCTACTCATCCCTTAATCTTTCACCTCTCCTCAACCACTCATCCCTAGATTCCCTCAAATATCGGTCCAACTGACTCGCAATCTCCTTCGCATGCCTTGTCTTTTGCAACCCCTCGATCTACTCCAAAACTTCTTATGGCCTATGCTCGAACAAAACAGTAGTGGAAGCAAGCATTCTGGAGTATTTACAGATTGTATGCGATATTCATGGACAAGAAAAGGAGACGGGGAAGGCACCAAGGTGTTCGCTAGCGCATTGGAAACTGTGAGAAAAAGCAAGCATGGTGCAAAAGTAAGGGCGATGGTACGCAGTCGTCATTGATTTGGCACTACATGGAAAAGTACGGCATAGCTCAAGTACGATTCATTTTGATGCTCGTCCTCTTCGTGGTATAAAAAGAGGCTGCACACATGCCCAATAATCCAGCATCGACACTCTCAATCTCCTTCTCCACACAACAAACCCCAGCTTCTACCCAGCGTTGGAAAAGAAAGGTGAGTTGACTGCTGCTTACACCCCTCCTCACACACACACAACCATGTATCCTACCCAAGCACTCGGATTTCCTGCGCAGACTTCATCTCAAACTTTGATTAACTTTTTTTTATTTTTTTTTTTTTTCGAGATAGTGTGATAGCACCATGATCCCAGTCTCCCCCTCTCCACTTGAACGCGGCGATGCATATTGGCATCGTTGCACTTTACATCTACAATGTTTTAAACTCTGGTGATGTGAACGATCTAAGCGGCATGACCTTCATGAAGTCATGGAATCTGTCAAAACTGGACAACTCGTACGATTCGTATATTGCTGTCGGAACAAAAGTCAAGTGGAGAAGTGAGAAAAACAAGCCCTCGGCCTTTTGCTTGATCGATCCGAAAGACTCTTCAAACAAGAGGATGTTCGTTGCACCTCGATGGAATCAGAACGAAGGAAGCAACATCAAGCAAGCCTCATCGATCTGGCAAGATTACAACTCCCTCTATGACATGCCGTATGGTAAAACCAAGTGCTATACTATGCCTGCGCTTAGTAGTTGCGCCGATCTCCAGGATGGCGAGAAAATGGGATCGTATCTTAACGGTATCTATGAGGAGTTGAAGAATGCATCCCGAGATTGCCGTGTGGCCTATTACGACTTCACTTAAAAGAAAGTATGGCCGCCTGTCGCCCGTGCGCCCTTGCAGGAACCCGATGCTCTGTCCTGTCCATCGATCCTCCATTCGGTATCACCAGCTCCAACACTACAAGATCTCAGCACTATGACAAGGTCACCCAGGAATATTCTCTACGCAGATATAGCTCGCTCCCTTCCCCTCCTTTAGTTATTACTATCTTTTGTTTGTAGGCCCTCTCAATACAAAAATTTACTTGAACCTGAATAAATCTCCAATATTAGTAGTAATCAGTAGCCTCTATTGGGACACAAAGTTCACTAGTCAATTCTAGAGGAACTTCATCAATTCTAGAGGAACTCCATCAATTCATGGATATGAAACTCGCAATAATAACGGCACACCGCACTCAGACTGATGGAAAATCAGAGCGTGCAATCTAGACATTGACTGTAATGCTCATGGGAGTCATTGATCAGCGACAAAGCAACTGGGACTTTCAGTTACCAGTGCTCGAGTTTGGATCCAACAATTCTGTCAACCCCCCCAACAAGATACTTCTCTTTATTTTTCATCAGCATGGGGCACAACCCTCGGTAAGGCGACATCCTTAGAGAGGCACAGGACTCCATTCGATTAACACAGGAAAGACAATCATGGAATACCGATAAACACATGGAATGGCCATGATTTCAAGAAAGGCGATACAGCTCTTCTAACACTGAAAATTCCACCATCCCCGCCGATCAAAACCAACCTTCCGACAAATTGGAGCCACGGTTTATTGGACCTTATACCATAAGGCGAAGAGGAATGGGAGGTTGAAAGCTTTTTGAATTACAGATATTCCCGAAGGGAACACCAATTCTTGATCCTATGGAAAATTTACTCCAGAGAAGACGCAATACGGAAAAAAGTCTAAATTTCTTAAAAGGGGAAGGAAAGTGCAACAGTGTCACTTCATGCCGCGCTCATTGCCACTATTTGCGACTACCTCGTTGTCACTTCTACCTCGCCTCTATCGTGTTGCTGCCATCAAACATAACAGTCAGAACTGTTCCTAAAAATCATCGTTAGTGATCTTGTCTTGCGTATAGAGAATCAGGATCGGAGGGCCAGATAGGTGGGCAGCGCTCGCGTTCGTTTTCTGGGTGGTTGAAGGTGCGAACTTGAATTGGATCTTTGATTTGGGATCATCATCATTAATAGAGCTTTGCTTGAGCTTAACAGGTTCTCCAGATACTGTGGCTAATTGTTGCTGGAGGGCAGCAATAGTTTAATCAGTGTTGGAAAAATCGGATCAGATTTTGTGTGCGGATATGTTCCTGGCGAAATAAAAGAAGATGTAGTACTCTATAGTACAAACAGAAGCCTTAGAGGTACATGACAACTCACCCCAAGACACAGACTCCTACCAAAAACAAAAGGCCCAATAAAGATCCCCTCCACGGAGCAAAATGCTTGAAGGATGGGCGCATGAGCATCCAATTGTCAACCTTAACATGGGCACGTTATATGCAAACATCAGCAGAGTTGTGGGTAACAAGTCTAGTGGACTACGATCCCTTGATCGTGCAGACGCGGGCATTTACCTTTCCCTGCCGAAAATTCTGATGCTTGAACCTCCTCGTCTGTCTAAAAATGTCTTGATACTCAAGGGGAGGTGGAAAATATGCTTGGCAGAAAGAGCTCAGGCTGCATGATATCTCTCGCCAAACATCCACGCTACCAAGACAGGCGGGATTGAATTACGCACACTCTTTACCAACCTGATATGCGAGCTTCACACACACACGCCTTTTGTTTTTACAATCATGTTATTCATCGTCATTTAGTGCTTACATTCAATTAAAATGCATATTCAACATGACAGACAGTTTTGACCAAGGATAGGGTTCAATTCTTTACTATCACCGGTTCGAGGATGAAGTTGCTGGACTAAAAAAATTAGAAATTGTGACGATCCCGCACTCTGGCTTGACCTTTTTCGTCCTAGAGGATGCTGCAGTTTTTCTTTGATCCGAGCCACCATACTCATCTAGATCCCCTCCTTTTCTCTTTCCGCCTCTATTTCCAACTAACTGCCCTGATCGGAATTTTAGCATTAGCTGATATGTTTTGTTGATACCAGTGGGGATGGCGGCCTTCTCAAGTTCCTCAGCTGTGAGCCACTGCATCTCAGGTGCCTTTACCCCTTTCAGTTCCCCGGTTAAAAGACCATGCGCCTCAGCCTTCGTGTCATTGATAATAACCCACTCAGCATGATATGTCTTGCGAATATGTGAGAACAGGTGTTGTACCTGCCCAAGATTTTGCTTTTGAGTGGATTTGGAGCATCGTTGGAGTAGAAAACCAAGCCCCAAGGAAGATTTCAAATAGGCTTGGCTTGCTGTAGAGCGCTGCTCATATGTAGATAAAGATGGCACTGGTGATTGTGATCCTTGCTTAGTGTTGGAAGTAGTTCCTGTCTTTGTGCAAGACTTAGCTGAAAGGTGCAACTGATCCTGCTCTACGGTTGGAAACTCCCACATCCCTGCAAGCAACCCCTTCTCGGGCCGTTTTACAAGTAGAAATAACGACTTTTCTTGACCAGTTTCTGTGTCTTTCACGATGCGCTCCAGGATGCACACCGCACATTCTGTTTCATTGAAATATAAGACATGATTAGCATTGAGAAGAACATAGTGGAAAACAAGCGGCTCATACATAAATCGCTGCTGAAGCAAAATGAGCAACTACCTTCTTCTCTTGGAGCCTTTTTAATGGCTTTGCGAGGGTACTGAGTAACCTGGCCAACATCTTTTTCGTCAATCTCCACATCTCTCATACAAAGAGTACATGCACTGTCGTAGCCATGATCGTCATGACAGTCATCCGAGTCCCGTTTCTTGGAAACACCCAAGGCTTCCTCTCTTGCCCGTTTTAGATCAACCGCCTGCCATAGGGAAACATTAATTAGTCTAGTGGTTTGACAAGCAATATCTGCAAATACCCTGGGCAGACCAAAAGGGAAAACTGGAGCCACCTTATGAGTGCCTGAGATATTTAAACAGGTGAAATGAAAAAACGATTACCTCCGCAAAGGCTCTGCAGCTTGTTTGGATAGGACAGTCGCCGCATTTTGGATTCTGTGGTGTACACACTGTTGCCCCGATCTCCATTAGGGCCTGGTTGAAACATCCCGGGCGCTCCTGATGTACTAGTTCTTTTGCGATTTGCCTATAATCATTTATGAAATAGCTCATAGTCAGTCTTAACGATCGCTAAAGACACTAAAAGTACCAAAAGACTAGAATCAACAGTCATACCAGTGTAGATCAACCACTTTTGGGCTCTTGACATCTCCTCCAATAGCGCGGAGCCGAGAGAGAACCCGAATGACGTTTCCGTCGACAAGCTCTGCTGGGACATTATAGGCATGGGACACAATGGCGCCAGCCGTATATCGTCCTACACCAGGAACTTCTTTTTCCAAAATCACGGGATTACTAGAGTATTAAGTTCAACAAAGTATACAGTTAGAAAGAGGAAACAAGTGTGTCGTGTCTGTATCAATGAAGTAGAGCGTATGGATTAGGAAACTTGGGGTTCAATGTTTACCTTGGAAGAATACCATTAAATTCTTTGAGAACCTTTTGTGCTCCTTGGTGAAGGCGCATCGCTCGAGAGTAGTATCCAAGGCCCGTCCACACCTTGTTTACATCCTCGAGGTTTGCAGCGGCCAGATCTGCCAAGGTGGGCCATTTTTCCATCCACGCGTTGTAGTATGGAATCACGGTGGCGATCTGGGTCTGCTGGCACATGATCTCTGAAACCCAAACTTCATAAGCACGTTGGCCAGCGCGTTGTTGTCGAGCCGAATCGTCCTGCTCAGCGTGGCTATTATTTCCCTTGGATTCTGGAGCAAATTCCTTAAAGTAGTCGACTCTCCATGGAAGTTTCCGATGATGGATATCGTACCAAGCAACAAGTGCGTCCTGGATACGTTTGCGTTCGCGAAGGGAGGTAAAGTGGTGAAAGTTTAGAGGGTGAGATCCCGACCTCCGGACTCGAGAAGAATCCGAAATGAGGTCCTCGAGATCAGGGAGTGATCCGATGTCAATATTAACAGACTCATTATTTTCTTGGGATGGAGTTTTCAAAGTCTGGGATTGCTTCGGAGAAGTCCTTTTTCCGGGAATGGGTCGAGATCTGTTTGCCATGAGAGCCAGAAAGGCATTATCGCCTTTGTCACTCTTGCTGTCCAGAGGTCCAGAGAAAGAGTCGACATTGTTCTGAAGAGAGTCGTCAGCCTCAGCTCTGATAGCCAGAGCAGCCTTTGAGGCAGCCTTTCGGATCGGACGCATTGCAAACGAATGCGATGGAGACGAAGGGTCCAGACTGGGCTCCGCCCAATCCAATCCAGGGAGAGAGAAAAGCCCAGGGCACCTCACAGGCGTCGTGGCTTTGTGTCTCGGACAGCGAGACAGTGACAAACGGGACAGTATCAGACACCACTCGCGCGCCCTCGCTCTCTCTCTCTCTTTCTCTTTCTCTCTTTCTCATTCGTCTCTTGTCTACACTCTTCGTCTTTTTTCATTCAACTCTCGCACCTGTCTCTTTCTTTCTCCACAAAAGCACTGCCTCATCCTCATCCTGTCCTTGTGCCTGTTACCTTCTCCCACAGTTTCGCGCGCTTGCGTATTTCATCCTAATTCCACTCCATCTGGTCTGACTTGATCGCATTCGCATTGCTCGTGGCAATGCTACTCTCAACCATGGCACCGACGAGACGGCATTTCCTACCACTGCTGTCCATTCTGCTTCTCCATTTCTTGTTGTTCCTCACATCAACCACGGCTCAGCCATCCTCATCCTCGAATACATCCTCTGCTCCGAATGCACAGCCATCTTCAATACCCAGTCCTGGAACTCTTCCCGATCCAGCGGCCTCGCTTCCTCCAGGAACCCGTGAGCTTCAGGACAGTCGAGTCGTTGCAGACAGAGTCGCGCAAGGGCAACTCCAGACTTACCACTTTGCCGTCTCCCAACAAGGACAGCGCCTCCCCGTCCGTCGTCAGCTTCAGCGTATTATCTTCCACCCAGCAACCCCGGAGGGTCTTCAAAAGAGACAAGCGCCCAATAACTCGTCCTCCTCCAGCTCGATGGCCGCAACCCCAGCACCCTCGGGAACGGGTACGATTACAGGAACGGGTACGAATACAGGAACGGGCACAGTTTCACAGCCGATTGCGCCTACAAGGACTATTTCTCCAGCGGTCCCGTCGCCTCTTGCCAATGGCACATATGCAGTCTTCATATCCATCTCGACATGCTCTACGCCCAAAACAGGGGCGGCTGACAACGGTGCCCGACCTCAACTGGTGTTGTACGTGTCAACGTCGGCGAGCCACCCTTTGCCTGGGCCTGGGCAAGATCCAAAGACAGTCCAAATGATTCAGGGCGAGGAAGGGCTGATCCAGTTTACGGCGTACACAACTAAGGATCTGTTCTTCAGCCTATCAGCACCTGGTGGTCCCAACTCTGGCTGGACAGGCGACTGGGCTGTAGAGGTTGGCGCATCAACACAAGGTAGCACTTTCGGACGCGAACACAGGATTTTTTTTTTTTTTTTTTTTTTTATTGTTCTACGTTAATGGAAAGAAAAAGGCTCTATCTAATTTTATTTGCTTGCTCGTGGGAATAGGCTTTGTCCAGAGTTACCGGGGGTCACAGGGACTTGTTCTCGATGACACAGACAGCTCGAATGCAAGTTTCTTAACCTTTAACTTTACAGCTATCCCAACATTCAAGATCTACCTTGTCGAGTCCAATCTGTTGCCTGTGGGACTGACGCGCTCAATCTGCGCAATCGAGGTGGTCCAGCCTCTTCCGTTGTCAAAGGCCAACATGCTCGTGACTGCCACCAAGAGGATCACCAATGCGGATGGATCATGGGGTACGGATATTTTGCCCCCGGATCCAGAACCAGGACAAGGCGGAGAGCGACGACAGGTTATGATCCAATCTCTAAAGGCAGGAACAAGCTACACAACATTTTTCATTACGGATGAATTGAATCAAGCAGGAGCAGAGGTGATGTGGGCAAGGACAACCTTTATGACCAAGCGACATGATAACTGTGTACTACTCACTGAACTCGAATTTTGCAAGGAAGTCGCTTATGCTGTCCCAGTCACCCCTTTGTCCACGCTACCAGGAAACGCAGCAGGAACCCCTGTGGGTGCAAATGCGACAGTGGTACAGGATCTCAAAAAAATGTACGACACTTTTGCAATGAATTTGATGGACAACTTCAATAAGGTCCTTGACCAATATGATTGCTCCAAGTCCGAATATTCGCTCGTGCGCACTTGCACGGACTGTAGGCGTGCATATCGACGGTGGTTGTGCAGCGTTTCGATCCCTCGATGCACGGACATTGAGGATGTGACCGATCCTCGAAACCAGGGGTACCTAACACCAGAGAAGATGCCTGCAGGACTTGACAAGAATCCTTACTTGCTTGATCGAACCAATGGACCTGTAATTGTCAAGAAGAACACTACTACGACGCGAGGCGCAGGTTCACAGCTTCCAACAGATTTATTGAACCCTGGAGACTATGGCGAAGTGTTGCCCTGTATCGATCTCTGTTTTGATGTGGTGCAGAGCTGCCCTAACTTTTTAGGATTCAATTGTCCAGTGAAGAACATGGCGGGTAACTATGCCAAGATGAATGCGCAAGGATTCCATTGCAACGGTTTGGGATTGGTACCAGTTCCGTCCTGGGCGTCTTCTTTGGCACGTGCGAGACCATGGCTACTTACGATCAGCAGTTTACTCGTAGCGATCATGTATGTCCACTAATTAAACACATCTGTCCACACACACACACACACACACACACACACACACAAACACACACACAACACACACACATACACATACACATACACATAGCATCTTGTAAGGTTCAAGCGAATAGAATCAAAAACCATATCTCCACATTGAGATGATCTATAATCGCGTGGATCTCTTTTGTCCTTGTGTAGCAGAATTGATCCGGATGGTCATTCATGTTAGGGGATGGGTTGCAAGAGGGAGGTTGATGACGCGTAAAGAGTCAGTCGGACAACTATCACGATTACTGTGAGGGCATTTGGAAGAGATCTAAGGACGAAAGAAAGAGAGAGAGTGTGTGTGGCAAATTCGTGTGGTTCGATGAGTTGGCTAACAAAGGCAACCCTGGCAAAGGGAAGCTCGAAGAGTCATTAAACTATCTTATGCACGAGGCCGACTTGCATCTGCAAGTCTCGAGTACATGCGGACAAAAAAAAAAGGCGAGAGTGAGAGAGTAAAAAAAGGGAGGGAAGGTTGTGTCGGAGAGAGATTGAGATAGAGAGAGAGAGAACAGCGTGAGGCGTGTCAGGTCATCTGGAATAGCCAATATGCGATGACAAGGCAACATTGTAACATTGCACCTTATTTGGCGAACGACGAGAACGAGCATCGCCAAGTCTTCTTTTCTCTCCTTCGCCCATCCCAGCCGCCCCTTTCTTTCTTTTACTCACTCCTCTCGATTTTGTTAATCCGCGCCATCTCTCTGTCGTGCGACTGCCAGCGCATCAAAAAAAAAAAAAAAAAAAAAGGCCGCTCTTCTCCCTAAACTAAACACGGCCCACCACACTCGCCAGAGGGCCTCATCGATCCATTTCATCCATCCGTCCATCCGTCCATCCATCCATTGCATCTATAATTTGCAATCCATAAGTCATATCCATATCTCGCATCCATCTACGCATCAATAACCCTTTTTTTTTTCTTCTTTTTCTTTCTTTCTTGGCGGAGCTTTTCTCTGCGTCATCCGACTCACGCCGAGGACGCCAGTTCCAAAGCCGGCCTACCCCTTCTACGAGCCGACGGACGGACCCCATCTCTCTCCTTCTTTCCATTCCTTCTTTCCTTTCCTTCTTTCTCCATCCACTTACAAGCTGTCAAAGAACCCAGAAGACTACCCCATCCTGTTGGGAGACCGGCAAGAAAGCGCCTGATCCTTCGCCTTCTCTCCCTCTCTTTCTTATTTTTTTCTTTCTCACTCTCGTCTCCTCTGTCTCTCTTGACTCTCTCATACACGCACCTCTCTTCAGTTTCTCCTTTGCATCCTGCCCAGGGACCATCCCTTTTGCAGAAAAAAAAAAAAAAAAAAAAAAGAAGAAGAAGAAGAATGATCTTGCCATCGAATCTACCCTCTCCGGCTGGGTACTCCTTCGGCTCGCATGCTTCAGCTTCAGCAGAGGAGCAGCCAACCGACCCATTCAAGAGACCCACGGCCATTCTGGAGCAGCATCAACAGCAACAGCATGCTGAAAGCGACGCAACATCTGCAGAGTCATCTTCCATCAGCCCCTCCCTTGCGAGCCCAGCCGTGCCCTTGTACTTTAAGGGCAGCGAAGGCCGACGTAGTCTCTCAGGACTGTTGCTCAACAGGGACAGCAACACCAGCAGTGGCACAAGCAGTATCAATAGCAGGAGCCATAGCAGTAATCATGTCAGTTCGACGACCACAGGAGCTGCTGCTGCCTCCGCTTCAGCTGGGCTAGGCTCGACCACGTTCCTCCGATCTAGCCCTTCGCTCGCCCCAACCATTGGAAGCACTGTCGATGGAGCATCCACAGCCTCGTCCTCTCTTTCTGTTGCCCTGTGCCGATCGCTTGTGCTAAAGTATATTTACTGGACCTACCTCTTCCTGGTCCACTACTTGATTGTTGTCCCAACCACCGCCTTCCAGACCTATGTTCTTCGACAGACCCCAGGGACCAAAGGAAGGATCAAGGGACAGCAAGGTCATGATGAAGATGAGAATGGGGTCCTTGACTCGGCAGTTGGAGAAAAGTTTCTGCAGCAATATACCCTCGATAATCATCGCCGAGGATCAAGACCACAGGTCTATGAGGCGAACTACCCCAACACTACTACTTCTATTACTTCTACAACTACTACCATCACCTCGACTAATCACAGCCATCATCAGATCGGCAACAGCAGCAGCAGTAACGGCGGCACAACCATGCTAAGACGATCCTCAAGGTTCAAGTCCAAATCCGATCTAGAAGAGATTGCACAACAGTCTGCAGCGAGCATTACTGCCTCCTCCAGCGGTGCTTTGTCTGGAAACTCGATGGCTATTCTTCGGAAAACAGGCACAGATTCAGGAGCAGGACTGTCGAACGACCCTTCATTGGCCAATCTAGCCAACAGTGGTGGTGGATATGGTACGGACTCTTCCATGGCTGAGGATGCAGGATTGGGACGAGCCAACCTAAGACTGCGGCAACGACTCACTGGGCGTCCATCTTCAGGGTTGGGAACACCTGGCTCGGGGAGTGGTGGTCGACATGGGTTGTCCAAGACCAAGACATTGGTGCTGGACCTGGACGAGACCCTAATTCATTCGACCTCGAGAGGGTCGAGGTCACAGGGCTACATGGTCGAGGTTCTTGTGGATCGGCATGCGTGTCTTTATTATGTGTACAAGCGTCCCCATGTTGACTATTTTTTGAAAAAGGCAAGAAAGACCAGAGTGAACATTGCCGCATGCTGCGCCTTTGTGTTTGCCGAGACGGAAACCCTCTCTCGCTATGACCGCTAATACCCTCCCCCCCTTGCACCTTGATTGCGCCTGCATCACCTTCCTCTCCCGATGCGATACACGAATCAATAGGTCTCAGAGTGGTACAAGTTGGTGATTTTTACTGCTTCTATGGCAGAGTATGCGGATCCAGTGATTGACTGGTTAGACCAGAGTCGCACCCTCTTTGATCAGCGATACTTTCGACAGGTAACCAGTCTTCCTTGAAGTCAGGATCACTTGTGCAAGAGGACACTGCTGGACAGCACAAGGATTATGGATCAACTGAACCAAAAATAACTAACCAAAGAATGCTGTGACTTTTGGGGACATAGGCTTGTCAATACAGAAATGGAAGCTATCTCAAGGATCTTTCGATTATTGAACCAGATCTGTCTTCAGTCTGCCTCCTAGACAATTCACCACTGTCGTACTCTTTAAACAAAGGTAGGAGAAAGAATATTCATGCTATTCCAGGACTGGAGATCTCGAAAGGGAGGGGGGGGGGGGATAAGAACATTTGAAAAAAGTTATATATTTGAGGCCTATCTAACGAAACCATTTTCCTCTCTCCTCTCCTCTGGGATCTTTAATAGAGAATGGTATTCCAATTGACAGCTGGATTAATGATCCCAATGATGAGGCTCTACTGGACTTATTACCGTTTTTGGATGCACTCCGGTTTACAGAGGATGTCCGATCTGTCCTTTCTTTGCGAACTATCTAGACGAAAGCTTGACGGGAAAAAAAAGGGGGGGGGGACAAAGATTAGTATAAGGATAAGGAGAGCTGGACATGGGAGCACAAAGAAATGGAGAGAGAAGGAGAGATGAATCGCCAGAAATGAATGCCGGCTCCCCTACCACTCATGGACTAATTTGGGACCCGAGTCTTTGAAAGGAGTAAAGAAAGACAACTACTACAGCAACTACTACATCAACGATTTTATTTTCTTTCTTCTTTTTTTTTCCCCCACAGAAAACTACAGAATAAAGTGCTTTCAGAGCGAATAGACAACCATTAAAAGCAATATTTGTCTTTTATTATTATCATTCTTATTAAAATTGTTTTCTTGAAAAAATGGCTCTTTGGCCATAAACGATTTCCAAGCAAGCAGCATAGTTGCTATGAATGTTACCGAATGCATCAGACTATACTTCACACCTAGAAATTGAATCGATACAATGTAAATGCAGTCTGCTGATACGGTATACTGAGGATACGATTCGGTAAACTGACAGTCCGAAAATCGCTCCCTCCTCCCTCCTCCCTCCTCCCTCCCTCTTCTTTTCTTTTTTTCTCATGAGGACGGCTAGGGTACGGTACTAGAATGAAGATTGACATTCGACACATTTTGTTTCCATAATTTTTACTAACCACAAAAAAAAAAAAAAAAAAAAAAATCGAGACTTGGGTATTTTACCCGCAGGCTTCATACAAACACAGGATCATCGCAATGATTGAACGGTAAAAAATCCTTTATTCTTTTGACAAATAAATGGACAGACTCGTTTTTTTATTTTTTTATTTTTTTTTTTTATTTCTCTTATTTCTTCTGATTTTATTCAAGAGGAAGAGAAGAAGGTCTTTGTATCATTGCACTAGTACTGACTTCGGGGGAGTTATTCTTTCTTTCTTTGGAATGGTGGTCGAAAAGATGGAGAGTAGAAATGCTTGGGTCTATTCTTCAGAGAGCCTCAAAAGTTGCCTGGATTGCCCATGGAAGCCAGACAGGCAGATGGCTGTACTCCACTCATACCAGCTCCCGGAATCATCGCTCCAGCTCCTCCAAATGACCCTCCAGAGAGTGGATTGATCACATTATCCACACATGGTGCTACATTGATTCGGAAAGGGAGCGATGTAATCGAAGGCTGGAAAGTGGTCAACGGTGCCACGTGGACATTGGGAACAATCGTCACTTGGGATCCAAGTGTTGCACTCGATTGAGGAAGTGACTGGTCGACTGGAGGTGCAGCTTCGACAATCGGAGCCAACTGATCGACACTTGGTTGGTACACAGTCTGAGGCCACACATGAGTGCCAGGTTGGATCAACACATTCGAACCAAGATTGACAGCCGATTGAGGAAGAGTGTTCGCCTGTGCTTCAGCAGCTTGGATGTTGGCATCGAGAGCCTGGACACGATTCTGGTAGGATGTCTGAGGCAACACTTGGTTTGATGGAGTGATATTGACCTGAGAACCCAAGTCGACATTGGAAGGAGGGACTTGAGTCAGACAAGCAATGTCTCCAGGAGCACATGACTGATACTGGGGTTGGCCAAAGGGAGGATTTCCCTGATCGGCAGGGGTGTCACCAGGGGCACCCTGTTGCTGAGGAGGAGGACCTTGCTGAGAAGGAGGACCTTGCTGAGGAGGAGGACCTTGTTGCGATGGATCCATTGGAGGAAGCTGACGCTTAGCGAAGCGGTTACCGAAAGGAGAGCCAGGTTGCATTCCTCCAAGAGCTGGAGAACCAAGACCAGCTCCCACCATGAAAGGCGCTCCACCAATATTGGACATATTTCCGCCAAATGGGGTAGCTCCTACACCCCCTGCACCCGGAAATCCCATTCCACCCATCCCACCTTGTCCGCCAAATCCTCCGAGTCCTCCAGGTCCCCCAAGCCCACCAAGCCCACCAAGACTGCCGGGGCCACTGGGTCCACCAAGTCCACCAAGTCCACCTAATCCACCAAGACCACCGAGTCCTCCTCCAAAGTTATCAAAAAGATCGCATTCGGAAAAAACTACAGGGGCCAACGCTTGAACAATCGGCTGGTAGCGAGTGATAGGGGTGACCTCGGTGATCGGAGTGATTGAGGTAGTGGAGCCGAGATCGACATTGCCTGAGCTGGCACTCTGGAAACAACCAGCCCCAGAGCACTGACGCTTAACTAAGGGGGCAGCATCACCCAAGAAAACCGAAGCAATCAAGGCGACTGCAGTGGCGATAGTAACCAATTGGACCATGATTTAAAGACTTAGAGTATTTCTTTGAAGTAAATGAGGGGATGTGGACAGGGCAAGGGTACTGTGTGTTATTTGGTATGTCAATTGGATCGAGATAGGATTGAGCAGTGAGGAAATATGAATTTTAGGAGGGAAATGTGCTCCATTTTATACTGGATGAAGACGGACTTACCACTAAAAGAGATTTTTTTGAATGACTGACTATTCATTTCTAGGCTTGAGTGCCTCTAAATGGGAAAAGACGAAGAAGAGGGGAATTACTCGCATGTTTTTGGGGGACTAAACATCCGTGCCCGTTGATTGTCCTGGAGAGACAAAGGACAAGGAGGAGAAAAGGACATATAACTGATCGATAATATGAAGTAATTGACCGCGATGCGATGTCCTCGGAGGGTTTCCAAGATTATTTTTTTTTTGTACTGATAGAATACATCGAGGGCACAACTGTTAAGATCCAACTCAACGACTTCATTACATACTCATTAATTTGCTAGTTTTTATCAATTGGTAGAGATTTCGCGCTGAAGATAAACCGCAGGAACGCCCTTGAGTAGGCTTTGTCACTATGCTCGTCCTCTTTATTTCAACCGATAACGAAAAGGGGGGGAGGGGCATCTGATTGACTTCAGAAACTTGGATGGACAACTCAAGAAGTTGGAAACCATGGACACGACTCATCTACAATGAAATAGCGTGTAAAAAAGGATAAGAATATTGGGGCTTGAATTATTCCTGTCTTGGGCGAGGAAGAACTAGGAATATTAAGGGATATTTGCTTGTTATTTCAGATCAAGATGCAATTATGTACCAACCGGATGTAACGAATCACCTACAAGGAAAAGAAAGCCAATGAGGTGAATAGAAAAGCTCTAGAAGACTTGCTTTGGAAACACAATTTGGTCCGCATAATTAAAGAGTCAGGTTCAGGCAGGGTCACTTTTTTTTTTATTTCATAGGATTCAGGAATTGACGGCTTTGTTCACTAGTTGCTATTTCTTTTCTCTGTAATTTTTTTTTCAGCTCCTCTACTCGATAGAAGGAATACTCTGGCGGTGGGGGTGGCTTTAAGATGACCAGCATTTTTCTGCCACTACATACAGCTGCCACTACCCATTGGGGGAGGGGGGGCAAATGGCTGTGCTCCAAGGTTGGCACCAAAACCACCCCTACCAGAGAGTGATGCTCCTGCACCAAGAGAGATTGCACCCGTTTGCTGCTGAAGGCTAATTGCTCCACCCATACCGGCTCCTAGAGCCATCGCTCCAGCACCTGGGAACATCGCTCCAGCACCTCCAAATGATCTTCCAGGGAGTGGATTGATCACATTATCCACACATGGTGCTACATTGATTCGGAAAGGGAGCGATGTAATCGAAGGCTGGAAAGTGGTCAACGGTGCCACGTGGACATTGGGAACAATCGTCACTTGGGATCCAAGTGTTGCACTCGATTGAGGAAGTGACTGGTCGACTGGAGGTGCAGCTTCGACAATCGGAGCCAACTGATCGACACTTGGTTGGTACACAGTCTGAGGCCACACATGAGTGCCAGGTTGGATCAACACATTCGAACCAAGATTGACAGCCGATTGAGGAAGAGTGTTCGCCTGTGCTTCAGCAGCTTGGATGTTGGCATCGAGAGCCTGGACACGATTCTGGTAGGATGTCTGAGGCAACACTTGGTTTGATGGAGTGATATTGACCTGAGAACCCAAGTCGACATTGGAAGGAGGGACCTGAGTCAGACAAGCAATGTCTCCAGGAGCACATGACTGAGACTGGAACTGGCTAAAGAGTAGATTCCCCTGATCAGCAGGGGCGCCACCAGGGGCACCCTGTTGCTGAGGAGGAGGACCTTGCTGAGAAGGAGGACCTTGCTGAGAAGGAGGACCTTGCTGAGAAGGAGGGCCTTGTTGCGATGGATCCATTGGAGGAAGCTGACGCTTAGCGAAGCGGTTACCGAAAGGAGAGCCAGGCTGCATTCCTCCAAGAGCTGGAGAACCAAAACCTGCCCCGAGGCCTTGGGCTCCTAGACCTGCAATCCCCATTCTACCGAGGCCACCGAACCCACCCAGACTACCAAGACCTCCCCCAAGGTTGTCAAAGAGATCGCAATCGGACAAAACGATAGGAGCGAGTGCTTGGACGAAGGGCTGGTAGCGAGTGATAGGGGTGACCTCGGTGATCGGAGTGATTGAGGTTGTGGAGCCAAGATCGACATTGCCTGAGCTGGCACTCTGGAAACAACTAGCCCCAGAGCACTGACGCTCAACCAAGGGAGCAGCATTGACTGAGAAGACCGAAGCAGTCAGGACGATTGCAGCGGCAACAGTAACCAATTGGACCATGATTTAAAGACTTGAGGGAGTACTTTGAAGCGAGGAAATGGATGTGGGTGGACACGAAGAGGGTGATTTAGTAAATGCTAATAAAACTTGAGCGGGCTTGAGCAGTGAAAAATGCAGGACGGGAACTCTGGCTTTGCTTTTATAATGTGGCAGAAACCCCAAGTGGCCTTTACACATTTTAGAAACCAAGGAGCAGAATCGAATGCTGAAGGCAAAACAGTGCTCTTCCATCAAGACAAGTTGCCGCAATATGATCGCTGCTCGGCGGGTTCTTTAGATCAAATGGTCTTCCACGTCCCGGCGCATGGGCCACCCTGGTACACACCCTGTCCTGACCTGTACCGGGACGAAAGGGGATCTGCGGAGGATCCTGTGGGCCGATCAGGAGGCGTGCACATTGATGGGGAGCGGTATTTGGAGCAAGACTTGTGTGAATGATAGGAAGCTTGGATATGGGACGCGTTCGACATCCCATGACATGCCTACGGAAGCCCAGATAGCCAGACAAACGCGCCAGGGGTGAAAGAAAGGACACTTGGATGTAGAGGACAAGAGTGAATGGATTGAGTAGAGATCAGCATTAGCATCGGCCGGTTGAAACGAGGTGGATGATGAGCGGAGCGGATGGAGTAGTTGACCAGGCCGAGAATAGTGCGAGCCGGACTGGACAGTAGTCGGGTGGATCTAGTTGATCGAGCATCGGATCGATCTCTTTCTTTCTTTCTTTCTTTCTCTTGTCTCTTGTCTCTTGTCTCTTGTCTCTTTTTTCTTTTTTTTTTTTTTTTTCACATCTCGATTTGCTTGCTCCTGTTTGCTGCTCTCTTCTCTCTCTCTCTCTCTCTCCTCTCATTCTCATTCTTTCCCTTTCACTCCCTTCTCTCCCCGTCTCGTTTACTTCCTCTCGTCGCCATCGTCCCATTGCATCGTCATCCGTCGGTCCTGACTTTGTCGCTGTTTGCGTCGCTGCTTTCCGCTTGCCGCGCCATCGCCATCGTCCGCAGGATCGGTCTGCTTGTCGGCCTGGATCGTCGCATTGCTACGCCCCCCTGCCCTACCTCTAGTCTCCCGCCCATCGCTTCTCCTTTCCCTTCCTTCTCAACCCATCCATCACTCGCTTGACCTGAGCTAGCCCGCGCGCTCTTTCTTCCTGTGTTGCTGCTAGTTTTGCTCCGCATGTCTGTTTCGACAAAGCAACACTACAAGCAACACAAGTAGTCAGCACCAACACTAGTTCTGCCCGCAGCACAGACGCAACTACCCCTTCCTAGTGCAAACCAGATACCACGCCTTTTTCTAGCATCAACCTGCCTACTTGCCTACTCGAAAGAAGCGTCGACTTTTCTGCGTTTTGTGTCTTGTTGCTGTAGCTTCCTGTTGGCACCCGCAAACTTGCTTCAGTAAACACCAGGCCTGCATCGAGCAGGAGTATCCAGAAGGCTTCATCCCGCCCTACCCATCCGTCCTTTGCTCTCCTTTTCCTTCTTTGCCTTGTGGCTCTCGTCGTCTTCATCGCATCCATCTTTTTTTCTTTCTCTTTCTCTCTTCTCTCTACTCTCTACTCTCTCTGTCTCTGTATCTTTCGTTTATTTCGCTCGACGCCTGAACCTCGGACAAAGACTGACCGAGCAAGCCTAGTCTCTCTCCGAGCCCTCCGATCCCCACCCTTTGTTTGCAGGGCTTTGTTCCTGTGCATTCTCTTGTCTCCCCTTTCTCAGGCCCCAGTTGGCCGCGCTTCTGCATTTATAAAAGGTCGTCTCTCTTTTCAGTAGAGACGCAGGTTGCCCATCCTGACAGACATTCATCCGCACGCCCACGACGACAGCCTGCAGCTCTCGCCTGCGGTCGCTCCGCCGTCCCACAGCGGTAGCAACAGCAGCAGCAGCAGCAGCAGCAGCCAGCAGGCGATCATTGAAGCCATCAACCGACGTCGAAGGCAGGGGCGGTCCCAGGGCGAGATTCAGGCCGCAGCGTCGTCGCAGATGCCACATCAAGTATCCCTGTCCTCCACAAAACATTCCTCTGTGGACTGGACGGGTCACCCGCCCAAAAGTGCTGGGCAAGAGTCCTCCAAAGCAGGAAGCACTTTTGCCCATCCGCGTGGTCTCTTTCTGCCCAAATCCGCCCGTCCGGCCGCTGCAGGTAAGAGAGAGAAAAAAAAACCCCCCTCTCTTAATGAAGCTTTTTTTTTTTTTTTTTTTTTTTTTTGTTATTGTTGAAGAAATAGTCAATGTTTTATGTGGATGCGAAGCCTTTGTTTGGGGAAAATGGTCCTACTTTGCCAACAGGCCTTGTCGAGGTTTCTTGCTCACGGTCTTTCGCTCTCTCGTTCAATGAACTGAATTATCTAGGTCAACAGCCAAGCTCGGGTGGAGCGCTTCTGCCCATCAAGATCCCACCACACATGTTGAAAGAGCCCACAGGACTGAAGATCAGGATCCCAAGGGACTTGCCCAACTTGCCGGATGCTTTCAGGAGACGAGGTGCCATCCGGTCTCTCACCCTTGGGGTCTCCTCTACCTCTGCAGGAGGGCTAAAGTTCAAGCGCACTCACAGTGAGATGATGTCTGAAGATGCCGGTGCTGAGCACCGTAACTATCCCACAGCAGGTATGAGAGCATCTAATCTAGGAACTAATAACAGCTCTACCGTGGCGTGGTCCCTACGACTGACCAAGGCTATTCTCTTTGTTGTTATTTTTTTTTTTATTTTTTTTTTAGTAGAGTCTGAGAAACGAGTCAAGGTCGCAAGGACAGTTCCGCCCAATCTTGGTCCTCTACCATCCCATCTTGCTCACGCTAGGAACTTGGCTGTCCGCACTATACGCCCCTCTGGGCCCACCCCAACGCCTACAAGCAATAGAGTCGGCTTTAATGGGGTACACAGCAGCAACAAAACACCAACACAAACAGCCATGTCCGCCACAACGACTGCCATTGGCGAGTCAGAGCGAACAGGGACTGCTGCTGTGCCCAACTCTGTCCAGATTCATCGTAACAAGTCCAAATCCAAGTCCAGCTCTCCAATCCCCACTCCTGTGCAAGTGGCTTCTCCGGCCCCGCTCTTCTCTGAAATGGTTGGTACTCTGCCCGCGTCCAAAGATTCACCCTCGCCTTCTAGCATCATGCTACTTACACCTAGTGGTCGACCAATGAACTCTTCTACTTTGGCTCAGCCTGAAGATACCTCAATAGGGATATCAGTCGACAGTGGTTCGTCACCCTCTACAGGATCAGTACCAAGTGTGCCCACAGCAACCCCTATGTCTGCAACTACTAACAAGGCTGACGGAGCAGAACGTCTGTCGACTCTGGAGATTTTCCGCGTGGGTATGAATATCTTGGATAGACTCACCAGCAACCCTGTCTGCAAGAGCTTTATCAATAAGGTTCCATTATCATTTACCCACTACTACGATACTATCAAGAGGCCTATGGACCTGACTACCATCGAGCACAAACTTTGGAAGACTGTTGCCCTGTATAACCAGGCTATTGCTGGTGGAGCCTCGGCTCAAGGGCCATCGATCTCTCCACTGCTCTTGTCTGTGTCAGAGACACTAGCCTATGGAGCACCCGAGGGATATGCAGACCTGCAGCAGTTCGAAAAGGACCTACGACGTATTTATTTGAATGCAACCAAATTTAATGCCTCGACTCATGTTATATTTAAAGAGGCACAGGCGTTCCAGACACTCTATCTTAATCTCCTGGACACCTATAAGCAAGAGTAAGTAGTGTCTATGGAAAAGTTGTCCCGATCGCCCAAGTATGAGTACGATCTACAAACAAGAATGGAACATTGACTCCTCCTTCCCTCACTCTCTTTCTCTCGCTTTTCTTACCCTAAAGCAAACTGATATTGAGTGCGCCACTTCCTCATGAATCCTACAAGCCTGAACTTATATCCATATCTGAACCTGGGTAAGTCCTCATTTTAGCGTCTAATTCATCTGAAAATAATTCGCCCCCAATGACGAAACTTATACCCTTTTCTTTATTAGACCATTGTACCTGTTCAGAGCACATACATTACGAGAGATGGATCGCAAAATGACTGACATCTCGACTGATCTCTATGCGATACTCCACCAACCTCTACTGGACATCACCCCTGAAATTGGAAAACTATCACCCGAGAATCCACGATTTGTTCGGATGTATATCAACAAGAATAGAAGTGTGCTCTCCAAATGTCGAGACGAACGGTTTGCTCGGGTGGTGATCCTCTCGGATGTTCAACTAGGAAGACCCTTCTCTGCTCCCATTTTGACCGCCAATACCCCAAATCCCGGAGACACACCTGGATCTGGACGTAGCAAAGCTGGAGCAGGTGGAGCAGGCACGATCAGCATGGTACGGATGTCTGCTCGAATTTTGATTGGCAAACCTATTGGAGAGCGCCATGAGATGGTGACAGTCGGTGATCTGGACTGCCCCAATGCCTGGGTGACCGTCGTCTGTGTGAAGGCAATGGAGATTGACATGGAGGTGCCCGCCAAGTTTGAAAAGGGCATTCTCTCTAAAATGAGACACGAGGTAGTACCCTATTCTTCCGAGAACAAGATCGCACCCGAATACCAACGTATATTTGCCGACGCTCTGGGTGTTCTCTTGCCCAACTCGAAAAAGATTGGACAATCACATGGTGCCATCGGCCAACGGGCTGCCATTCCCGTTGCTGCCACTGCCATCGCTACCTCAAACTCGACTCCTTCGACAGTCTCTTCACCTATTGTCAATAAGGGCTTAGGCATCAGTACATCTACACCAAGTTCACCGGCTCTCACAGTATCAACCCCCGAGTCCACGACATCCCCTCCTGCACAACAAAAGAGCTCCGCTGCTAGCCAATCGACCAAGGCCTGGACAAAGACAAAGGGTGGTATGACCGAAATCATTGACCAAGGACCCAACAAGTCCTTTATCTTTAAGATCCGGCTACCAGCGCTCAAAACGCCTACACCAAAGCCGGACGAGAGCCAGGCGACCACCCCGTCACATGACCATACTTCTGTTCAAGAGATCGAGATAACGATAGAGGAGACGCCACAAGAGTCAATAGTCTCGGTGGAATCAACGCCATCGGAACCTCAACCACTTCAGCACACTCTCTTGAACTCGGTGTTGACCACCACGCAACATGCGGCCTCGACTCCAGCCACTCCATTGATGCCTAGTGGCGTTAGTGGTGGTAGTGGTATTCATAACATGAACTCTAAGCAACATATATTGTCTAGTCAGATCCCTGCGACGCCAACGTGGTCAACGGCAATATCGACGACCACGGGCGAGCCCGAGTCCTTGTCGGCTCCTGACCGGATGATGATGTCGGAGCAGATGACAAAGCGAGGGCTCAAGATGCTGGAGGACTTGAAAGTGGTTGCCCAGGAGAGAGATGTTCCTTATATTCGGTGGAACGATATTGAGCCGACGTTGACGGTGGATACGGCGCATGGGCTGTTTAAGCGGATCTATCATGTCCGAGGTGATGACAGCGTGGTTATTCAGAACTTTAAGGAGATGGATGCCGAGTCCTTTGAGATGCGTGTCCGAGAAGTTGCCTGTCTGCTGATGTTGAGAGGTTTGGAGGGCGTTGGTCAAATCCAGGCTGTTATTGATAACGATGAGGATCATCTTGTTGGCCTTTCAATGACCAAGTAAGTTTTTTTTTTTTTTTTTTTTTTTGTTCGGCCTACAACTCATGGGTTATTTCGGTTCTAACCCACTGATTACTTTTTTCGTTTTGTTTGTTTTTCTGTATCTACCAGATATGCTCACACACTCAAGGCATATGCAACCAATGCACGGAGGCATCCATCACCTCTCCAAAAACTATATCTGATTCGAGATATGGTCTCGGCCATGCATTCAATCCACAGTGCAGGTCTTGCGCACCGTGACTTGAGTGAAGTCAACATCATGGTGGACGAAGATGCATCCGAGAAACTCGAGGATGGAGCGCCTCGACCCCGAGTCCGGGTGATTGATTTCGGCAAATCGGTATTTGTAGAACGAGCTGCCGTGGAACGATGGAGTATGCAGGAAAAGGTCCCGGATGAAGAGCTGGAGTTGTTGCCTTTGGTGGTCCTACCTCCTGACCATGGGTACAAACTCTACCGATCCATCTTGACGTTACCCAAGACAAAATCAGACCATGTGCCACTGGCGCCAGTAGATCCTCGATCAGAAGATGTGTATTCGCTTGGCGTGTTGATCTGGAGAACATTCAGTGGCAAATCACCATGGAACGGAGCGATTGAGGATGACCTCAAGACGATCCGGTATCTAGTCTCGAGTGATGCGCAGATTCAGTTCCAACTCGAGAAAGAAGTGACGGGCGAGCGATCCCGGGATTTGCTATTGAGATGTTTAACAGCACGAGCAGAGACACGGTCCACGACCGCGCAACTGAAAGAATGGTTGGATCAACCTGAAGTAGCAAACGAGTTGTTGAAAGAGTTTGAAGAGCTTGGAGGCGGCCGAAAGAAGACGCGAAAGAATCTGGATTAGGACGAAAAAAAAAAAAAAAAAGTCTTGGCTTTCTATCCACCCCTTATCCCCCACTTTTTTCAAGGACATGGAGAAAAGGAAGAGGGGGAGTGAATAACTCATTGACTCACGGCAATCGAGAGAAAGAAGTCGTGGACAGAACCAACACGCCAGCAAAAGGCCAAAGTAGATGTACGTTGGTGCTTTTTTGGTATCTTTTGGTACTTCTCGGCAATTTTACAACTCTCTTTCTCTCTCTCCAGCATCCGGTTCTTTTGACCTATCATTTATACATTTGAAGGAGAAAGGGGAAGAACAAACCATATTCTATCCTGGCTTGCCTCTTCCTCTCTCTCTCTCTCTCTCTCTCCCTTCTCCTACTCTTAGCCATTCACACACACGCATACATTCATATACACCTACATTTTTAGTTAACAAGCACTCTCTTTTTTCCCCATACATTACACCCCAACATATTACAAACATCCCATCCCCAAAAGAAAGAAAGAAAGAAAAAAAAATAATAACGACTCTCTTTTCTTTTTCATTTTTTTTTTTTTTTTTTTTTTTTAACACTACTAATATCATTTTGTACATGAGTTCCCCAACAAATAGAGTCTCTTTCTGCCCAAATATCTCCATAGTCTATTTGGAAAATAATATCCGCAACCTCGACCCAAGCATATGGGATTTGATATAGGAAGGGGGGTAAAAGGGGGTAAAAGGGGGTGAAAGGGGAAAAGAAGGAGAAGGGTTCCAAGAACCACGGCACCTTGGCTGTCTTCTCGTCGCTGTTGTTGTTCACTGACAGTCAAAAGCAAGTAGCGTATTGAGGCTAGGGGTTATGAGTGAGTGAGAGAGAGAGAGAGAGAGAGAGAGAGAGAGAGAGAGAGAGAGAGGAGAGGTGGGAGGAGGGGGGGGGGGGGAAAGAAGATAGGAGAGGAAAGGAATGAGAGAAATCTGATTGGATTCAAGGCCATCGAGAGGCGGCCCAAGCTGTATTACGGAATATTTGAAGAACACAAGAATGCTATTTAGTCTACAAAATGATAGGGTAAAAAAAAAAAAAAAAAAAAAAAAAAAATAGGACAACAGGAGAACAAAAAGGGAGTGGTCACGGATATAGTAATATGGTATGGAAAAGAAAGAGAGAGAGAGAGAGAGAGAAGGAGATTCTATGATGATACCACAAAGAAACCAGATATACCCGAGAAAAGAAAAGAAAAAGAAGAAAAAGAAAAAGAATAAAAAGGTCTACAGAAGTGTGGCCCCAGAGGAGAAGACCAAGACTAGAGCCATCGTGAAGATGGCCCAGGCCTCATTTCTCTTTGGCAGGGTAGAGACACCCCCCGAAAGCTGTGTACCATCTGTCTGGAGCTGTTGTTGTTGTTGTTGTTGTTGTTGTGAAGATGGCTGCTTTCCAATTGACTTGATATTCGATTCAGTGTTGGCACTAACTCCAGAGCCGTGGGCCTTCGAGGCCGAAGCAGTGGCTCCTCCGGCATTGAGGACTCGATTAATGTGGACCTTGGCTGGGTTGGGCTTGCCTCCAGGGACCGCCTTAAGCCCTTTGATCCTCAACTGTCTGTCTTGGACGATGACTCCTCCTGCGGCTGGTGGGAGTTTGGCACTGGGCTTCTTCTGAACAATTTTGTTCTTGTTCTTGACAGCCAAATCGAGCGTGCCCACCTCCAGAAATTCGGCATTTGTCTCTTCGACCATTGCCTCATCTCCATCGACCTGTTCAAGATCTCGTTTGGGACGCACATTGACCGTGGTGACCTTGGTGTCTGACGAAGTCTTGAGGACAAGACGGAACCGGTCCGAAAAGTCAAACTCTGAAGCAAGACTCTTAGGAACCTTCCATGATTTCCACAAGAATGGCTCATGCTTGTTGGCGGCGTTGGCAGGAACCTTGGTGCCTGCAGGGATGAGCACAGCGAGCATGATCCTGTTGAACTCGTCGTAGAGTTCCAAGGAGGCCGTCTCAGGCGCGGTCGTGCCCTCAGGAGTAAGCATCCAAAAATCGACGGTCGACTCGCCAGCAATGTAGGTTGGACGATAGTTGAGATAATAGAAATCGAGGCTTGGTGCTGAGCGTCTTACGGGGACTCCAGCCCTAGATGCGGGAGCACTCTCGATCGAAGCCCACGAGTCGGCGGTGGGGAGGTAAGCGAGTTTTTGTTTACCTTTTGCTTGAGCCTCGATCTGGAGTTGGATAGGCAAGGCTGAGCGATCGGAAAAAGTCAACCGCATGGCATTCACTACATCCTCAGATGCGGGCACATGCTTACCCTTGGGCGCTGCGTGGACGAACGAGGTAGAGGAGGTAGCGAGCAGTGAGAGCGAAAGGGAGAGATAGAGCAAGAGTGCGGCCGCGATCGTGGTCGTGCTCGGGGAAGACGAGGCCGAAGGAGATGAGAAAGGGGTTGTGTTTGTCGAGAGACGGTCGCGCAGCGAATAGGAAGCGACTTTGATTGGGTTGTTGCGGGTGGTGGGAAATGGAGAGGAAGGTGCCTGAGCACGCGTTGACAATTCTCGTTCCTGAACAGGAGGAGAAAGTTGAGTTTGAGCTTGTGTCAGCAGGAGTGGAAGGGCATCGCTCTCGGCGCTGTCGTGTCCGTAGTAGCGGTATTCTTTCGAGATGGGATGACGCCGATGACGACAGGGGCGACGCTCGGATCGAGTCGACAGGATAGCGGTGACCCCTGCCGCGGCCATCGCGGCCGTCGAAGAAGACGCTCTGGTCGCGAGCGAAGAGAAGTGAACTGTTCTGAAAGGCATGAGAGCCTTGTGAAGAGACGAGCGTAGGAATGACTCGCTGAAGGGGTGTTTGTTCATGGCGAATTGCTCTGTTGACCGTGCAGAAGGTATGTGGTTTCAGTGGGCTTTTTTTTTTTTTGTGTGTGTGTGTGAGAGAGAGAGAGAGCGAGAGAGAGAGAAGAGAAAGAGGACTCTGCGGTGCTGTCACGAACGCGAAAGGAAAAAAGAAAACAAAAACGCGCGAGAGGATTGAGTTTGGCGAGAAGGAGCAATGGTGTGTAACGTTGCTGACGAAGGTTGCTGGTGGAAACGAGAGAGTCAGGCGGGTGTACAAAAAGAAATTACGCGTCGTTGGCGTTCCTTGGAAGATATACACGAAAGAAAAAGAAATAATCTAGATCCAAGAAGCTGGTTGGAGCATGCAATTGCAGGGGAAAGGAGAAAGTATTAGGGCGCAGCTTGTTCGCGTTGGGATAGTGCAAATGTCGACTGGAGAGAGGAGGAAGACGGTGCGTGTGACCAAGGGGAAGGAACGACAAAGAGAGAGGAGAGTGTCAGTTCCACCCACGCGGGAACAAAAGAAAGGGAAAGGAGGAACGGTTGCAAGGAGACCTGCAGTGAGGACGGAAAACGTGGCGATTGTTCTGGACCGAGGGTTATATATCGTTATTGTCCATACCCTCGGGAAGGGGTAAGCCTGCGTGAAGAATGCGACCCTAGGCAATGGTCCTCGGGCAAGACAACCATCGGCAGGGAGAGGCGGTTACGTTACTTCTCGGGCCGGGCAGTCCTCATTTAGATCTCTCCCTCCTCTCTCTCTCTCTCTCTCTCTCTCTTCTCTCTCGGTTGCAGTCGTCCTGGAGAAAGCTACTTACTAATACTCTCTCTCCCCTCTCCCTCCTCATTTTTCTTTCTCTCTTCTCTCTCTCTCTCTCTCTCTCTCTCTCTCTCACACACACACACACACACACACACACTCACACACACACACACTGTGAGCAGCACCGCCTCACCCTCCCTCGAAACAGGCGGACAAGGGCCAATAAGCCCGGTTATATCTGAAATAATCCCTTTCGAGTCGGGCGGGTCTCTTGCGTATTGACGCTAAACCCCTCGCTCTCGCTCTCACTTTCTCTCCCTCTCTCTTTCTCTCTCTCTTCTCCTCAGGTTCTTCCTTCCTCTTCTATCACCCTGTAAACAAGAGCCATGACAGAGGACGAGGCCTTTGCGCAGAGAACGAGCGATCTTTGCACAGAGCAAACGACGCGCGGATGGATAGGAATGTGGAATGGACTCAGATTTGGGTTTCTGCCTTGAAGATTTGATGCCTGCATCACGTCTCTACTGAAATACCGCCATCCTGAGGTCGAAGAAGAGAGAGAGATTATATTGAGGAGAAGGAGGGTGTGGAAAGGGGTACAGAAAAGTGTATCGAACTTGTATCCCGCCAGAGGTTTACCAACGGCCTTTTTTAGCCAGTCTCTGCTCTTGTTTGCCACGTTCTCTACACCCAAATCTCCTTGTCCACAAGTGTCGGTTTTCCATGTGGGTACCCCTTCTAAATGTACCGCGGACTCCTGTGCAATCCAACTCTCACCTCTGCCTTTGTCAGCATGAGTCCGAATATGTCAAGGTTCATTTCAATCGCAACGGTGGGGATTGTTGAAGCGGGAAAAAAAAAAAAAAGAAAAAGAAAGTTGAAAAGGGTACTCTCCATAAAGCTCCTCCTTGAGCAATCCGTGGCAGCATCCGGTATTTGAGGAAAGCGAGGCAAAAGAGTAAAGAGTGCTATTGGAGGAAGACGAGTTGGAGAAAGAATAAGGTTTTCCTCTACACAGGTGAAGTCCACGCTTACAAACAAGAGAAAGACGCCTAGCCGCATGGTATGAGTACTAGAGAAGGAGTATACTACCTGAAGTAGATACGGAGCGGGCAAGCGACGCGTGCTTCAGAGCCTCGACCACGAGCTAGTAGGATCTGTTTACTCGTCCTGGGCTGCCGGGCCGACAGACAGGCGCAAAGGATGGGGCCAGCTACATTTCCTAGGGCACCGAAGGCGTCTGACAGGATGAAGTAGGGGAAGGGAGAAAGTATGGGTGAGGGCGAATACGTCTCAGTGAAGAAAAGTTTCGGTTGTTATATTGGCAATAAGGAGAATAATCGGCGACCGTACCCCTGGCAACCATTCACCTCTACCAATCATCGGTGTATTTCGTATCTAGTCGAGTTCGATAAGACGCTCCGGACTGGCTGGCAGGGGGAAGAAGGTAGTCCTTAGCCCTGGCTACGGAGATCTCAAGGAAGCGACGGACGATGACTTTGGCCACTCAGGGCCAAACCATGTGATTTGGACTCTTGCCTTCTGCGCTCTGATACGCCCTCTGCAGCCCTTCTACCTCGGATATTGCATCCAGGGGTAAAAAGAGAAAAACAAAAAGAGGAAGGAAAACCCTTTCAATATTGCCCCTTCTCTCTCTCTCTTTTTCTCCCTACCAGGCACAAAAAGATTGGGCCGGCACGCAACTGGACACGGCCTTCTTGCCCCTCGTTCCTGACAATAGCACGCTCGCCATCTTCCTTCAGGAACACGCTGACAGAGCCATAAAGTGAATAGTCCGTGTCCCGTAGAAGAAAAAGGAAGCCATTTAGCCTAATCGAGCAGGTGGATGGGTGGTGCACACACATTAGTCTCCCCCTGCGCACAAACACACAAGCACACAGGCACGCAGGCACGCAGGCACGGCACCAGACAACCCCTCCTCCCACTTTCTCGTTCTCTCCCTCCCTCTCTCCCTCCCTCCCTCTCTTTCTCTCTCTCGCCCTCTCTCGCTCTCGCTCTCGCCCTCTCTCCCGCTCGCCTCGGATCAAGTCCGCCCTCATCTTTTGCCTTAGAGTAGTCGGCCCTTCAATTGCTTGCACCTCACACACCCCTGGGCAAGGTTGAAAGAACAAGAGCTGCACAGGACGGCCTTGAGTTTTCCCTTAAAACCCCTCCTTCCCCCTTCTTTCTCTCCAACTCGAGCTCAACCGTTTCTTTCTCCTTGTCCTCCTTCCTTCACTCTCCTTCTCCTACACTCCTTCTACCGTCTTCCTCCTCCTCCTGCATTCTCCCCCGCGTGGTTCCCTCCATTTTTTTCCCGCCTCTCTTTTGCCTGTCTTGCTCGGACAATCCTTCCGCTCATAATACCCTTGGTCCTTTATCGACTTTGTCCCTGACATTAACAAGCATTCCACACAATGGGTCGACTCGGCAGCCTCCTCTTTGGCAAGAAGCATTGCAGTTGTTGCACATGCAACTCGACACATGGCCATGACCAAAAGCCCCCACGTCCTCCAAGGGCCCGGATGAGCACTACCAGCACCGTCTGTGATAGTGTTCCCCGACCAGCCTCAGCACTTCAAAAGCCTTCCCGGCAACAGAAGACATCACACCCCAATGAATGCGAGTGCGAATACCAATACCATTATAGTCATAGTAACATGTCATTTGACCGACAGTCTGCACAGAGTGCTTCCGAATGCCAATCCGGCGAATACCAGACGTATGAATACCAAACCTACGTCTACTATCCTAATCGTACTCATCGCGCACGCAAAAGTCCAACCCACAGCGACCAAAGCTGCAATGGATACAACTATCACTCACATCACCACCCTTACAGACATCACCGTAGCAAGCATCCCTCGAACAGGAGTTCTTTTGATTCTGAGGTCGATGTCAAGCCCAGCCGGCTCCGCCAGCAACAAGGGATCGTTGTCTTGGACAAGCATGATCAGCGACGGGCACAGGGTGCCAGAGACGACAAGTACCTCGAAGACTTTTTCCACAAGACCGAGAGCGTCGATGGATCACTCGACGAGGACGAAGAGGTCGTCATGGAGTCTGGCTTCCGTGGCTACTTGGTCGTCTTTGGAGGATTCCTTGTAAGTACACCTCTGTACCTCCTCTCTCTCTCTCTCTCTCTCTCTCTCTCTCACTGTTTCGAGTCCGTGTAACACTCGCTGCACGTTGTGGCTCGCTCTCTCCCCTTTCCCTCTCCCTCTCTCCGTTTGTTATGCACGTTTATTGGGCAGCGTGCTGTGCTCCTGCCCAGTAGTCTTGGTTGATCTATGTGTATGTCCTAGATCGACAGGGTGGGAAACAGCCAAAAACAAACAGAATAACGCCAGCACCAGCACCAGCTGCCAACATATACCTAAAAGACTCTTGTTCTCCATCGACTCGACAACCTCCGTCTTTTGTTCCGCTCTCCCCCAGAAAATGCGTTTACTTCTTTTGTCAGTTCCCCAGACTCTTTTCATACTCCACTTCTCCGGGTCTTTGGTCATCGTCCTTTTCTCCGCACACTTCCAGTGTTTCCGCTTTCTCCTCCCTGTTCCTCCCATCATTGATCCAATCGTCCTATAGGCCGAATTGAATGCCCGGCCTCAGCGGTGTCGAATCCAACCTCTAATCTTTCTGCCGCTTCTTTCTCTTTCGATCCACTACAGATCATTCTCGCCGCCATCGGTTACGTCTCTGTTTATGGTCTCTTCCAGTCCAAATACAACGAAATTTATGGTGCCCAGGGCAAGTCACAGTCGAGCATTTCCTTCGTGGGCTCTCTCGCATGTGGGTTCCAGTTCGGATTCACCATCATCTCGGGTCCTGTCATGAACAAGTTTGGTCACAAGGTCGTTCTCTGGTCCGGCAGTATTATTGGTTCACTCGGTCTCTTGCTTGCCTCATGGTGCACCCAGCTCTGGCAACTCTACCTCACTCAAGGAGTGATGTTTGGTATCGGCATCTCGCTTCTTAACATGGCTGCCACTGCGATCCCACCACTCTGGTACGACAAGCACCGTGGTCTGGCTATGGGTATCTGCTTCAGCGGTGCTGGACTCGGAGGTCTTGCTCTGGGATTCATCGTTCCTGCGCTGATCAACTCTGTCGACATTTACTGGACTCTGCGGATCTTTGCCATTTTCCACTTTGTTTGCACAGCTTTTGCTGCATTGGTAATGAGGGCCCCGCGCCAGTTGAGTGGACCTCCTACCAAACCCCGCAACGAGGCCATGAACTTGGCCATCATGCGCGATCCTGGGTTCATGCTTTGGTTCCTGTCTGCAGCGCTCTTTGGATTTGCTTATGTAGTCCCATTTACGTACTTGCCTTCGTACGCAAAGGACGTCATTGGGCTTGATCCTAACATCCAGGGTGGCCAATTACTGGCGATCATGTCTGGCGCTAACGCTGTCGGACGGATCATCATCGGTTTTGCCGGAGACCGCTTGGGTGCGATCCGCATTGCCTCCTTGTCGTTTATCGCCGCTGGTGGATCTTGCTTTATCTGGATGTTTGCTCAGACGCACGGAGCTCTGATTGCCTTTTCGATCGTGTACGGATTCTTCTCGGGTGCCTTCTTTACGCTCGTGGCTTCAATCACAGCCAATATCGTGGGTCTCTCAGACCTGGGATCGGGTTTGACAGTGATCTTCTTGACCAACACACCTGGCAACCTTTTCACGTTACCTATCGCCGGCAAGCTTTTCGAGAGTGCCGTCGGCTCTAGTGAAGGATCCATTATGGGATACCGACCTATGATTGGATATAACGCCGCCATGTACTTGGGAGCAGGCTTGGTCCTAGTCCTCTTGATGGCGTACAACCGTATCACCTATGCCAGGCGCTAAGGGAGAAAGTGTGAGAGAGATAATAGGCTACAGCCCCCTTGTATATAGAGTATTTTGTACTATAAACCGAACTTCATAACTGTCAATGCCACGACTGTCACCCAATGTTGTAGTCAAATGAGTAGCTGCTGCTGTGTTTGGGTCAATACCTTGGCTCTACCAAAAAAAAAAAAAAAAAAATGACAGATCGAGGTCTATCACGTGCCAGTGCCACGTATGTTGAAACGAGCGGCAGAGACAGAGAGAACAGCGAGCGGAGGGGGATGTGTGGGGACCCAAGAAAACGGACTGGACGGGCGAGACGGAAAGAGGTGCCTGAGGCGGAGCGGGCGAAGAGCAACAAGCACCACTCAAAGAGGAAAGAAAAGGGGACAACAAGCCTCTGCCGTAGCCTCTGCTGTAGCCTCTGCTGCGTTGCCACGGGAACAAAGGACTGTCCCGACATTTTGAAGCGATTAACCTTCTCCCCTTCTCACTCTCTCTCTCACTCTCTCTTGGCATCCCGTAGTCCAAGCCAGCCGACTCTCATCCCATCAACAACACCCATCGACTCGCAAGTCCTCTGTCGAGCCGTAATCTCCACCATCACCATTCACAGGGTCGCCACAGCACACAACAGCTAATGCAGCCTCAGACAAAAAAGTACATCGCAGACTGTAAGTGGCATCCAGTCTTAGCATTGGACCGGGATGTTTCGTGGCGCATCATTCTACGGATCCTCCAGGATCCACGTAGGCCATTCATCATGGCGTGGCAACAACCAGCAAATGTCGCATCGTTTGCATGTGGATCGCACCTGGATCATCCTTATTGCATATCTCTTTTTGCTTCGCCTCTTCTCTCACCATCATCCTAAAGCGAACAACCATTGAACTATGGATGGCAGTACTAACCAGCTTTTCCGGCAATAACCGTCTTCCGTCAACTTTGATAGTGACACTGTTTGCGGTGTCGCAGATTGCATTCTACTATGCGTTCAAGTACATTATCTCATCCCTTGATCCTGTCAAGAACAAGAAGAAGGATGCACATGAAAAGAGCGCCAAAATCATGGATCGGCTCGGGGTAAGACGGCTCTTCTTTCCTGTATTCTTTGCTCTCCCTCTCTCTCCGGCTCGCTAGCCCAATTTCTCTGGATCCACTAGCTTCCGTTGAAGAGACACTTTTTGCTAACAGATCACCTTGTTGTTCCATACTGTCATTCTCTCCATTAGCAACGCGATCTAAAGTTGAACGAGTATGAGCAGGTCATCGCTGCCGAGGTCATTCACCCAGAAGATATCAAGGTTGACTTTGAACGTGAGTGGAGTGTTGAGATTTGGAGATTTGTCTGTATATTGACAGGAATGCATGAGGGCCACCCTTTTTGTTCCCAGCTTCCCAAAAAAAACCCTTTTGTTCCTGTACCTAACTTTCTCCTTCCCCCTTTCCGCTCTCCCACCGCTACCCCTTCTCTCCCGACCTTTGTCCCCTCCTTTTCTTGACTGTAACAGAGATCGGAGGTCTCGATCCTATTATCCGTTCTCTGCGCGAGGGTGTGATCTTGCCTTTGAACCACCCAGAGCTCTTCACAGGCCCTTCAGGACTTCTCGGAGCACCCAAGGGAGTACTTCTCTATGGCCCCCCTGGATGTGGAAAGACCATGTTGGCTAAGGCATTGGCTAAGGAGTCTGGAGCGACGTTTATCAACATGCATGTCTCGACCTTGACAGACAAGTGGTTTGGCGAGTCGAACAAGTTGGTTGCTGCACTTTTCTCTCTGGCGCACAAGATGCAGCCTGCCATCATCTTTATTGACGAGATTGACTCTTTTCTGCGAGAACGTCGGAGCAATGACCATGAGATTACATCCATGATGAAGGCTGAGTTTATGAGCATGTGGGATGGATTGACGACCGGTGAGGATACGAGGATCATTGTCCTGGGCGCTACCAACCGACCTAACGACATTGATTCAGCTATCTTGAGACGAATGCCCAAGCGGTTTGCTATTCAACTTCCATCAGAGGACCAACGGATGAAGATCCTAAAGTTGGTAAGTCTTTATACTTTTGAAGAACACAAAGTGATATATTTTTTTTCTCCCACATGCTATGGGGAAAAGAAAAAATGCTGACAACTATGAACTAAACGATTATGGAAATCTCTACTAGATTTTGTCGCCTGCCAATTTGGAGCCCAACTTTAACTATCAAAAGCTCGTACAAAAGACTGCAGGATTCTCAGGAAGTGATTTGAAGGAAGCCTGCAGGAATGCATTGATGCTCCCTGTGCGTGAATATCTTCGATCCAAGGATATCCACGCAAAGGGATCTATGGAAGGTCTCGAGTTGAATAAGGCAGATATCCGGCCATTAATGTTGTCCGATTTCTTCCAGCGTGAGTCGGGTGAAGAGGCATCATCACACGTTATTCTGGAGCAGGAATCGGTTGATTAGGCAAGGGAAGAAGATGAGGAAGAAGAAGAAGAAGAAAAAAAAGTAAACACGAGGCCTTTTTTGGCTTTGGAGCTGAAGATAGAATAGCAGTACTTTGCGATCATGCAGTGGAGGGGAAAAAAGAGTACAATAGTATCGTGAATATGGCACCAGTCATTGACATAGAGAAACCAACATGAGCTCCCTCAATAATGGGGTTAATGATTTTTTTTTATATATAAAAAAAAAAAAAAAAAAATAGAAAGGCTTGATCTGGACTGGGTATGATGATTGCGGAGCAAACTATCATGAAAGAGGACTTGATCGACAGGCGACGTTTACTCTCTTTTCTCCCTTGGGGTTTCCAGCCATTCTAGTTGGTTTTCTTTTGAGTACCCCCGTGCTGCTCATGGTCACGATTCATTGATTCACTGGGATTGAGGGGAAAAGAAATGCATTTCCCCCAACAGGTATTTAGATCAAATCGACAGCAAAGCCAATCCTAATGAAGAGAGGAGTTTTGGCCTCTGATTTGTGCTTTTTTCAAGGCGCGAATTAGGGTCTACGCGTGGAACTAGATCCCCCTGGGACTGTACACTGTATGGAAATGTGATCCCAGTTTCAAGTTGGGTAGCTCTCTATTCAATGGCCTACCCCCTCCGTTCTCTGTATCATAAGAGGTCGAACAGTTTTTTTTTTTTTTTTTTTTGCGCTGTTTCGATCCAGGAATGCATGTGCATTCCATGCGCACGGAAGCAAGTGAGCAAGAAAGAACCGAAAAGGATCAAGTCTGCATGGAATTATGGACCTTAAAAGAGATTTCTTTCTTTCTTTTTTGCTTCTGCAGCTGTTGCAGTTTATAGATGATGGAGGATAATCTATGCCATGTGCCCCCTTGGTTCTTGCACAAAAAAAAAAAAAAAAAAAAAAAATGGCAAGAGAGAGTGAAAGAGGATAAGAGAGCACCCACCTGTTTTCTCCTTGAGCGTATGTCCATTCTCACCGGGAAGGCGGCAAAAAAAAAAAAACGAGAGCCTGCCATTTTTTCAAGCGGAGAATGCCGTGGCAGGATCCAGCTCTTCTTTCTTCGTTGCTATGCAGGGCAAGAAGGATAAAAGGGATAAAGGGTATAGAGGCGGTCAATGCTTGCCAGCACCTGGTACGACTCGGCACAGCCTAGAAAGGTTACGTCCGCAGACCCATGTCGGAAGAGACGAAGGCGCCCACTCATCAAATATCGAATGGGGACATCCTGTTCTCTGTCAGCGGCCATGTCCGTAATGAGTAACAGGTTGTCTGGTTATGGTGTAACATCGATCCAAGAACCAGTGTTGTGTGTCCATAACAAGGCAAAGCATGTGCTTGTTGCATTTCACTTTGACGCCCATCTTGCCACGGGCGCATGCTCTCCCTATCTCTCTCTCTCTCTCTCTCTCTCTCTCTCTCTCTGTCATTCATTGGCCTGCAGGTAGACCGCCCTCCGTTACATTTTCCACAAGGCGCACAGAGGCCGTTGATATTCAATCCTCCACTGGACCCCGCTGCAGCGTCTCCCTATTGATTCTCCCTACTACCTCCCTGCGATAGTGCTGACTGACACACTTGCGGAGAGGCGGAGTCGAGAGGAGAGTCGTTAGGAGGCCCTCCGAGGCCCTGCATGGATCTCTCTCCTCTTTCTATCGGCCAGCCAGAGTACGCCGGGCGGGCATCCCTGCCACAGGCACCTTAATTCACCTCCAGCACCAAGCTGGTGCGTGTGTTGTGTGGGAGCGCACCCGCCTGGTCTGGTGGAGAAAAGGGCTCTCAACACACACACACACACACATACACAAACAACCAGACACCAAGCCAGAGTCTGGCATGGCAACAACAAGCCGACTGGCCACGCAGTGAGAGAGAAAGAGAGAGAGAGAGAGAGAGAGAGAGAGAGAGAGAATGAGAGAGAAGAGAGCGGGCGAGAGCACATACACACACACGGAGCGAGTGAGAGAAAAAGAGAGCCTGGCGCATCGATGTCCTACCCACAGGCACGCACCTGTGTCTTGTCTCTCTTTTCTCCCCGCAGACAGCCAACCCTGCACAGACGCAATGCCGCCAAAGTTGTCCTTGCGCTGTTGTTGACTGACTTTTGCATCCCACGGCCCGCCCTTTTCTCTTTCTTGCTTCCATTATTCTTTTACATCTCTCTCTCTCCTGCATTCCATCCATCTCCATTTCATCCTTCCCACCCCTTCCATTGCATTCTCCTTAACCTTCTCTCTCTCTCTCTCTCTCATTCATTCATTCATTCATTCATTCATTCATTCATTGGTTCTCCCTCCCTTTGTGCTCTCTTTCCCTCTCTCTCTCTCTCTATCTCTCTCTTTCTCTCTCCAACCCATCCTACTCTTACCCTAGCACCAACGCCAACTACGATCCCCTCCTCTCATCTCGAACTTCTCTCCTCCAGTCTTGCTCATCGACCAATTGGTACATGCCCACTACCTTCATTTGCACTAGTCCATTACTCCGTCCTCGCGTCTCTCCTGAAACATCCTTGACGCGACTACATCTCCGAAGGCGACGAATACGCGCCTCTGCGCACGCTGCGCCGCCTTTCGCATGTATGTCCTCTCGCCTCACTCTCCCCTTCCCCATGGACACATGCGTCATGCGCCATGGACTCCATGCCCAACACCTTACCCCCTCTTCCATATCTTTCCCACCTTACCCCAACATCGCAACAAGGGTATGCATAAGCGTGCCTGTCGTAGCACTGCCTGTCCTTTCCTTTGTGAAGGACTGTCGGTTCACTTTTGACTCTTCCACTCCGCACGCCCACAACCCCGCCCCGCTGTCGGGGTGGTCCATAAACACCCGAGATCGCATCTCCCTCTCTCTTCTCTCTTCTCTCTCTCTCTCTCTCTCTCTCTCTCTCTCTCTCTCTCTCTCTCTCTCTCTCTCTCTCTTACATACACAAGCAAGCAGGCGCACCTTTGCATCCACCCTGTCTATTGTCTCTGTGGACCTTTCGCCTCGTCTGTCCTTTGTTCGACTGGTTGAGCCATTGTTTGTGTCGAATGGGCACAACAAAGCATGGTCATGCCCTACCAGGATTCATAGCCTGTGCCTCTTTCCTTTTTCTCTTTTTCTTTTTTCTATTTTTGCGCCCAGCCGAGAATTAACCAGGCCCTCCGTCTCTTCATCTCTCTCTCTCTCTCTCTCTCTCCTTGTCCCTGTAGAGTCAAGACGAGGATAATGCACCATGGTCCAGCAAAGTGTCCAGAGATCCTGGCTGGTCGTGCCGCTCATCCTCGGCATCGGCTCTGTTCTTGCCCTGTCGGGCTCGACCATCCTGACCCAAATGAGTTCTAACGCCGCAATAGACATGTCTCTGCACAGCATCCCTGCTGGGTCGCCGTCTATCCGATCGGTAAGTGCCGCCAAAGAGAAAGAAACGTGTCTCTTGCATGTTGTCATCTCTCTCTTCTCGTCTTTCTTTCTTTCTCCGCTCTCGCCTTCCTGAGAGTCGATGCTGTTTCCCCCCTCCTCCTCCTCCTCCTCCTCCTCTCTTTCCCAGCTCATCGCTCCATCTCCTTCTGTGCGACTGTGTCAACGCCTATCAGCAAGTCTCTTGACAACAACTGTCCCATGGATCCGCAACCCATGTCTACGCCCAGGACATACACTTACACACGTACACATGCATCCCCGTCCAGACACCCCACCCTCCTCCTCCTCCTCCTCCTCCTCCTCCTCCTCCTCCTCCTCCTCCTCCTCTCCCCGCCAACACCGCCACTTCTCTTTATTGCCCAGATAATCCGCACAACCTTGCGACGACAACGTTCAGCCTGTCTGGATGATGCAATCCCCTTCCTGTCCTCTTCCTTCTCCCTCCTTCCCTCCCCCCAGGCTCTCTTTTTACATTCCTACGTGCTCTCTCGACAAAACGCACAACCCCTACCTCTGTACGATTCTAGAAATAACACCACGACGCCGTTGGCTAGTCGCGTCTCTTTCTCCTGCTCTTCGGGGCCGTGCTCTGGCTATCCTAGAGTGTCTCTCCCTCACTTTGGAGACATATTCACACTGAGGAAATTTGATCCGACGCCCGACTCACATTGCAATACTCTTTCCACCTGTCCCTACTACATTCCACACCTAGGCCGCTGCCGTCAAACGTGCTCTCGGCCCCTTGCAGGCTGATTTTGAGGACTCTGTCGAAACTAAAGTCGATTGGGACCTCAAGTTCAACGAGCCTGTTGCTGATGCTGCAGAGGCTGACCTAGACCCAAAAGATGTCCTCAGCGACCCCCCAAAGGACGACGAAGAGAACGGCACGACAACCAAGGACCCACCCAAAAAGACAACTCCTAAGAAACGCCCCAAGCCGAAAAAGAAAAAAGATGGCAAAAAAGCTAAGCCCAAAGCCAAGCCCAAAGCCAAGCCCAAGACAAAGCCAGAAGAGACCCAGAGTAACCAGCCTAGTCCTACTCCCAAGCTCTCACCCAAATCACCGGAGGACACGGGCAAGCCCTCACCATCCAATAGTGGTAACCAAGATGGCTCCCCAAAATCAAGCCCTATCGAAGAGTCGGCTAGGGTGACCGTGACGCCTACTCCGTCGCCTCACTCACCTGCAGATGAGCCTACATCGCGCGAGCCCATGCCTCCGAAGCAAACATCGCCAACGCCTACGAGTACTACAACGGATGCTGAAAAGACGCCAGATACACCATCGGAAGAGCCTACCCCTGCGCCGTCTGCTGATCCTCCTGTGAACAGCAATGAACCCAAGCCAAATCCAAACTCTCCAGCCGTCTCTTCATCACTCGAGCCTACTCCTACAGACCGCTCTCCCCGAGTCGATCCACCAGAGCCAACGCCGAACCCTTCGGACGACGGTAACAACAACAACAATTCAGGACCTAGTCCAACGCCGCCCGAGAAAGTGGAATCTTCTACAACGACAACTACGACGACAACTACGACAACCACTACTACAACCACTACAACCACTACAACCATCGCCTCGACGACCACGAACCCCTCCCCTGTATCTACGCCACCTGCTACGACCACTTCTATAACCTCAACCCCTCCTACTTCGCTACCCCCTCGCTCTACCACGACTCCCTGGCTTCCGAGTAGCATTGAGCCAATCACTCCACCCCAGACCACGATTGCGCCTTCGCCTGGTACGGCGCTACCGGAGATGGTGATCCCGAACTTGAACCCTCAGATCCCTCCAGGATCGTACAATGTACAGATTCGACTCGAGCAGGTCTCGTATTACCAGGTGATCAATAACGGGGTCTTGGCTGCACAATTGGTCTCTTTTATCCCTGCACAATTGGGGCCTTTGCTCTCGGTTGATTCTAGTCAGGTCTTGGTCCTGGCTATCCGAGATGGCTCTACAGCAACCACATCCTCGTCTGGGCCGGGCGGGCCTGGTCCTGTGAGGAGGAGACGGGCGCTCGTGACGACCAATAATGTTAAGGATGCTGTCCTGGTGCTGCTGGCGATCCCACGGTCCCAGTATGGAACCTTGGATAATCTGATCAAGAACCGGGCCAGTGCCCTCTACACTCCAGGCCCCAATACGTTTGGTCAATACGTGGACCCAGCCTTCCCACTTGCCAGCAATCCTCCATCGGGTACTAACTCGGGTCGTGGTAATAATGGTGGCTCGAACAACAGCAAAAATAATCAAGGTGGAAACGGTCGAGGTGGCAATACGAACGCGGACCCATTGAAGGGTGGGGATCCTTCTGACCCCGATGATCCGTTTGTTGGAATGCCCAATCGACCTCAAGGATGGCCCTCCTCCAATCAAGAAAGCGGATCGAATTCGGGTACGAATGGGATCGTGATTGGATTGGCAGTAGCAGGCGCGGCAGCGGTGTATATTGGGATCGCGATCCTGGTGATCCGACGATACCGAAAGCGGAAGATGAGAGAGTTGGAGCAGCATGAGTATGAGCAACGGACAATGATGCTTCAAAAGAGTATCTCGGGTCCGATTAATGTCGAAGGATCCTCACCTTATAGCTGGCAATGGCATTACGACTCTTGATTTTTTTTTCCGTGCCTGAAATCTCCTTCCTCTCTCTCTCTCTCTCTCTCTTCCTTTACATCCCCGTCCACTAACATATTCCTTTTTGCAGAAATAATGACAAACAATCCAAAAAAAGTACTAATTTTCCTATTAAAGAAAAAATGAAAAAGAGCCTTCAAAAGGGCAAAGCCCAGGATCTTGATGATAAGAATAAAAAAAAAAAGAGACGCGACTAGATGATTTTTTATTGTTTAAGTTGACATGGACCACTCGGACAAAAATAAAGACCCATCTCACAGAAAGAGGGAAGGGGACAAGCCGTTCTCCCTCTTTGATCCATGTAGAACAGGAAGGAAGGGGAGGAGGAGGAAGAGGAGGAAGAGGAGAGGTTCTCTCTTCTTTCCTTAGTGAGAGACAAAGGCAGGAATCACAAAAGGCTTGTCAACTTCTGCCATCAAGATGGCCTCATGGTATCCAAGTTCCGAAACCATTTTCTCGTTCCCGAGGATACATTGGTAGGCACACTCCCAAGGATTAGAAGTGCAACGACATCCTGATAACTGAACCAAGGTCGTAATCTGAGCTCCCACCAATGCAATGTATCCTCTTTCACCATATTGAAGATCCAGTTTAACTGCCAACTCGGTAGAGAGAGAACGCTTGTCACTAAAAGCAAAGTGTGCATGGTTTGGATCAAACTTGATACCGATTCGGAAGGGTTTAGCCCCAGGTTGAGTCGAGAAGCCTTCTTCATTACGATGGATGGTCGAGAGATAAGCGTCCTCGATTTGGAACCGGAAATGACATTTGGAAGAGGGACAGTAAATCGGATATTCATCCTCATCATCATCGTCCGGGTCATCCTCATTATTGTCATTGTCATTGTCGTCAGAGCCAAAGCAATTCCGTTTGTGGAACTTGGAAGACATGTCGACTTTATGAGCAGGGATGAACTCCACAGTAGGATCCGATAGAATGGTGACATTGCAATACTCAAGGCCCTGACAAAGTTGTTCCTTGAGGGCGATCTGGTAAAGGTTCTGGTTATAGGTCAACTCGAGTTTGGAGTCAAGGACATGTTGCATCTTTAGGTTAAGTTGACCCAAGCTCTTGACCTTGCTGACTCTTTGAGCTGTGAAGGGGGTATCTTCCTCGATTCCCTTGTCGAGGTCGAAATCAGATTGATCCCAATGAAGGTTAAAGTCAGTACTGGGGAGACCGTGGCCAAGCTTTGGACGAGACTTGAACAAGATTTGATCCGCCTCTGTGGGATTTTCCAGATCATACTCGACTAAAGGATGGGTTGGTATGGCCAAGACGGAGACGAGTCCGAGGACAAGGAAGCACAGTGGTTTGAGCATTTTTCGTTTTATTTTTTGTGCATTCGAGAGGGAGGGGTGGATGGACTGATAACAGTGCCGGAATGGGAAAGACGTTTGTTTTTAAAGGATCCGTTTTGACACAGCAGAAAGACGTCAGTGTTGTACGCCCGATTGTCTACTCTTGGCAAAAACATGAGATGCTCGATTCAACCCCTGGGAAAAAAGAGAGAGAAAGAGAGAGAGAGAGAGAGAGAGAGAGAGAGAAAACCACACACATACCACCCACTAAACAACATCGCCACACACTACGACTGCGCTAAGTGCCTGCTGAAAAGATACGGAATAAGGGAGAGTGGAGCAGGCGTCACAGCAACCTCTCTTTCTCTTCTTCGGGGACCTTGAAACCAGATGCTGACACCACATTCTCTTGATTACCCTACCGAGCGCCATGGTTGCATTGCAGCGAGATTGTCCAGACCATATGCTCTCTGTTACATTCATTCTCCCGTTCTCTGCAAGGCAGACAGAGCATACAGACCCAAGGAGGCGACCAACCCCCTTTGTGGCTTGCTCAATATGCTCTATTCGTTCATTTCACTTGGGTCCGCGGGGGTGGAGGAGGAGGAGACCCCTTCACTCTCTATCTCTCTCCCTCCCCGTGGTAGCAAGAGTCCCCCTCTCACTCTCTCACTCTCTCACACACACTGCTGCCATATTCTGCAGTCCAAGGGAGAGAAGACAAATGGTCCTGTGGACTTTGGGATAAGTGTAATGGTTCCAGAGTAGAGCACTGAGCAGAGCATTTAGGGCAAGAAAAGAAGAAGAGGAGGCGAGGCATATTTATTCGCTTTTTTGGGGAGGTCTGGATGCATTAACAACTTTTTTTAAAAGAGAGGGGAGATAGTGAGAGAGAGAGAGAAAGTAGACTTTTTGAGTGAGAGTGGAGGATAAAAAATGACAAATGGACAGGGAGTAGTGGGAAGAAAAAATACAAAACAAGGAAATTTTTTTTTTTTTTTTTCTTGGTCTAGTCAAGCGACGTGGAACATGCCTTTAGGGGGGGAGAAAAAGACAGCGCAGAGGGGGAAAAGGAAAGAAAAAAAAAGAAAAAAAAAGGGCGACACCAGATGCGGGGGGCCGTTACAAGCCAAGGAGTAGAGTGCGCTGCTACCCGTCATCTGGTCAAGCAGAACAGGGTACACCGCTCCCGGTCCTCCTTTTTCTATCCCACTCTTTTTTTTTTTTTTTTTTTTTCCTCTCTCCCCCGACTGGTGTGAGTTCCCCTCGCCTAGAATTAGAGTGGCTCTTGCAACACCAGAAAACAACCTCACAGGGTGGATACTGCAGGCATGGGCGCAGGAGCTACCGCAAAGGTCAATGCGCCGGCATTGACCGACCGTGGTGAGAGATCCTCATAAGCTGGTGGTTCGACCTCGCTGGGCATTGGCGTGGTTGAGACTGAGAGGGAGGAGGGAATGATTGGAGTCGTGGAAGAGATTCCTGTCATTGCTGGTGCAGTCGCTCTTTGGGTTGTCGCTGTGCCACGCGGGGATGGGGTCGAAGGGCTACCGGATTGCGAAGAGATGGTCGAGCCACTCCGAGAGTGAGTCCGAGGTGTCGCGATGTAGAAAGTCTCGCCACGGATCACGGCTGGTGTAGGTGATTGGACAGGAACAAGACGACCACCACAGTTGGTAAAGACTCTAGGTCGGTTAGGGTCCACATGAACCTGAAGATCTTGGAGATGACTGAGATATGTTGGAGGTCCTAAAAGAAAGAGAAACCGCAGAGAGCACAGGGCAATGTGAGCCTTTGGGATCACTCATCTCTGGTTGGGACGCGCGAACAAAAACAAATACCCTGCCCTGCCCAGAAACAAGTTTTTACCTTCAGGATCAGGTTTTTTTGAGCAGCGCCTTTCTCGTCGCTTAGCAATGACCACCTTGGAAAAGTAGACAATTCCAACCAAGAAAGCAATGCAGAGGATAGCGATGGTTACGCTACTCGTCTCGATAGTTGTTAGCGCGCTGGAGCTGTTGCCATGGTTGGCGGTGGAAGGTGAGGTTGCCGCGGACATGGTTTTGTGGCGGGAGGTGTTGCGTCTGTTGCAGAGAGGACGATATGCTGAATGGGTTGTGGTGGCCGGGGCAATGGTTTGTGGAACGAAGCCGAGAAGAAACTCTTCGAGTGGACAAAAGAGAGAAGATGGGTGAGAGAGAGGGGGAAGGAAAGAGGAGTGAGTGTGGCTGTCTCTCCAGGCAGGGTGGTGCGGAGGAGCGTAGATGAAAGGAGAGAGAAAGAAAGTGAAAGAGAGAGAGAGAGAGAGAGAGAGAGAGAAGACCACAGGCAGACTGCCGCGAGGAGGGCAGCGACGCGCTTTTTATGACTCGGCCCGTCCCCTCCTCCCACGGGGCTACTTCACTCCGCTCCGTCTCCCTTTTTTTTTCTCTTACTCTCTCTCTCTCTCTCTCTCATACACACACTCTTTCTCTTTCTCTCAACCCATCATGTCGAGGATAACCCTCCGAGATGCCTCGTGCGCGGTCGCATGAAGGATAGATAGGAAGGAAAGATCTTTTTTGGCCGCGTTGCATGCCGTGCTTGCCCGGCACTATGTGCCCGACGTACACACACCCAAAGACCATGCTGGATTCAGCCCAATGGCGACCCTTTACTCAGAGCACGATGACACTCTCAGCCCCGTTTTTTTCTCTCTCCAATCGTTCTCTTTCTTGGTCATGGATGCAGGCAGTTACATCGAGGACCGTACCAAAAGCGTGGGCCGGGTCGGCGCTCTGCTCCGAGACGGACGTCTTGTCGTTCCCTCGAGAGGCCGAGGATTATCTTCATACCTTTTGACACTTGTTTTTGGAATTAGTCACTCTGCTACGCAAAGACCTATTCTTGTAAACAAAGTGGTTATGCTGCAGTTGGTGGCATTGATGGCTGCGGACCCCTTTCACCTCGCCTTTCTCTAGCTCTTTGCATTTCTTTTTGTCATGGTGCCCATGGTCACTAGCATCGGAACAAAAGAAAAAAAAAAGGCAAGCGAGGCCGAGATCTCCATCCTTGGAAGGGAGGGCACGGACGCTCACCTGGACAATGCAAAGGACGCGTGTCTCTTTTTCTCTACTGTCTAATCCATTTACTCGCGGTAGGCTCACTCTGCTCACTCTTTATATTCTTTCGGATCGTCCTCCCCTTTCCTGCCCCCGTTCGTGTTTAAAGTCGGTTCATGCCTTGAGGAGCTTATTGCATTTAAACATTGGGACTGCGAGCAAGAAAGACGGGCCTGAAACGCCTGTCCGAGCGATTTGCGAGTCTCGTTGATGTTGCAACTGAAGGAAAAATGGACTTTCTCGCGCCATTCCAGCCATCAACGGCCATTCCAGCCAGAGCATTTTGGTCCGGTATGAGAGTAAGAAAAATGCTCTCACTCTTATTCTTTCTCTCTTTCCCTTCTCTTCCCCCACCCCCGTTAAGAATTCATTCCTGAGAGCTGCGAGTGCGAGTTTGGCCTTGCCGATATAGAGATGAAAGAAAGAAAGAAAGAAAAAGACAGAAGAGCCATTCTCCGGAGAGTAGTGCGCTCAAGACTTTGGTAGATTGCACCACGGAGAGTGACAAAAAGTTGAAAAGGCATTCTCTTCCAGTTGGACAGGGTGTTTTGAGATCTCCTGGCAACGTACTAAGCAGCAGCATTAGTCAAATCGGATGGTCTATTGAGAAGCCGCCCATCGAGATCCTTGAGAATCAACTAAGCACAAACACAGACACACAGACACAAACACACGCCGACACACACACGCACACACAAAAAAAAAGACAAAGATAGACGATTCCAGCTGGGAAGAGAAAGTAAAAATAAAGCGATGATTTTCCTCCCCTGTGAATCTTATCCACGAGATATAGGATATTCTATGGACCGACGGATCATTGCTTCATTCACACCCACGCGCGCCTTGCTTTCTTGGCTGAAAAAAAAAAAAAAAGGAAAAGACGTTGGGGTGAATTTTTGCGAGAAATAGAGACGATTCATCCTCTCGTCATCCAAACGATGCTGGTGAGTTCACGCAAAGAGCAGACTGTGGTTGTTGGTGTTTCAATTGTTTGTGCCTGCTCCGATCGGTGGACCAGCACCCCCCGTCTCCCTTCCTTCTCCTAACACTATAGACTGGTAGCAGTTCAAAAAAAAAAAAAAAAAAAAAAAAGGAGAGAATAGAAGCACACACACTGTCCCGCTTCCTGGTCAAGTCCAACCGTTGAGAAGAATTGAGATGTTATTGTGATTGGGAAATCAGGAAAGGGGGCGAGGTGGGTTGGAGACAGACACTGACCAAAGGGAATGAGGGTGTTGGGAGGCAAAAAGGAGGGACCATCCAATCTCCCTTCTTTCCCGGCCAGCACGTCTAGAAAAAGAAAGAAAGAAAGAAAGGGTAAGCAAGAACAGGAATAGATATCTCATCTTGGCCAGAGAGAAAGAGACCACGTTTTTTCGTGTTACAAAAAGGGATCAGTCTCAGGGCGAAGGGAGAAGGCCTACCATTGGGCCCAACAAGGATGCCCCCAAAAGAAAAGAAAAAACAAGGCGTGTGAGGGGCTAGTGGGTGGGTGGATGGGTGGATGGAGGACAAAAAAAAAGGTTCCGAAAACGTCTCCATTGCATCTCAGTTCTTTTGACCTTCTCGACCCAGGAGAGAGTCCTCTTCTTCAACAGGCGCCTCCAGTAAAGTCCATCGGGCTGCAGGATGCATGCATAATGCAGCCTAGCCCGCACCTGCTTACCTTTTAGCCTGTCCGCGGCGCCTCACTCCACTTCCATCTTGCCTCACTCACTCACTCTCTACCTTTCATTCACTGAACAACAGATGGCGGGTTTTCTTCCTTTTTCTTTTGGAGACGACGGGAAGTGACCCTTGCATGAAAAAGTAGACCTGTCTTTTGCTTTGCCGTGTTCAAAATTTGTCCACCACCTCTCCCCTCTAAAAAAAAAAAAAAAAAAAAAGCCTACCGTTTCATCTGAGAGGAGGGAATTCAACAATGGGATCACAGCATTCAGGGGAAAAGAGTCAAACGAACAAAAAAAAAAAAACGGCTGTTTTTTTTCCCCTACCAATGTGGAAATGATATATTGTCCTATGGTTGAAGACGTGCAGTGGATGTTCCTGAAATGAAAGGTCAATGATGAAAAGTGAAAAGGCGCGTCAAATCTTTCCTAGATTACAAGCCTGGAATTTTGAGTGAGAACAAACAGCTAGCCTCCCCCCTCCCCATGGCGTAATTGACATAGGTATCTTATCACGCTCGGTTGCCGAACGCATGGAAGTGTTAACCCCCCCCCTCACAATTGTGTTCAATTCACTGTGAGTACGGACCGACAAGAATGAGAATTTCGTTTTTGCTTACTTAGTCCTTCTTTAGACGCGCCTTTACTGATGTTTTGGAATACTGGTCGTCGCATTGCCATATGCTATCTTGATAAAACTCCTTGCTCCTTTTCTGTGGTCGTAATAACAATGGAGTTGACGGGAGTCGTGTCCAAACGACAATGAAGATCTTCAGAAAAGAAGAAGAAGAAGAAGAAAAAAAAAAAAGATCATCGGCCGGTCGACTGGTAATTTTTGGCTATTTTAGTCGGGTTGTGCTGGTCTTTTCTCCTTTTCATTCTTCTTCCCCTTTCTCTTCCACCCATCGCCACAAGGGTCAAAGTCAGGGCTAGATTCTAAATGAAGGAAAGTCGTCCTCTCCTCTCCTCCTCTCCTCCTCTCCTCCTCTCTTCCTCTCCTATTCTCCTTTCCTCCTCTTTTGCTTCCTCTCTCCCCTTTCTCTCCCTCCTCTGTTCTGGCCGTTGGGTGTTGTGGTGTACTGTATACGGACAGAAATACGCCACCAAAAAGCCTATGTCTGAAAAGGCTAGATAGATAAGAGAAGTGTGCGAACGTGTCAAAGTATTATGTTGTCTGTCTGTCTCCTCTCCATCCTACTTGGCAGATTCATATTTCTTTCCAAGTTAGAAAGTTGCCAGTCATTCAGTTAGTCGAATATGCCCCCTCTGCACCCCCCTTTACCCCTCTCCAACCACTATGCGTTTTCTTATCCAAAACCAAGTCTTTCTACATCTCTTGCCTGTTTACTGCTTTTGGCTGTTTTGTCCGTTGGAGTCAGCTGCAATTCTCCACATCATAACCGGCTATGATGGAAGCCTTTTATTCGCCGAGACAGGCCTAGCAGATTAATGCTCGATTTTTTTTATGGGCAGAGAACCAAGATCACCTATCGGCTAGAAATGATCCTGCTTTTCGAGTAACAAACACATGTCGACAACTACACTATAATTGAATCAATCTTCAAGGATGGGTTTTAGCTGGTCTAGGTCCCACTGCGCAAGGAAAGCAAGCATCTCAAAGATCCTTTGATTCACTAATGTATTACGTTTATCCTTGTGAATCCTGTTGGGACAGCGTTGGATGTTAATGCCTGTCAATATATTTATTCAAAGAGATTGGCAATGAAGCATGGGTAAGACGATGTAGGAGAGGAGGAGGAATGTGTGTCGGTTTGGTAATCAAGTTTTCGGAAATGCTGTTAAAAAAGAGTCTAAAAAACAAAATGGATACAAAAGAGATAGAGAGATGAAGGGGGGCGGAAAATGGAGAGAATGAATGTGGACATGAGCGCTGTTGCAGTTATAGGTGTTATTGTTGCTGTTTGTTTGATCGCTTTTTTTTTACATCTTGAGGAATTTGCGCTTCTTTTCCGAGTCCTTCTTTTGCTGCTCCTCCTTTTGGACGGCCTCTTCATCAAAGAATTCTGATGTGTTGTTGGCTTCATAGTCACGACGGATGTAGTTGAGCGCTGCCATGTTGAATCCAATGATATCCTATCAACACACGGTAGTAAATAAAAGAATAGCCAAAGACGTGTTAAAGAAATTTTCTCCGTTTGGTAGTTGAAAAGTTATAAGAAAGAAAGAGACTTACTTTTTGCTTTTGCAATCCAGCTCGGAGATTACGGCGGACAGAGTCCAACATGGGTCGCATTACCCTGTTGGCAACAATCTGGTTGTGATGGGACCGGATCAAGAAGAATAGGACCCGGCAAACCAAGTTGATATTATACTCGCGCTGAACAAACACATTCAGCCAGTTCAACAAGCTGGTCACAACCGAGAAGGGCAACACCAACAACGCAGCATCCAAATCCGCAGGTCGGATTCGCTCCAACACAAGCCAGACATGCTGTTCAGGCGTCTGACGCATCGAAATCAACAAGGGCGACCGTTGGGGCTTCGACAACCCCTTCATTCCCTTGGCCACATTGGCATTGTACTCCTTCCAGGCATCAATCTCGGCATCTGCGAGCTCCAGAGCCTCCATGAGCCGCTCTCCTGCCTTGAGGGTATCCATGGTCTGCTTTCCTGCCGAGGCCAACTCATCTCCGTTGCCGTTTGTGGGTGCTCCAACGGCATCACCAAGGTCCACCATACCAGTCCTCTCAAGCTGTGCTGTAAGCGTCGCCTCATAGAGATCATCCAGCTCCTGCTCACGCTCTTCCTCCAAAAAGACCTGATCCTCGGTCTTTTGCCAGATACGTAGTGACCGATCATGCGATGCCGAGACGACAATGTTACCATAGGTACCCACAGCCAGTGCCCAGACCTCACCGTGATGTCCCTCCAACTTCAAGATATTCTCAAACTTGTCACCATCCCAGTACTTGACGGTGCGATCCTTACTGGCCGTGAAGAAGTAATGTGTGTTCCAAACAAACTGAACTGCCATAACAGACTCTTGGTGGGCAAAGAGTGACTTGTGGCAGTCACCAAAGTCCAGACCCCAGAGCTTTACATTCTTGTCTGCAGAGCATGTCACCAACAAGGTAGAGTCTGATGAAATGTCCATGGAGAGAACGGGCAATTTGTGTCCATAGAGTGAAAGGAAAAACTTGAGTGTGTCGTGGTAAAAGACCTTGACGGTGGCATCCAAGAGTGAGACGGCAACCAACTTTTGATCAGGCGAGTATCTAACGCAGAGTACATCGTCCGACATTTTCAGGGTACGCATATGGACCAAAGAAAGACGCTTCTTGATGGTCTGACCGGCCTGCTCCTCAACCATGTCAAAATCCCAGAACTTGACTTCCTTGTCCGCACTTCCTGTCACCAATCCACGCTTATCAGGTCGAACCTGGAGAGACCAAATAGCGCCATCGTGAGCCTCGATCGATTCAATCATCGATGACGATCCCAAATCGAACAGCTCCAAGTGTCCGGATTTTGTGCCGACGATGACCTGTAGAGAGATTTTGAATACAAACGTCAGTTCGATGCCTCTTTTTTCTTTTTTTCTCTTCCCCTAATCATCACATTCTCCACTGTCCTTGAAATAGTCTAAAGCTTACATGTCGATTTCCTGGCAAGAAGGAGCAGCAGAGAGCATATCCACACTCCATTGTCCTGATGCACTTGTTTGACTTGACATTCCAGATCTTGAGAGAGTCTGTTCATAAAAAGAGAAAAAAAATAGATCAGTAAAAGACGGCTTAGTGACTATGACCAGAGTAACTGAGTAACCTTAAGGCACTCTCGATCGGGTGAGAAGGGGTTAAATGAGACAAAGTATGCCTTCTCCTCTGACTTACTGTTGGAAGCTGAGCAAAGAAGTTCGTCATCTGCACTCAGGGCGACGGCACGAATATCTGATCGATGTCCTGCCAACTCCAAAGTAAAAGTCTTGTCGGGCTCACCTTCCACCTCATCATTCTTGGCTGATGAAGGGTGTGGTGCAGTCCAGACCTCGATCGTGTTGTTGTTCAATGAGGCAATGAGTTGAATCTGACCCGCCTTCTCTGCATCCTTGACCGGCGCAAAATCAAACGACCTGAATTTTGCTCCAGAACGAATGATATGCCAGGCCGTGATTTCGTCTGTCGCCTGGATCGTGTCCTCGGAGGCCTCCTCTGCCACGGCCGCTGCACCCTCAGCATCACCCTTCTTCAAGAGCTGCTGTTGCTTTTCCCTTTGACGCTTCTTTCTGCGAGACATCTTCTTCTTGATCTCTTCAATAGTACGTATCCTGAATAGCTCGATAGACTTGTCTGCAGCTTGGCAGCCCAAGAATTGCTGTGAGAGATGGAATTGAAGCGTCGTGACTCGCTCCTTGGATTGACGAGGGATCGAACCATAGAATGTGATGGCCTTTGGAGTGCCAGGGGTCTGTGTATCGTTCTCATTCTTTGCTTCTTCGTCATCATCCTCTCCTGCCTCGGTTGCCTCCTCGCCGACACCCAATCCACGACGCAAGACTTCGGGATTGATCTTCCACACCTTGATGTCGGGGTCACCGCCTCCGGAAACAAGCATGGTCTCATCACTGTTGATATCGAAATCCCACACCTCGTTCCTGTGAGCGACAAGGGTCTCCATGCAATGCTGGGTGGAAAGATCCCAGAGTTTGATCAATGTATCCTTTGATGCCGAAACAACATAGCTTTCCGTAGCCTGGCCACCCTCAACAAGAGCGGGCTTTGAGAGGAACCGGACAGCCGTGACCTGGTCCTTGTGTCCACGAAGACTATCATTTTTTTTTCCGAGTCCAGGTATGGGAAATGATTAGATCAATTGTTCGTTATGAAAACGAAACTGGAAAGAATAATAATAATGCGCCATTTTCCTTTTCTCTTCTTTTTAGCTTACCGGTAGAGACCCACTTCTGCTTCAACATCCCAGACAATCAGATCCGTGTCCTTAGATCCAGAGACAAGTCGACTTCCAGACTTGTCAAAAGCCAAGGAGGTCACTGCCGATCGATGACCATTGAAGGTGACGACGAGTTCCGAGTTCTTCATGCTCCAGATACGGATCGAGCCGTTGGCGTATCCGACTCCATAGTAATCTCTGCCAGCACAACGAGCGATACATGTCACCTCTGCCTTGTTTTCACTGTCGTGCCATGTTCCAACCTAAGAGAAGATCAGTTCCATCGAAGAGGTACGACGTCAGTATTCGATGATCTGAAAGTATGATAGAGTCCTTGGTGTATATAAATATATAAATATATAAATATATATATTCTTTTTCTTCTTTGGACGAGCCAACATACCAGCTCACCCTTCTTGGGATCCCAAATGCTGACATCCTCAAGCGTAGGACTAACAGCCCATTTTCCTTCTGCATCATAAACAAGGTTGGAATTGCCGCTAGCCACAACACCAAAAGTGGTGCGAGGCACATAACGTTGATATGCCTTGACCATGGTAGTAAGCTATACCGTGGGGAAGCCAATAAATAAAGAGAGAACGCGCCGGATGGATACTTGGTTCTGAGGAGAGAAGGAGGGGGAGTAGGAGTGTTGTCACTGAGAGGTGCTGGTAGTCTCCTGTCTGTTTGGGATGAAGAGAGGGGAGCGACCTTTGAACTGTGTAAATGGTGAAGCAAGAGAGAGAGGTGAAAAAGGATTTCCCTGATGATGTACCAACTCTTCTCTTTTTTTTTTTTCTTTTTCTCGAGATGAAAGGTCAATGAACCAGGCTCAGGTATGGCTTTGCTAGAAGACAGAAAAAAAAAAAAAGTGTGTGTGTGTTGTTGTCAGGCAAGGCTCGAGATCCAAAAGCCACTGTCCAGTCACACTTCTCTGTCCTCCTCTGGGCGAGGCCTCTGGGCTGCAGAGAGAAAGAGACAGAGTCGCGTTTTCTTGGTTGATGCCATCCACTCAAGAGTCCTAGCGTGAATCACCATGGTATGGCCAAAACCCCCCGCTTCCATAAGCTTCAAGCTCTATCCCCAGCTCATACTCTCTCTCTCTCTCTCCCCCCTCCTTCCTAGACATGCATCCTTGTCTCTACCTTTGGGTCCCAGTCCACTCACAGCCTTACATTTCTCCATTGCCTCAAAAACACTCCTCTTCTTCATTGTTCTTTTAGGCCTCCATCGTCCAGTCCCTTTCGGTGCCGTCATCCTACAAGGATCAGCAGTACCAAGGCACATCCTCTCAGCTTGCAAATGACCTTGCAGGTTCCACCACACTCTATGTCGGCAACTTGTCATTCTACACTACTGAGGAGCAGATTTATGAACTCTTTTCCAAATGTGGCGAAATCAAGCGTATCATCATGGGTCTCGATCGCAACCAAAAGACACCCTGCGGCTTTTGCTTTGTTGAGTATGTCTGCGACCTTTTTTTTTTTTATCTTTCTTTTCGCTATTCTCTAAGGATAGCTCATATCCCCATGCCTTGAAACACTACCCTAAACAGTTCCTGTCTACCTTTCTTTCTTTCTTTTTTCTATATGCTCATCACTAGGTATTATCATAATGCTGACGCTCTGGATTGCATGAAATACGTCAACAGCTCCAAACTCGACGAACGCATCATCCGTTCAGATCTCGACCACGGATACAGAGAAGGAAGACAATATGGTCGTGGTCGTAGCGGTGGTCAAGTCCGTGATGAATATCGACAGGAATTTGACCCAGGTCGTGGTGGTTGGGGTCATGTCCGTGCTCGTCAGGAGGCAGAACGTGAGAGAGATCAAAAGGCCAACTATGAAGCTATCACTACTATCCCTGAGGGCGCTAACCAGGATTATAAGGATAGAACAGATGGTAATGCATCCTCTAATTTTCTAGAACTTGTCAAAAGCGATGACGGATTTTTTACTTTGTTTATTTCAAACGTCATTTCAATCTCTAATATTTTTTTCTTTCGTTTCTTCCTCTTTCACTATAGAAATGACACAAAAGAGAGGCAGAGATGATGATGATGATGAGGATGAGCAACAGCGAACAAAGTCTAACCCTCGCTTCAGAGAAGGCGATGAGGACGAGGAGGATGCATAAGACGACTAGCTTTCTGCCTTGGCTTTACCTTGACGTTGAGACTTTTTTTTTCTTCTTCTTTTTTTAGTGTATATAAAGTGTCTGGTCCCATTGGCCCCATTCATAGAAATGGCAACCATTCGTGTATACTTTATTTATTTATTATTTTTGTTTGATCCGCTTCATTTCCTCTATGGGGAGTCATACCATAAACCACACTCTATGGCAGCATGATTTGATCCTCTTAGTATGATACGTTTGATAAAACTCCTACTAGTCAAGTGGCCAGAAAACACAGAGTTCCAGGTGAACGCCCTTGCTGAAAATAATAAAGGGTTTTCTGGTAGTGTCCGAGAGAACGATACTCCCCATTACAAACATATAGAAAAGTTTTGTCCAGTCTGTATTTGTACATGTTTGAAAAATATGTGTGAATCGGCTAGGTTATCTCCCAAGACTCCTAATCCTTCACCTCGTAGCTCAACTTCCCTTCTTTCTTCTTTCTTCTTTATCGGTATTCGCTATCCTATTAAGCAGCTGTCCGCATGGGCGCATGGAAAGGGTTCAAGGGGTTGGCCATTTGTGTTCCTGATCCTGATCCTGTTCCTGGTGCATATCCAGGAGCACTCTCCATCCGACTCGAACTCAACATCCTCTGATCATTCTTGAAAAAGAATTGCATCGTGTACCGTTTCCGATCCACATCCCAATGACTCCAGAGCTTTTCCTCAGCTCGGTCAATCTCTCTTGACTGGACCTTGAAGGAAATGGTCTCATAGGGTTCCGCAGCAATGACCAAATATTGATGTGCCTTGTTCGGTGCCTGCACTTGTTGTTCATAGGCCGACATGAATCGGAACCGTGGCTCGATTTCCTGAGCAATCTCGGGGTAGTCGATCTCAAAGAGAAGTCCCAACTGACGAGAGGCTGGGTCCCGGATCTTGGTGACCGTGTATCCAGGACGACCGATTTTGATCACATTGCGTCGAAAGGTTGGAGCTGTGCCAGCCTTGGCTGCCTGTTGTTGTTGAGCGGTCAGAGGGGTCATGGCATCGGGTCGTTCCATGGCATCCTTGGCAGCTCGACGACCAAGGTTGGTTTGATGTTTCTTTCCTTGAGTATGGGCGAGATAAGAGCCTTCGTTGGTGTGGAGGGTCAGACAAAGCTTACACTCGTACGATCCAAGGTGATTCCGCATAAAGTATGGATCCTTTGCCAAGTCTAGGGGAGAAGGTTGATGTTGTTGTGGTTGTTTTTGTTGGTGTTGTTGTTATTGTTTGAAGAAACACAAATAAAACAAGTAAATCATATACCCATGGTTAGATGCACTATTCCTTTGAGCAGAATCCTAGGCATAAAGAAATCTCTTCCATGATGCCTGACTGATGGAAGCTGACAAGACTTTTTCTCTTTTCTCTCTCTCTCTCTCTCTCTCTCTCTCTCTCTCTCTCTCTCTCTCTCTCTCTCTCTCTCTCTCTCTCTCCTCTTTTTTTTTTTTTTTTTTTTTTCTTCCTTCTTCGTTTCCCTTTTCTCTTTTTTTTTTTTTTTCTTTTTTTTTTTTTTTTTTTTTTTTTTCCTTTAAATGGTCTCGAGCGCCAAACGGCGAAGACGTTCTCTCCTGTCGTTTCCATTGCTCTCGGAGGCGCCTGCGACTCCTGCACTGCCAATCTTGGATCCAACACGGTTCTGTCGATCAACCATTTTTTGTAAATTAGTGTTGTTTGAATGATTCTCCTTGTTTTCTGATGAGTAGAGACCGAGTGCTGTATTCTTCTCTTGAGTAGATTTAGCAAGAAGGAGACATCCAAACTCTGAAAAATAAAAAGAGACTTGATCACATGTAACTGGGCATCTTGCCCAGCTGACTGATGTGATCACGTGTAGACTGTCCTCTTTTTAATAATTTGACTGCTCTGGCGTGGCAGGAACGCGAAGTGGTCTCTCTCTCTCTCTCTCTCTCTCTATCAATCCATCTTCTGGTCAGGACACTAGCTCAAGATAACCTAGCATCATGAGAAAGAACAGTTCTGGAACAGTCTACCGTTGGAATTAGTTCCTCTGTCAAAGGATACCGAGGCTAATATAGCCGTAGAATAAATAATAATAATAACAATAATAATAAAAAAAAAAAGAGCTGTCATCTAGGCGGTCAAAAACACCCTTTGAGAGAACGATAAGAAATAGACGGAGCCTTGGTTGGGGGAAGGAACCTCTCTCCTAGCAAACAAAATGACGGCTGAAAAGGGCCAAAGGAGGAAGAGAGTACTTTACTCTTTATGCTCGATTCTCTCTCTCTCTCTCTCGCTCTCTCTCAAATTCATCACTCTCGCTCTCTCACTCTCTCACTCACACATGACATTTCATTGCTCTTCCCGACCTCTGGGGACAGGTAGAGAAAGCACGAGCGTATAATTTTTTTTTATTATTGTTATTTAAAGAGATTGAGGTTGAGAGTGAGAGAGAGAAGAGTGAGAGTTTAGGAATAAAGAAAAAGAGAAAAAAAAAATAGCACAGGTTTTTCTTTTCTTTCGATCTCTTTCAACAGCTCGGGGATGGATCGAGTACAAGAGCCCGAGCGACAACCTCACTGCTTACTGCTACTTGACTCTGTCCCTGATGTGTTTGAATAGAGCGTGAGCAAAAAGGAAAGAAAAAAAAAAGGAGGAAGAAGAAGAGGAAAAAGAAGAAGAGGAGGAGCTCTTTTTCTGTCGTTTTGTCTGTTTCGTGAGGTGTCTTCTCTTTTTTTTCTTTTTTTTTTCTTTTTTTTTTTTTTTTTAGTCTCTTTTCTTTTTTCGTTTCTTTTATTTTATTTTATTTTTTAATTCTTCCTCTTCTTTCTTTCGTTTTATTTTTTTTTTTTTTTTTTTTTTTTTTTTTTTTTTTTTTTTTTTTTTTTTTTAGGGAGAGGAGTCATGCTCAACTCTTTTTATTAACAGCAAAGAGATCCGTTAACTGTTCCTCTACAGTTCTACAAAGGAAAGTGGAGAAGAGAGAAGGGGGGAGGAAGGGAGAGGTGGGCCTTTTTTTTTTTTTTTTGGTACCATTTTACATGTAGTGGCCAGCTTCGCTGTGCTTGCTGCTGTGGTAAGGTCCAGAGGTCGGCACAGTGTGGTCAAAACCATACTCGTGCGCAGGGTAACCTTGTTGGGGCATGCCTCCGTGGTGATGGTACTGATCATACCCACCACCATAGCCGCCATTACCACCATTGTATTGGTCATACTGGTCATACTGAGGTTCGTATCCGCCAACAACACTTCCTCCACTGCCACCAGTAGGTCGGCTGTCAAAAGGAGAAGCACGGTGACCTCCCATCGGTCCACGAGAGACTGGAGCTGGGGCGTTGACCAGTGGAGAAGAATGCATTGAGGGCGAGGCAGGGCGAGGCTTCTCCCAGCTATTGTCAACATTCAGGTATGATGTACCATCCAGATCCAGGGGCGCATGGCGACGGGCACGACGACGACGCATCATGAAGACCGAGATAAGACCAGCCATCACAGCCACACCAATAATACCGACAGAGATACCGATCGCTGTTCCACTGGGACCCGAACTACCCGAGGGCTTGTCTCCCGCAGTGGCATTGTCATTCGAGATGCTGGGCAGAGTACCGTTGTTTGTGCTCGAAGGACCACCGTTCGTTGAGCTATTGGGGTTGTTGTTGTTGTTATTGTTGTTGTTGTTGTTGTTGTTGTTGTTGCCTGGCTGACTGGGCTGAGCGGGTGGATTGCCTCCAGGCTTGCCCAAGTCGGTCAACGTTCCTGGTGCAATGACTCCTGTGTAGGCTGCATTGTAATCCTGGACAGAAATACCCCAACCCATACACATCGTTTGATGCTTCTGTGGTGGAGGCACTTCAACCTTGTTGCCGCTGTTCCTCTCACATTTGGCACACTGCCAAAGGACTCTTTGCATAGCATCGGAACAGATGCATTTAGCAGCCGCTTGTGGTGGCACGAACTCGCCAGTGATCTCAATTTCCGCTGGACCGAACGTGCCTCCACAACCGCTCATGGCATTGGCATAGGTCTGACAATCGCCACAGAACCCAGTGGGAGGGGGTGCGGCAGTGACCAAGGACGATGACCCAGACAAGAACGAGGTCTGAGAGGAGAAGAGGGTGCTCAGGACGACAAAGCTGCTCAGAATGGACCATGCCATGGATTTGCGAAGTGAAATCGATGGCTGGGAGCGGCGGTCAGCGGTCCCGGTGGACGACGATGAGAGAAAGTGCATGATTTGCTGATCGAAAGGGGACGGTTCAGATGGGGTGCTGCTGCTCTGTTGTCAGACCAATACAAGTAGTAGTTGACACAGGCAAGCAATGGAGAGTAAGAGTAGAAAAAGAACAAAAGGTTGAGTAACGTTGTTGTGTTGCAAGACGTTGTAGCACAGGAAGGTTGTCACAGACGCGTTTGTTGGTTCCAGTCGAAAAAATAAATTAACAGTGTAGGTAGAAAAAAGTCAAAGATTTGGTGTCAAGGTTGAGAAGTGATCGGTGGATGGGTGGGATAGTGTCGATGTGGACAATGTGGATAATGTGGGCGGTAGTGTGCACCATGAAAGGATGGAGCAGCAGCAACAGAGAGAGAGAGAGAGAGAGAGAGAGAGAGAGAAGAGAGAGAGGAGAGGCGGCCAGTGAGACAACAATAATCAGTGTGGTTGTAAAGAGTGTGTATGAGGTGCAAGGAGACGGGAACGAGTAACAGTGAGGGTTGAGCCCAGGTAGGAGAAAGGGGTCCCAAGAGTCGATGTGACGCAAAAAATCAGGTGTGTGTCGCAGAAGGTCAGTCGGTAGGGAGGAGATGGTGATGGCGACGGCGACGACGACAAGAAGGAGAAGAGTATGGACAAGTGGAGGGAAGAGTGGTAAGGAAAATGGAAAGAAGAGAGAGAAAGAGAGAGCAAGAGTAAGCAAAAAGAGAAAGGAAGAGAAAGAGAGGAAAAAGAGAGAAAAGAGAGGAAAGGAGAAAGCAACATGGTTAGCAAGCGGTTCAATATCACGGTATTCTTCACAAGGACGCTTCAGCCAGCGCTGCGCTCGGCAGGCAGGCAGGGCGGGGGCCCAGTTGTAGGGCAGGTATGCTGGTTCCTGAATCGGAGCAAGGCCGTTGTGCAGCCAGAATACTCTGAACTAGTGCAAGACTAAGGCTGGGCCAAGTCATGTACATGGGGGGGGGGAGCTCGGCAAGAGAGTCAAGGGGAGGCAAGCCATGGACGTTCAGGAAAGAGAAGGGGGTGGGGGAAGAGGGTCAAAGGATGTAAGGATACACACCCCAGGGAGACAACCCAAAAAAAACACAGCCTAGTTCATCCACCAAAAGACAGGCAGATGAGCTCCCTTCGGCTCCCAATATCAAGAGAGTACCCGAATCGGGTGGCGGACAAAAAAGGCGAGAGGAGCTGGCTCTTTCGAAGTCATCCATCTCAGCTTGGATGACCCAGCTTCGTCATCATTGTCCTTTTGGACAGGTCGACTACTTTTTTGTTGTTGTTTTTGTTGTTGTTAGGATTAGGATGCTGGCTGACAGGCTTTTTCGTTCTGCTCTGTGCTGTTTCGCGACAGATAGGAAGGGCCCCTTCGGGAGCCTAGCCTAGCCAAGTGAGCTCCCTCACTCTGCCTCTCTTCCTGGTCAAGTTTGGTCTTGTAAAAGTGCGAGCAGACGATTGTGTATGTAGTAGGAGGAAGAGGAAGAAGAAGAGGAGGAGGAGGAAGCAGAGAGTAAAGCGAGAACAGAATAAAAGAAAAAGAAAGAGAGGAGAAAAGAGGAGCAGCATCGCGCTGTGTGCGTGTCTATGTCTATGCGTGTGTGTGTGTGTGTGCTGATGTGTGTCTATGGAGATGTTGCGCTCTGTCCCACTCAGTATTGGCCCCGTTGTTCGTTTTGTTCGTTTGGTCGACTCTGTCGTCCGTTACCTTTTGCAAAAGAATTGTTTGCTCGGGCGTGTCCTCAGTTATTTTTACTCGTTTCCAAGGAGACGCAGCGACAATAGACGGAACGGACAAAGCTGAGCCAGAGTCTGAAAACAAGGAGGCGGCAATTATCGGCTCGTCTCTGTTTCGTTTCGCTGAGGTTGGAGCGGTGCTGCTTCTGACGATTCGGGAGTCTACTGCTGTTGCTGTTGCTGTTGCTGTTGTTATGGGGTGTTGGGCGAGTGTGAGGGTCGTTAGGGATAGGAATAGTGAAGGGATCGATTCAGGAAGTGAAGTGAGGGCGTGAACAAGATGGTGAACAGGGAGAGGTGTGGACGTGGGTGTGGGCTGCTGAGGGAGCGGAAGGGGCTGTGGGGGCGTTGAACGTTGAAGAGCGAGGTGAGAATGCGAAGGAGAGGGAGAAGGGAGGGGAAGAACGAGGAGGAAGGGAGGGGGGAATGGATGGAGGGGGAGAGAGTGAAGAGTGTGAAAGGGCCTGCCGAGGATCCAGACAGGGCAACAGGTACTCGGGGGAACGAGAGTGAGGAAAGGGTGCGGGTGGAGAGAAGAGAAAGAAGAGAAAAAACGAGAGAGTGCCGCGAACGAGAAAAGATCCCCTCCTCCTCTTCCTCCCCCGACCGTCCCCGCCTCGAGCGGCCAAAGCACCGCACATTCACTTGACTGACATGCAAGCCGCCCGGCATGTAGTGAGCACCATACAGGGGCGGAGCAGCAATGGCGCCTATCGTCTTGCGAGAGCTTGTTAGAACGACAGCGCCAGATGGTAGGAAGACCATGAGCCTTTGCTGCCGAGGGCCGATATGCGGTAGACAGCTGTCTGCGGACACCTTGCATTTTGCTCTGACTCAATGTCCTCAATCCTTCCTCTTTCACTTTGTTGAAACAAGCATGCTCATCGCTCGCCCAGGCAAGCCGCGTCCGCCAACGGTATTTGAAAAAAAAAAAAAAAAAAAAAAAGCCAGCCCAAAAACCAAATTCAACTCATCCCAACCACTGGACAAGCGTCAGCCATCGACCTCCTTCTAGCGGGCGTCTGGCCGCTCCTTTTTTGCCCTCATTAATTAGAGACGGACCAGCGCTAATTTTATCATTTCAATCTGCTGCTCTGCGAGGACCCACAGCGATGCCCTGCGCGGGGCTAATTCCAAACTATAATTTGGCCTCATCATCCTCATGTACCTTTTCTAGTTCTCCCCGGCTGCGTGGTGAGGGGTGTACACGGGTTGGCACAGCCTAACATTGTCCAGTTGCGGCGCACTGTTGCACACACACAAACACACTCTTATTCATCTTGTCAACAACACGAGAACATGAAAAAACACAGTTCCACAAATGAGGCCCTTTTCGATCTAAAGTGGGCGTTTACCGTCCAGACCCTTGTGTGCATTCAAGACTGCTGGAGGATCTTTATCATCGGATCTCGTTCTTCCTGCACGAACTGAACATGTTACCGAGAGTTTCCCAAGGTCTCTCTGACCATGACGTCGGGAAAGGGTAGGAGAACAGAAAAAAAAAAAAAAAAAAAAGTAGAAACGCCAAAGGGAACCAGGGGAGGAAGGATCTTGCTCTCAAGGACTTTCGATATCGCGAGGCAAAAACTATGATCCAGGACGTAGTGTTTTTCTCTGGAAGTTCTAAGAGCATTCGACTAGACAAAGCCGGGGAAAAGACGAACCAGGATAGGGGAGAAGAGTTAAGACAAGAAAGAAACGTCCGTTCGTTCCTCGCCGAACCATGGCCCGAAGACGCGTGGCTGCAATGCTCCCCCCCCCCCTCTTCTTCTTGCCCTTGCCCTTCTCTCTTTTCTTTTCTTTTCTTTCTCTCTCCCCTTGCCCTCGCCCCTTCCTCCTCTCCCCCTGTCGCAACCTCCTGGCTCTTTGCGATCCAGCACTTTCCTTCCCTGGGTCAAGTCTTTAGATTTGGGGCAAACAAACAGTGGCACAGTTTCTATGGGAAGGGAGGAATCCTCCGTCTTGTCATATATTATAAATCCATGTCCAGACCCGGGATAAGGCAAGCCGAAAGATGAGATCTTGTGGGAGTGGAGAAACTCTTGTCCAATCGAATACCCATCAGCATACCTGCGCCTCCAGGCCGATATACCTTGAGCAAAACGCGAAGTGAGAGAGACATGCTCTTTCTCTCTCTCTCTCTCTTTCTCTTTCTCTCTCTCTCTAGCCAAATGAGCCCTCTAAAAAAAGCGAGTCCACAAGATTAAAAAAAAAATATTATGGGCGTGCTCACAATCTGTAATAGGTGCTATTCAGGGACGGAGACATGGGGTGTAGGGACCCCAAACATTGCCCATGAGGCATGGACTAATCAAAGGGAGCCTGTTCTCGAACCTTGTCTTGGCTTATTTGTTCTCCCTCTCTTTCTCCTCTCTCTCTCTCTCTCTCTGTCCTTTGTCTGAGACGTAGGCATATTGAGGTTGCAGTGGTGGTGGTACTGTACACTTGGTGTAGGACCTGAATTCTGCCTGTCTTTCCTTCAAGTGGAGAGAGGTCTTTTCTCCCAAAGTTCCAAAAAAAAAAAAATGCCTCTTCAGCCACGCCGATCGTAATCTTCACTTCACTTCGTTCGTTGCTCTCCTTCTCGCTCTCGTTCTCTTTTCTCCTTTCTTACTTGCTCTCTCTTTGTCCAGTTGACCCCAATCTTCACCTTTTTCCTCCAATAGAAGAATGGACTGACAATCTTCTTTTTCTTTCTTTTTTTTTTTTTTTTTTTCCCTTTCAGGATGGATCATTGGGAAAAACGCATAGAGATCATTCCCGTTTCAGGTTGTGGGCGACCATGGTCCCAGACCAGAGTTCAAAACATGTGGTAAGACCTCCTCCTCCCCTTTGTGTTCCAAGACAGCTGTGCCTTGTGCCTGTGCTTTCCGTCTTTTCTATTAATTTTTTCTCTCTTTCTTTTGTTTTTTGTTTTTTTTTTTTCATTTCCTCTTTCTTGCGGGAGCATTTTTAAAAAAAGTGTCGCTTGATGGGGAGAAGTGGAGTGGAGTGAGTGTCCCGTTTATTGGGTTCCGGCAGGGTGAAAGTCTATTACGGTTCTTTTGCCAGTGGAGCTACATACGAGTGCCATTTTTTTTTTTTTTCTTTTTTTTTTTTTTTTTTTTTGGTCGTTAATTGTTTCTCTGCCATCCTGGTCCAGCACTCTAGTAAATCATGGTTGCTCCTCCAGTCTAAGTATGGGAGATAGACATGAATATAGATGTTTATAAAAAAAAAAAAAAAAAGTTAGTTTGAATTCGACTCTTTTGAAGAAGAAAAAAATAAGGATTATCCCTTCCTCTCCCCTATGCAATTACACGAGACATATCAAGAAATTGATAGGGAAAGGAAAGAAATGATAAACTGGAGAGCTCCTCAACCCTCTTCTCCCCTCTTTCTTGCTCCAGTCTTCCTGTCTCCAGCAAAACAGCTCTCTCCCTCCCCAACAAATCAAACATAAGTCATCCCTCAAAGTCGAACAGTATCATTATAGTTCCTCTATCCCGGATCTCGGCTGAAAGACCTCTTAAACCCATCTCAAAGAAAAGTAGGAAATCATCGGAAAAATGAGGAAGATCGGGAATACAAGGAAGCTCGGAGAGGGAGGGAGGGAAGGGGGGTTATCATTACCTCGACTGCCTCAATCTCAACCTCGGTCAATTGAGGACGACGGTAGCGCAAGGGAAGTCGTGCAAAGTCAAGGTCTCTCCTGTCTGCTCCATGTGTGGTTGGTTTTGATGAGGATGCGGGTGTGGCCTTTGTGGGTGAAGCAGCTTTAAGAGGGTATTCGGCATCCTTGGGAGCAGCTGGGTGACGGGACACAGGGTGGTGGGCTATACGAAGTTCAAAGAAGCACACGAAAGAGGTATTTCGCCCAGGTCAGTTTTCTTTTTTTTCTTTTTTTCTTTGACAAGTATTGGCTAAAGAAGTCCTTCAGTCTCTCATCCAAGGTAATGCAGGGGATGCAGTTCTCCTTGGTCAGGCCGATTTCTACGCGCCTTTGCCTCTGTCCTGTAGAGCGTGTTGTGGATCTTTTCTGCAAAGCACTTGATAAATACAGCACGAGCAGAATAAGGGAGTGGAGCTCTTTTTTCTTCTCCTTCTTCTTCTGGTCAGGCTTTTTTTAGTTGCCATGCTGCGTTACCGCTCTTGCAAGATGGACTAGCATGTAGGCCTTCCTCTCTGCGTCAACATTGATTACAAGGCTTGTCTAATGCCTCTTTTTTTTTTTTTTTTTTTTTTTAGTGCCACATCCGTGCATCGGCCTCCCTTGGTTATTGAGTGATCAACGCGTTCCATTTGACTCTGTTGGGTCCCAGTCAACGGCTGCATGAAGAGCTTTGCTACATCCTGAATCGAGCGATGAGTTGAAATCCGCTCCACTCTTTGATGTTTTTTTTTTATCCTGCCATTTTCTCCCTCTCTTGTTTTTTTTTTTTTTTTTTTTTTTAGGCCTTCGTCTACGGACTAGCAGTACCTTCTTTGAGGGCACTGCGAGGGCCGAGAAACTTGATGAGAGGCGTGCGAACGGCAGCGAGACGAACGGTCGAGGGAATCATGGTGCTTGAGTAAGAGACTTGACAGGACGAGGAGGAAGTGTGTGGGAATGAGTCATGACATCGGGCGTTGATTCGGGTGATGCCCCATATTCGCCCGAGAAGTAACGTGACGAAGTAGAAAAAAAAAATCAAAGCGTCGATCTCCGTTAAAGTGTCCCGCCTGACGAAGGTTGTTCAGCTCACACCCCTACAAACTTTGGACATGTCTTTGCAAAGGATTCTCATCCAATGGCATTTTATCCAATGAAAGAGACTCTTTGCCATCTTTTTTTTTTATTTATTACAATACTTGTACATTTTAAATGAGTCCCTGGCGCTTGAGATCCTCGTACGTCTTCTTGTTGAATACGTTTCCTTCGCTATCCTCAAACTCTTCGATCTGATCCCGCTTCGATCCCTCTGGCTTCGAACCTTTGAGTTTCTTCGATACTGGATTTATGAAAGAATGAAAGATAAAGCAGGGAGTATAGAGTACAGAATGAGTTTCGTGATGTTCTCTTGCTTTACCTCTTCCATGACCTCTTCAGAAAAAAACTTACGTGCAAGTGCATCCTCAATACGGACAATCTCGTGGAACTGCCTTGTGTTCGGGATACCAAGACACCGCATACCATGGGCATGGCGCCATTCCTGAAAGTGCTTGTCAAAGGCTTTGCGGCCCTTGTACACATAGTTTCCACAGATCTCGCAAGAATATTCAACGCCAAGGCCGTGCAGCTTGTACAACCAGTATGGGATTGGCTTGCCATCCCATCCTAGTGGCAGCTTCAATGGGTTGTAAACCTTTTCCTCGTCTTCCGAATCAGACTCTTCCAATTCGATTTGATCCGCCTCCAATTCGAGCTAAACAAGATAGGAGAAGATCAGTAAAGAAGACAAACGAAAAAAAAAACTCCCAAATTGGTTGCCTGTCATCCACAAGACTAGTACCCAAAATACCTTCCTCCCCCCCCCCCATTCAACTTACATCACGCTCCCTTCCTGTCAGAGTCTGTTGTCGCTCAACATTCTCTCGGGTATCCTCAATCTGTTGTCTCAGCGTTTCAGCATACTCCTTGATCAAATACTCGGACCATGCCATCTTGCGCTCAGGGTTGGTTTTCTCTGCCTCTTCCAATGCCTTGGATCGAAGCTCTGCCACTGAGGCAGAAGCTCCCTCAGCAGCTACACCGCTCGCTCCTCCATTCTCTGCAGCCAACTGAGCTGCAGCCTTGATATGTTTTTTACTCGTCAAATGTGCATTATAGACCGTATCCTTGGTGTATTGTTTCTTACAAGCGATACAGAACAGATCCATGGACGGAGCATCTTCCTGAGCCACCTTGGGCCATCCTGGAAGTTCACCCTGAACAAACTTTGTCTCAAACTCCTTTTGTCCATCTCGTTTGATTTCCTCGATGTTGGTCAAAGGCTTGACCCTGCTAATGAATCCTTCGAGGTATGAGCGCAGGCTGTCAAGATATCTAGAAGAAAAAAAAAAGTGAATCACGCAAAGGGCTGTTAATAACTCGTGTATTTACTAGACTGTAATACCCTTTCCATTTTGGGAAAGAGAAAGAGAGATCGGGATCATGAACAAGAGTGCTTTTGGTACATACTTTTGATAGGTTGCATTCTTCTTCTTCTTGTCAATCTCATCGAAATGTGTGAAATCGGTCAAATAGCCGAGATAATTGGTTCCTTTCAGGTTCGTCAAGTTCATGTACAGATCATGGACCTCATGCAAATCCAGGTATCGACCACCGGCTTCCTCGCCCGAGAACATGTCTTCCAACGCCTGAATCTGGGTCTCGGTTGGTTTTTGATCCATGAATTCCAGCTCCATGGGCTCGACTTCCTCATTGGGGAATCGATGATGGTGACTCTTGATCTTCTTTAGTCGGCTATAGAATTCACTAAACTCATTGGCGCCAGAGAGTGCATCCATTTCTTTCTTTCGGGTCCTTTGAAAATTTGGATGAGGTTGAGAAGGAAGATAAGCAAAAGAAATATTGACCCGAGTGGTTAATCATCTTAAATACTCAAAGAAGAATAATAATATCAGAAGTTTTTTTTTTTTTTTTTTTTTTTTTTTTTTCTTTTTTTTTTTCTTAGCCGACCTACCCATCGTCGTCCTTGTAGATAGTGGAAAGCTCGTTGCTGTTGGATGTGATCCTGTCCATAAACCCATTCACTGCATGTTCCTGAAGAAGGCGATCTTTGAGCTTAAAAAAAAAAAAAAAAAAGAGTAAATAGACCCATGGAAAAGAATGTTAGTCGACTGTTAAAAAAAAAAAAAAAAAAAACACTATTCTCTGGAATCATATCGCGTCGTGTACTGAGAAACAGGTGCCATGTCTCTTCAAACATACTGTTTTGGGATTTTCCATAAACTGGGCGACGATTGCTTGTTCAAGGCGATCAATCTCCTCATGGAGACGTCTCTGAGTTTCTAGAGAAATGAGCCATTGGAGACCAAAGAGGAGGACAAAAGAAATCCATGTCAGAGTCGAGGAGGTGGATGATACTCTTCCAGTCATGTCTTCTCATCCAATGCTTGGCTTTCTTTTTTTGCTCTTCAATAAATAGAATGAACTTCCTGGATAAAGGGATCGTACCGAGCACACTGTCCATGGTTCGCTTCTTGTGTCGAGGTCTAATAAATCGTTCGAGAAGGAGGATGGATGCTGGATCACCCTGCAGGAGCTCTGAAATAACTACCACTTCTGTGATACCAACTAACGCCAAACAAGGTTTCGTCATCTATAAATCCTGATTGGATTTAAACAAAGACTTCAAAGTACCAGATACCGGACACCAAAGAGTCCATGAATGGATACCCTAGCCTGACTGCTTGACTCAGCAAACTCAGCACCACCCAAGAGCATTACTTTTCTTTTCTTTTTTTTCTTATTTCTTTTTTTTTTTAGAGAGAAAGTGAGAGAAAGTGAGAGAAAGTGAATAGTCGAGTGCCTCTTGAAAAGACACGCAAGAAAGTGTTGGAGGCGTCCCGCATTCCAAAGGGTTTTGCCCAAAGGTCCTTTCTTTTATTTTTAATAGCATTCAGAATGACCATTGTCGCTGTGGTATTTGCAGCAAAGAGGGCCTCTATTTAAAAATTATTTTTTTTAAAAAAAAAAAAAAAAAAAAAATGGTGCTGGTCTAGTTCTCATCCTCGGTATTCGCATCCTCGACATCTGCATCCTTGTTACAAAGCTCGAGCTTGAACTGAAGTTCCTCCAACATAGCCTCGGCAGCTATAACAAAAAAAAAAAAATGGTGAGCTAGGCATGAAATATGACTTCTATCTACAGACTAAAAGGTCCCATGTAAATTCAGATACATACCATCCGTTCCAAAGTAATGGCTCCTATCGGGGCTCGTATCGAGCATCGAGAGAGTCTAGTCATGAAAAAGAGTCTAATGTGAATATCAAACATACAAAATAGACTCGGGTCTATACATCCTTCAACCAAGAAAGAGCATCTCTCTTCTCTAACCCCTTACCATGCTAAAGAAATCCATGAACCGGACATTGGCCAACAACATCACTTCCTCTGCAATCTGATTCCAGTACCGAAGTCGGTAGATCGTACGCCAGTCATGACTTAGGAAAGGGTCTGCGGGCTGTGTCTCTGGATAGGCAAGCATGCCCACCCACGCCAATTTGATTCCCTTGAGCGGCGATCGTCTTTTCTCTGTCAGCTCACGCTTATCGATATGATCTAAAGAGCGCTTTTGGGGTGGTTCATATCGACCGTTGGACCGAGTACCCTGCTTTGTAGAAACACTGGATCGATGTCGTTGTGAGCTACGGACTTTTGTCTTTTCCATACGTTGGTTCGTCCTAGAGGCGCTGTCTTCATTAATAAGGTCCATGTATCTTGACGCAGCGGTTGGTCCATTAGATTGCGGAACTCGACTACTCTTGGATGACATCGTATTGGTACTTGATTGCCTTCTGTTACCCTTTGTACTCGGAGATCTGGTGTCTTGTTGTTCTTTCTCGGAGTCGTTGTCTTCTTTGATCTTTTGACGCAATATAGACCTAGTGATGCCCTTTTTCATGGAATCATGGATACCCGAGTATTTGCTCTGCCGAGTCATCCCTCCTGAAGGACGCCTTCCACCAGTACGACGGCCGCCACTCCCTTTCCTCGTGTCGCTCTCGCCATTGCCTGAGATTGGATAATAGGACGGTGGGCGTTGGCTCTCTAATCGTTCACCTTTCTTCGTTTCGTCATTCCAATAAACATCCTTGTTTGACTCTTCTTTGACCTGGTCCCCTTCGTTTCTTTGGATTTCTCGTTCCAGCCCCAGCTCGTCCTCATCGTCATTATCCTCGCCATCTTCATCGTTGTCATCATTGTCATCATTGTCATCGTCCTCATCATTCTCGGATATGACCTCGTATTCTTCATCAATATATCGGCCATCCGAGTCATCGTCCTCGTCCTCGAGATCTTGCATATCACGAGCTTGTTGCTTGATCGATTGAACAATCTCTTCCAACTTGTGATGATACTTGGCTGTAGACCAGAGGTGATCCAAAAACTTTGTACCCGTGGCCCAATGACCCATATTGGCGACCAAGACATCTGGCTTCCCTGTCAATTGCCGAAAAAGTGGATCGTGTTGGTATTTCAAGACAGTCGATCCAAATTTCTCTTCGAACCGATCGGATGACGGACTCGCTAGTAATTCGGTAAGAAATAATAGTGTTCGTATTCAGGGCCATACTGGATATTCCTTAATATGAAAAAGAAAGGAAAAAATAGAAGAAAAAAAAATAGTACCAACAATTAGCTTTTTACTTACTTGACGTTTGAAGTGCTTCGGTTCCATTCAGACGTCGAAGAATGTGCTCGAGAGCGACACGAAGTTGAGTATCTCCTTGGAACAGGATCTTTTCTCCAGACTTTTTCTTGAGAACACACTGAAGATCCAACGGTTTCTCAAGTCGGCAGCCGAGAGGCGTCCAAGTATAGTTGGCTTGACGCCAGCTTTCTTTATCCGATGGGTGTGCAGGGAGCCATGCTCCTTGGATAGGCAAAAGTCGGGAACAGAGAGGTAGGTCTTCTGTCGGTGGGACGTTCAGCTCTGCATCTGACTTTGTTGAAGAAAGGCCAAGACGGTGACGAAGCCGTATGGATCCACTCACGCCCAATCTGATGTCCTCTTCCGATGCTTCTAGAGTGCTTTCGGACATGGGCGCCTGTGGGAACCGAGGCGGAGCTGTTCGAGAGGGACAGCCTCTACAAACCTCAATAGGGACGGACGAAAGAACCTTTTGTCTTTTCAGGATTGGCCATTCGTTCTTTTCCTCGAGGACCGCACCAAAGTTGTCGTAGAGGTGAGTAATGTCAAGCTTGAGTTTGCCTGGACTGGAGATGTGAAAGGGAAACACATAAAGACATTGTCCTGCATGATACCAATCTGGCGGGGCAAGCTTCTCGGCTCCACTAAAGACCACATAGAAAGAGTCTGGGCCTGAGAATTGTCGGTGGAAGGCTTCATGCGTGGCGTTGTTCATGATTGGGTACAAGAGGTTGGCTTCTTTGCATAGGGCCTGTGTGTGATCGTAGGGTTTGGCGTGACATGCAGGTGAGTTCACATTTTGATACTTTTACGTCCGATAACTGTTTCCACCGTCTAAGCTCGCTCTCTCTCTTTTTTTCCACTTACCCTATCTCTGCGTCGCACTCGCACAAGTCCTTCGTTACAGACATAGGGAGAAAAGCAAATGTCTGCCGAAAAGTCTGGATGCTCGGACGGAAGGGGGGTACACTCGTTTGGGTCCAGGAGAAGGAGCTTTTGTCGATCATAGGAATGAAAACGTGGGCAAAGCGGCTTCTCAAGATGGTCCAGCATCTGAGAATAGGCCACTGGTCGAGAGAAGTACCCTATCGGGGAAAGGTTGGAGGACGATAGTCCTGGTGTATACATCCAGAATAAAAAGGCCGCTGCCGCATAGGCGGCACATCGTCTCTTTGAGCGTGGGCGACAAAAAAGACCCCATGCCATGCTGCTGTGTTTTCGTCGATGCGTACAAACCGAGGCTCGGCGGTGACAAGGGGTTGTGCTTTGGACAGGGGAGGGGGGAGAACCTTCCGGAAAGAAGAAAAGGTCTTTTGGAAGGGTCCAAAGCGTCGTCAACCGTCAAGGTGGCCTGCTATTAATGTCGACGACCAGCGACGTGGGGGTAAAACGGAATAAGCACCTCACCTTTTACTCTTCCTATTCTGAGAGAGGAGAACCGAAGTGAGTTGGAATCGAGTCTCGTCCGCGCTGTTTCAAAGCTTTTCTTTTTACCCCATGGTAGAGACGAGCGTATCTTTGTGGGGGAGATAGGATAAGCACGCTTTTCAGACATGAATCGCGGAGCTACAGCTAGCTACTGCAAGCTACTGCAGACTAACAGTAGTGTGATAGGAGAGGAGACACGCTGCCGGTGTGGGTCCCTGGCATGAATGCTACTCCATTAGAGAGAATGCTGTAAGATGGAAGCTCCTCATCCATCCCATGGTATTCTTGAGGTCCTCTTTCCCACCACTCATAGGCCAGGATGTGGTCTGTACGCTCCCCAATGGCCTCATTTTCTCTGTACGTGCCGTGCCCTTTGGCGGTTGTGAGTGGAGGAATGTCTAAGCAGGGCTTTGCGTCTTTTAGTGCGAAAAAGCAAGCCCAAAAGCAGCCTGCACTCACTCACTCTCTCCCTCCCCCCCAAATGAGAATCGCGCCATTCCAGGAGTTGGATTAAGGACCCGGAACATTTCCTCAACTATGTTCTCTGTTGATTCATCCACTTTGAGCGTGTCGGTGGTTTTGGTGGGCGACAGGGCTAATTCAGACTTGGGGCAGAGGGATGATTAAAGTGGTCCGTTGACCTGGGTCCTTGCACGTGATTGAACACGACCTTGTCTGGCTCCCTTTCCTTCTTAAACGGCGCCTCATGTTCTTCCCGTGGTGTTTTTGCATCTTTTTCATCACCTCACCTTCCATTCCCAACACAACCACCCTTCTTTCTTAATCCGAGCCACTCAAGCAAGACATCATGGGCGTTACTAAGACCACAATTGAAAACGGCGACGGAATTAACTTCCCCAAGATCGGTGACACCGTTCACATTCACTGTAAGTAGCTCTTTCCTTCCTACCCATGCCCACCACCTCAGTGCTTTCACGTCATCAAAACGCGATCAGCACAAGAAAACACGATCCATTGGACAAGGCCTTTCACAGCTAACACTGGAGATCGTTTCTTTTTTTACTTTTACTATTACTAGACGTCGGCACTGTAAGGATTAGAGAGATTCTTTTTATCAAGCTCCTTTTATTCTTGCTTCAGGGTCGTTGCGAGTAGTTATCGACGAGACGTCTAATGGGCTCCCACCGTTTGACCTTTTTGTTTTCCACAATAGCTTAAGAATGGCGGCAAGAAGTTCGACTCTTCGGTCGATCGTGGCGAGCCATTCGTCACTGCCATCGGTGTTGGCAGAGTGATCCGCGGCTGGGAAGAGGGTAAGGAATAAAGAGTGCCTGACGCTGGGAATGGAAGGGATTGCACAAGATCTATCAATCTGAGCTGATCCGTTTTTTTTTTTTCCTTTTCTTTTTTCCTTCCAATATCAATAGGGGTCCCTCTTCTGTCCGTCGGCGAGAAGGCTATCCTCGATATCTCCTCAGACTTTGGCTACGGTCCCCGTGGAGCCGGCGCTGTGATTCCTCCCAATGCCGACTTGCTTTTCGAGGTTACTCTCCTCAAGATCGACCGTGCTTAGGATTAAGCGATCTCTCTTTCTCTCTCTTTCTCTTCTACTCTCCTCCTTCCATCACTCTCTGTCTATCGTATCTATCAGACTTTTTGACAAGTGTACAGCATAAAATTCTGTTCTAGGACCAAGTTGGTCATATAAGTGTGTGGTGTTTGCGTATGTGTAAAAAGGAATGGGGCTCGGGATAGACTACGTCAGGACTCTGCATTCGTCAGCAGAAAACTGCTCTCGGCCATGTCGCCACCCAAGGTTTAAAGTGCGCCAATAAGCTGTGGATTGAGTGAATGCACTGTTGGACAAAGAACAGGGAGGAGGCCTGTATGTTCAAAAGAACCATTCTCCCTTTTTTTCTCTCTCTCTCTCTCTCTCTTGGCTTTTGGAGCAACAGAGTTGTACGTCAGAAGAATAGTGGTCTGCTCACGAATGTACGTGCCTCTCAAAAGAAAGACGCAGCCCATCCATCGAGGCAGGCAGGAGTGCAGTATGAGACGAGCTGGTCTGTTTCGTGTCATTGTATTCTCTGGTGGGGAGGAAGAGGAAGGATCTTAGTGTGTTGAGAGCTACTGAGGCACCCTCCTCCCCTCCGAGACACGAAAGCCTGGGCCCCTTCTCTCTTCACCCTGCAAACAGAAAGAAAAGAAGACAAAAAGGGGGACAAGAGCCAGTATGTATCAAAGAGCAGAAAGCTAGATGAGGCAAAATGAGAGATATGCACAAGGACATGGTGGACAGGAATGGCTGAGGAACACTCAATGCTGCTTGCGCCACCAGTCTCTATTTTGCTATTTGCGGTTGGGCAGAGGAAGAGGAGGAGGAGAAAGGAAACGCGCGTCACAGCAGGGGAAGAGAAAGTGGAAAGTCCTGTTAAGCTAGGCCCAGATATGGTTTCTGTCGCCACCACTAGGCTCTCTCCAATGAGAGGAGAGCGCCGTTCTGTCTGTAGGCACCTCAACACATATACACTCCTCTTTCTCACTTTGTCACTTCATCTTTTTTTTTTGTTATTCATCGCTCATTGCTTCTGTTCTCATCTCGCTCACTCTTCTCTCTTTTTCTTCTTCTTCTTTCTCCTCTCTCTCTCCCTCTTTCTTCTTCTCTCTTTTTTCTTCTCTCACCTCATTGCTCCACTGCAACAGCGCTTATTCATCGCCCATCACCTCCCTCTCCGACATCACCAGAGCAGGTTCTCGTTTACTCACTAGCCTATCTGCGCGCCCCTCCTGTCCCTCCTGCCCCTCCTGCCCCTTCTTTTGATTCTGCGGATTCTGCGACACTACCTCTGCTAGTATCTCTTTACTCATATTTCGAGTTCCTATCAAGTCCATTTCAAGCCGTCGATCCTCTGAACTTTTTCTCTCTCTATCCATCTCTAATACTATGGCTGGCACGGTGCTACTTCTCGCCATCATCGGCTCCTTTGTTGTCCTGTCGATCCTATTCTGTGTAGTATGGATGCGCCGTGACCAACGCAGTGCCGATCCATCGTTCTGGAAGAAAGCCATTGCTGCCGATAGGGAACAACAGCAGCGTGAAAGGGGCCATACTTCTCCCGTGTAGGGATTCTCTATCCATGATTAATTACTTTGTTATCCCCTCTTCTATTCACTCTTCAATTCCAACCTTCAAACAACTCTCTGACATTTGGGCAATGGTTTCAACATTGCCCAGTAAATTATACCCGCAAGCATATATTTTTTTTTCCACACATTTCGTTTTTTTTTTTTATTATTATTATTATTATCTGATTTCGTATCATCACTCCCCTTCCACCCCCACCCCCCGCCTCCTCAAAGGGGAAGAGGAACGAGTGGAAAATACTCACCCAAGCATGGTTACCCGGTTTACTTTGTCGCAGAGTGAAGTTATAGTCCGTCCTGTGCCTTTTTCAATGGCCTTTCTTACCTCATCCAATACAACTAATAAAAAAAAATAACAAACAATAAAAAGAAGAAAAGGAAAAAAAAAAAAAAATAGCAAGAGTAAGCAATTTTGAGAGACTAGGATGGTTGTTTGTCGCAGTCTTTCTTTGCTCAGCCCTCAACGTGCCTTGTCCAGAGATAAATTTTCGTCCAACTGCCGCGAGACAGTAGGAGAAAGAGGAGACTTGGGACCAGGGCATTCCATGGTCTAGTCATTCAAGGACAGGCAAGAAAAGTCAACATACCGCAATCTCCTCTCGAATTTCCCATTCCACAAGAAAACTGCGATTTCTCTCTCTCTCTCTCTCTCTCTCTCTCCCTTCTGTGACAAAAAAGAAAAAAAAATCCTTCTCCAGGCTATTCATATCTATGATGGGTACAATGTGTCCACTACTTGTGCTCTCCTCGTATCTCCACAAGTCGTTAATGACCTTTTGAAAACGATGACCCAGAGCCGTAGACCCAGAGCCGTAGAGGAGAGGGGTACAAGAACGGTACATTACATCTTTACAGGAAACATGGACAGTGGTTGGTTATCGTCGTCATTCCTTTCTCTCTTTTTTTTTCTTTTTTTTTTGCGCTACAGAGTGAGAGGAGAGACATGTTGGTTGGTGTGGTTTGCGCATTAATGCAAATGAAGCTTATTGTCCTCACCTATTATTGAGTTCACATTCCCTCTCGACCCTCTCTACCAGAATAGTCCCAGAAAAAGAAACATTTCTAGGTTCTCTCAGGCGGTGAAAGATAGAAAGTATGGCCCACAGCCTTAGCAAAGGCAACACCAAGGAACCGTGAGAGAAAGAGAAAGAGAAAGAGAAAGAGAGAGAGAGAGTGGCTTGAGACACAGGCACGGCGTCTGAACCTGCGCGGTCGCTCAAATTCAATGGCGATCTCACACAGGCCTTGGTTCCACTTAATGTCGGGCCAGCCAAGTCCGTGTTAGGCCCAGCTAATAACTCAACTCATTCCTACTTGCAGTCAGCTTGCATCTTTTTATTATTATTATTTTTTTTTCCTAATCTCTATTGCATATTTTTTTCCCCCCCTTTCTTTCGTTCTCCTTCTGGGCTGGTTGATGGCGAATGATGGCGACTGTAGAGATTATTATATCACAGGGGTAATTGCTTTTCTCACTTTTTATCAGCCAGGCTTTAATCATACTTGGCACTCCGAGAACCTCTTACGCCTCTCTCTCTCTCTCTCTCTCTCTCTCTCTCTCTCTCTCTTTCTCTTTTGTTCTTCTTTATTTCTTTCTTTCTTTTATTACTCGCTCGATGGAACAAAGAGCATCCGAGAGACAAGATCTTCTCTCTCCCTTTCTCTTGTTCATTGAGATTGCCTCATCGTTTCGCCCTTTTTCCTTTTTCTTCATGGGGAAACCCAAAAGAAATATATAAAAAAGAAACCAAATCGACAAATGAGATAATGACCATGTGTCAAACTAAGGTCTGTCTACATGCTAGGGTCAAATGCTACTTCCTTCTCCCTCCTCTCTAGAGAAATACGTATATTTTTTTTTCTCTCTCTCTTTTTACTGTTGTTTATTCGCATAGATCATCTGCGCTTTGGCTCCGACAAGCATTGGGGCCCGCCTTCCATAACCTTCTTTTTAAAATACATTTATTTTTGGCTTTGTTTTTTTTCTTCTCTCTCTCTCATGAAAGGAGGAGAACTGCATAAATATTTAACTTTGTAGATCTCGGTTGTGGAGGAAGAAGGGAGAGGGGGAGGGAGGGCTATGCAGGCAAGTCGGGCTCAAACTTGGTGGATTATCTAGAAGGAAAAAGAGAGAACCAAAAAAAAAAAAAAAAGTGCTGTATCGCACAACTTCCATTAGGGGCGAGCACCAAGCGGGGGACGATCCTTGGCCAAAAACACAATTAAAAGAAGAAGAAGAAAAAAAAGGATGATGGTGAAGATGATGATAACTAACCACCTATAACTTTGACCCTTGAAAGGCGCTCGAAAGTCGAACTTTCCTTCTTTGAACTCTCTGAACTCTCCGAACTTTTTTTGCCTATGAGACTGAATGATAGGCGTGCTTTTTTTCTTTTGAAACTCATAAAAAAAAAAAAAAAAAAAAAAAAAAAAAAAGAGAAAGAAAAAATTATCCTCCTAGGAGCCCACCCTTCCTCTTCCCCGATGCTTGTCATGACACTGCTTGGTAATCGTATATATAAAAACAACAATGCCAAAGAGGGGGGAGAGGAACCAGCATTTGCGGTTTGCATGACGGAGACGACCGGAGTCGCCAAAGGGAATGTCGGAGCTTGGGGGCCCAAGTTTCAGAAAAAAAAATAAAGAAAGTCCTCTCTTCTCCTTGGAGAAAAGAGAATGTCTGTCTCTCTATTCACTTCAAGGGCACAGGACTGGTGGGCTGGTGCATGACGACAGAATGAAGGTGGTACGTGCTGTGATAAAAGTTATGCGAATTACCGGTACTCATTTTTTTTTTTTTTTTTTTAAAAAAAAAAAAGGTACATGGGTATGACGGCTCTCGCTGTTTCCTCGTAGGAATGCGCTGGATATTGTACCTCCGTTTCCTTGGCCAACAATTGTGTGCGGTGTGACAAAGCATAGGGATCTAGGCTCCTATTTTCTTTTTTTATTTTTGATTCTAGATCTCGAGAATGCCACTACTCCTGCTTCCTAGGCGCATGCATACTCAACCATTTAGCGGCCGCCTCCATATCTGTCCGCTCGACTTCAAGAGCCTTGATACACCACTCGATCCCAAACCGTCCTTGCATGTCCTCAGCCAAGACCTCCACCAAAACATTTTTCCTCGTGGTCGACTCATCGACACAGAGCCAGAGTTTTTGTTTAATCACATCATCCCCCGTGGCTCCGATCCTGGCCTCCTTCAAGATAATCATCATCTCCGACGCAGCCGCCGTCGCATCCAGGGGTGCCTGTGCCTGAGCACCGGCCGCGGCTCCGCTTCTAAAGGTCGCACATTTCTGATTCCGGCACCACTGGTTCCCACAACCCGTCATTAACTGGGAATGGTATTTCCTGGCCAAACGCTGAATCAGTTTCTGATGCTTTGGGTCCTCGGTCGAGATCCAAAATGGACCAAAACAAATTTGACAGAGTCCCAAGACGTTATTATTGTGTCCACCAGGTCCTGATGGGCTGTTGGATTTGATCCGCCGACAGGTTTGATTGGAGCATAAGAGAGGGGTTGGTTGAGTTTGTCGTTGATATTCGTGGTTTTGCATATGGACTTGAACCTCCTTGAGTTTTACTTTTTGGGAACAACGTTGACACTCGATTGTTCGACCACCGCAATTGGCTTCATGTGATTGTAATCCTCGAATTCGGTCGCGTGCATCTCCTGCTGGACCCCCTTGTTGGACATAGGTATGACAGAATCTACAGAGGATATATCGATCGGAACAAATAGTACGACGATGTTGTGCTAGTTCGACCAGGCTGGCAGTTTCGTAGCGTTCGCACGTACATTGATACCAGCCATGATAAATCTCCATATGCTTTTCCATTTCCGAAATGTGTCCATGCTAATGTGATATTAGAAAGGAGGGGGTGGGGGGAAGTGTTAGGGATCGTAAAAAGTCTTGTTTGTTATTGGACAAAAAGAGACTTGGGTACAAATCAACATTCTTCTCTCCAGGGATTCTTACCATGTCACAGTGATCACAATGGAAATGGTTCCGGAGTTCTTCCCGCATCATAATCTCGCCACAGCGATCACACTTGGTATTGTTCCGCAAACAAAAGTTACTATGGAGCATCATGGTCCGTTCAGGAATCCATGCACCACAGTTGCTGCAGGGCTGATACCCAGGAGCCCCTTCATTCGGCTGTTGCTGCGGAGCAGTGGTAGAACTCGAGGTCGAATTATTGGCTAGAGATTCATTACTGTCGTGATACTGTACAAGGATGTTGAAAGCGACCTGTTGTTTCGAGTTGGAGGAGGAAGAGGAGGATCCTGAACGGCGTCCGTAGATGGCAAGGTGAAGTTGGTGGGAATCATTATCTCGATTACTGTAATCCTGATCTGAGGCCGGAATATAAATCCTACGAGGACCGAGCGACTCAAAGTTGGCCCAAACATGATCCTGGAGTGTAACTGGAGACTTGGTCGAGACCAAGACGTCTAGAGTATATTTGTCGAGTCTGCGTTAATATCCTTTGCACTGACAGGGCAACATCAAAGCCCAAGAAAAGAAAAGAAAAGAAAAGAAAAGAAAAGAACTTACCCAAATCAGCAGGTTCCTGAACATTGACCAACACTTCGATGCCCGAGCTTCTGTTTAGGACGTCAACATGGTACCGTTGATAGGACTCGACATCGACCGAGCCTTGAGTCTCAACGCCAATCTTGAGCATTTGATCCCGTTTCGCCCGTTCACGCTGCATTGCCTCGGAATCAAATCCTTCTAGGGGTTCAATATCGACGACCAGATCCGTGTCCGTGATACAAATGGCTTGTGCACCGCCCTCAACCGTTGGTTTGACCTGATCGATCACGAATTGATATTCCTTTCCTTGTTGATCCACTGTCAGGATCTCACCTTCGGTCAGAGTCGTATAATGGGTTCTGAGAAAGGCCTCAAACACGGCTCGGAAATCAGTAATGTCAAGATAATCGTGGGACAGTGGACGAAACTTGGAGTACGTTCCCCTGTCCAAATGTTGAAATTGAATCAACACCGAGTCCCCTTCTGAAAGCTCCAAGGATTCGAGCATAGGACGTGGAAGGTGAACGAGTCCATCTTCAGCAGAGAATTCCTTGACACCACCATGGATTAGTCGACGGTTGGAGGGGTTCTTTAGTTGAAAGGTAAGTGGAGAGGGAAGCTGTTGATGTTTTTCAAGAGCGGCCTGACGGGATCGGACGAGTTCTTCGTATGGGTTGGGTCCCCAACTTGCTGGGTCATAATCGAGATGGGCTTGGGGTAGAGGTGGGAGCACTGGAGGGGGTGCGTTGGCATGGGCTTGGATAATCGATTCAAGTGCTGATTGCGGAAGGATGATCCGATCGCCCTTGGAGGCAATCGACGATCCGACTGTCAATGAAGTTGACCAACTGAATGTGGCCATTAGTCTAGCTGGCTTTATGGATTGTTGCAGGAGAAAATGGAGAAAATGAGAGATAAAGTCTAAGAAAGGGAGAGGGAGGGTCTATAAGAAGGAGAAAGAAGGAGTGTGTGCGTAGAGGAGAAGGAGGAGGAGCTGATCAAGTGCCAATTCGTTGATTGGCAATCCAATGGATGCTCATCGATGGATGTCGAGTCCCGGACTTACGCAAGTGAGAGCACGTCACCTGATCTAACCCCTTTCCTCTTTTTGACAGCGGCAGTTTGGGCGCAGCAGGAGAGTCCTGCTTTGATTCTCGTTGCATGGTCTCCTTCATATCCTTGACAGCACTGTCAAGCAATGGTAAGAGTTCTCTGCAGCTGGGTTGGAGAGAGAAAATCTGGGTCTCTCTGTTCCTCGGAAACCAGAGCTAGATGAAGGCAGAGTGGAGTGACTACACAGAGACTTGAAAGAAATGTCAAAGATATAGGAATGGCTCTTTAGTATATCATGCCGGAATCTAGATCACTCATTATCTACCTCGACGATGTTTAGTAAAGCTTGATATTTCATTTCCAAAGTTTTTGGTAGGCTGTAAGCTTAGTTCGCAAGTACTGAGTGCCAATGGCTGCCCACATGCCCATGTAGAACTGATGACCTATCCTTCAGATGCAACGCGTCTCGCCTAAGGAAAGATAGCCTAGAGAGAAATCTAGAATATCAACAAGATAGGAATAAGAAACAAATACAATGAAAGAGCTACAGGGCATCGGACAGCTTCTATCAAAACAGTTCTGGCTGTAGGAAACTAGCTCAGAGTGTTAATCACGCTAGAGAGCTTTTTGTCTATCACTAAACGCGTAAAGAGCCAATGGGCTCGAAGTTCTTTTTTCTTTTTTCTTTTTCTTTTTTCTTTTTTCTTTTTCCCTTTTAATCTGCACATACGCCCATTGTGCCATCAACAGCCCTCGCCTCTATTATGTCTACAGCATAACGCCTTTTGCTCTCGACCTTTGGTATTCACCTCAGCGCCTCCCCCCATCTCTATGTTCACTGCGGGAAATAGTAGCCAATCAGAACTTTCGCTGGTTCTCACCAGACCTTTGATATTTCTCGTTTTAGTCACGAATCCTCCGCTCCATTCCCTTTGGAGTCCTTCCTCCTGTGCAGCTTTGTTTGTCTTGCACTGGCCGTTGTCCCCCCCCTTCCTCTTTCCTCAAAACAGCTGCTTCTGTTTTTAGAAGTAGGCAAAGGAGAAGGGAACAGCTCATGCACATCGAAGGACAGTACCACATTCCTCGTCGCTTTTTTGTTTACGCATTCGGCACTCGGCAGAAGAAGAAAAGAAAAGGAAAAGAAAAAGAAACGATTGGGGAGAGTACTCAGGTAGGATTCGAGAGAAGGAGCAAGCGCCAACGTGTTGCGCATTGGTGTACCTTTGGATACGACTGTTTACTGTTTGGTTGTTGTTCTGAGCTATATGGTAACGGCTAGCGGCGTTGAGGTTTCCCATGAGATGAACCTGGGAAAAAAATCAATATCTAGACAAAACAAATATTGCTATTGGTAAACGGACAAAGAGGTCCGGGTCCTTTTCCCATTCACAATGCTTTGTATCGTTGTCGTTGTCGTTGTCTTAGGCGCGCGCCGCATCCAATAGACCCAACATTTCTTGATAATGAATAGACACCTGTCTACATGGAGAGGAATGGCTGTTCTGGAACCAGAAATACTCCGCATTCAACACCATTTTTGCCTTAAATGGTGTCAACCAAGGATGAATATGAGGATAGAGGAAAAAATACAAGAGTAACGCGCCAGGAAGCTAAGCTAGTGCACAAGAAGGTATCGGAAAATGAGAGTGGGTATCAGGCCAGCTCGAATAGCGAGACATTTGGGGGAGGGGGAGGAGAGGTAGTGACGGGAGGCGGGGAAGTGAGTGAAGGGCTCCTAGAGAGGGACATTTCCCCGGAACAGGGAGTGTGCGGCCTTCTCGACTAGTGAATTGTACGACGCAAACAGCTGGTTGTGCTGAGATGTCGTGCACCCGACCTTGTGTACGCCTTGGAATTTCTTTCCGGAACCACAAGGAATGGTCTCATTCTCGCATGCAATTTTCCTATCAGATTCCATCCCTCGCCCTTGCCTCTTTACACAATGGGAGACAAACAGTCTACAGACATCACTCTGACCTATGGTGTTTGTTCGACTAGCACTCTTGAGTTCTGGAGAATTAAATTTTATTCAAACCACACTTGTGCTCATTAGGAGTCTTAAAACAGCTACGAGTGCCTTTAGCTCGACCCTTGCAGGATCTTAGTCTTGAAAACAAGAACTGTGTCTACTGATAGCCCTGTTTTCCACTCAAGTCTTTTGACTTTGTTCCGAAGCAGCTCTTCAAGCGCGCAAGAACAAGGAAGGAAGGATCGCGATAGGGCGGTTCCAGCAGAAGAGAGAGAGAGAGAGAGAGAGAGAGAGAGAGAGAGAGAGAGTAAAAAGTACGAGAAAGAGACAAAGAGACATGAAAAAGAGAAAGCTTGATCTATCTTTCCGCCCATCTGGCCATCTCGCCATTCTCATCGAACCAAAATCCCGCTAGGATGCATTTCCAATGCATTGCAGATGCCAATGAGCTTTCTGGGATAGCTTTGGCAGCACCTTTGTGAGAAACGTCGCCCTTACGGACTTTATAATTCATAGGCAGGATATCAATCCATGGGAAGAGGTAAAGGGCCCATTGGCCCATTCGGCGTAGATTCTCGGTCCCTTCCCCCCTCCCCTCCCCTCCCCTGACTTTTCCTTTTCTCTACCTATCTCTCATTGTTCACATTACGGACATTCATCTCTTCCACTTTTGGGAAAGTGGAGGGATGCAGGGTCATGTGTTGCTGTAGTCGCTCTTCGTGGCTCGAAGCACAGTATGCGATGCTTAAGTGCATGAGAAGCGCTTACATCGAGCACAAGCACTTGCATACTCGAATCCTCCACTCCCCTCTCGATCTTAGTTCACTTCCTTCATTCCAAGCAGGGATGAAGTGGCGAGTGATAGCAAAGAGAGGAAACGACACTTGGCAAAAAAGAGATCAGAAACAGTCGAACAGAGAGAGAGAGAGAGAGAGAGAGAGAGAGAGAGAGAGAGGAGAGGAAGCTGCAATGCAAGTCTGCGTAGGTAATACAAACTGGGTCGGAGGAGGAGGGATGGCGCCATGATCGGGTCGTATGACTCTCCTTTCCCAAGAGGTTCGCTTTATGCACATGAGGTGGACGCTTTGCAGGTCTTCTCGGATATTGAGCCGCTCCGCCTGCTCTTTCCCCTCTCTTTTCATTTGCTCAATGACGTCTGGTGAAAAAAAAAAAGGGAAGCGAGAGCCAGAATTTGTGATGGTCTTTGTGCCAGGAGCATTTCATAGGAGGGAGTGGGAAAGTAGAAAGAGAGAAGAGGAGGGGGGGAGAGGTCTTATGTCGTGCAACGATCGAGAGTGTCCGTTCGGCCATATAGATTTGACGCAGCGATTGGCGTCGACACACACATGCCCTTGCATTCTCTTTTCACCCCGGCTCACCTGAAAGACAACACTTTTTTTTTCCCTCTTCTCTTTCCCTCTCGCCCTGGGAGAATTGCCAGGGCTCTTTGAGCCAATCGCGCTGTACTACTGACGTGCTGAAGAACAGGAATATTTCATTCGGAATAGAGAGAAAGGGAGAGAGAATAAGGGCGAGGCAGTGGTAAGGAAAAGAGAAGACTGGGATGCGCAGCCGCAAGCAATTCTCGAATAGAGAGCAAGTCCTTTTGTTGCTTTATCGTGGTCCAGGTCGGTACTAATTATTCTTGTACCTGGGCCAAAGGCAAATTCGAACCCTGAACAGGTCTTGTTTATGATAGGGTAAGGACGAGGACCCCTCGGGCCATGGTAATTCCTCAATGTTTGGTATAAAGTTTGGTTCGTCTCGACCCTCCCAGGTATTTGACCAGAATCTTTTCCAAGCAGACCGAGGAAGGGAAGAGAGCAAGTGGAATGTCGACGTCCAAAGGGTCCTATTCGCGCTTTTGCACCGTGTGTCGTGTGAAGACTGGTCAAATAGGGTTTGCGTTTGGTCCTCTCGCAGGGCCTACTAGTGGGAAAAAAAAGGGCTTAACCTTGTCCAAATAGGCTCACTATGCATACCTTTTGAATGGGATAGATAGGGGTGGAGGAGAATGCTCTCTTCCTTCAATCGCACCTCGCTTCTTCCCTGTCCATTCTACTCCTCTGCACGAGCACGCGCGCAATGCAGGATCCATGTATCTATTGCAGTCCCTTACATCAAGGTAGAGACTAAATCGACACCATTCCACACCCTTTCAGACAACCCCAGGCAAGCTGCTTGTGCAAAGAGCTGTATTGTGTAGGAACCCAAAAAGCACGAGATCGAGACTATACTACCGACAAAGTACCTAAGCGACCAGGATCCAGGGTTGACGCTGGCGTGGGATTTTTTTTTTACTCATCTCATCGGCCACAGAGCAGAACAGCTCCCTCTGTTCTGGAAAAGGACATAATGTATCCCCTTGTCCTATTTCGCATTTGCAGCTGGGCAGGAAAGACGAGGCAGTACATCCTTTTGCACCCGATTGCTTACTTACCTCTGGACCTTGCAGGGGTGTATCGAGAATCATGGTCTTCTTCCCATGAAGTTTTTTTGAGTGTGTAATAAACAATTGCTCTTCTCTCTCTTCTTTTTTTTTTTTTTTTTTTTTTTTTTTTCCCTCTTACACATAACCACTTTGTGAATAAACAAAACAAACATGCATCCCATGCAAGGGTTTCTCTACCATATTTATTTATTTAATTGGTCCTTAGACTAGATGTTGTTATTATATATATGTTCTTGTCACATCAACAATAAAGGAGAGAAGTGCGTGTGAACTGAGCTTCGAGAAGAGTGGCAAGGCAAAGAGGAAGTGAGATTCGATTTTCACCATCATCATCCCGCCCCATTTGTGTTCCTATCTGTCGCCATCAGTTATTGGCTGGATTCTGCGGCCCACTTTCTTATCGGCTCTAGCATATTCTCCTAATATCGTTTTCTCTCTTCTTTTCCCTCTCTCTCTCTCATCTCTCTTTCTGTCTCTCTCTCTCTTTTCCTCTAGTCTATGGAGCTGAATAGATCCCTCCAGATATGCGATCGATTGTCCCTCTGCTCTAATTGTCAGTTTTGGTCGAGGTGGACATAATAAAATAGCCCACGGGGAGTTCTCAAAGGCTTACAGCTCGCTGCTCGTATCGATGGGAACATTGCTTTTTTAGGTAGGCAGAGCAATCAAAACGTAGGACGACAGGCTTGTCTGAATTTAGGCGCGTTTGAGGTGGCCAATGTACGACTTTGAAGAGAGAGAGGAGGAGGAGGACTAAAACCCATCCAAGACCTCATAGTGAACAAGTTCGTGTGAACTTTTCCTATCCCCTTATTCATCTCATTGGGTAAGTAAGAATACTGCGGCGGCAAGTACTCCACATTGATACCTTGGCAAAAAAAAAAAAAAAAAAAAAAAAAAAAAAAAGGGGAGACGCGTGGCGAAGGGCTCTGCGCTAATGCACAACTGCCCACTTGGCCTCTTAGTAATAGACATCTATAGCGTGGTGAGAGAAGAAAGAGGAATGAGGAATGGCGCAGCTTTATTGCAATCACTGTCAATGGTCGAGAGAGGTGTCTGACCGCGGAGTTGCCTTTGCGAATTTCTCAGGCACGAATGCATGCAACTTCATATCGTTGCCTCTGGAATGCAGAGGACAAGAGATGAGATGTTGCTGGGAAGTAGGAAAACACGATAGCACGCGATGACATGCAAAATGGTACTCAAGTGCAGATACTACCAGAAGGGTACCAGGTCACGACTACATACCCCCTCCGGACCTCTCCATTCTGATGCAGAATGACCTCGCGTATCGCGACACCACTGCATACTTCAATGTCTCGCTATTCCATTTTCAGACAAGGAGCAAAGTGAGAAGGAGAGCAGGAAGAATGGGAGGGAGGGAGAGGAGAGGGAAAGAAGGACGATCGCACCCCCATTTTTATCCAACTCGGAGATATCGTAGAGTAGACCAATGTGGAAAGGAATCCATCCTGGGATCCATAGAGAGGAGCCGAGTACGTAAAAAAAAAAAAAAAAAAAAAAAAACTCTCATATGGACAACGTGTCGTTGCCTAGGCCTTTTCATTGCGCCAGGATTCCCGTACCCAATGGCTAGCTGTAAATATTACCACTGTGCACGTTGGAATCAGGAGCTTCCTCGGGTACTTTCTGTAGACAGCTTCCATTGCTTCTGGGCCGTTTTTTGATGTTTTCTGATGTTTGAGCTAACGGAATGGTTCACGCTTAGTCCTTGAAGTTACTCTTCACACACCTCACACTGTTGTTGACATGTCTAGATGGTGAGGCACACAATCTGATATTCCCGACCCTTCCAGCTCATGTAACATAAGGAAGTATATACTGTTGCTCTAAAACACTCTTTTTTTAATCCGTGGGCGAAGGATGAGGGAGAAGAGAGTGACAAAGAGTTGTTGACACTCTGTAAACAGCTTTTTTTTTTTTTTTTTTTCACACATCTAATGTATTCACGAGCTTGGACAAATTACACCTCACATCTCATCTGGCTGTTTTGTTTCTGCTATTCCCAGGAGGACAGCTGGCTCGACAAATGAATATGCATATTGGGTGCATCTTTGTTTTTTCAACCTCTCTGACCAAAAAAAAAAATAAAAAATAAAAAATAAAAAATAAAAAAGTCGATGACCACTTTAGCTTACCCAACGGTTATTTCAACGTTGTTTTCTCACGATGTTGGGCAGAAAGAGAGGAGCAGTAGTTCAGAACCACACTTCCCATGAATTACAGGAGCATGAGCCATGTAACATCTATTCAATGTTGTGGGAACGACAACAAAACAACAACAAAACAACAAAGATGGAGAGTAAGGCGAAGGAATAAGAGGAATCCAGGCAATGGGTCTGCTCTTTTTGTTTGCGCTTTTTTTTTTTTTTTTTTGTTTTTGTTTTTTTTTTTTTTAAATATATTTACTTGGCTCCCTCAACTCTCGTAATAGCCCTGTCTCTTAACAGGCTATGGCTCCGGGGATAAACAGGAGAAGAAGGATACCTTGGCCATCCTCTCATCAAGTGGATAGAACAGAAGGAAAGGCTGGATTGCCTTTTGTCAATTGAACACCGTTGGGTTGGGAATGCCTGGATACTTTTGGTGATGCCTGGTGAACTGTTGAGTGGTTGAGTTTCCGAGCCAGTTAACGGCCAGCTGAGCAGGCTGTTGGGTTGGCGAGGTGGAGCCGAGGAGGTTCAGTGGGTCTAGGAGAAGGGGAGCTCCTGGCCCAGGAGTGCGGTCGGATGGTTTTCAAGAAAAGAAAAAGAAAAAAAAATTGACCTATCCCAGTCCTTGGGTTGGGCAAGCAGGAGCACGCGCAGGGCGAACCTTGTGCCGGACACAGCGCCTGGCCAATAGGAAGTGATCCTTGGTGGTCAGAGGACGTCCCCCTTGTGAATGAATCCCAACAGACTACCCAACCGTATAAGGAAGAAGGTTGGCAAATGGCGTTGCGCCCCTGTCTCCCTATTCTTCTCAGGGACAGTTCAAAAAGCCGTTGCCACAGACTCTCCTATTCAGTTTGTCTTTATTTTCTCTCGGAGGGGGGATTCAGTTGGTGCTACTGCGAACAAGAGTCATTTGTCTATCGCGCCTTGTAACGCAACCTGCTGGAAGAAAAGGAAAAGAGAAGAGAGAGAGAGAGAGAGAGAGAGAGAGAGAGAGAGAGGGAGAAAGGGAAAAGAGCGAAATGTCTGTCCACCACCTGCTCACTGGCCACAGGGGCTCTCATCCTCCTTTCTCTCCTTTCTCTATCTATCTCTTGGCCCGACCTCGGTCCTGGTAGTCCATAGTCCACATCGACTCTGTCAGCAGCCTGCCCTGCTGAACAGATGTCGCTGTCAACACGCTTTATACACATTGTGCACTTCAACCAGATCGGGCGTCCCTGAGTGGGCGACTGCTCAACTTCTCTAAAGTATTGTGCTCCCTTTTTTTTAAAGACTCTTATTCAGTCCAATGTCGCCATCTTGGCCGAAAGGCCGAAATTGTCACGTCCCTGCGCACGTCTGTCAGAAAGAGGGGGGAAAGAGAGTGAGGATGAGTTGCAATGGCCCTCGGACCTGGCTCGTAGCTCAGGATCGAACAGAAGAGTGACCATACCACATGCATAGCCAAACGTTGTGTATTATCCTAGCGCCGAAAGAATACACTCCCCAGCTTCGCCTCCTGTCGGTCACTCTCTCACCTTTCCTTGCCCCCTCCAACTCGAGTATAAAAACCATCCCTGGTCCCCCACTTCAGCTTTGTTCTTCACTCCTCTCATCCTCCTCAACAAGCCAATCCTCCTCAACCGCCTCCACCCAAACCAACACTCACTCTTACTCACCAACACTTTCTCTTCACAATGAAGTTCACTCTCATCCTCGCTGCTGCTCTCGCCATTGCCCAGGCTGCTCCCTTGATCAACAACGGAGGCAAGGCCATCTCTGATTCTTACATTGTCGTCCTCAAGAACGGCAACACTGCCGACTCTTTCCAGCCCAAGTTCGATGACATTGCTCGCCGCCAGAACGGTCGTGGCCGCAAGCCCACCATCGGCCGCAAGTTCAAGAACATTCCCGGTTTCGCCGCCACTGTCAACCAGGCCGCGCTCAAGGAGCTCCTTGCCTCGGATGAGGTTGAGTACATTGAACAGGATGCTGTCATCACCCTCTCTGGCTCTCAGACCTCTCCCCCCTCCTGGGGTCTTCCTCGTGTCTCTCAGCGCGACCGCGACTTGAGCAAGCCCTACCTCTATGCCGATGCTGCTGGTGAGGGTGTCACTGCCTACGTTGTTGACACTGGTGTTTATGTCGACCACAACGACTTTAACGGTCGTGCTGCCTGGGGTGCCAACTTTATCACTGGATCCGTCGATGACGATGAGAACGGCCACGGTACTCACGTTGCTGGTACCATTGGTGGTGACAACTACGGTGTTGCCAAGAAGGTCAGCATTGTTGGTGTCAAGGTTTTGGATGCTGGCGGATCTGGTTCGACCTCGGGTGTCGTTGCTGGTATGGACTGGGTTGCCCAGAACGCCACTCCCGGCAAGTCCGTTGTCAACATGTCGCTCGGTGGTGGCAAGTCCCGCGCCATTGACGATGCTGCTCAGCGCCTCTTCAACGCCAACATTCCCTTGATTGTCGCTGCTGGTAACTCTGCCACCACCAACGCCTGCAACGGTTCGCCCTCCGGTGCCGCCAACACCTTCACTGTCGCCGCCTCAGACAGCAGCGATCGCCCAGCCTCGTTCACCTCTTGGGGCTCTTGTGTTGAGATCTTTGGACCCGGTGTCGGTATCACCTCGGCCTGGATTGGCAGCCCCGACAACACCAACACCATCTCGGGTACCTCGATGGCCACTCCCCACGTTGTTGGTGTTGCTGCTCTCTACCTCTCGACTGGTTCTTACCCCACTGCCCAGTCTGTCTTTGACAAGCTCGTCTCGTCCTCCACCCCCAACAAGATCACTGGCAACCTCAAGGGCTCTCCCAACCGCCTTGTCTTCAACGGCGCCGTCTAAATGACACGATGATAGTCACGGCTCGGTCATCCTCAACACCCTCTTTTCCTATTTTCTTTATCTTTTTCTCTCTCTCTGCATCTGGAAGTCTTTTTCGACTATTTCAGATAGCTTCAAAAGTCCTAGGCGATTGAATCGTAGGATCTGAACAGACCCCCATTGAATGGGAGGCAATTAACAATAAAAATCCAACCGTGATTTGTGGGCGTTGATCGCTCCACCCCTAACAAACCTCTGTCCCTCACGTGCCACGGTTGTCTAAAAATATACTACCAACATCCAACATTACATTGAGATATTAACCATGGCTTTCATTGTCTTTAATGTCTACCTTGCCTTAATACGATCCCCCCCCCCTTTGCTCTTTAAAAGCCGATGTTGCTTGACAGAGACCACAATCATCCATGCTACCTCTACTCTCCTTCTTCCCGAGAGGCCATCACTATTACTCTCTTGACCGGGCAGCCAATCTTTTTTTTTTTTTTTTTTTTTTTTTTTACGTCACTGTTGATTACATAGGAACACTCTAACACTCGGGTATTCTGCTACAGCATTTGATAGACGACTGGAAGAGAGGTTGGCGTAGGTGTTTTTTTTTTCGACTACATGGACTCATATTCTCTCAGGCAGTAAAAGAAAGTGGTTCGAGGCGGTAGTGCGCGGAGATATTCGGGCAGTGGCTAGTACCAGTTCCGATCTTTCCAGGACATTTGATATTTCCCTTACATTTGTTCCACATCCATAGTTTTCCAAACGAGTGGTTGGGACAGGTGCGACTGTCGCGAGCACTGATCGGTAAGTCGAGCAGAGACCTGTTCCTGTTGATCCTGGGCAAAAGAGAGGAAGAGATGGTCAGTGCTCCTCTCTGCTAATGACAGCCTATAAACGATAGACTATCTGGGTCAACGGTCGGTTTCTCTCTCGAAACCTGCTCTCTTCCTTTCCCCTAGTCTATCCAAAGCAAAAAGAAAAAAGAAAAAAAAAAAAGAGCATCCGGCAGAAAAGAGAGCATGCAATAGAGAGAGAGAGCCAAGGCACTCCGAGAAAAGATACGGAGTAAGGTCACGCCCCCCTGTCGGACAGAGAAAAAAAAAAATAGAGGCCCGTCTGCGCAAACCCTCTTTTATAGTTGGCTCTTCCGCAACTGAATCTGCGTCCTGGTTGTCCGACTCACAGGACAACTGTGGCCAACCCCCGAAAAAATAAAAAATAAAGAGGTGGACAGGGCGGGAATGTGTGCGTGCGTTAATGTTGTGTGTGGGGGGAGTAAGAAAGAAAGAAAGAAAGAGAACAATGAACGAAAAAAAGGAAAAAAGAAAGAAAGGAGCGCATACTTTCTGGGATGGCGTGTGCACACGCACAGGTCGGAACAAACATTCACACATTCACACACACACACAGACACATACACACACACACGCACACACACGCACAATCACACACATACACACGGCGTGGCCAATGATCTTGTCGCGTCCTGTGTCCATCCATCACACCCTATCCTTTTCGTGCCTGCACAGCACAGCATTCTTCCGCTGCACGGATACACCCGACCAGCGCCTGGCTTCTGTCATCTCATTCTCTGCACTGTCACCTTTTATTATTAGTATTATTTCTATCCCTTTGCTCTGACTGTTCTTCTCTCCCTGCTCTGTCCAGGTCTTTTTTCTATGCCTAAATACTTGCTACTGAGGAGAGGAGACAGAGCAGGAGGAGAGTAGCCACGGTAAGGAACAAGTGTGGAAACAAAGGAGCGTCTATTCTGACAAAATGACAAAACGACACACATCTCCAGAAAGAAGGAGAGAGAGAAATAGAGAGAGAGAGAGAGAGATATGGATATATAGAGATAGAGATATATATATAGAGATATATATATAGATATAGATAGATAGATATAGATATTATATATATATATATATAGAGAGAGATATAGAGATATATATATATGGGTCGACCGACCGACCGATATAGGCGTAATATATAGTTAGTTATCAGTATATCAATCAGGTCAATATATATATATGAATAGGTATTTTTTTTATATATCTCCGCCTTTTTTTTCTTCTTCTTCTTCTTCTTCTCTGCCCCCCCACCTCACCCACCCCATCCACCCACCTCAAAACTCTCCTCTTCTGCTCTTTTCTCTCTCTTCTCTCTCTCTCTCTTTTTTTCTCTCTCTCTCCCTTTTTGCTCGATTGATTTGAATGTGCTCTTTTTTATATTTCTTCTGATTTTGGATCTTCTTCTTCCTCATTGGATGGATGGATGGATGGATGGCTCGACCATCTTTTTTGGACAGAAGAACAAGTCAACTAGTTGGCAGGTATATTGACGAGAAGAGCGAATGACAATGGCGTAGAAGGATGGTGTTGGTCGAAGCCGAGTCCAGCAGCAGTACGAGAGCCACACGAGCAGAGCGAGTGTGGGAGAGGCGTGGCAAGAGAGCGAGAAAGGGACCCATCATTTGGGTCGACCGACCGACCGACCGCCAGGCGTAAAGCCCAGCCAGTTCAGTTCAGTCAGTCAGAGTCAATCAGGTCAATCAGGTCAGCCCCCGTGAATAGGTCTTTTTTTTTTTTTCTCCGCCTTTTTTTTTTATCTTCTTCTTCTTTTTTTTTCCCCCCACCTCAATAATCTCCCCATCCACCCACCTCGTTTATCCCCTCTTTTTTCCTCATGTGCTTGACCCATCCGTCCGGATTTCCAGGTCCATATCTGATCTTTGTTTGATTATATCTCGATATTTGTTTTAACAACGGGATATAATAAAATAATAATAATAATATATATATATATATATCTCTATCTCTCTCGCTCGCTTTCATTTTGGGCCCCTCTTCTCCCTGTCCTGTCTCTACCCTTTCCTCCTCCTCCGCCCCACTCCAGTCCTACCTCAGTCCCACCCCGCCCACCGTGTCTTATGGACTGGTCGCCGTCCCTCGACGCCGCCATCACCCCCGTTGACAGCCACGGCCTCATGGACTCCCCCTACAGCCACTCCTCCACCGCCCTTCCAATGGACTCCCACTACGCTGCCCATCCGCAGCGCCGCGAGTTCATCGACCCCATCATGGCCGAGCACATTGCTGACCTCTGTCAACTCAAGCTCCAACAGGCCTCCACTGGTCGCCACCATTCCTTGCTCCGACAGGTCCAACTCTCCTGGTAGGTTCCCCTGTTCACTCTCCTCTCCTCTTCTCCTTCAGCTCCCAGTCCACAGGTAGAGTTGAGTAGAGAAGAAAAAAAAAAAAAAAAAAATGACCACCCGCTCCAAGCCCGGTGCATCGCTTCCGGCTGCGGCTGACGGGTCTACTTGACTCTTTTCTTTTTTTTCTTCCTGTTTCCTGGCCTCGCACACACATTGTCTATTGACATCCCTACTCTCCAGACCGACAGGACCGATATAGGCATTCAAAACAGGGCTTCCTCCAGTACGCAGTACGCCGCGGGCACAGCTCCCCTCTTAGGGGCGTTCGCTTTTTTTGGTTGCTTTTTTGGATGGCTGTCGCAGAGTAGAACATGGCTGCGTGTCCCTTCTATTTTCTTTTTTATATTTTTATATATGAATCCTTCTGGGGGGGGGGGAGGAACGCAAGTAGCCCCCACGCGAGCTGCCAAAAGGGAGAAAGAATGAGAGTGAACTAGAGTGAATTCCATAGGAAGAAGAAGAAGAAAAAGAAAAAGAAAAAGAACAAACGAAAAGAAGAAAAAAAAAAAAAGGTCGAAGCGACATAACTCTGTATGCAGTCTTGCTAATGCATCCGTGCCTTTTGGCTCCTCTTTTCTTTGTGTGCCTGTTCCATTCTGTTGACGGGGCTTTTAGTATGTTACATCGTATCCGGATGCAGGCATTCCTACGCCCGGTAATGAACGGATACCACCAGCACTACTACCAGCAGCAGCAGCAACATCAACAACATCAACAACAACATCAGCAGCAGCAACAACATCAGCAGCAGCAACTAGCTGCCTTTGATCTAGAATCTGCCACTTCTCAGTCTTCTCCAGCAATGGGCCCAGTCCGTGGATACGAATGGGACCAAGAGTCCTTTGGTGGCGATGCAAGTCAACTCGCTTCCAACCTCTCTCTTGATATGTTGCTCGGAATAGGATCTACCTCATCTGGACCGTCTCCACAACCACCGCAGCCAGCCATCCAGTCGTCAGAGGACCAAGCTGCAGTATTTGGACTTGCGCATCCACATCACCTCGGCCAACATCACCATCTCTCGTCTATCCCCATTGTTGCCTTTGAGGGAGGATACGGCTCGTCTGTAACGGACCCCGGTGGAGAGACTGGTGTGGTGGGCATTGATTCTCTATCGCACGGAGCGTCGGCTGAAATGTCCCTGGATCATACTAGTCCACACTCATTGCGGCCCGTCCATGGCTCGTCTCCAGTCCTTGCCCACCAACCACAACAGTCATCACCTACCCCCATCACCCCTGTCTCGCAGCAACCCACGCAACAGCAACAGCAACAGCACTCGGCCTCGGTTGGTCTGCCCCAGCAGAGTTACTATGAGCTCTTGATGGCTGCTAGCCCAAACGAGCCCCTTTCCCAGCTACTGTCCACGAGTGCAACCACAATGGTTTCTTCATCCTTTACTGCTTCCTCTGCAGCCCCATCCCTGCCTGCGTCCGCTTCTGCCTCCTCACCATCACAGCTACCGTTGGAACATTCCGCATACTCGGCCTTTGGAGCCGTTGTCATGCCATCCTCTACAGCAGACTGTGCAGAGGCTTCATCTGCTACGGACCCCAGTGCTGAAATCTTGCCTTCAGAGTCGCCTCTCTCTGCCGTCCCTTCCGCCTACCCAGTCTCTACCTCAGGCTATTCGGTCGAGACCCTGAACAGTGACAACAGTTCGAACCATGCTATGGCCTCACCTCAAACTATTCCCTTGACTACTAAAGAGATCATGGATGCACTTTCTGGCCAGTTCCCCATACAGCCTATGGCTCCTGTTTCCGAGATAGTATCATCTAGTCAAGCCTCTCCACACGAACTCTCTTCCTCTTCTTCTTCTTCTGCTCCTCTAGTGTCTGTGTCGGCATCTATGGCTCATTCGCTTTCGTCCTCTACCACTGTCACCACATCCACCACAGTGGCGGCAACCGTGGCCGTGTGCTCAAACACGTCCTCAGCCGAAGGTTTGCCGGGAGATCATTCAGCCGTAGAGAGTACAGAGTCTGTCCTCACTCTCGCAACAGACAGGGATTTGGAGCCAGAAGCAATGGAGGAAGACACTCCTGTGGAGGCACCCACAACAAGCAGCGCATCCACTGCGGCCACTGTGGTGACCGTGGCTACAGGATCCATCTCAGAATCTGAGCTTGCTTCAGAACCGGCGTCGACCTGGGATGACGAAGACTGTGACATGCTAAGCCCCCCGCCCATGTCGAGCCAAGACCATCACGAGGACAACGTGGTGGAGACGATTCCTCCAAGTGGGATGGATATGGATCTGAAGGAGAGCATGGAGGATATCTCGTTGATCTCTCCTCCCTCGTCACCACCCAACAGTAGCTCCATCCTCGATAGCAGCAGTACCCACACTTCCGGAGTGACTCGCAGCCTTCGTTCCTCCAAACGGTCCAAGACTCCTGTCGCCTCTTCTTCTTCCTCTACAGGGTCCACAACAGGACCTACTTCAACGGAATCCATTGTTGTGAACAAACGACCTGTGAGAACGTCGAGCCGACGACGACCTGTCACAACCGCGTCTGAAACGAATCCGGGGTCTGTTTCAACGACAGCGTGCATTCTGAAACCCGTGCCTGAAAACGCTTTTCCAGGGGAGATTCCAGATCAAGACGAGGGTCAAGGTCAGCCCGATCAAGATCCAAGCCAGGGTCTCGAGAAGGGTCGGAGACGCAATCAGGACAGTGCCTCAAAGCGTCGAAAGATCAGTGAGGATGATACATCATTGCTCATGACCTCCAAGCTGACGCTGATCTTGTCTTCTCACTCGGACTCGAGCTCGGATTCGTCTCCATCATCCCCAAAGACCCCCCCTCATTCCGAGGAGGCGGATCTGAAGTTTCGTTCCGCGGGTCGTGTGCTTTTGGATTCTAGAGTCGATTCCGATTCGATTTTCTCTGATCTTCAGGGGTCGGATTTGGACAAGGAGGAGTTGCAGTTGGTACATAAGAAACGAGACGTCTCTATTTTGCATGACAAAGAGTCCATGCCGGCCATGGAGAATGTAGATGCAACGATACCCCTCGTGTCGGTCACGGATTTGAAAGATGAAGAGACAGTGGCCGAAATGGAAAGGGAAGAACCTAAACAACAAGAGATTGTCAAGGATGCGGGCGTCCTTGTCAATGATAACAACACTGCACAGACGCCATCTTTGCTTCTGACTCGGTATCCGACACGTCAGTCGGCTCGACTTTTGCTTCGACGAGCGACTCCTCATTGTGGGTTGTTGCCTTCGGCGACAGATTCAACGGCCACGTCGTTGGTGGAAATGTCCACAGGAACAGAGATCTCCTCATCCCCCTCCTCGACAGTTTCTGTGGGCAATATTTCGTCAGCATCGTCAACATCGACGCCAGGTCGTCGGGGACGTATCCAAACCGTAGCCTGTGGAGCCACGTCCACGGCGATTTCAGCTGTCCGACTACGACACGTCAATGTCAATGTGAATGTCAACGGTGCAGGAGGCAGCAGCAGCAGCAAGGTGTCTGCTGCATAAGATGTTGTTGTTGTTTTTTCTCTTTTTGGATTTGATCGGCCCTTTTCTTTTTCTTTCCTCTTCCTTCTTTTTTTTTTTTTTTTTTTTTTTTTTTTTTTTAAGTTTCTTTGTACTACCCAACTTTGTGTTCTGTATGTATTTTGGATCCACAAGAGAATAACTATAATGGAACAAAGGGGGGATGGTATAGAGGGAGGAGAGGGAGGAAATTGAGGAGAAGAGCTCAATGATCCAACGCGGACATGGTCTGTGCGCGTTTGCCTCAATTTATCCTCCCTCCGCCGAATGGTCTCTGCTTTTCCTGGGGTGGGGGGAGAGAGCGAGAGCGAGAGCGAGAGCGAGAGAGAGAGAGAGGGAAGGAGTAGGAGAAGGAGGATTAGAAAAGGATAAAAAGGACGGACCTTGGATTTCTCCAACCGTTAGTCTCATCTCTGAAAACAACTCCGATCTCCTCTGTTTTCTCTTACTCTCTCACTCCCCTTCACTCCCTCTTCTAATCCAACTACTATAACTTCAATCACTCCTCACAAAAAAAAAAAAAAAAAAAAAAAAAAAATAACCCCCTAGACTCCTCCATCTTGCTCTCTTTCCTCCTCGTCCTCCCTTTTCCCCATGTCTAGAATTCTCTTTTACTTGTATAATGCACACTTTCCATTCTACTACCCACTTCCGACTCTTCACCCTCTTCCCTTCTTCTCATTTTCCTTTTTCTGTTTTTCTTTCTTTCCTTTTCTTTTCTTTTCTTTTCTTTTCTTTTCTTTTCTTTTCTTTTCTTTTCTTTTCTTTTCTTTTCTTTCTTTTCTTTTCTTTTTTTTTCTTTCTTTTTTTTTTTTTTTTTTTTTTTTTCCCCTCCGGTTACATCCTTTGCTTTATCGTAGTGATCGTATTCTTTTTTTTCTTCCTTTCTTTCTTTCCTTCTTTCTTTTAGCCGACTATAGATGAGATATCTAGTCCATCTCCTTGCAAAATGTAAAGTATTAATTCTCGTAATAGTAATAAAAAAAAGGGTAGGCCCAATAGCTCCAATGCGACTTTTTCTCTTTCTAATTGCTTTCTTTTTCTTTTTTTTTTATCTTTATTATTATTATTTATCGTTCTAACTTAAACTTAAGCAGACTTGATGTCTGATCCTTCGCTTTTGCTCAGATCGTGTGTGTTAACAGTCGAATCTGCAATAGGAACTGGATCAAGGTGATTAAGAGAGGTGGTAGCGGCGGTAGTGGTAGAAGAAAAAGTAGTAGTCGTCAGGCTGGAACTAGAGTCGTCCCTCTCACTACTATGGTTGCTAATGTTGCTGTTGTTATTTGCATGAACAGTATCCTGAGGCAACTCAAAAGACTTGGCCTCTGGCTGCACAATTTCAATCGCCTCTTGACTCCTGATGACTGTCTCTTGTTCAGTCGTGAAGAGTAAAGGGGTGGCCTCAGTCATGGTGGTTGTATCTGCAACCATACTCGCTAGTACCTCTTCACTCGACTCTTGTGTTGTCATTTCTTCTCCATCAACTTGATCCTCAATCGCTTCAGTGGTGGCTATGGTCTCCACTGCCTTAAATTCCTCCAGCTTGCCCGCATCTTCATACTCCTTATACTTTTGATGCATCTGTTCTTCGAGCGAGGGCACTATCTGCCACTGTAAATCCGTTGTCTGCTCCAAGATCCCGCGGCTTTTCATCCGACGCAAGAATGGAGACAAAAATTTGAGTGCACTGATTCGGTCACCTTCAATATCTGCTGGCTGAGCATTTTCAGCTTTGGCACGCGCAGTTCGTTGACGGAATACGTAGACCGACACTAATGCACCCACCCTTCTAGGCCCACCCCATGCATTTGCCATACCCAAGAACACTCCAAAATCCATCCGATCGAGACTCTCCTGATCTTGAGGTGTTTCCACATCCATGGGTGAATATCCTGAAGACCGAATTTGACTCAACTGGACCTGTTGATGGTTAAACAAAGGGGAGAGTACATCCACGCCGGCCGGGCTGAGCAAGACCTTGAACGTGGAACGACCAGAGATTTGAATATGATCGGTCTTTCGGGGTGGAGTGGTCTCACTGTTCTCCCAGCGACCGATCAGCTGACCTTTTTTCAACATTGTGGCGATAACTTCTTGGACCTTTTCATAAACCTTGTCTCCTAGATAGGCCTTACGGAATCTTGAGTAGGATTTGGTCAGTGCTTTCTCGATATTATAGACCGTCGTTACCTAAGGGGTTAAAAAGGGAGAGGAAGATAAGAAGTAGGAAATACCATAATTAACTCTTTTTCTTCAATCTTTCTTTTCTTTTCTTTCTTTCTTCCTCATGAAAAAGAAAGGCCTACCGTTCCTCTGCCAAGACCACGTGTCAAGAACTGGAATGCATCTCGACACTCTTCCTCGTCTGTCATGGGGTACTGTTCCAAATACGATTGGTATCCACTCTTGATTTTCCCTTGAAGCATGTTTTCATAAATCGCTTGCCCCGCAAAGGCATCCTTGGCTGCATACCATACCCATTGAGGTCGGTACCGCTCCAGATCCCAATTCCATTTCAGAATTGCCTTGGACTTGATCACCTCTCTTCCTGGTTCTCCAAACATTGCGTCCAGCTCTGCTAGGGACTGGGGGATATGGCCTCGCTCTTTAGCCATCTGAGCCAAATCGACAAGTCCTGCACAGTTGATCCCGTAAGACGCCTTCAGATCCTTAGCATCGCCCTCGATCCCAACGCCGGCCATCAACTGTTTAGGGTTTTCCAGGAAAACTCTTAGCCTGGGTGGGAAAAAAGTCTTGTCTCTGTTCTGTCGAGTGATCCGGTACACCTGAAAGAACAAGCAAATATCCCGGGTGGCGATTTGAACCAAGGAGACTCCCTTGAGTCGGTCTCGGATGAAATCAGTCGAAGTCTCGGTATCGAATCCAACTGTACCTGGACCTCCGTTGGCTGTGTGACTGTAATACTGTTCAAATAGATGCATCGCATTCTCAGCTTGGTTGAACGTGGAGGCTACAAATACTGGAGGCGATCCGTGAACTCGAGCGATCCGAGCCTGCTCCAATGCCTTGCACAGAATCTGGATTGAAGGACTGATGGGCTCATTCGTGGTCGGAAGTTCAGTCGGATCCAATGAAGAAAAAGACTCGTATGGGGGTTTTGTCGAGCCAAAAGGTTCTCTCTTTTGTGAATGTGGACCGAGAGTAGGGATGCTTCGTTTGGCAGAGAGATGATGCTTTGCCCCTGAGAGATGATTGCGTGGCGGAGATAATCTCTTGGATGAGTGCGACCGGTTATCGTAACTGTTTGACACATGGTCCTTCGAGAAGGTTTTTTTGGAGAGTCGAGGAGGTTGGGCTGGGATCTCGACTTGAGAGGGATTGAGAGCTGTCGAAGAGGAGGTAGGGGCGACGGAAGAATATGAGACGAGATCGTCTACTCCGCTTTGGACAACTGCTATCTCTTCTTTGACTAGTATTGATGATGAAAACGAGCGATAATGTGAAGGGTACAGGGGTGTGAGCGGTCGAGAGAATGAGGTGTGGTCAAAGGGATGTGACGGTCGTGTAGTTAGGGTTGTGTACTGTCGGAGAAGAGGACGATCGGATCGGAAACCCGCTTCTAGACCTGACCGGGATCCCGGTCGAAGTCCTGGTCGAGCAAGGGGCGACACGGTGCTCAGATATGCGCTGCAATACTCGGAATGAGCCGACCGTGGCACACGAGGTAGTAGCCTGTGAGATTGGCACCTGAACATGGCTTGTTAATTTAGTTGAGAGAGAGCTGCAACTACTTTTCAAATGACTTGGCTTCTTTTTTCTTTTTTCTTTTTTGTCTTTTTTTCTTTTATATGTGTATGTGGGCGTAGGTCCGAGAGATACTTGTGTCCTGAACCTGGTAGTAGAAAAAGGACAAATAGGGTCCAAATGTGATCCAATAGGCTGAATGAACTTTTTTTTTTTTTGAGGAAATGAGTTGCTTGAGCGTAAAAGTGACAAGACCAACAAAGAACCACCGAATAAAGAAGTTCGAGAGGGGGGAGGGGAAAAAAGAAATAGGTGTGAGAGGGAGAAAGGGGAAAGACTTTTTGGGCTTGGCAGGTGGCTTTGGCGTAACCAAAACACAGTCTGTACGTGGAAGATCATCTAATGCTCAAAAAGAAACCCACAAAAAAAAGTGATCTCTTGCTTCCATCTGAACCTCATTCACTGATCCCATCGTTGAGGACACTACAACAGAAGGCAACATGACGACCGTCGACAAAATCAAGGAAATCGAGGCCGAAATGGCCCGCACGCAGAAGAACAAGGTAGAGCATCAACTACCAGCTCATTTTCTTTTTTTTTTTCTCGTTATCTTAAAAAGCCAATAGCCAATGGATGAGAGCAACCATTTTCTCAGGAACTATACCCTCGGCTGACCTGATGCACAACCAACATGCCAGCAGCACTTCCCCCCCTTGCATGGCAATAGCTCATTCGCTCACCTCGGCAATCCATTACCGAAACAAACTTGTTTTTTCTCTCTCTCTTTCCAACTACTTCTATCACTCCTGAATAGGCCACTTCTGCTCACTTGGGAATGTTGAAGGCCAAATTGGCCAAGTTAAGGCGTGACCTCTTGACCCCTACTTCTGGCGGTGGAGGTGGTGGTGGTGAGTCGACTTTTTTTTTCTCCCCTTTCTTCTTCCTTCCTCATTCATCTCTGCTCTCTTAACGGTAACAAGCTCCACAATATTGGACTCTTTTCTTAACCTCTTTTTTGACTCGGTCCTCTCTTTCTTCTTTCTTTCTCTTGTGTTCTAGTTGGTTTCGATGTGGCCAAGACAGGTGTGGGACGTATTGGATTTGTCGGTTTCCCTTCGGTCGGAAAGTCGACACTGATGTCAAAGTTGACAGGAACGCATTCGGAGGTTGCTGCATACGAGTTCACAACCTTGACGACTGTGCCTGGTGTTGTCCAGTACAACGGAGCAAAACTGCAGATTCTCGATCTTCCAGGAATTATCGAAGGTGCCAAGGACGGAAAGGGTCGTGGTATGTATTCCCCACTCTGCTTTTTTTTTCCTTCAAAAAAAGGGAGATACTTTGTTCTCTTTTCAATCCTAGAACTTGATGATGTAGAACCCGAGACTTATTCTTTCACTCTACACCTATTTTCACCAACCTCTCCTAATAGGTAAGCAGGTTATTGCTGTCGCCCGTACATGCTCATTGATCTTCTTGGTGCTGGACGTCCTGAAGCCACTGGGTGACAAGAAGATCATCGAGAAGGAACTTGAAGGCTTTGGTATCCGTCTGAACCAGAAGCCACCCAACATTTACTTCAAGAAAAAGGAAAAGGGTGGTATCAACATGACGAATACCGTACCATTGACACACTTGGACTTTGATGAGGTCAAGGCTGTGCTGAGCGAATACAGGATCCACAACGCCGACATTTCTTTCAAATGTGACGCCACCATTGATGAGTTGATTGATATTATCGAAGGCAACCGTGTGTATGTCCCCTGTATCTACGTCCTCAACAAGATTGATCAAATCTCGATTGAGGAACTTGAGCTGGTCTGCAAGATTCCGCACGCTGTCCCAATCTGCGCGCATCACGAATGGAACTTTGACGAGTTGTTGTCGAAGGCATGGGAGTACCTGGATCTGGCACGTATTTACACAAAACCCAAGGGTCAATTGCCCGATTACTCTTCACCTGTTGTCTTGCGGCGCGAGACGGCGTCGATTGAAGGATTCTGTAACAACATTCACAAGGCTATTCTGCGGGAACTCAAATAGTAAGTCTCTCTTTGCTGGGTATAGGATGCACGACAATTGCTTTGGAATCATATTCTGACATCTCCATTCTCTCCTTTTTTTTTTTTTTTTTTTTTTCTTACTCTTTTTTAGTGCACTGGTCTGGGGCTCGTCGGCTAAACATAATCCACAAAAGGTCGGCAAGGAACACGTCCTTGCAGACGAAGATGTTGTTCAGATTATCAAGAAGGTCTAAAGCTGCCTTACTATTTAGTCTTTTTTTTTTTCCAACTTGGAGTATTCTGAAAAAAAAATCCCCCTCAGTCTAGAGCCTCCCCTACACCCCACACCCCACTTATATCTGATTAAAAGTTGCTTAGGTAAATGGGTCTGTGGTAAGTTGGCTTTCGGTTAAAGGGTTAAAGAAAAGATTTTTCGGTAAAGGGGGGGTTCGGAGTTGCGATATGTAGGCTTAGGTAAATGGACTTGTGGTATGTTGGCTTTTGGTAAAAAGCGTTAAGGAAAGGTCTGTGGTAGGTTGGCTTGTTGCTGAAAGGGTTCAGTTAGAAAGCTTTGCTATTAACCACAACACTTCCTGTTTAGCTGAAAAAGGAACCTAAATTTGACAGCCAAAAGGAGACATGTATAGCCATCTGCTCAGGGCCAACATAGATAATCACTCTTGCCCAAAATAAAAATCATATTGATCTCCGCCAACACTCTATTTCTTTCTCTTTTCCCCCTGTCTTTTACCTTGTCTTTTAGTGGTCCATGCGCCTGTCCCTTCTCACTCATTGATCCCACTTCCTGGCTCCCGCCCCAACACGCCATTGTTTGGTGAGAAGTCGTTCGAGTCTTGTTTCTTTTTATACGTGCCCTCCCCTCCTCTTTTTGCGTGCGTGCGCGATTCAATCATGACACCTTTTCTCATGTAAATTTGGCGCCCTTGATGTAGACATCAAAACAATCACGATCACGGACAAGTTCTTTGCATCGAGATTGATCTCCACATTTCTTGACGCGTTTATGAAAGGCAGGAGGCATCTCCTAGTAATCAAGGGGCCTATCCAAGGGCTCCTAGGGCGTGATGTCGCAACATGGGGGGGGGGGGGGGGGGGGGCACAGAAGAAACGACCCAATTTGCCTTCCTGATCCAGCCCAAGTCAGATTCGGTACCATGTAACTACGCGGCGGACTCCATCTTCGAGAGAATCGGGGTGCACAATCATCAGTCGCATATACCAGAATCTGGCGTCTCCGGTAGAGCGCTTGCTTCAAAATGCGTTGCGACAATGCCACCAAAAATTGTCTGATGCACTGTTCGAGCGATCATTTACCTTTTTCTATTCATTTAGGATGTAGTAGCACTCGTGCTGCGATTGAATTTCAACGCTTCAAGTGATGACTGGGGATCTCATGATACGGTGATACTCTACAGCTCCATCCACGTCCACTTGCAGGATACCAGAGCCTCCAGGTTCAGCTCAAGAGCTAGATGAATTGGTCGAGTGTAGATATCAAGGCAAACTTCTTTGAGCGCTATAAGATGGCTGTTTTAAGCGAGACGTTCAAGGCGTGACAGTATTCTGAGTAGAAACATTAGCTCACGATCTTGAACATATGTAAAGACCACGAATACGAAGTGGATATCGTTAGTTGGAGAGAACTTGTACTCCTGCAAGGCACGACACATACGATGATGTCAATGAAGGAGTTTTTTATGGGTGCACATGTCGACCTCCACTAGATCCGCAGCAATGCATCTGTCGCTCCAGAGCTATGTCAACACTCTCCGGAAATTTATACCCTAGCAAAATCTACATCTAATATTCCCGAACACTTGGTTTGGCTAGAGGAGACTTTTCCACGTCTCAAATAAAGAAAAGGTCATTGGATCGTGATAGCTCTATACCATGGCATCTTTGTTTCGCTTCAGTGATATATCATTTATTACTTGTGGGATGACAAAAATCAAGATTCTGGGGCCACATCTTCTAAAGTGTAAACGAGTGCAATGTAGCTACGAGGGATTGATAGTGGTGGTATCTTGTTGCTGGAAGTTACCCTCAGAGATGAACTGACAATAGGTGGAGGATGTCATGGTGATTTGCAAAAGTGGTTTTTTGGAAGGTGTGTGGGGGGTTCTCACGGCGTGGGATATGTATCTCGTGCGAGAAAGAAGGAGAGGGATAGACTAGAAGAAAGGGCGGTGTTGTGAAGTTCCTGAAGAAAAGTCCTGTGTATTTTTATAGTTGCTCAAACCTCGCCTGTACTTTTGCCCTAGTTCCGTCACATCAGTCTCCCTAGAACTGGTCATTCTGAGAGGAGAAGACAGCACTGGAAAGAAGAGACAAATCTAAGAGATCACGTCAAAGAACAACCTCAGGAGAGACAAGAAGAGACAAGAAAGGTAGGGGATCGGAGAGATCTGAGCAAAAGTATCAATATTTGCTTCTGCTGCAGTAGGGATGAAAAGAAAGGGTGAGGAAAAAAGAAAAGGTCCACGCAGGATAAAGCGAAGGCATAGAGACCAAAAGCTTCTCGTCTACCACTCCAAGGTCCAGCCTACTGCCCTGCCTGTCGCTGTTAAATCTATAGCTCATGCATGCGGGCCTTGGAATGCTTGTCAAGTGTCATGGATCTCCTCCACAAGATTGCCCAGGGAATCGTGGAAAAGTTAATATTGAAGTGACTAACTGTTGTAATTCGTAATGGCCACTACTAGGCTTTGGAACAATATCAACAAAGTGTGTACAATGACGCTCAATGCAGCACATGTAATGTAGCCATACTGGAGACCACTATCGTCGCAGCCACCTCCCGGTCGACAGGGAACAGGATTGCTCCGATGCACCTGCCGGACCTAAAGAGGCGGTGACGCTAATGAGGTGATGTTTCTTTCTACACGAGTGAAGGCAACTCTCGACATTCATTGCCTTCTGTAACAGAATTATGGCGCCGGAGATTGATTGTTGTGCAAGACAGGAGACAAGGTAGAGTCTACCTGCATCCTGACTAGAAGAGAATGAGATGGTTGAGAGAGAGAGAGAGAGAGAGAGAGAGAGAGAGAGAGAGAGAGAGAGAGAGAGAGAGAGAAAGAGAGCAAGATGGAGTATAGGATAAGAGATGAGTGAGTGTGAGGGTCTAGAGACTTGAGAGGAACGAATGTGACGTTGCTTAATTCTGTGCTCTCTCGCTCACCCACTCTCCCCCAGCCCCTGGACTGTCGAGGCACATCATCCTTTTTTTTGTTCATCTGCCTTCTGCATTTCTCTCTACACGCTCCTCCTCCATCCAGACCCGCATCAGGAAGGCAGGAAACTAGCCAAGAAAGAAAGAAAGAAAGAAAGGGCCTTCCCCCCCCCCACTCAAGGACCTGACCAACAACAACCACAAGGAGAAACACACTCTGTTTGCCTTCATCATCTTCATCATCCGTTTTCTTTCTACCGATGCGTTTCATCCCCAGCACCAAGGCCTTTGTGGCCGTCATCACGGCGCTGGTCGCCATCTCGTCCTCATCGTCTGCGATGTCGTTCTCGGAGGAGGAGAGCTTTTTCCTAGGACCGGATGGTTCAGACATGGAACCCCTTGTTCCTCAACATTTCAAAATCACCAATCTTCTTCGAACATTGGATCTGTCCAAGCCCTTGGTACGCGAGATCACCTCGGCCGCGGTCCAGAACGTTGCTGAAAAGAACGTGACCGAGTATTATTTCCCAGTTGATCGGGTCTATGACTTGAATCTTGCTCATATCTCGGCCGAGAACAGGAAGACAAAGGAGGCACTCAAGGTGGTCAAGGACGAAGAATTCTATGACCAGTACGTGATGTTTTTTTCTGTCTTTTTCTATTTTTTTTTTTTTTTTTTTTTTTTTAGGCATGCGTGCGCGCGTTTTTTGCTTTCTTTTTCCTCTGGATGTCGAGTCTTGATAAACACTAGGGCTGTTTTGTCCGATGGTATCATGCAAAAAGGCTCCAGACAAAACAAGGAAAAAAATAACGCGTCCAACATTGCTATATTTCATATAAAAGGGGAGGGGAGGGGATAACGACTCAATTTTTCTCGTGTCTTGTCTAACACTTAACCCTTTCCTTTCTTTCTTTCTTTCTCTTTCTCTTCTCCCCCACATTACAGAGAATTTCAGTACTACCAGGTCAAGTTGGCGGAGCCTTTGGCACCCGGCGAGAAGATTCAGATCACGGTCAAGACGGTCCTTACTGGTTTGATCCGACCTTTCCCCACGCATGCTCGTCAGGACGAGAAGCAAAAGTTTGTTTATTTCGGTAACCCTTTCTCACTGACTGCCTATCCTGCCACCAAGCAAAAGACCACCGTCATGTAAGAAGAAGACTTTCCCTGTTTTTAGTTTTTGTTTTGTTTTATTTTTTGAAAGAGGAATAGGAATGCACAGTTGTCTAAGTTGGTCTCTCTTTTTTTTTTTTTTTTTTTTTTTTTTTTTTTTTTTTTTTTTTTGGTTAAATAGCACCCCCAACAGTATCTTGGAGGTGTTTGAGCACCCACCCGAGAGCACACCCGAGATCAAGAACAACCAGGTGATTCTCGGACCTTATCACGATGTCAAGCCTTTGGAGCACGGTATCTTTGAGATCCAGTACCAAATGACTGGACCCATCTACTATGTCCGCCATCTCCGTCGCGATATTGAGGTCTCGCAGTGGGGTGATAACCTTGCTGTTGAGGAACACTACAACGTTGTCAACAGGGGAGCTCTGTAAGCTGAAAAAAAGGGAACCCTCTTTTTCCTTTTTTTTTTTTTTTTTTTTTTTTTTTTTTTAATGAGGAAGAAGTGGAGCTTTCAAGATTGAAAGAGGAAACTAATCCAACATTATGCTCCTCCTTCTCCTCCAGCTTGAAGGGTCAGTTCAGCCGTGTTGATTATCAGAGAAACCAAATGGCAGTCCGTGACGGCAATGCCATCCTCGGTTTCCAGACCCGTCTCCCCAAGAAGGCCTCCGAGATTTATTATCGAGATGAGATTGGCAACATCTCGACTTCGGCTTTGGTGCATCAACCCAAGGAAGTGCTTTTGAACCTCAAGCCTCGGTTCCCAATTTTTGGTGGTTGGAATACGACCTACTATATTGGATACAATGTCCCCTTGAATGGATACCTTCGTAAGGAGGCCAAGGTGGATAACAAATATGTGTTGAGGGTGCCCTTTGTGGTGCCTATGCAGGAGACCACCTATGAGCAAGTGGAGGTCCGAGTTGTTCTTCCTGAGGGAGCCAAGTAAGTTGTCTTTTCTTTTTCCTTCTTTATTTTATTCTTGTGTGTGTGTGTGTGTGTGCTTTGAAAAAAGCGTAGGATTGATTAGAATTCATATTAACTCTTCTCTTTTGTTCCAACTGGCTTGATCTCTCTCTCTCTCTCTCTCTCTCAAAAAAAAAAAAAAAAAAAAAAAAAAACAGGAACGCCAAGGTCCAGTTGCCATTTGAGGTGGAAGATGTTGAGCATTCGACGACCAAGACGTACATGGACAGTGCAGGACGATACACAATCACTTTCCGTGCGATGAACACGGTTGCAGAGCATGAGCAGGATGTTTATATCGAGTATGAGTTTGATTCGACGAGTTATTTGACCAAGCCTTTTGCTGCAGCCACCATGCTGTTTGCCTTGTTTGCGTCATCGATGGTGCTTTCTCGGTTGGACTTTAGGATTGGCAAGACAATTGTCAAGCAATAAGAAATATAGAATGAATGAATGAATGAAAAAAAGGGGAGAGATCTGAAGAGAGAAGGCCTCTTTTTCTATATTAAAAACTGAACTGCGAATTGCTCATAGAAGAATTAAAAAAAAAGAAATGCAAAAATTACTGTACAACGAGCTGGAGACATTATATGCTCCAGCTCTTTCACTTTTTCTTTTTTTTTATTGTTATTACTGTTGTTTGGTTTGAGTGGTGGTGAAGGTGTGAACCATGCAGAGTTAAGGAAGAGGAAGGGGTAATCGGCAATGGAAAGGGAACCAGAAAGAAAGGCTCTTATATCCATCAAGAAAAGAAAAAAAAATGCACTAGTGGTAACAGGAATACAAACAAACTCTTCAAGAGTTTTCCTTCTTTCTCTTTCTCTCTTACTGCGCTGTAACAGCCACCGGTGCTGGGGTCGGTGCAGCAGTAGTAGTCGAGACTGACTTTTCCTCAGGGGCAACCAAGAGCTGATCGATCGCCGACTGGTTACCGGCGACCTTGTATGCGTGAAAGTTTCTCAAGAGACCATCGACATCCTCCATCGATTGGTTCTTGATATCAGCCAACTTCTTGATCTTGCCTGTGATCGCCTTGAGTTCCTCGTCCGAAAGAGCAAGTCCCAACTGTTCAGCTCGGTTCTTGACCGCATTCCAACCAGTCAGACGATGACCGATCGAGACATATCGGGTCATACCAAAGACCTCAGGCTTGAGAATCTCATATGTTGCTGGGTTGTTGAGGATAGCCTTAGCGTGAATACCGGCCTTGTGGGTGAAGGCGCAGTAGCCGGTGATACAGTTGTTGAAGGGAACTTGGATCTCGACGGCATCAGCAATCAAGTTCTCAAGATCACGGAGCTGATGAAGCTTGTACTTGGAGGCAACATAGTCTGGGTCCACGGTGTACATCCGTGCGACCAAGTTACCGATCGGCGTGATGCCGTTGCGCTCGCCGATGCCGAGCACGGACGTGTCGATGTGTGTTGCTCCCGCCTCCAGGGCTGCATATGCATTTGCGGTGGCACATCCAGTGTCTACAATGATGCAAAGACCGAGACCGAGACAGAGTTAGTGCATCGTCACAGTGAATGGTTTTTTTTTTTAGAGTTTGAGTAAGACTCTGGAACGACTGTGCGGGGGAACCAGTCGCAGGTGAGCAAAGTGACAAGGAGTGGTTATGACAAAGGAGGAGAGTGTGTGTGTGGAGGGGGACCAATACCCCTTGTTCGATAAGATGGGCGAAATCTGGTCAAAAATGCACGTCACAGACAGGTGCATAATCGCATATCGCGATGGATGGATGGGATACACATCGCATCTAGGGAGGTCGATCTTTGGTACACCCTCCCTCTCTTTCATGTGGAGAGAGACCCCAATGGTCATACAAAAGAACTCCGAAAAGAGAGAGGGCCACTGAAAGAAGAGGGAGACGGGGAAAGCCTAATATTAACAAGAAACAATCTGCTTACCATTGTGGAAATGGCACTCAATGTCCGTCGTAGGCTTGAGAACACTGCGGAGTGTCCGGACAAGGTCATACACCTGACGAGGGTTGGCACATCCGACGGTATCTGCAATACCAACACGGTTGACTCCCAACTGGTCAACGGCCTTGTAGAGGTTGAGGAGATCGACCAGATCTGAGCGGAACGAATCTTCGGAGGAGAAACGGACCTCAAGACCCTTGGACTTGACAAAGTTAATGACCTCGGTCGCATCCTTGATGATACGATCCATATCTTTGCCGTGGCTGAACTCGCGCAAGTACGAGCTAGATTGGGCGTAAAAGAAAAAAAGAAGGGAAGAGACAAGAGAATTCAGAGGGATGAGTAAAAGAGCGCCGAATCTCGGAATACTACAAGTCGGTCACTCGGCTCCGAGTTGCCCGAAAAAGAGGCAGTGTTACAGGGAAAAAATAAAGATTCAGTATCCTTACCTGGTGCCAATGACAATATCGAGACCGTCGACACCAGTCTCGCAGGCAATACGAGCATCGTCCATGTGGCAACGGACATGTGTCAGAATCTTGGCCTTGAGACCCAAGTTGGCGATGGCAATGCAATCCTGACGAGATTGCTCCGAGGCTGCGGGCGAGGTGATTTCGATATACTCGACTCCAAAGCTGTCCAAGGCCTTGGCAATCTCGATCTTCTTGGCGGTATCAAAGAAAGCATTCGCAAACTGTTCACCCTCACGAAGTGTGGACTCGATGATGGACCAGTTTGTCAGGCGCGAGAGCGAGTCTGTGAACTTGGGCGCATAGGGCGACGAGGCGACGTTGGGGATTGAGGTGGCGTGTGGTGGCATGGTGAAGAGGCTGGTCTATAAAAGGTATGGTGGGAGATGGAAATCGATAGGGATGCTGTTTTTTAGGCAGACGATTGGAGCGACGAAGCGAATGGGAGAGGGAGGGGGGGATGGTATTCAAGAGTGAAGTAGCCGAGGAGATCGGACAGAGAGTACGGTGATGAGAGTAGAGATGAGGAGCACCAGAAAGCGGGGGCCAGGAGGGGTTTTATAGCCGGGCAAAATGAGTAGAGGTGTCAACCCACGTCAATGTGAATGCACTTCACATGGTAGAGGCGCCCAGCATTGGCCCAGGGTGTTGGGCGAGTGAGCAGTGAGGACACCGAGATGAAGAGATACGATATGGACGACTCCACGTTCAGATAAAGGTGGGGCTGCACACGGGTCTAGTACGGGTTTGCTCTCGCCCACTCCAGATCATGATCAAGATATGCTCGATCTCTGCCCTTCCCTGTCCACCTGTCCTTTGCCCGCCACACATCTTTTGTACTGAGAAGAAGAACGAGGGGAGGTCTGCGGGCGTGCACTGGGCAACTCTAAAAAACATGGGCCGATCGACACACACATACGGCTCTCTCTGTTTTCCTCGTTCTCTCGTTTCCTCTCTAACAATCGCAAGAGATGCGATAAAGGCCTACAAGAGGTGTAACTGCGACTGCAGCCACACTCCAGGGCCGATTGTCTCTCCCTCTCTATCTCTGTCTCCTCCCCTCCCCCTCTTCCCCTCCAACCCCCACACTGCATTACCTGACACAAACGCTACACCTATTCACATCGCTTCGCCCCTCGCTCTCCCATTCTGCGCTTTTTTTTTCCACGCGCATATGCACCTACAGAGACGCACTAGTTTAGTACTGGGCCTAATCAAGATGACTCGAAAAAGGAGAGAGAAGGAGGGTATCCAGAGGCCGGTGGCTGATGGCTGGTGAACGGTTCCCTTCTCTCCCTCTCTCGACTCTCGGACATCATGTCAGTGCGTGGTCCGGGCCCGTCGGAGAAAAATAGTTGGACTTTTTTATCCGTCCTGCTTTCCTCTTTTTGGCATAGGCGTATCCTATTTCTACGACGAAGTCACTTCGATCTAGTGGTGAGAAGAAATATGTCATGGAGAAAAAAAAAAGATATAAAAGATAAAGAAGACAACAGTACTAACTTTTTGGATAGAAAACGTGAAAGAAATTCCAATGTCGCTTTTGATACCCTGAAACACACACACACACAATCTACTATAGTCACTGTTCTCTTCACAAAGTGTTGATGCCTCCCCCCTCTCACTTCTTCCCACCCAAAAGTTTGGAGCAATTCTGGAAAAAGGGACAATGAAGTAGCATACTCTTAGAGTCTACTTACTTTTTTTTTGTCACACATTACGAGCCACGCGGGCACCGGGCAATTACTTCTTGGGATCACTATCAACCGTTCTCTCTCTTTGTTATTTCCATTGGGTCTCCACCCTCCTCCCCCTCCTCTCTCTCCTTCTTCATTCATCGCACATGTATTCCTTCTTTGGGCATTTACACTTTGTAAAGCTCCTAATACCTTGTTTGATTTGAGTCGTTTTGGTCTAATGCTTCGAGTTCATTTCACCCAGCGTCATCTCCTCTAGTTCTCATAATAGTTAAGATGAATCAAAAGGAAGCATCCAGCTAGCAGCACTTTTTTTTTAAAAACTTATTTTATCATACAAACATAAGTAGGCTCCTTCTATCATCCGTTTTTTTTTTTTTTTTTTTTTTTTTTTTCTTGTTTTCTTTCTTCTTACTTGTATATGTCTGTTGAGTAACCAATGCAAGTAACAAACTCCTTAGGACTACAATCGTCCGATGTAATTGGGAAAGTGGAGGAGAGGAGTCTATCGAGACAATTCAGAGTCGATGAGCAAACATTGCTATCACAAAAGTCGATAGATCCACCAAAAGAAGAAGAGGAAAACGTCTGTTCTATTGTTTTTTTTTAAAAAAAAAAAAAAGCGCGTGTTATCTCCACTTTTAATTGACCAGAGTGAATAAATCACCAAAATGGTCACATTCAAGGTCGAGGACCACATTGCTCGGATGAAGGGAAAACTTCAAAGATACTATTTCTCTTCACCTTGGATGGAGGATCTTGTGCAGGTGTAATGTTGTAGGATCGTGTCATGATCTTTTTCTTTCTTTCCTTTTCCCTTTCCTTTCCTTCTTTCGTTATGCAGGAAGGAGAACCGTGCCTTGTAAACTATCAGCAGACTTGGGAAAGAAAGAATTGCAAGTCAATGCCTTTTTTTTTTTTTTTTTTTTCTGTCTAGCATGGGATTCATGTAGGTTTGTTGTTGTTGTTCTTAGCCCTCCCCCCAATCTTCTCACATTCTCTACACCAGGCTAATGACAAAACTGAAATAACAGGAATAATAATAAGACATGTTCATATCCTGCTTTGTTGCTTCTTGAATGTGGAGCAAGGAGAAGAACTGTCGACTTGTGGCGAGAACTTTCAAAAGAGCGATCGAGAGAGAGAGGGGGGGCATGGTTTCTACTAAGCCTCTTCTCATTGAGCTCCTCGCATTGATTGACCATTTTAACCCTTTTTTTTTTTCTTCTATTTTTTTTTTCTGTTGTCCGAGTTCCTTTAGTGTTTTCCTATCCCAAAAATTGTGTGATAGTGTTTGCTACTTGCAACCCTCCTTAGTCTTGCTTGTTCTTTACACAAGTCCATATCTATTAATGTTTGGTCTCGTCTCATTTTTAAATGTGGATTCCTTCACACCCGGTCGGGTAAAGGTTGGGCTCCAGAAACAAAAAAAAAAAACCCGCTTTGATCGTCTTTTTACTGCTTGAAAAGAAGAAGAAAAAGAACAAAGGGCCAGAACCCGCTTGATGCATTTGTTACTCGGGCTAGCCCATCTCACGCGAGCAACAGAAAGGGGGTGGGGGAGAGAAGGAGGAGGGGCGAATGCGCGCCAGGGAGAAGAAGGCAAGCACTACAATGATGGGATAGTGCAGTAAGATAGAATAAGCAGCCTTTATGCGCGCGGAAAGAAAGAGAAAAGAGTGATGACAGACAGTGCGGTGAACAGGATGAGTTGAGCTGAGATCGTCCCTCTCGTTATAGTTTCTGTTCCTTGTTGTAGAGAGAGAGAGAGAGAGAGAGAGAGAGAGAGAGAGAGAGAGAGAGAGAGAGAGAGAGAGAGAGAGAGAGAAAAAAGAGAGGAGAGGAGGTGAGAAGGAGACAGGGCACAGGACAAATGCAAGATGCAGGACAGCCTTGTCTGACTCTGAGGCTCTGTTTGCCCATTGTCCTCCCCTGTGGGCGGGACAGACCGTCCCCATCCAACCACCGTGCTCCAAGGACATCGATGGCCTCGTCTTGTCGTCCTATTGCAGGGCTTTGAATTCTGTCCCTCTAGTGCTCTTTCGCTCTGAAGGTGTGTGTTGAGAAGACGCCCATTGTCCTTGATCCCATTCCGTCTCGTCCATTCCTTTAAACCTCGATCCATCTTCCCGATTCCTTCATTTTCTTTTCTTTTCTTTTCTTTTTCTTCGTTTTCCTTGTCCCCCTTCTTTCTCTTTCTTTCTCTATCTCTCTTCTCTCTCCCCTCCGAGCCCACTTTCTTTTTTTCTTTGGCCCCAGCTCCGAACCCTTGGGTCTAGTCGTCTGTGCCACAGTCACAAAAAAAAAAAAAAAGGAAAAAGGTCGTCTCCAACCAAGCTCAAGTCCATCCACCAACGCACATCCTTGTTGTGTTGAAACTGTTCCTCCTCTCCTCTTCTCCACAGACCAGCCATGAAGTTTGCAAAGCAACTCAGTCTCAGGAGCATCCCTAGTTGGGCTCCATACTATATCGACTACAAATCTTTGAAGCACTACATCAAAGCCTCGTTCAAGGATCTGAATGGTTTGTCCAGCCTCTCTCACACTCTCTCTTTTAGAAAGATAAAGAAAAGTGCTTCGTACCAGACAATACACTGACATGAGAATGTATCCTCAACAGCTCCTTTGGAATCACTCGAGAGTCTGGACCATGTTGATGACGAGCATCCGTCCGATCTAGTTGATCCAGCTACTGGTGAACCCTCGACCAATGCCGACTCAACGACCGATCCCCAGCAACCACCCTTGACGCAGGATTCAGGAGTAGAGACCACCAATGAGGAAGCGCTCAACAGTCAAGGAGGTCTTCAGATCACCACAAAAGGCTCGGCCAGTACACGAGTTGTCCCGACAGGTGGTAATAATGGAGTCTATGATCCATTTGGAAAGAGTATGGATACTAAGAAGCCCCGAGAGTTATCGCCGGGCCGGAATCGGGAGGTGGTGATGGATCAGGTTGTAGAAGGGTTCAAAGCCTTGTTATGGGCTGAACTTGAAAAGGTGAATGCGCGTTATGAGGCGCAGGAGAAGGTTGCAAGCAATACGCTTGAGAGACTCAACTCTACAGTAAGTGTTTAAGAGAGAGATTTTTTTTTATGCCTGTGCTTTGGAGGAGAAAGTGCCTTTTTTTTTCTGCTGTGTGGCCCCACTCCTCTTTACTCAACAGACCCGTGGTCTCTCTATCTCTATCTCTCCCTTAGTGGCGAGCCAATTTTACTCCTGGAGAATTGAAGCAGTGGTAAGACAAAAGAAAAGACCCGTGTAGTGGCTTTCGCTTGAGGATCTCTTCTCTCCAATAGCATTCAGACCTCTAAACTACGCCTCCCATTTATTTTTGTTTATTACTTGTCTGTTCCCCATGAATGGTGAGGGACTCTCACTTGTAGGCGAAGTGAACTCACTGTGTTGATCCTGAACCTCGAGTACCTCCTCGAATTCAGTCAAACCAATATCACGGGATTCAAGAAGATCATCAAAAAGTTCGACAAGCACTATCGCAACTGCAACCCCACAGGCACCGTCTCTTCTCCTTCCTCCTCCATCCAAGGTGCCTCGGAACAAAGCTCGATCGCTCATTCGGGACTCCAGGGTACCCCCAATGTGAACAACATTGGGAGCAACAACAGCAACAACTATACGCAGGAGGCTCTTGCAATCCTTAGTTCTTCTGTCGAGTCGGAGTCTGCAGGTCCCCTTTCGAATGTCTTTAATGCCTTGGGAATCCATGGACGAAGTACTCCAACGATTTACTTGCCACGAAACTATCCTGAACCAGTCACGGACCTTCATCCAGAGGAACCCATTCTTCGAACGATGAGTTCTCCCAACACGCAGGCCAAGAGTTTGTTTTATTCGACCTACTATGGTGGCATGTCAACACTTTGTCTAGAGTTCTGGAAGATGGTGACAGAGCGAACCTTTGCAAAGAGTGAAAAAGACGAACGTCTACTCACGGAAGCCAGAACTGTAAGTGTTGAAGTGTTGACCTCTCAGATTTGACCCATCATTGTCTTTTCTTTTCTTTTCTTTTTTTCTGCTCTAATGCCAGCCTTTCTTTGTTCCATTTTCATGCAATAGCTTTGGAGAAAGCGTACGCCTGTAGCTGTTGAACACGTTTCACCCATTCCCGTTAGTCTGGAGGTCAAGGATTACCCCGTGTTTGATGATCTGGACCTTGGTAGCTTGCCCTCGGGACGATTGACACGTCTCTGGGTGGTTCTGGCAGAGGATGCCATGAGTTCGCCTATTCGAGTCCCTGTCATCGTCGCAAAGGGCGTTCGTCCAGGACCAGTTGTCGGTTTGGTAGGTTGAATAATGTAGGAGAGAATGGAGTAAGAAAAGGGATGAAGAGGGAGGTAGAGGACAAGATATAGCGTTCGACCTATTTAATTCGGACTAGGAAAACTGCTAAACCATGCAACTTTTGTCTCTCTCTCTCTCTTCTCGGGTCTATGAACGCGCATATCTCGATTTCTGGATATAGACTGCAGCATTGCATGGAAACGAATTGAACGGCATTCCCTTGACGCATCGTCTTGTCCTGCACGAAATTCAATGTCAGGCCCTTCATGGAATCGTAGTAGCCATCCCTGTTGCTAACGTTCCTGGATATCTCGCCGGACAACGTGGTTACAGTGACGGAACAGACTTGAACCGTGTCATGCCAGGGTAAGCTTTGCTTCCTTTATTTTACTCGTCTTCTCTTGCGTATGAGCGGTCACTAATCCAGGTCATTCCCCCCCCCGTTAAACACACACACATACACACACATACCCTCATGTAGCAAGAAGAATGGAACGACATCACAGGTGTATGCATACAACCTGATGAATCGAATCATTCGTCACTTTACACACCTAATCGATCTCCATACCGCCTCCAAAGGTCGAGTCAACTCTCTCTATGTCCGAGCCAATATGCAAAACCCAATCACTCGACACATGGCGCGTCTTCAGAACCCACAGATCATCGTTCACAATACCTCTCCGGACGGTTCATTGCGTGGGGCTGCAATGCAAGAGTGTCGTATTCCAGCGATCACGGTCGAGATTGGAGATCCCGCTCGATTCCAGAAACGGTTTGTCAAGAGTGCGATCTTGGGAGTGACCAATATTTTGAGTCATCTCAAGATGATTGAGGATGACCATCAAGGTCCGGACTATGACCCTGTGGTCTGTGCCAAGAGTGTAAGTGACCTATATCCATTTTTTTTACTGCCTTGTGTGTGTATGTGTGTTTTGAGCGGGATTTGGTTCGGATTCGGAACATGTCTCAGGGTTGAACCCATATCAGAGACTCTGAAGACAAGAGGTTGAACGGATCAGGGTCCCAGGGGGCGGAGAATCTGTCCTGTGTACTTTTTGATAACAATCTCTCTCTCTCTCTCTCTCTCTCTCTCTCTCTCTCTTCTTAGTACTGGATCTTTACAAAAGGAGGCGGTATCCTGAACGTGTTGCCAGATGTCAACACTTGGGTCCGAAAGGGAGAATTGATTGCAACACTCCATAATATTTTTGGAAAGGAGGAACATCGATACCATGCACCCGAAGATGGAATTGTCGTGGGCAAGTCCGTGGATCCTGTCTGTCAATCTGGATGTCGAATTTTGCATCTCGGTGTCGTGAGTGACCGATTCCCGGAAGGCAAGATCAATGACGGGCACTTGTAAAAAAGAAAAGAAAAGAAAAGAAAAGAAAAAAATTGTGAGGGCGAATGCTCATTGAGAGGGTTTTGCACGCATGTACTGTACATACGACATACAAAGCTTGAAGAGAAGGGATAAGAGGGTGGGGGGGAGAGAAGAAGAAGTCGGATAATTGATTGGAGGGCTTTATTTCTGTCTGGAGGAAGACAGTGCCTGGATCGCTAGGAGAGATTAGCCCCGGAAGTAGAAGAAAAAAAAAATAGAACTGCTAGAGTGGTGGAGAAAGAGCTCTAGCAGTTTTTTATATTCAAAAGCGAATAGAAGAGAAACAAACTACAGACACGTTTTTTTTTGGGCCTAGCGACCGAAAAATGAACTATGGTTCAAGAATGACAATGTTCATTTGAAGGGTCCCACGGGCCAAGTCAGATCTATTTTTCCATTGCCCGGTAACTCACCTGAGGGAGGTCGAGGAAGAAGGGCAAAGGGGAACACTGGGATTCAGGGACGTAACTCTGAGGGAACTTTCTTGATCTGATCTGAGCCCAGAGAACCTGGTTCCTGGGTGGTGAGGACTGAGTTCGATTTTTTTTTTATTTGTTTGTTTCTTTGGACCGTGTTTGAGACGAATATCGAGGCTCCCCCTTCCCCCAGCAACAACAATAACAATAAGAGAAAAGACCAAGTGGGAAATACTTTGATTGATAAATAGAGTAGGAGAGGCTGGACCGATCCATTCAGAGGCCCCGCTCCCTTACATAAACACATTCAGAGGCCCCGCCTCCAGCGCCACCACTGCTGTTTCCTGGTCTCGGCCAGGACGAAAAGACTCCCCCTCCCCCCTTCCACCTTTGACTGTTCCTTGGGTTTCCTCTTCCTCCGTCTGAAAGTGGGTAAGACACTTTTTGGTGATGACGAGTCGATCCAAGCACCGTTGGTTATTTTTAGGGGCTAGGGGGCGAGGAGAGAGATCCAGTGCAAGCAGTAATATGGTAAGCAAGCAAAAAAAAAAAAAATGAGCCGTCAAACGATTTTAGTTGTGCTGAGCACCGACCTTATGCCATTTTTCAAGTCCAGAGCGGTAGAGAAAAGACAAGGAGCGGAAAGGAGAGGAGAGCGAGAGAGAGGGAAAGATAAACAGAAAAAAGGTGAGAAGGGGCGAGAGAGGACGAAAGGAACCTGGGATGATGTTGTTCCTGAGAACTCGGGCTCCGAGTCATTTGCCCCCTATCTCTGGGACGCACCGGTCACAACTCGCTCTCGCTCTCTCACTCTCACTCTCTCTTGCCTCAATGCTATTTTTTTTTTTCCTCTTCCTGATCTGAACATCCCACTCCTGTCTACTTTCTCTCTGGCTGACTTTGATCCTACGTTAATTTTATTACGCCAGCAGGAATCAATTTTCACCAAGTAGACGAGCACTACAGCCATTCTTCACACTTCGTAGAGCGTCGTGGTGCAAAAACAAATAGAGGAGGGTGAGTGAGGTGTGAGCAGAGAGTGTGTGGCGCTAATTGCCACAGTTTGGTTGGTTGCCTCCAACTTCCGAACCATGCATGGATGAAAAGAGAGAGGCCAAAAGGGGAGCAGGAAACAAGAGAGAGGGAGAGAGAGAGAGAAAAAAAAAATTCCGAGGAGCTGGACGCTGTGCATTCACCAATCTTCCACTTTTCTGTTTCGCTGTGGAGTGTATACACACTTTCCTTTTCTTTTTTTGGGCTGTCGGATCGGGATGTCTCGACAGGGGGGGGTCGTTGCGGAGCAATTCGTTCTATGGAGAGAAAAGGACAAGAAAGAGAGAAAGAGGAGAACCGTCTATAGGATTCATAAGGCAATGATTCGAGAGCTCATAGTGGAGAGGGAGAGGGAGAGGGAGGCAACTAAAGCCAAAGAGCGGGGGGAGGGCTATGACCGGATAGATAGCAGGGATGCGGGGTCAGCGCTGCTTGCAAGCAACGGAAATGGGAGCAATGGACGGCGAGTACCTCCAAGGCAATAAGGCCCAAAGAGTGTATTTTGGCTGCCTTTTACTCTACTCACCTGGGTGCTCGGCTCTCTCTCTCTCTCTCTCTCTCTCTCTCTTGCACTTTTGGTTGCGGGATACAGAGGAGAGACAAAGGAGAGGAGGGAGAGAGAATGGGAGAGAGATGACAAGCTCTTCAGCTCCGCCAGTGGGTCTCTTGCTCTCGCAGTGCTTTCTAGATTTTGACGAGTTAGAGGGTGTCCGTGGACGGAATCTGATTTGCAGGAAGATAGGAGAAGAGACAGAGAGGGAACGCCGATGGGAAAAAAGGCATATGGTCCCCAAAAGACCCAGAGGCATACGAGAGAGGGAGAAAGAGAGCTCTTTGTGTCTCCAGACAGAGAGAGATGGAAGCAGAGAAGGCGGCTCTAATTAAATCTTATCCAATGCGGATGTGCTCCACCCGGAAACTCAAACTATGGTCTGCAACGCACAGCATTGTAAAAATGAAGGTGCAAGGTCTACGGCCACAGAAATAAAGAGTACGAGTACGAGGGAGGAGGAGGAAAGAGAGAGAGAGAGAGAGAGAGAGAGAGAGAAGCAGAGAGAATAGGGATGTAGTTCAATGGGCAGAGTTTATACCTCCAAAGGACCAAGGGGCCTGGCAGAGATGGAGACGAGTAAGATATTGAACAATAATGTGTCCGAGATACTAGCTGGTATACACCTCTGCTACGTGGTACTTTCCATCCCGCACCCATCGACTCTTTTTCACCCCTGATCGAATCAAGTGTCCGCAGCAAGGACAGGTCCAGCAATGGGCTGGACATCATACCCCCACTGGATAGCACTTCTTTGAGTAGATATCCAAAAGAATCCCCATTGCCACGGAGCATTTTTTATCAGGTCGCCCTCTTTTTTTTTTTTTATTATTTTTTATCTTGTTTGGTCCGGGGATGACGGATGGCTCACTATGGGGAGGACTATTAATACATTGAGATGGGCACTGTCAAAACAAGTGTATAGGTACACAATGCAGGTCCCCGCATCATATCACTACGGCTAATCATACACGCTCTTTTCTTTTTCTCTCTACCTGATCTGTTTTGTAGCAGAGATTAGATCGAGAATACGGAGAAAAAAAAAAAGGCAAGAAAAAAAGAAAGAGAGCCAAAGGGAAGGTTGGGACGCGAGAAGAGAAAACATAATGTAGAGTGCGCGATGGAGGAACAAGGAGATAGGAGGTAACGGACAAGGTCTCTCATGTCATTGCTCGATATATGTGAGGGCACGAAAATACAAAAAAAGGCTCTTTGGTACGAGATGCTAGAAGCATTCCTTCCGTGGGAGAGTTATCGTCCTTTCTGCCGACAGCCTTTTCTAACAACGAAAGGCCAAGGAGGAGAAGGAGAATTGAAAGAACAGAGTCTGAGCCTTGATAGGAAGGATAGAAGAAAGAAGAGGAGGCTGTAGACGGAGCGCCTTCTCCAGCCAACAACTCGTCCGCTCTTTTCGCCTCCGGTTCCTCCTCTCCCGTGCCTTGATTTTTTTTAATGACTTTTTGGCTTTTTGTTTAGCTCCATCTGTGTTGAAAAGAGCTTGCCGAAGACATTTGAACGAGGCCACCGAGACAACATATAGCAGTCATCAATCGCGACGTGCCGGAGACATTGATACTGGGCTAACTTTTGATTCGGATCCGCTATTGTTTGCTGCGAGTGAGAGAGAGAGAGAGAGAGAGACCCAGGGAACCAAGACGGGAAAGGCAAGATAAAGGTGGACCAAAAAGAAAAAAGAGCGACACAGGGTGTAGAACGGAAATGGTTTGGCGAGGTGTAAGCGGGGCTATAAATAAAATACAAAAACACTTTTTTTCACTCGCAGAGGAGTGTTAGTGATAAATTCAGGCACCATCATCAGGATTCACTGATGGAGTGGCTACCCCTGCTCGCCTTTATTCCTCTCTCGGAGTGCCCGATGCCCATTTCCCTGAACGCTGATTTTGTTCCGGAGCGAACACGCAGCCCAGCCCGAGGAGAGATGTATTTCGATGTGTCTCTCTTTACTTTTAGGTCATCCAAGGAAGAGTCGAAAGAGAAAAGTCAAGGTGCGCGAGGTCGAATGTGAGGGGGAAACGCTTATTTGTGCCCTCCCCTTGGTCCAGTCGCCGCAGGCGCATTGGAGGAGAGAAAGAATGGGAGAGAAAGGGAGAGAGAGAGAGAAAGAGAGAGAGGAAGAGAGGAGGAAGGGGTCACAGCCCCCGGACAAGGTCGGGGCAGTGCAAGAGCTTTCCTTCCACGCTGTTCGCATTGGACTGTACCAGGGGAGAGAGAGACGATCGAGTCAGACAGGGGGGCCAGACCACCTTTCCAACCCACTATCAATGCTCAAATAGGCAATTGTGTCTTTTGTCATCCTCATCCTGCCTCATCCTCATCCTCCTCATGATTCTCATCTATCTGTCTGTGGATGATGAGCCGTGCTGGGCTGTAAACTATAAATATGGACAATTGGGATGGGGAGAGCTTGAGCAAGAAAAAGATCTTGATGGAAGAGGAGAGAAAACTATGGCAAAGGATGGCGATGAAGCATTGCGATGGACACACAAGACATTAGGATAGACAGATGAGATCCCCTTTTTTTTGGTTATGCTGAGTAGAGAGAAATAGATAGAGTGAGCGAGCGAGAGAGAGAGAGAGAGAGAGAGAGAGAAAGAGAGAGAGAGAGATAGGGCAGGCTGGGTGAAAGTGGCCCATGGTGCCCCTACTCCAACTCTACTCTCTCCCCGACGAGGACCAAGTCGGCCAAGCGCGCGAGTAGCCCCTGCGGCCAATTGGGCGAGGCGAGTGTTATTTTTTTTTTTTTTTTTTTTTTTTTTTTTTTTTTTGCTAGGAAGGAGAGAGAGAGAGGAGTGAGAGTGAGAGAAAGTATATGGGTGGAAATATATATGGATTGAATTGAGAGAGAGACAGACAGAGAGTATATTATGGACATGTAGCACCGGAATGGACTGGACTGAGTGGGAACAATATAATGAAAGAGAGATGAGTGAGAGAGAGAGAGAGTGAGAGAGAGAGACACTGCTACTGTCCTGGTCCCCCCCCGCTTTTTTTTTTTTTTTTTTGCTTAAAAAGCCTCTTGGCCTCCTGTTCGTTCATCTCTTCTCCTTTTTCTTTTCTTCTTCTTCTCTTCTCTTCTCCCATCTCTCATCTCCATTTCGTTTGCTTTCATCCATCCACATCCATCCATTCATCTACTCTTCCATCCATCTGCTCACCCTATACCCTCCTTCCATCAAGCCAAGTCAAGCTTCTCTCATCCCTGTCCTCGTGAACAAGAAAAAAAAAAAAAGCTTCATCACCACCGCCACCATCTCTTTCTCTCCCACTTCTTCTCTCCTCCTTACACTACACAGTCACTATGATCGCCGCCACTTCGCTCTCGATCCAGACTCCCAAGCACGCCGAACCCGGCTCCAGCGCTGACCACTCCCAGATCAAGGCCCGTTACCAGGCTGCTGGTCAGGGCCATCTCCTCAATTTCTATGAGGAGCTCTCTGCTGAGGAAAAGAAGAACCTTCTTACCCAGCTCGATGCCTTGAACGTCGAGCGCGTCAACCGGATCCACCAAAAGGCCACCACTTGCCCTTCGCCCATGCTCAATAACCAGGCCGCTCAGCTCGCTCCCTTGCCTGAGGAGTGCTTCGATTCCACCATGGAAGCCTCGCCAGAAAAAATCAAGGAGTGGAATGCGATCGGTATGAGAGAGATCTCCCAGAACAAGGTCGGTGTCATTCTCTTGGCCGGTGGTCAGGGCACCCGTCTCGGTTCCAGCGCTCCCAAGGGTTGCTACGACATTTCGCTCCCCTCGAACAAGTCTCTCTTCCAGATCCAGGCCGAGCGCATCCTCAAGCTTCAGCGGCTTGCCCAGGAGATCCCTGGCGCTGCTAGTCAGGTCACTATCCCCTGGTATGTCATGACCTCGGGTCCTACCCGCCCTGCCACCGTCAGCTACTTCCAGGAGAACGACTACTTTGGACTTGACAGCGACAATGTTATCTTTTTCGAGCAAGGTAAGACAATCCTTTTCCTTTATTTTCATTTTTCTGTACCGTTTACTCTTCTTGGGTTGGACGAGAGCCTGTGAAAAGAGATCATGGACTGGCGTGTGTGCACCAGTGGAGTGACGATTGGATTTCAGGAAACGTTCAATCGCCCTTTTTTTATCTGGGCTGCAGACTAGACACGCGGACAGACAGGTGGACAGACAGAGACAGGACAGACTGGCGGCGACTTTGAACAGCTAAAGCCAAAGGTCTAACTAGGGCAGACTGGACCAGACTGGACCAGACAAGGAACAGTGTGGAATCGAATGGGCACCCGACTCTGTACTGTCCTAGCCGCGGGCTCTATTGTCGGCTAGGAATAGGACAAGTAGGGATTGAGCAACAGAGAGAGTGAGAGTGAGAGTGGGTGATGACCAGACCCACAAGGATACTCGCCTCTTGGGGCGAGACCATGAGAAACGAAAAGGGGCAGTGGGGAGGAGAAGGAGACAATTCACGTACTCCTCTCCGGGTCCTCGTTGATCCGACCTTTGTTTTTTTTTCCAGCCGACTCTGTCCTCTGGACTCGGTCAGTGGATCATTGGTCGCCGTGGGATCCTTCCAGAGCAATGCTTCGCCCTGTCTCCTCTCTTCTCTTTGTTCATTCACCCCTTCAATGGCACTACGACTCTAGTCGCGTCTCTTTTCTTCTCCTTGCGATCCTGCCTCCTGTGTCTCTGCAGGGTGCAATTCTTCAAAGGAAGAGAGGGGGAGGCAGGAAGAGAGAGAGGGGGCACTGCAGGCCGACAAGATCTGGGAGGAGGCAGCTTTGGGCCCACAATGGTACACAACCATGGACAATATTGCACCCACCCAGTAGTGACCGTCTTATCCATTTTGGAGCCTTCAGTTGCATGGGGCAGACGATCATGTCTTGGACGTGCCCAGTGTGGGCAGGGGAAGTGATGCAGGCAGTCTATTTTTTGCTCATCACCTGCGACATTGGGCCTCTAATAGAACGAGAGCAAAAGATCGTGTGTGTGCCTGGCGTCTTTTTTTACACCGGGCTGTGTCTGTCTATTCTTTTGGTCTGTTATCGGGTCCGTCTCTCTCTCTCTCTCACTTTGCCCCTGCTTCTTTTCCGGGTAGAGTGCAGTGGTGGCCAGAGAAAAAGAGAGAAAAGGCACCATCGATTGTGCATTTCATTTTTTCTCCGCTCTCTCCTTTCCCTTTTCTTTCTCTCTCTCTCTCTCTCTCGTTCATTCTCTCTGAGACAACGGTGCAATGACGAGCGAGCGCTCTTTTAGGCTGCACAACCGACTTGATGCACCGTCTGAGAGCCATTTCGTGGCAGAAAGAGAAAAAGATAGAGGCCAGAGCTGGGAGCTGAGTCTCCTGCTCAATCTCCTGGCTATCTCTATCTCTATTATTTTTTTTCTTCTCCCTCTCTCTCGGAGCAGCTCAGACCCACCCTTCTAACCCACGTTTCTCATCTCTATCTGCTTTGATAATGCTCTTCTAGGTACCCTTCCTTGCTTGACCTTTGATGGAAAGATCATGATGGAGTCCAAGTCTCAGATCGCCGTGGCCCCTGATGGCAACGGAGGTGTCTACGCCGCTCTCCGTGAGACTGGTGTCCTCACCAACATGGCTGATCGCAAGGTCGAGTTCCTCCACGCCTACTGCGTCGACAACTGCCTCGTCCGTGTCGCTGACCCCGTCTTTATCGGATACTGTGTTCAGAAGAACGCTGATTGTGGTGCCAAGGTCGTCCGCAAGTCGGGCCCCACGGAACCTGTCGGTGTTGTCTGCCTCCGCAACTCTAAATTCAACGTTGTTGAGTACTCCGAGATCAACGAGGATGTTGCCCATGCCATCAACCCCAAGAACAAACAGTTGGCCTTTGGAGCTGGTAACATTGCCAACCACTTTTACACGATCGACTTTTTGAACAAGGTTGAGTCGTTCGAAGGCGATCTCGAGTACCACATTGCTCGCAAAAAGATCAAGTCGGTTGACATCCAGACTGGTGAGGTTATTGCTCCCAAGCAGGTCAACGGCATGAAGCTCGAGATGTTTGTCTTTGATGTTTTCCCCCACACGGAGCGCATGGCCGTCTTTGAGGTTGATCGTCAAGAAGAGTTCTCGCCCTTGAAGAACGCTCCCGGTTCTGGTCAGGACTGCCCTGAGACCTCTCGCCGTGATATTCTTCAGCAGCACGTCCGCTTCATCAAGGCCGCTGGTGGCTCGGTTATCATTGGTGAGGAGGATGACCAGATCGAGGGCGCACCCACACTGGAGTTGTCTCCTTTGGTCACATACAGTGGTGAGGGTCTGCATGAGATTGTTGCAGGCAAGTCGCTTAAGACTCCTCTCAAGGTCGCGACTTTGGAGGAACTGAAGCGTGCTGCCTTTTAAGTATGGGCTAGTTTAGGAAAAGGAAGAGAAGATGTCTGTGGATTGAGACAGGACAAGAGATGAGCGCGCTTTGGTTCGCCTTTTCTTTTTGCCTGGACTATCCTCGACTCTTTTTCTTTTCTTTTCCGATGGCCTGTCACTTTTCTTTTTAGTACCTGTTTTTCTTTTTTTTTTTTTTTTCATTCTGTTGCAACATGTAGATAGAGCAGACCCTGTAACATTTGCAGTTGGTCAAACCCCCTCCTCTCCCCACCAAATGCTTTCTCCTTTGAGGTTACTCTCCTCGCGCACACACTCATTCTTTTGCAGTGTCGTATACCCTCTATATCCTCTCTCTCTCTCTCTCTCTCCCTTTCCGTCTCTACCCAACTTTTTTTTTTCCACGCGTCCTTGGACACCGCATGGATGAGCCGACAAGGAGTAGTTAGCCCACAATAAAAGAAGAAATCCAAAACAAAAGAGTGATCGTATTATTGGGCAGTGTGAGCCAGCAGAGAAGCGAAAGAGAACAGATCAGAAGGGAGAGACAGTGAAAGAGAGAAACTCTGATTTTGGTTGGTCCACGGCATCAGTGTTGGCCAAAGCCTATTCTGGACGCGGACTTTTTTTTCTTCTCCTCTCTTCTTTTGCCTTCGACTCTTTCTTCATCCATTTCTTTTAGCATCATCCCCACACTCGGCCAAACCGGGACTCATCTTCATCAACCCATTCAAGGCACCCCCGCTTTCACAGACCACAAGAGACCTTAACCAAGTTTGAAGCTTTCCAACAGCAAGCAACTACCTCAACAAGACACCGCCTTTTCGTTTTTTCTTCTTCTTTTTTCTTCTTCTATAACCTTTGGACAGGAACCAACCAAACTCAATCGTCATCAAAGAAAGACAGAAACACCAGGATGCTCGACTTTTTCACCATTGCCACCAAAGGTGGTCTCGTACTCTGGACAAAATCCTATGGACCCAACCCTAATTCACCCATCAATGCATTGATTCAAGAAGTTCTCATCGAGGAACGGTCAAATGCCCAGATTTATTACAAAGATAACTTTGCAGTCAAGTGGAACTTTGTCAATGACTTGGACCTCATCTTCATCGTAATGCTCCATTTATTCCTTTTTACCAGTTCTTGTAATGGAGAAAACCTCCCTCGGCTTGAAGCAGGAATGAAGAGACTGAAGCTTTTTTTTTTTTTTTTTTTTTTTTTTTCCTCTTTTCCTTCTCAGGCTGTTTATCCAAAGTCGTTAGCGTTGACGTATATTGACCGTTTACTCCAAGCAGCCAGTGCTCAGTTCAGTGACCAATATGGAGAGAGGATAGGATCTAGCCTTCGTAAAAAGGGGTCGATCCAACTCAAAGCCTGGGATGTGCAGTTTGAAGCTCTGTTGCAGACCATCGAGGATCAGGACAGCGCTGTAAGAAACAATAGAAAGAAAAGGAAGAAGAAAAAAAAATAAGACAGCCCCTTTCCTCCTCCTCCTCCTCCCCCCCCCTTGCTGTTGAGCTTCTCACCCAGCACGAGACAAGAAAAAAGGTGAAAAGAAAAAAAAAAATACGGATTCTAACTTGATGTGTCTGGACTACTATTGAATCTTATTGGCTATTAAAATAGTCGAAAAAGTCAAAACAGCCACGCAAGTTTGAAGACACGATCGGATACACCAACACGCTTGCCTTTGCAAAAGCAAAGCCAACCAAAGGTAAGTTAGGAGCAAAGAAAAGAAAAAAAAAAAAAAAAAGAAAAAAACTTCTCTTTCTTTGTTATTCATTTCATTGTTTACCCATCTTGAATACACCCTAGATGAGCTTGAGCAGTCAAAAGGAACATTGATCGACGAGGACGAATTCAGGAAGAATATCGAGTTGTTAAGAAAGAGGTCAGGTCCAGGATCTCCAGGATCTCCTAGGGCTGGAGGTCGACGTGGTCGTGGCGGAGCAAAATCGCCCACTTCTGGAAGCGCCTCCCCGATCATTGGAGGCGCTGAGGATACAACGTCGACCAAGAAGAAACCCGTCAAGGAAGGTCGGAAATGGGATGGCAAAATTTCAGCCAAAGATGCTGCTAGTCTTGATTATAGCAACTCGGCCAGCTCAGATACTATTAGTGCAGATCACTTGGTAAGTCGAGTATCAAAGGATGGGATGGGGGAGGCTGCCTTGTTTTAATCTTGATCAAAGAAGAATCAACCTTCTTGAACCTTTTCTGGCTGACATTATTATTTTGTATTAACAAACGGAAATCATTTCTTTAATGGATCGGATATTTGGAAAATACAATAGGTGCAACAACAATCAATGGGGCAACATACAAAAGATGGAACCTACACAGTTGCTGATCTGGAGGCAAGCGATGAAGAGGAGGATAGCTACAGTGAAGAGGATTCTGATGAAGAGTTTACAAAGATCTCGGCACGGTCTCTTCAAGCCAAGAAGTCAGCCTCTTCTTCATCGGCGGGACTCTTATCCTTTTTCAAAAACATGACTGGATCTAAAGAATTGACTGCAGAGATGTTGGAGCCTGTCATGAGTAAGATGAAGGAACATCTTGTCAACAAGAACGTGGCTGCGGACATTGCACAGCATCTTTGTGATTCGGTTGCCAAAGGCCTTGTCGGTCAAACCCTCGGTAGTTTCAAAAGTAAGTGAGAAATGGAGAAAGAGGAAAAGCGTACAGAGAAGCCTGATGACCTTGTGGAACTCTAGCGAAAAAACGAAACGACTAACCTCATTTTTTTTTTTTTTTTTATCCATGCTACTCTTAGGCGTCCAGTCTCACGTGAAGCAGAGTATGGAGACGGCACTGAAGCGCATTCTTACACCCAAGACCTCTGTGGATCTTCTTCGGGACATTGCTCAGGCACAGGCAGAGAATCGACCTTATACGATTGTGTTTATTGGTGTAAACGGTGTGGGCAAATCAACAAATCTGTCAAAGACAGCCTTTTGGTTGCTTCAAAACAACCTCAAGATCCTGATCGCGGCCTGTGATACATTCCGATCAGGTGCTGTTGAACAGCTGCGAGTGCATCAAAGGAATCTGAAGGCATTGGAGCAAAACGCGGTGGTAGACTTGTATGAGAAGGGATATGGCAAGGACTCTGCAGCAATTGCAAAGGAGGCGATTGCATCTGCCAAACAGACAGGACATGATGTGGTTCTGATTGATACCGCAGGTCGTATGCAGGACAATGATCCACTTATGCGCGCGCTTGCTAAGGTAAGACTCGATGGGTTTTTTTTAGAAAAAAAAAAAAAAAAAAAGGGTTGATGCCTTGAGTAGAGAGGATCTAGGCTACAAAGACAAGTAGAGTCTGACTAGAGTATGCTCTTCTATAATTCTCTTTTCTTTTTCTAGCTGGTAACGGTGAATAATCCAGACAAGATCATTTTTGTGGGTGAAGCATTGGTGGGTAACGAGGCGGTGGACCAATTGACAAAGTTCAATGCAGCCCTAAAAGATTACTCGGGACTCGCGAACCCACGCCATATTGATGGAATGATCCTGACCAAATTTGATACAATCGACGATAAGGTCGGAGCGGCACTCTCGATGACCTATACAACAGGACAACCGATCTTGTTTGTGGGTACAGGACAGACCTATACCGATCTGAAGAATATGAAGGTCAGCCATGTTGTTGCGTCGCTCTTGCGGGAATAAGGAGGCAATGTAGGAAAGGAGAGAAAATCGGGAAAGAGTCGGTGCTTCTGCCGTTACCACTGCCCTTTTTTTTTCCTTCAAACGACAGATAGACTAGACAGAAGCAGAATAGGCAATGATACAGCCAAAGTGAACAAGCCGCACTGCATATTAACAAAAAAAAAAAAAAAAAAAAAGAACTATGCTCACTACGTAATAATGCCACTTCGGGAAAGAAGGGGATAGAAAGGAGCCCCTTCCTCTCCTCCCTGAGTACAATTTTGCAACAGCCTTTGAACAGCTCAACCATTGAAATAGTCGACCCATCGGACGCAAACGTTTGAACGGACGAACAACGACGACGACGATTACGACCTGTTCTCACATTTCAGTTTCCCTCTGACTCTCTCTCTCCCTATCTTTGTTAGTACACATTCAAACCTTGTCCCCCGCCTATTCCTAAACTCTTTTTTTTACATAGATTTCAAACAGCGTTTTAGGCATGATGATGACTCAGTGCGAAAGCACAAAGGCAAAGCCCTGGAGACCAGTGGTCTCCACAGTCCTCGTGCTGACACTACTTGTTCTTGTTCTTTTATCCTCGTTGACTCTTGTTCCTTCTTCTGTTGTCTTGGCTCATCCTTCCTCTCACCTCTCTGCATCCAACCTACATCTCTCTCATTCGGAATCTTATCGCCGAATCCCTCGAGCTGCTCCTGACTACGACGACGACGAAGAAGACGACAACGATAACGATAGCGACGATAACGACGACGACGACGATAACCACTACAACAACGGCACTTGCAGCAATCGATTCACTTGGAACCACTGGAGCAAAAACACAACCACCAACACCATGAATTTGCTTGAACCTGGACATGCTCTTGATCTCAACAAGGTAATTACAAGCCCTCTCTCTCTCTCTGTCTCTCTCATTCTTTCTCTCTGTCTCTCCTTCCTAGACACACAAGCATACACCTACACACTTTTCTTTTTTGCACAGGGCACCGGAGTTTTTTTTTTTTTTTTTTTTTTTCCCTCATGTATGACATATGACATTGCGTCAATGGCTAACACGCGAGCTCCTTTCTGCACGTTCTCATTGCCACCACCACTCATAAAAAAAACGTCTTCATTTAGCTCCGAGATGTACTGATCCGTCTCGAGGAGACCATCATCTTTGGTAAGAAGGAATCCGCTGTGCCCTTTCCTCTCTTCCCACGCGATGCTCATTGGCTCTTTTAGCAATTCTCCAAAGCTCAGTCAGGCAGTCCAAGCTAAGAGAAGCAAAAAAGAGAGAAGGGGACGGTTATCTTTTTTTTTTTTTTTTTTTGCTCAATGCCTTTGACTAACAGCAAACCGTCTTTCCCTTTTTCTTTTTCTTTTTCTTTTCTTTTTTTTTTATCTCCAAATCCAGCCCTGATTGAGCGCACACAGTTTGCGGTGAACGATTGTATCTACAAACCAGGCGTGTACGAGTACGAGGATGGATTTGACGGCTCGTTCTTGGAGTATTTTTTGCACGAGATGGAAAAGGTTCACTGTAAGTGTAGTCTCCCTTTACCTCTTTTTCTTTTCTTCTTCTTTCTTGGAACTTGACTCAAAAGAAAAGATGAAGATTTTAGTCAACTCGCACTCACTATACCTCGTCCGTCTTCTTTTTGTTCCTCGATCCCCATAAAAAAAAAAAAAAAAAATAGCCCGTGTACGACGATACACTTCCCCAGATGAGTACCCATTCACCAAACCACTGCCCAAGCCAATTTTGCCCAAGCTCAATTTCCCTCAGGTGCTTCACCCAAACAACATCAATGTCAACCCAAGCATCATGAAACAATACCTTCAGCATATTGTTCCTCAGATCTGTACTCCTGGCGATGACTCCAACTATGGTTCCACAGCCACGCGAGATGTCGAATGTCTCCAAGCCCTGAGCAAGCGTATCCACTATGGTATGAGAGATTGAGAAGCCTTTTCCTTTTTCTTCTTTTTTTGAAAGCAAGACTAAGAGAGGACTTTGAGCTATCAAAAGTGAATCCAGGCCCTTTGCTTGTCTGACTTTTTTTTTTTTCTGGATGCAATATGAATCATATAGGCAAGTTCATCGCCGAGTCCAAGTTTATGGACCCCAAAAAGCAAAAGACCTATATCCAACTGATCCAGGCCAAGGACCGGGATGGAATCATGGAACTGCTTACTAACAAGACTGTGGAAGAGGCTCTGTTGAGACGTCTTCGCCGCAAGGCCCAGACCTATGGACACGACATTACCGACACAGGAGTTGCCGTCGTAGAGGGCAACAATGAAGGCAAGGGTCAAAAGATCTCTCCAGACGTGGTGGTCGACATGTATGAACAATTTGTGATCCCCTTGACCAAGGAGGTAGAAGTCGATTATCTGATGCAGCGGTTGGATGGGTGGCAGATCCCCGAGAATCTTTCTTGAAGCTGTACCCTTCTGCTCATGGAGAACGGATCATAGACGCGATCAAAGTAGTGTAAAAGTAAAAGTAGAACAGTATGATGTAACAAGAACATCTAGGAAAGACACTGTGGGAAGAATGATAAAGATTCTGGAAGCAACACCAGATAATTCAGTCCCTGAGGAACCAATCTCAATAAATATCACTCGAGACGTACTCCTAATTGTCATACTGGTAGGATATGTATGATTTTATTCCAGAATCGAGACGGCTAAAGAATCAAGTGCCTCCACTTGAATTTGCGTAAATGCAAAGAACTAGTACTTGAGACAGTCGCAATATGACACAGAATCAGTATACTGAATCCAGGACCATTGTCGAAGCCGTCTTTTAAGTTCAAACGAAGTTAGCGGGAAAAAAGGAGGGGAAACCCTTATGGATGGCTCCCTTGGTGCACACCCTGCGCACCTACTGGACACCTGATGGAATGGGTCGCTGGGAAAGCTCTACTCTGATGGATCTTAGTGGCCTTTCCCGCGTCTCGATATCTATAATATGTTGCTAAAGGGTCCTAAGGTTGCATTCTGGCAACATAATGCAGTTCATGTCTCTTGATGCCCATGGTGAGATGGCTATTCTTCAGTGAGGTCATTTTCTTTTTGTCAACTGTGGATGGCTCCTTCCAGGCTCAGGAAACTTGAGGACTGCTTCAACTTGTCTGACAAACACGACCACAGCGTTTCTGGATGTAAGGCTCTTTCTCTGAGACAACGGCACAGCCTGCATATTGAACGCTAGATATCAGAGAGTGGCCTTGAAAACGTACGAAAGAAGCCCGGACAACGTGGAGAGCTCATACACATACTTTCGCTGGACTTTGGTCAATCTACTCTACTATGGACCTAACTGAAAAGGCTACCGTTTCTACCTCGATGCCAAGCGAACAACGGCAATCCCTATTGAGTTGAGGCAAAAGAGTGTATCGAAAGTAGCGCCTACCCCAAGCTCAACAAACGCGTCCCGCCATTCTCTTTTTTGTGACTCTGAATGGAAGGTCTCTTTTTTTTCGCCAGCCACAGTGGGCTGGTGGGTCCTCACTCCCTTCATGGGCGAGACGAACCATCTCTCTTTGCATTCCTCGCTCGCCACGGCAACCACTATCACTGCCATGAACATCCTCATCTACTCTGGCGAGGGAACATCCCGAACCTCATTAGCACACACTGTCCGCACTCTGAAAGCGATTCTCGGTCATCACTACGATGTCATGAAAATCGATGCCAAGGGTCTCCTCTCCGAACCCTGGGAAGAATCCACCTCCCTACTCGTCATCCCTGGTGGACGCGACTTGCCCTATACCCGTGACCTCAGCGGCGCCGTGAACGACAAGATCCGTGAATATGTTCGATCGGGTGGCAAGTTCTGGGGTATCTGTGCAGGCGCCTATTTTAGTTCGGACCGCGTTTGTTTCGAACCTGGGACACCGCTCGAGGTGAAGGGATCAAGAGAACTCAAGTTCTTTTCGGGCGAATGTCGAGGTGTTGTTTACCCTGGATTTGTCTACGACTCTGAAAAGGGCGCGAGAGCTGTTGAGATCAACTTGGAGCCCGGATTGGCGCAACCTGGATTGGTTGAGAAGACGCGGTTGTACTTTAATGGAGGAGGATACTTTGTCGATGCAGAGACCAAGCCAGGAACGGAGGTCTTGGCAACATATAATGACGAATCCAATGACCACGACAGCGGCAGTAGAATTGTGGAAACAGACAAGAAGAAAAAGGCATCAATTGTCATCTGCCAGGTCGAGAAGGGACTTGCCCTGCTGTCAGGTGTCCATCCAGAGTACGATGCTGCGCATTTGGACGCTGCCAACCCAGAATACGGACCCCTTCCCAATGTGGTTTCGCGATTGTTGGAGTCGGACCGAGAGCGTGTCCTGTTGTTCAAGGCTCTTTTAAAAAAATTGGGGCTCAAACTGAACCAGCCAGAGGCACCCACCGCTTCCACAGCCACTCAGGATGATCAAGGCCCTCTGGCTTCACAGGCTCCTCCTGGCGCCATCATTGGTATCCCAGATTATACATCCCTCTATCTAGCCTCGGCCAACTCAAACATGCAGTGGGCGCTTACGGAGACTCTCAAGAGTCTTTCTACGCCAGAGAGACTGATCAAGGAAGCAAACGATACTTTCCAGCTGATTGCCTCGCCATTCGAGGAAGCGCCTAAACACACGACCACGATTGCTGAAGCCGATGATGGAGCAGGCGAAGAAGAGAGAATCATCAAGAACATGATTCTCTGTCCTGAAGGACCCCCCGATCCCACCTTGACACCTGAATTCTCTATGGTTGAATACTTTTCGCAACTCGAGAAGGCTCGATCGCTCCAGAATCGAAACCAAACACCACCCTCTCAGAACCCGTTCCTACGGACTCCGGAATTAACGTTTGGAAACTGGTTGATGTATGGTCAGGTAGTCTCGTCGACTCAGACGATGCTCGAAAAGAACTTTGGACTTTGCCAACGGCTCCCAGATGGATTTGTGTGTAATGCAACGACACAATTGGCTGGACGTGGACGTGGTCGAAATTCTTGGATCTCTCCTCCGGGCTGTTTGCAATTCTCGATGGTGATGCGACATCCAATCCAGGCAGCCAAACGTGCCTCGGCGGTGTTTGTTCAGTATCTCGTGGCACTGGCCGTGGTCGAAAGTGTTTGCTCGTTGGAGGGTTATGAGGAACTACCACTCAAGCTCAAGTGGCCCAACGATATTTATGCAGAGGCTCCATTGGAGAAGGAGGAGGAGGGTCAAGCTAAGAAAATGGTCAAGATTGGAGGGGTCCTTGTCAACTCGAATTTCAATGGGACCGACTTTTTGTTGGTCATTGGTAAGTGTGGCGTTTACTTGGGTCTAGAAGAGAAGAGTGTCTTTGCTGATCCAGAAAAGAAAAAAAAACGAAAAAGCTCACGATTACATACTCTCTTTTTTTTTTTTTGAATAGGATGTGGTGTCAACACAACAAATCCAAACCCAACCACCTCCATCAACCATTTGATCCGACACTACAACAAAAAGACAGGCAAAAACTTGGCTCTGTTCACCCAAGAGAAATTACTCGCCCATGTCCTTGTAAAGCTGGACGAGATGTACAACCGGTTTTTGAATGGCGACCAGACTGGCTTTGCACAGTTTGAACATATTTATTACAAACGCTGGCTCCATACAGATGCAATGGTGACCCTGACGACAATGACACCCCATCGACGGGTCCGGGTCCAAGGCATCACTCTGGACTATGGATTGCTGAGGACGATTGCTGTGGATGAGCAGGGCAAGGATATCCCAGGACAGGAATTTGACCTTCAACCAGATGGCAACAGCTTTGATATGCTCAAAGGACTTATCTCTACCAAGGCGTAGAAAGAATTAATAAACAAACAAACAAACAAAACATGGCATCAAAAATACGGATCATTGTGCTCTTAAAAGAATCAAATGGGCGCAGCAGATGCGATATTTGTCCACTTTACCGTAGAGGACAAACTCGTTCAAGTAGCAATTTCTATTCGCATTGTTGTCCACAAGAGTATTTTTGTCATGAGGACAGGGGGTTAAGAAATGAAAGGCGCAGATGGAATAGGGTCAATGCAGAAGCAAGGCCCCTCGTCTCATGCATGGGTCTGCCTCCCCTACTCTCTTGCAGAAGGAACCCTCCCTTGATTTATCATTGGAGAGCAACAGAGGGAGAAGAGAGAAGAGTCTCAAGTGCCCAGAGATTTCCACTTCCATCCTTCTCTGAGCTTTACTGTGCTTCTTTGGGCAATCTTCATTGGAAAAGGATTCTTCACTCCCCCCTTATCCATTTTCTATCTTCTCCCGCTCAATCTACCCTATCTCTCAAACCTGTACCCCACTATCAATGACAAACTATCCAAACCTCATGTCTTTCCCAGTAGCCAGGGTATCTGTGTGGTTCAGATACTACCATACTGGTAGTTAAGAGTCGCCCTGTCAAGTCATCTCTTTTTCTCTCTTTCTCTTTCAGTTTGACAACGAAATGAAAAAAAAAAAAAAAAAAAGGCGATCTTTCTTTTCCGTGCAGCTTTTTGTCCTTGGAAAGCCAAGAGTGTATGATAACCTAGAGGAATTATATTATAAAGCTCTACATAGAATGGCGATGATACAATGTCTAGAGACGAGTAAATTCGGCAACTGTCCTCTCAAATCATGGAGAAAGGTGGAAAGAGAAGGAAGACAATAAAGTGAAGATGCTCAGTAGTAAAGTTTTTTTTTTTTTTGGCCGTTTCTGTTCTCCTCGGAGCATTCTAGGTTGCCTTCACAGGCTTTCAAGACGTAATCGCGCGGGATTGTGCTCTGTTCAAAAGAAAAGAAAAGTCTCAGGGCAAGGAGTCTCTTGATAAGAAGGAGGCGGGAGCAAAAGGAATAAGAGAAGAGAGATTTAGGGGGAGGAGAGCTTTCTCTTTGATGCAAACAAGGGCAGTGTAGATCAACTCTTCAAAAAGGTCGAATGAGTCCCATCTCTCCCTCCCTTATCCTACCTCCTTCTCCCTCCTGACACTTCTTTGAGTTGAGAACAATCGGCGTGGTGTAGAGCTCAAGAGTGACCAATCACTACTCGAAATAACAGGAACGAGCGAAAAAAAATGCATAAATCTGAACTCACTGTACTTTTTTTACCCTTGGGTTAAAGGAGTAAAAGCAAGGGGAGGAGGAGGTCACGTACACTTTGTTGCTTTCCACCAAAAGGTCTTTGGGCAAGATATTTAAATACAGAAGTATGTAGCGTTTGCATCGTGTTCAACTTTCCGACCTTTCGTCTTCTATACTCTGTAGAAGTAGCAACATCTCCAACGTTTAATTCTCCCTTTCTTTCTTTTTCCTTCTCTCCTTCCCTCTAGTCTCTCTCAACTCTATTCCTCTGCTTTCTTACACTTTATCTTCATAATGTCGTGTCCTGCTGGCTACACTATTGAATCATTAGCATCAGGGATGTCCCAAATTTCTGATAGCGCCGTCACTGCAGCCATTGAAAAACTACAACCCGGTGATCGATATCCTTTCCTTGGTGAGGACATCACCTGGACTGAACATCACCGCAAACCAAGCCAACTAGACCGCTTTCGAAGAACTGGGGACGACCTATCGGATGATACGTTAGAAGCTCTCAATATCAAACGAAACGAAGACATTTACGAGGCACTCTTGGAATACGTCTCCAGACCCGAGAGTGAACAAACCAGTCCATCACCTCGTTTATTCCTTCAAGAGGTGATGACTGTCCCTGAATGGGTCGATTGGGATCAAATTGGTCGAGGTCAAAAAGTCTTTTGGTAAATTTCAAATGTAGAGGATTTCAAGTGTTGTTTTCCCCTTCTCCTCCCTTTCCCACCAACGTGTCTCTTTGCAATCAAACCAACATTGATCACTCTTTCTATTCTGTTTCTCTCTACTCTGGCTGAAAATTAGGAGATACCCCTCGCCCATTATCATGACGCTCATCTATGATTCCTTCATCTATTCATTCTACCATCCTTCGTTCGAAAAGGTCCTCGTATCGACAGGCTCCATGGTCAGCAGCAGGATCTTACCCCGGTTGGTTGAAACCTTTGAGTTTGTCATCCAAAACACAACCTCGATTGACCATCTTACCCCCGGCACTGGAAAAGGATGGAAGAACACACTCGATATCCGGATCATGCACTCACAGGTCCGGAGAAAGCTTTACCGATTTTCAAAGACTCATTCCAAATACTTTGACAGCGAAAAATATGGGAAGGCCATCAACCAAGTTGATTCTCTCATGACGGCTGTCTCAGTCTCGATCGTCGCTTGTGATATTGTTGAGCAAAGACTCGGGATCCCAATGACTCGACAGGAAAAGGAGGATTTCCTGCAGCTCTGGAGATATATCGGCTATCTACTCGGGATGACAGAAGAGATGCTGGACATGATGTCCACTGCTGAAAAGGCACATGCGATCTGGGAATCCATAGTGTTGAGTTCTGCCCAGTACAACTCAAGTGAGAGCTATATCGCCGCCATGAGGAGTCTATCTATCGAGCCCGTTTTCTGGAGACCAATTGAGACGCTGGGTGGATTCTTGGACCCGTTTGAGAGTCATATGACCCTGGCCGAAATTTTAGCCAAGAAAGAAGTGTGGAAGATGATGAAGATGCCGTCTATGTCTGGGAGACATTGGGCAGCAGGACAACTCTCATTAATGGTATTGAGGTTGGACGCGTCTCTCGCTTCCGTGTCTACTAGGTGGTTAGACTTTCGGAACCAATCTATTCTTGATTGGCACAATCAAATGCTTAACCGTATCAACTACAAAGGAAGAATTAGCCAGGGACATGTAGGCAGTCTAAAAGCCAGCAAGGGGGCAGCTCAATACCAGTGGCTATCATCGAGTATCTTAATGATACTACCTCTCCTTTTTGTCGTCCTAGTTTGGCGTTCTTTTGTTCCTATGGCTTTGTAATAAACATTCGCTTGTTTGATGGGTACAGTTTTACGGGTCAGAAAAGTGCACCTGTCCAGGTTTATGAGAGACGGAAAAAAAAAAGAGGAAACAAACAACGAGCCCTACCCTGACAAGTGGTGGGACACGGTCTTCAAGCGCACACACCACCCCCTCAGGACACCAAAAGAGAGGTCTTTTCTTTTCAACCTCGCTCACCATGCAATCACCACCGACAAGGCCAGAGCCAAGTGGAAGGAAGACGTCAATGGCAAGTGCAAGCGCTGCCTCATTGACTACCCAGATCAGGAGCCTCATATAGAGGACCTTCGACACGCCTTCGCCAACTGTGGAGCAGTCTGGGCCCTCTGGAAGGCCGCCCGTTCCTGGATCACCACCCTCGTCCCTGGCATGGTCGTCAGCAGTCTGCCTGACAACTGCATGCTGGGATGGCCAGAAATTGAGAAACTGCCCCCTATCGCAGTACACATCCACTCGTTGGTCCTGTACAGCATTTGGAGGACTTTTGTTGCCATCCACAAGCTACTCCCGGGACAACCCCCGAGAGATGGCACAGCGGACGACCTCCTCTGGCTCACCGTCAACAGCCTCAAGCTCCGTGCACACACAGCACTCCAACAAGCTCTCCTCAAGGACAACAAACAGCAAGCAACGAACCCAAACCCAACAGCAACTTCAGATGCCATTACAAGCGAATGCACAAGACTTGGAATCACCCTCCGTATATTGTGGTGTCCAAAGAGGAGGTGACATTTGGTTGGATGTGGCCCACCCCTGGCTATGGTCCCTTTTTAGACATGCCAGGGGGAGTACACTCCCCTCCAGCTTCGCGCGCAAGACCGAAGCCGCCTGACATCAGGCGAGCAAACGTCGCTGACGTTGACCTGCTTGATTGGGAGCCGCTCTCGCAGCTCCTGGACCCCTCGGACCCTTTGCCCTAGTTGTAGATCCTGCCTTTTGACTTGCCCCCTCTGCGGGTGCTCTTTGTACCTGGTCCTCCCCCCTTTCCCTGCATTTGTATTTTTAGTAGCTATATCGTTTCTGGGTCACCCTCCACCTTTTCCTTCCTCTCTCTACTCTTCTGTTGTAGGATAGTGTAGTTTTTGTGAACTAGCTGGCCACGTCCGCAGACCGTGGTATGAGTGCGCGCCGACGAATAAAACCCCTAACGGGGCCCATAAAAAAAAAAAAAAAAAAAGGAAACCGCTACCCATGGTGTCTGGACCGTCCTCCATCGCCCGGTACGATCGGTTAGGATTTGGATGAAGATATTCTCACATATATGTGAGCGGCTTATTCTCAGTCATATGTGAGAATAGCTCTCAAACTCATTTTTTTTCTTAATCTCACATATGTGTGAGACGCTTATTCTCACACATATCTCCTGAAAAAAAGGCCTCCAGCTTACTCTCACACATATCTCAACGTTCTGCTCTCACATTTATCTACAGTCCCAGCTTTTTCTTTTTCTTTTTTTTACAGGCCCCGTTAGGGGTTTTATTCATTTGTGCGCACCCGTCCCATGTTTTCCAGACGTGGCTATCTAGTCCTCAATCCACCAAGGAAAAGGAAAAAAAAGTAAGAGAATAGGTGGAAGGCGATCCAGAGAAGAGGAAAAAGACCAGGGTACAATGAGCACCCGCAGAGGGGCAAGTCAAAGGCAGGGACTACAACTAGGGCAGAGGTCCCAGCTTTTCAGCCACTCAATACGACTGTTATGTCATCGGTCTATGATGCCGATTTGACACATCGTCAATTGTGCTTCCCTTTTTTCTTACTCTTTTCGCCACTACTCAAAATCCTAGCACTCCTCGGTCGTCCTTTGGTCTTCACTCTTCTTGGATCGCCGACGGTAGGAGTCTCACCATCGTTTTGCACAGCTGCTTCACTTTCCATATCCTTTTCCAGAGATCCCTGAATTTCCTCCATCTTGCTCAAAATCTTCCCATGCATAAGTGGATCGTTGCTCGAAAAGACCTGCGATCTTCTTTCCGAGTCCCTGTTATTTCTGCGTGCCGTCTCTTCCTAGATTGGGTCTCCTTGTGATAAGCGACAGATTTTTTTTTTCGGAGGAGAACAGGTCAGAAACACTGGTCATGAAAGAATCCGAGGGATACCCCATTCTGGTTGACTTGTGGTGCCGAGAAGCGGCCTGGAAAAGACTTGCGTCCAATCCTCTCACTAAGATCGGGGATGTCTTGGATGGATTCCTTATACCAGCGGCGGTGCACTAAACTGATGTGATATCGGCACTCTGGCTCTTTCCTCATGACGCAGAAAAATGGCGGCAAACGACTCCCAAATTTTGGAGGAGTAGACAAGTGCAGAAGTACGAGTGATCGGTCAGAAGTATGACGTATTCCTTCTGTTCGCAGCCCAACGTGTCCTTTGCCCTGAAAACGAAACGCGTATCGTCTTGACCAATCCTAGAGATCAGAGAAACGAGAGTTGATATACGCCCCGATTCATCCTATTACACGAGACGAGGCAATATTAATATCCTCTAAAAAAAAAAAAAAAAAAAAAAAAAAAGTGTGTGTTGGATAGGATACTTGCCGAGTCACTGTCTGGGGGGTAGAGCTCCAAGAGCTCCTGTAGACTCTTGAGACGCGCAGAAAACCCAAATGATGAGTCCATCTCCCGCCTCATTTTGGCCTTAGCAAACGAACCCAAAAAGATCCTCATTGGATTGTAGTACTTGCTTGAACGCCTTTTCTGACATGGTCGGCTCTAAAGTCCTGGAACTTGCCTCTCTTCTGGCTGCCTCACCTTCAGGACAGCTATTGAATTTTGCCTCAAAAGTTCCTTCTCTATCTTCACCCCTGTAGCTTTAAGGACCCTTGTTAAAGAGGAACCACCATTGAGATTCAGCATTTTAAGAAGATGGTGCGACTTCTCTACTCGTTGAGTGGATTGCATCCCAGCTGTGAACTGAGTGCGCACCCATGGCCAAGCCCATCGAAAACGGTTCGAATACAAACGATCAAGATAGTTGAGGACGATGGGGTTTTGTTGATATTTTCTCGCACAGCTTCTGCCACTTGGCCTCGAATTCTCTGGAAATCAAAGAGCGGGTGACATCTTGAAAGCGGAGTGAGAATTCATCCCAATCTTTCCCAAGGGCTTTGAAAAAGGCGTAGCCTAATGTTCTTGTTTGCGTGCCACCGGCAATTGACTATAGTTGTATCAGGGAGAAAGGTTGTACTGACAATGTTCATTGCTGGATCTTTATCCAGCATGAGGGTCTTTGGGGGCTTATTTTCATTCAGCTCTAGCAGTTGCGAAAGGACCCATTCGTAATCTGAGGTCTCTTCGCCAGAGGTAAGGGCACAGGCTACCAGTCTTGTCCGAAAATTGTTGTCAACTACAACGAAGCAATGGAGCGGCATACCGAATCGATTGGTGGATGCAGTTGTGTCGTGGACGACAACGTCATGATACCTCCTGTATAAATCCTGTTGCGCCGGGCACATCCAAAAAGACAGCCTGGAGACGACCGGTCACAATCCTGTTCCTGGAGAGCCATTGGCCTGGGATTTCTCCAAGCAAGTTGAACAACTGGGCAGCATCAGAAATGGTGTTAGACGATGCACGTTGTTTCGAGATATAGTTGGCTATTTTTTTTTTCTGGTCGAACAAGTACTTGGATTTCGTAAAAGAGGCGCTTCGGGTTATCTGAAGCATCTCTATCGTTTTACCAGTTCCCCAACCCATTTCTGCAGCCTGTCTGATTAAATTGAGGTCATACTCTGTAAGAGGCTCAAATTCTGGACGAGGTTTTCCAAGGGCGTGGTTGTGCAAAACAGAGATGCTGGAAATACGCCATCGTGGCTTGATAGACTTTGGGCTGTTAAGGTATACAGCGTATTTGCAGCCACAGCGGACTGAAATACTTCCTGGCCGCTGCTTGGATGGATCCAAAACCTTTTTTGAGGTGTGTGTGCCCTGGCGAGTGCAAACGATTAACCCTTGGTGAAAAAAAAAAAAAAAAAAAAAAGGCTCCTAAGTCTCCCGTTGTGCCAACGCCCTCTTTGATATCGACATAACACAAAGTTGACAACAACTCACTTACCAGTCGGATAAGTAGCATTTTTCGAAGAAGAGTTGGCCCTCGTTCGGAAACCATTGCGGCAGGCATAGTCGAGCATCATGGACTTGGCCTCCTCGAAATCCGAGAATTGATCATCGACTGCGGGGCTCCATCCAACAGCATCCACGTGCTCTCCTAGAAAAGGAAAGCGTACAAATTTAGCACAACTCGTAGGCTAGTCTCAAGTGCAACAACTGCTAGATTCAATAGCGCACGCACCATAGCTCTGACACTCCGTGTTGTCCCTGTTGTCATGACCACTTGCAGATGAGGCCTCGCCTCTGAGGCCTTCTAGATCTTCTGATGTATCCGACTCATTGGGGCAGAGAGAAACAGCGTCGTCCTCATCACTTTCGTTCTTTTGTGGAACTATTGTCACTCTCGCTGCTGCTTGAAGATGAGGTACAACTCTCAGGACAATCAGGGCTGTTCGATCTATCGCCGTCGGACTTTTTTCTTGCCAATTGTTCGGATACCCTCGTCTGGGCCTCTAGTCTTTTTCCAGCTCTTCGACACTTGGCTCCTTTTCGCTCTCGTTAAGCTCCCTACTGCCAGTAGCAAAGCTTTTTCGTGTCTACAATGATTTCTTCCAAACTCTCATAGTCGAAGTTGTCATCGGAGCTGGCCAAGTTGTTGTAATGATCAATGTAGTCGTCTGAATCCCTATCCACATCCGTGTAATCACTCTCGTTAGTTATAGGGCTCAGCTCTCTGCTTTTTGGATACTTTGCTTCTTTCTGGCCCTCGCAAAGAACTGTATTGGCTGACTTTCCTAAGTCCTTGAGATACTTCTTGAACTTCTTGTCCAAATTAATGACCTTCGGACTGTTCCCTTTCTCCTTCCAAAAGTGCTTTTTACGACATCGTCTTCCGTGACCTAAACGTAGATGGATACAACTTAGATACTGGAGTTCCTTTTATCTTCCTCTACCCTTTGTGATGACCTTTTTTTTTTTTAAAAAAAAAAAAAAAAAACCGCCCTCTCACAGTGCTCGGTACCTTAGTGTAAGCGACTAGAAGACGTGTAGCGGATTCGACTCATTATGGGATTGGTGTATCTGACCCAGTCATACCCAGGAGTCACATCTTGCTCAATGGCCTGAAGAGCGAGGACACCACAGCTGAAGTCGTCATCCTGTGCTTGAACAGTGAATGCACTGTGTTCATTCATGGCTGCCAGCTTTTCTAGATCAACCTTAAACTCCCCTTTCGGATCCTCCTGTCGCCCCTCTAGTACTCTCAACAGCCAAGTCTTCAGATGACAAACTGTATCCTCGGGTGCTCTCTTGCTGAGTGAGTCACCGATTAAAACAGTGTACTGAACAAGGTCGAATACCATCACGCCCCAATGATTCCCGTAGTGCACTACAGTGTAGACTTTCTCTGTGCGACTCCTTCGGATGTATTTTTCGAAAGGTTTTCCGACACTATCGTATCCGAATCCTGGGCATCGAACAGGCATGAAAACCCGCCTTCCTTGCTCTCCGTAAACAAGGTGGAAGAACAAAATAATGTAGTTTATCACATCGTCGTTCAACCACTCATTACCACAGAGGATGAAGAGGTCACGCGCGGTCACTCCGTGATCTGGGAGAAATGTTGGTTGGAAGGAGATAAGGCGTAGTTTTTTCTTCATTCAACAGTCTGTTTTGAAGCCATTTAACAAACTCTTTTGATTTCATTGTTCAATGTCGATTTTGACCAAAGCCAGCGCATTGAGTTATTAAAATCATCAATGAACTTTCTTGTTGTAGCAACCTAATGAAAGCAGTTGAACAGATTACTTATTAGTTACAGTTCGGGCGTAGAGCATTGCTCCGCGTCTCAATAAAGAAAATTCAACACACACTCCTCCAACAAAACACGAGTCTGTAGTCCAGTAACATCTCATACCTGATTCAATACAGGGATGGAATCCAGATCAAACACGAGCTCATTGATGCCGTCGAACACCACCATAAAGTCTTCTCTGTTTTTTTTTTTTGATGACCTCGCCGTGTCGCATCCAATAGAATTTCAATTTTGGGGATGAATGGAAGCTTGATCACATCCTTGATGTCGCTCTTGAAAAATGATTTCCGCATAGTCTGCGATTCAGCTTCAACCAGTGTTCCCAGGCCGGTGTCTTTCAAAACGGGGATCAAATGACAGCAATTTCGCAGATCCTTAGCGGATTGGACTAGAGCCAATTGGAGCCAAAGCGGAAGTCGTACTTTTTTTTCTTGTTTGCTTGGTGGCGGGAGATTGAAAGCATGATGGGTAGTTGCGTAGAGTGAATGGTGAATGAATATTTGCCGTAGCCGTGTTGAGTCCCTTTTATAGTGTAATGCTAAGCTGCATGGTTGTGGTGCTTCACCTGACTCTTGCCCAACACATGCGGTTCCCGGGTTGGTACGAGAAAGCCCGTTGAAAAACTGCTCTCACTTAGTGCTAGAGTCAGATTAGACGCGTCCGCTAAAAAAGTTTGATCTCTGCTCCTACACCTTGCTCGTTTGCCACTCTCGTTTCTGTTCATGATTTGCGAGGCCCCGATTCTCAACAAACCCAAGGTGAACATGGGTCACTCTAAACTACCGTCCACCACAAAAACTTTGCTTTGTCTCAAAGACTATGCCAGTGAAGTACCAGAGAAGTTTATGGTTGCTCAGAGAAGTCTATGGTTGCTCAGAGAAGTCTATGGTTGCTCAGAGAAGGGTAGGGTTGTTCAGAGAAGGGGGGAGGGTTGCTCAGAGAAGTATATGGTTGCTCAGAGAAGTCTATGGTTGCTCAGAGAAGTCTATGGTTGCTCAGAGAAGGGGAGGGTTGTTCAGAGAAGTCTATGGTTGCTCAGAGAAGGGGAGGGTTGTTCAGAGAAGTCTATGGTTGCTCAGAGAAGGGGAGGGTTGTTCAGAGAAGGGGAGGGTTGCTCAGAGAAGTGTATAGTTGCTCAGAGAAGTATGTGGTTTTTCAGAGAAGTATATGGTTGCTCAGAGAAGTCTATGGTTGCTCAGAGAAGCATGTGGTTGTTCAGAGAAGTGTGTGGTTGTTCAGAGAAGTCTATGGTTGCTCAGAGAAGGGGAGGGTTGTTCAGAGAAGGGGAGGGTTGTTCAGAGAAGGGGAGGGTTGCTCAGAGAAGTGTATAGTTGCTCAGAGAAGTATGTGGTTTTTCAGAGAGGGGGGGAGGGTTGTTCAGAGAAGTCCATGGTTGCTCAGAGAAGGGGAGGGTTGTTCAGAGAAGTCTATGGTTGCTCAGAGAAGGGGAGGGTTGTTCAGAGAAGGAGGGTTTTTTTTCAGAGAAGGAAACGAGATGTACAAAGAAGTGGGCGCACAGCTTAGATAAAGAGATGGGTAAAACAGAGAAGCGGGCGTACAGCAAAAAGAGAAGGAAATGGAAGTATGTGGTATTTAAGAAAAAAGTATGTGGCTTCTCAGAAAAGTACATGGTTGTTTAGAGAAGTACATGGTTGTTCAGAGAAGTACATGGTTGTTCAGAGAAGTACATGGTTGTTCAGAGAAGGAGACAAGGAAACAGGATGTTCAAAGAAGGGGCTGGGGTGTTCATAGAGGAGTGGAACGAGAGACCAGCGTGAGAACCAAGATTTATACAAGGAGGTAAGTTCAAGTGGTAGTCTCTCTCTTTCTCGCTTACTCTCTTTCTCTTCTACACGCACTCACTCACACACATTCCCACTCACATACACACATATTCTCCCTCTCTCCCTCTCTCCCTCTCTCCCTCTCTCTCTCTCTCTCTCTCTCTCTTTTCACGCTTCTCTGCCTCACCTCTTATGCCAAAGCAGACTCCGACTAAGTCAGAGAACTCTCTGGCAGCCAAGTCGCCCAGGAGCAGGGCGGTGAGGGACGATTCGGCAACAGCGGAAGAAGCGAAAAAAAAAAAAAAGACCAACGAGGGGTTGGTTGCACTTATTTCCAGTGTACTCAAGGACTCTTGAAGAAGCGGCGATCGCGGATTCTCTCTGCACAGGATGAAGATCACCTTTTGCGATACCACCAAGATGTGCCCCTCCGATTCCGCTGCAACAAAATAAACAAGGACATCATTATCACACGAGACCCCACCGCCGAGATGCAGTACCGCTGCCTATGTATGACAACAATCAATTTGAGGTCATCAGTTAAACGACACTATGATAGCTGCGAGCTTGCACAGAAGGCGGCTGAAGAAATGACCAACAATCCTTCAACATTTATTGCTTGTCAGCCATCATCATCGCTCGAAGTAGCGGATTCAGACATGACAGAGCATTTCAACCAAACAATGGCCACCTACTACGAAAAAATTTACCACCAAATTGTCTCAGCGAAGCGATAGGATTGAGCAACAACTCAGGGAGCACTTCATTGGCCATCGTGTCCTCATAGACGAGCTTTCAAGAGTCACAAAGCAGCTGGTGCAGGCAGAAGAGCGTCAATCCAAGAGACTAAGCGACTCTCTACACGTTAGAGAGAGACTGGATAGTCTTGACGATAGGTTGAGGGCGATCAATAACTATTTTGAAACCTCGACACCAGGTAATCTTACAGATCACTTTTGCTGCCATTGCAAGCCATCTCCTCATGATATCTATTCTAATATGCCTGATAGTACGAGGTTCTTCACCTTGGAGTCAAATAGATCCATTGTCTCCCGAGCCAGAAATGGGGATATTTGTCAAGTCTTCTGAAACTGGTGAGTTTAAAAAGCACATGATTGGAAGTAAAAGACCCTGTTTGTGACACTTTCTAACATGAAAAATAGGTGATGATGATTCATCCTAGATACATCCCAGCTAGTAAATAAAAAATGAGTTTCAGGAACCCGGTTGTAGACTTCCAATGCCGCAATAGGGATCTGTGCGCCAATCCCAATGTTTGAGCCGGCTCGAGTTTACAGAAGCAATCCTCTTTTTGAACTCTTTTTATCATTTTTAAGTGGTCTCCTATATCGTGTCACATGCACATGCTACCCTAGTCAAAAAAGAAGTCAGTATAAAATGAATGATCTTTTCGTTACGACTGAGAATAAGATCTCGCAGCTGTTGGATCTCTCGGACCTTTTGCCCTAGTTGTAGACCCTGTCCTTGACTGCCCCCCTGTGGGGTTCCTTTGTACTCTATCCCCCCCTCTTCTCTGCATTGTATTTTTTGTAGCTATTTCGTTTCTGGGTCGCCTTCCTTTTTTTTTTTTTTTTTTTTTTTTTACAGGCCCTGTTGGGGGCTTTATTTGTCAGCGCGCGCCCGTCCCACGATCTGCAGACGTAGCCAACTAGTTCTCAAGACTAACCACAGAATAGAGAGAAGAAAGAAAAAGTGGAGGGCGACTCAGAAACGATATAGCTACTAAAAATACAAATGCAGAGAAGAGGGAAAAGACCAGAGTACAAAGAGCACCCGCAGAGGGGGCAAGTCAAGGGCAGGATCTATAACTAGGACAAAGGGTACGAGGGGTCCAGGAGCTGCGAGAGCGGCTCCTAATCAAGCAGGTCGACCTCAGCAACTTCAGCACGCCTGATGTCGGGCGGCTTCGGTCTTGCGCGGGAGCTGGAGGAGTATATTCCCCTGGCATGTCTAAGAAAGGACCATAGACAGGGGTGGGCCACATCCGACCAAATGTCACTTCCTACTTGGACACCACAATGTACGGAGGGTGGTTCCAAGTCTCGTGCATCCGCTTGTAATTGGCGTCTGGTGTTGCTGCTGCTTTTGGATTCATTGATTGTTGTTTGTTATCCTTGAGTTTGGCTTGTTGGAGTGCTGTGTGTGCACGGAGCTTGAGGCTATTGACTGTGAGCCAGAGGAGATCATCCGCTGAGCCGTCTCTTGGGGTTGGCCCGGAAGTAGCTTGTGGATGGCGACAAAAAGTCTTCCAAATGCCGTACAGGACCACTGAGTGTGTGTACTGCGATGAGGGGGGCAGGCTTTTAGCTTCTGGCCATCCCAGCATGCAGTTGTCAGGCAGACTGTTGACGATCATGCCCAGGATGAGAGTGGCGATCCAAGAGCGGGCGGCCTTCTAGAGGGTCCACACTGCTCCGCAGTTGGCGAAGGAGTGTCGTGGATCCTCTATGCGGGGGCTCCCTGCCCGGGGTAGTCGATGAGACAGCGCTTGCACTTCTTATTGACGTCTTCGCTCCACGTAGTTCTGGCTTTATCTGTTGAAAGACCTCTCTTTTGGTGACCTAAGGAGGCGGTGTGTGCGATTGAACACTGTGTCCCACCACTTGTCAGGATAGGGGTCGTTGTTCTGCGCAGGAGACTTGAGCTCCAACCTACTTACCTTTTTTCCTTCCCTTTGGTGGATTGAGGACTAGATAGCCACGTCTGGAAAACATGGGACGGGTGCGCACAAATGAATAAAACCCCTAACGGGGCCTGTAAAAAAAGGAAGAAAGAAAAGCTGGGACTGTAGATAAATGTGAGAGCAGAACGTTGAGATATGTGTGAGAGTAAGCTGGAGGCCTTTTTCAGGAGATATGTGTGAGAATAAGCGTCTCACACATATGTGAGATTAAGAAAAAAAAGAGTTTGAGAGTTATTCTCACATATGACTGAGAATAAGCCGCTCACATATAATGTGAGAATAGCTTTTTCCTTAGGATTTTCTCGAAAAAAAAAGTGAACTCCCGAAGGCTTTGGGGAAGCCAAGGGGAATCCGAGAAACAAGCAAAAAAGTGGAGCAGCTGGTGATTGAAACCAGGGCCTCTCGCATGCAAAGCGAGCGCTCTACCACTGAGCTACAACCCCGTTGTACTTGTTGAAAATGCGGTCTCAATTTCCAACTATATAACAAAATTTTAGAGTCAACTGTATGACGTAGCCTTTTTTCTCTTTTTTTTTTTTTTTTTTTTTATTTTTTCAGCCTTTTTTTTTTTTTTTTTTTTTTGCTTCTCCAACAAGCTCACCATGACCAACAGAACAGGGTCCAAGTCTGGAGAAGATGTAGCTTCAAGCCTCTCAACGCCAGGTTCCAAGATGGCGGTCGACCGGGAAAAGGTAATTGTCCACTTAGTAGAGGGAGAGAGAAAGCGAGAGAGAGAGCGAGACAGGAAATACTCTACATGGAAAGACTTTTGGATTGTCACCAAGTGGGGGGGTTGCAAAACCCTCCTCCTCATGGAGAGTACTAAATGTATTTTTTTTTTTTTTCTTCTTCTTCTTCTTCTTCCGTATTTCATATGGTAGCTGTGCCCATTCCTCTTGCGCATGTACTACCGACAAGGCCAGCATCATCGGTAAGCCTACAATCATCCCTTCTCATGTCCATAATCCAAAATGAAAAAGAGAGAAAAAAAAAAAAAAAATAGAAAAAAGAAAAAAGCTCGCGTTTTAACAGCGCTTCTTCTTCTTCTTCTTCTTCAAAAAACTAGCGTCGACGAATACACACCTACCTCAACGCCACCTCCTTCCTCTGAACTTCGACTATATACTTGGAAAAACGCCACCTTGGCAGAGATCACAGCCCTCGTTCGACAAGTTATCCCAGATTTGATCGCTCAAGCAGGTTCCAGTGGTCAACTCGCCTTTCGACACATCTTCTTGGACACGCGAAAGGGATATTATGTTGGACGTGATATCGGGACCGTTCGGTTGGATAATCCTCATACATCTTCACAAGCTGCTGCTGCCGCTGCTGCTGCCGCCGCCACTCAAACTACAGCAACCACATCAGTTACTGCAGCCACAACCCCAGCAGAATCACATTCTGAACAGGACAACAAGTCTAGCGAGGAGACTACTGTTTCGAGCGTCCCCAAAGATGGACAAGGACAAGGAGAAGAAGAAGAAGCAGAAAATATCAATGGAGAGAAGCAGGATCCACCCAACCCTGCCACCGCAATTGCAACTGCTGCAGTGGCAACTGCAGGACCCTCACCCGCAGGAGATCGTGAGCGTGGATCCAAGGCCTATGAAAAGTCACTTGCCTCGATTCGGTTTGTCACTGGCGACTATCTGGATATTGCCATTATCGCGCATAGCGTCCCCGGATTTCAACCACCCTCCAAACCTTCTCTATTGCGTGGATCAGGGTCAAAGATGGAGGATCAAAACCGAGAACGAGGTTCAGGCATGGGAGGAGGCGGTGGTGGACCGATTCGTCGTGGAGGTTGGTCTGGACGATCTGGACCAACAGGAGATCGGTTTGCAGGACGGCTAGGTTCTCTTGGTGGAGCAGGTGGTGGGCGCAATGGACATGGGCAAGGTCATTCGGCCCATCGGAGATTGGGCGGTTTGGATCCTCAGAATGAGCCAAGCTGGAAGGGGCGTGGCAGAGGCCGGTGAGAAATGGAGAGAGAAGAGAGAAGGTGAGAAGTTCTGGTGGTTATTATCTGATCCACAAGAAGGAGAATGAACTTGCATTGACGTTTTTTTTTTTTTTCCTGAGATACAAATCTTGCTTATTATTTTATACCTTGGCTATTTTATGAGAGGAGAGGAGAGGAGGGAAGACCCAACGTTTCTCAGAGCAGATAGAGTAACCTTTTGCATGAATCGGATCGAAAAAAAAAAAAAAAAAAAAAGAATACAATGCCACCGATTTCATATTACATGAAGCAATGTTGCTTCTTCTCAACAAACTCTTTCTTTCTTTCTTTTGAATATCTAACGATTGGAAATGAGGTGAAAAAAAGAAAAAAAAAATGACGCTTTTTGAAGAAAAGCTGTAGATCCACTATGGTAAAAACTAGCGGAGGACAGTAGAAAAAAAAAAAAAAAAAAAAAAAAAGGTCGACCCTTTACGAGTTGCTGGCAGCAGTAGGATCTGAAAAGACAATGGAGGATGCAAACATGCGAGATATCCTCTCTTTCTTGGTCATGGATCCATGAGTTGCCGGTGAGGAGGCTGCAGACTCAAAAGAGTTGGTCACCATCCCTCCTCCCCCTGCACCAACATCGTTATTGCTGTTTCCTGTCACAGTGTTAGATCGGTCGTTGGCTGGTGCACATGGACCCGATAGGTTGATGGAGGATGCAAAGACTGAGGATATCCTTCGATTTGCTTGCTGCTGCTGTTGGGACCTTACTCCTACATAGTCAGTGGCTGATCCTGATTCCGCATTAGTGTAGCTTGGAGATCGACCGGGTATAGAAACGCCCTGGCTATTTGTCTCAAGAGGCAAAGGTGAGGGCGTTGGCAGAGCCATTGTCGTAGGAGTTGTTGAAGAGGGTGAAGAAGAGAGAATGGATGTGGCTGATCCTGAGGCGACTCCAACAAGTTTTGTTCCTGTGCGTCGACCTGCGATAAGTTGTTTCTCGTCATCGACCTGGATGCACTCGCCACAGTCCTGGAGCATAAAGCCTTCAAAGATTGCAAACAGATTTGGTTGAGGGAGGTATCGATCTAGTTGAAAGTACTTTTTCAGGAACTGGTATAGTTTTGGGCTGGGTCGGTCATATGCAATCTGTTTTGGGTCGATGCCTTCCACCTTGAGCATGAAATCGAAGAGAAGTTTTCCATAGCCCTTTCGCCGACAAGATTGGTCTACATAAAAGTCCAAAACGCAACACGCCTCTTGTTCATGCAGTGTTCCCCACTTGTCCTGTGATGTTGTTACAGTTCAGATCAAGAAAGCAGGATAGAAAGATAGAGGGAGAGGGAGAGCGAGGGAAAAAAAAAAAAAAGAGATTTTGAAGTCAGTCCTCGGGAAAGGTTTCCAAGATCCAAGCGGTATGAAGGTGGTGGAGATGGAGAGTGGAGTAAAAAGAGAGAGAAAAAAAAGGGAGAGGACGGGGGGAGAAAGTCAAGTTCTTCGGTCGCACACATGCAAGTGCGGGTGCCATGCATCCTCACATGCACAAAGTGCTGGCTGGCCTGCAAACAGGTACGTGCGTACGACATGATGCTTGCGGATCGTACCAAAAAGAGAGAGTAAGGAAAAGCAGGGTTGAACAAGATTTTCCAGCACACAGCTTTTCTCTCTCTTTCTCTTTCTCTCTTTTTTTTTTTTTCCAGTTCCCGCATGCTTGTTGACCCCATTTGACCACTTTCGGCAGAGTCTTCACTGTCTCAAAGAGACCTTAACTGTACAAAAAAAAATAATGGGGAAATAGAGAAGCGATGGAAAAAAAATGCCGAGAGCCATACATATAGCAAATATAAAAAGAAAAAGAAAATGTTTCCCGTCGTCCAACGATTGGACAGTGAATAGAGGAGGGGAGGTTTTTTTTTGGACTTACCACAATAAAGAGTCTCTTCTCACCCATCTTGAGCATGCCTACGACATAAACTCCCTTTTCTTCACTTCGGGTAAGAGCGCTCTTCTTCGAGGCTCTTCCGTCTAATGTCCGTCGATCCGTAGACATACCCTCCATGCTACTAATACTTGAGGTATCGTCGTTATCAGACGATGCTGCAGAAGACGAAGACGATAACCCGGTGGAAGACATGGCCTTGTTCAGATCCATGATACTCTTTTGAATCGCCTGCTGCATCAAAGGGGAATCCATATTGATCTGTTCCGACCATAGGTCTTCCCCATTCTCTAGTCCTGTCCTCAGAATATAGACGCGCTGCGTTGGGTTTTGAGCAAGCCGCTGTCGCTGTGTTATCGAAGTTGGTAGTTCTTGCGCCTTAATGGAGACAGAAAAGACGAGATGGAAGCATGGACCATTCATGCGAAAAGGGAGAGAAAAAAAAAAAAAAAAGGGGCCAGAAAAAAAAAAAAAAAAAAAGGGAGAATGAAAGTTGCATGTTAATAGCATGGACATTATTGGCCGGATCCTTTCCTCCCCTCTTCTCCCCCGATGACTCCCCTTCTCTCTCTCTCTCTTTCTCTCTGGTTCTTGCTCACTTCTTCCAGCGATGATTATAGCATGAGCGAGCGAGCGAGCGAGAAACTGAGCACGAGACTTGGGAGAGGGGAGAAATATCATTGATCATTCCCAGGCTGATAGAGCAGACATGAGGCGTGTGTCGTCAATCGAGATACCTTTGCAGAGGCTTCACCAAGAGCGTCGACAATAGCTCCGAGTCGTTCCTGATCTGAGAGGTGTTGCGTGCTTGAGCCACTATGACCCGAGGCCAGCAAGGACGAAGAAGCCGTTGGGAAAGAACCCGAGGAACCCGAAGAGGCCGAAGTGGAGAGAAGAGACGACGGTCCGTTGGAGGTGGCGCCTAAAGTTCCACTGGATGCACTCTTGCTAATACCAATCGACACAGACGAGGCAAAGACTTGTTGAACTTGTTGGACTTGTCGGACCTGTTGATTCTCCAAGGGTGTAAACGCAGAGGCTGGCACCAGAGTGATGGGCTGCGGTAGAAGGGGGATCAACGGAAAGTCGAAATCCATCTCTGTTGCCCTGAGCGGATGAAGAGTGGCACAAGAGCTGTGAACAGATGACAGGGAAAATAAAGTGTAAGGGTGTGGTAAAAAGTATAGAGACACAGAAAGAAAGAGAGAGAGAGAGAGAGAGAGAGAGAGAGAGAGAGAGAGAAAAGGATGATAGAAACAAAAAAAAAGTAAAACCCGAGGATGCAGAATCTAGTTAATGCAAAGAATAGGCTTGATGAGAGTCGTAGTAGATTCGAGGCCGAGGATGCATGGACATCGACAATGAGCGGAGTCGGGTAATGGAAAAAAAGGGAGGGTTGGGAGGATTGGGGGGCGACTCTGGCTATCAATCAAAGAAGCCTGAGCGAAGATGCCGCGGGGGTGATGGGGAGAGAGAGAGAGAGAAAGAGCTGTGAAGGAAAAGAGAAAAGAGATATGGAGTGACAATGAGCAAGAGGTGGTTTCGGCAACGGAGAAAAAGGGAGAGGAAAAATAAAAAAAGAGAGAGAAGAGAGAAAAGAGAGGCGAATGAGCAATGGCAAAGGACGGACCCAAATCAAGGTTTTGGCCTTTCTCGATGCTGGAATGTCCATTCTGCTTGTCGCAGCCGCATTGCAGTCCGCGCACTTCGAGAGAGAATGAGATGTATGTTGCACAGCGACCGCGTGGCCCTCTTCCGCTCGGTCACATTCACCACATGGTCAGATGCAACATTGCTGTGGAGAATCCCGTTTGATCCCCCTCTTACAAACTGTCCATCCTACCAACCTGTCCTCCTTCCACTTGCCCTACTCCTCCCCTACCTCCATCCCACTGGCAGTCTTTTTCGTCCTATCCCATCCGAGTCGCGCCCTGACTATGTCCCAGACAGCTGTTCGCCTGATCGCGATCTTTTAGAGTTTTTTTTTTTTTAAAAAAATTTTGTCGTGTTCCGCTCAGGCACCCCTTTGACCCTTTGACGCGCTCTCGCCCGTCTGTCTTGGCTGCATAGACCAATACCAGAAAGGTCACTTTTTAAAAAAAATGTTGTATTGTCAAACGGTGTTTGTAAACTAAAATGCATCTTTTTCTCTTTTTTTTTCCTTCCTTCCTTCCTTTTTTCTTACCAAATAAAGACTCTTTACAAGATATCATTCTCCTCTGGACGCGTCTTGACGCTCCTCTCTGAATGAGAATATGTTCGTCCCAAAAGACTATCATGCCTTTCATCTCTCTTCTTGGTCTTCCATCCAATCTCATGTTCTCCGACTCTAGCTTCATCGCCTTCATCTCCAAGTGTGAAGGAAGCCCCATATGACCTCGGTACTCTTCTGTCTCCACCAGCACCTGCAGCATCCTCATCCTCATCCTCATCCTCATCCCCTTCGTCCACCTTACTCAATACAGTCTCCATTTCTGTAGCCGGCAAGGATGAATCTGATCGAGGCGAACGAGAGTAATGATGATGAGAATGGTACCGAGAGCTACCCAGGTTTCCATAGGTCAATGAAGACCGTGTACTGGACCCAATGTTCCCACCTCGACCACTCTCCTCATATTCTGCATCCATCCCTGGAGACGAGGAAGACGAGGAAGAGAACTCTCCTGATCCACCTGCTGATACTGGACTAGCATTCACACTTGCACTTTGGCTGTCATTCCCACTATCATCTCGACCAACAAAACTGCCCTGTTGATCTGTTTCTCGGCCCGATCCATGACTATCCAGATCTAAAGCTTCGTTCGAGTCCAGTCGTTCTCGTAAATCATTGACACCGGCGTCCTCTCCCCTTCGACTGCTCTCCCCTTCCGGTTCAGCGCTCCTGCTCTCCTGTCGACTACTGCTCTTGCTATTGAAAGCACTACTACTGGCACTCGTCGTACTACTCAGACTCGACCCAGATTGCGGGTAGCCAAAATGATACCTCGGACCTTGTAGTTTTTGTTGTTGCAGTTGACTTTGGCCTTGAATCAATTGTTGTTGCATTCTCTGAAGAGGTGTCAATTCTGGCTCGGCCTGAGAAGAGGAAAGAGTCGAGGTCAAAGCAGGGTTGTTGTCATCATCACCTTCCACAAGATCGTCTTGATTATACACATCCCGTTGCTGATGTTGCTGTTGCAGCTGTAGATGATGATGCCGAGCGACTGTATCTGAACCAGATCCAAAAATGCCTGCGTTACTTCCATCAATAGTAGGATGTCGTAGTGACCGGAATGAACTACCTTTACCCAGACTTTCGCTGCCACTCCGATGCAAATACCGATGCGAGGAGTGCTGCTGCTGTTGCTGCTGCTGTTGACTCGAATGAGAGTGTTGGTGCTGGTGTCGTCCCAACCGGGTGCTCTCACCCCCTTGATGCGACGGGTGAAGTGAATGGTGTCCAGAGGCCATATCCAAAGATCCATCATGCTCATTAATGTCCTCTAGAGAAATACCTCTAATATTGGACGAGCTATCAAATGTAGGCGAGCCTTGTTCTGATCTCTCGGGGATCTGGCGGAGTCCATACGCTGCAAATCCTGATCTTCCAACACTGCCTCCCAAATAGGATGGTACCCCAGTATTTGATGATGATGCGCGGTCACTGGCCGCATCTTGAACCGGTCCCTGTCGATACGAATGAGATTCGTGATGCGGTTTTTGGTCAGTGGGTTCATTACCATCCGTTGATCCATATCCATGATTGTCGCTGCCATGTCCACCTCCCAAGAGGTAAGCCTGCTGAGGAGTCATTGCTGCAGCTAGCTGTGCCATGTTCTTTGGTACTTCCACTGTTCCCATGGTTGTCGCTCTGGGTCGTTGCTGATGATTAGACGCGACTGGAGGATGAGTGTTTTTGGAGGAGCTCGATCCAGTGGCCATAGTAGAGTTTGCAAATTTAATTCCTGAGGAACTTGCTCCAGACTTGTGACCTGTTGTCTTTTCACCTTCAAGAGTGGCCCCCGACGCTGTAGATGGATTAATAGAGACCGATGAGTTGGATGCTGAAGAACTATGAGAGCCAACTGCTGTGGACGCAGTGTTTCTGTTAGAGGTTTGCGTAGAATGATAGCCTGTTGTCGAATCAGTCACCGATCCCGAGTCGCCATGCTTTGTCTTGTTTGACTGTTGTTCGCCAGAGCGCCCATGCAAAGAGGTGGTGGGCCCAGTTCCGGGATGAGCAGACTCAATAGTTCCAAAAGCCATACTGGGAATTGACGACCCTGGGATCATGGGTTTGCTGCCAGTGTGGATGGACATGGATGCAGATCGAGTCTTTGACACGCTGCGGCCTGGCATGGTTGGTTCAAGCAGAGCAGAATTTTCAGCGGTCATTGGTTTCTTTGGTATGGTCGGAGGTATAAAATCACCCGTGAACGGTTCGCCGGTGATGAACGGATGTAATTTGGCTTGGTGGGGCGACCAGCGTTCAATAGGGTTTAGGTTCAAGAGTCCTTGTAGGAAGTTGATGAACGATCTTCGAGTCATCATTTCTAGAAAAGAAAAATGGTATGAGTTAATAAATAAACGAAAACAAAAGAGACAAAGAGTTTAATACCATTGACTGTAGTGACCAAATGATCAGTAAGCGCTTGAGTTGATCGGTTACCTTTGTCAATCTCTTTAGATGACATTCCTTTCTTCATCATAGGGTACGAGTTGATGATGTCTGGTAAAGCTGTCGCTTTGAAGTAACGTTTACTGGGTTGTTCAGCAACTCCGTGCTCCCGTGAATACCTTTCCATTGATTTGAGTCTATACCTCTTTGGTCCGCCATAGCTATGACCAGAATGGTCAGGCCGAACTACTTCAAAGAACTCGTGAGCAGTCTTTCCAATCTCCAGCATATAGGATGGTAGCATTCTATTGGGGGATGAAGTGACCAGTGGTTAGCTAACACCCCGACAATCTTCTCTCTTTTTTTAAAGTTCCAAGCATTACCTGCGTCTCACAATCAAGATCGCATAGCATTGACATATTCTGGCCATTACCCGATCGTCTCCACGATACGCGATAACTGGTTATACTCTGAGGTTCCTGGGAAAAGAGGCAACCCTAAGAAAAGTTCTGCAGCAATGCAGCCTACAGACCAAATATCGATTGACGAAGAATACCTACAAAATAAATTTAAAATAAAGGGTGCATCGTCAGTATTGCAGGACTTTTGGTGCATTTACTTCATAGTTTTTTTTAAAAAAAAAAAAGCGAATGGTAAGTGAATGAGATCCAGTGTGCAACCTACGGTAGACCAACCAGCACTTCTGGACTTCGGTAGAAGCGCGATTGAATGTAGGTATAGACAGTTTGCTGCTCATGGCAAGCCGATCCAAAGTCAATGACCTTGATTGACGGTGTTTCCAAGCTATCACAGAAACAGTAGATGAGTCAAAATTAAAAAAAGAGCACTTGCGTTGAACGGATAACAGTGTAATGAAATCGCATGACTCAAAGAATTTCTCAAGGAGCAACAAGTGGTGGTGGTCATGGTGGCAAGTGGGCAGGAGCTTACTTCTTCAATAAGATATTTTCTGGTTTGAGATCACAATGAATGATTCTCGCCTCGCTTAAAACACACAGCGCATCAAGTAACTGAGCAGTGAATACTCGGACTAGGCTCATGCTCAATCCTCGGAACTGGTTTTGTTTGATCAACTCGTACAAGTTCACTGAGAGTAACTCAAAAACCAGACAGAGATGGCGCCGATGGATAAACGTGTCTTGTAGTCGAAGAATATGGTGTCGATCATCCGAATCGTATCGCTCATTCAGTAATTCCAGAACTGTCACCTCCATCATACTCTGATTAAAGTAGGCCGGTTTGTTCTTAATCACCTTGACGGCCACAATCTGGTTGGTTTTCAGGTTCTGGCATTTGACGACTTGTCCAAAGGTACCTTGTCCGAGCACATCCAAAATAAGATATCTAAAGTCCCAATCGCCCCCCGCCAACCTCTGGTCAGTTTCTGGAAGAAAAAAAAAAAGTAGAGGGACAATCTTCACAAAAACCATCCACAATACAAGAGAGTACGCGTAGCCCGAGATTCAAGACACTTACCGTTGTCGTTCTTCGCTACCAAGAATGTCGCTGACATAAAGAATGTAGTCGTAATCTTCATTGTCGTATCCTTCGTTGTGCATTGGCTTGGATGGCTTGGTCAGGACACGTCTTGGATTGTACGAGGCCTCATACTTGAAATCTCGGTTACAGTGCGAGTATGTCCTTGTTAACAGCTCAGTCAGTGCACGGAGCGGCTACAGATAAATAAGCAAAGGAACAAAGAAATTAAATCACTCTTCCATCAGCCAGACTCAAATGATGAACAATAATGAATAATAGAAGCAACGGCCAATACTTACACTAATGCTGTGTCCATGAGCATCAATAGATCGATACTTTTGTGAGCCTTTTTGGGGCCACAGATCAGCCTGGTTACGAACATAGCGAAATGAACCTCCCTTGGGCTGCATTTGATCAAGGGTCATAGGCTGAATACTTCGACGATGGGTTCTTGGTGGGAGCTGTCCACTGCCACTTCCATACGACGATTGACGGTACTGTGACTGATGTGCTTGAGCATAGGCCATTGCCTGAGATGAAAGTTGTGGCATAATGGGTGACCGGATATACTTCATCGTTGGCGGAGGGACTGCAACGGATTGCTGCTGTTGTTGTTGCTGCTGCTGCTGTTGTTGTTGCTGACTTTGTTGCGTTCGACTGGCTGTTTGAGTGCCATGGCTTGCTGAAAAGTGCTGCTGCTGCTGCTGTAGTGGCGACAATGGATGGTGCTGCTGCGACTGAGCAGGAGGATTATTCTGTAGTGGGTGGGACGACGATGCGTCCTTGACCGAACTATTAGTCGAGCCCAATGGCATTGTTGGAGACTCCATCGAGAACGAGGAATGGTGCAAGTGTTGCTGTCCCGAGTGGGCAGCAGGTGGAGGAGGAGGAGGCAACAGCGTTGAATTGGGAGAGAGCTGAATAGAGAGGTGACGTGACAAAGTACTCCCTGGTAACTGTCCCTGATATTGAGAGTATCCGTGGTGGAACATGCCTGAGAAGCTGTTTCGGTTGGCGTGTCTGCTGCTACTGCTGCTACTGCTGCCGCTGTTGCCAGTGGATGGAGACATTGCATCCGACTGGTACTGACTCGTTGTCTGGGTCTGGTGTGTTAGAGCCGCATTTCCTGTAGAGGATTGATAATGCGACATAGGTGGAGGCACTAATGGGAGAGTAGAGGACGACTTTGCGGTCTGTGTGGATGGTTGAGTGCCTTGATTAACCCCCATCGAGGAAGTCTGAACCGAAGATAAGGGCGAGTCAGAGGATGCGCCTTGGCCCACACTGAGACGATGTGCAGGTTCAGTCGAGGACGGGGTATGTCCGCTCGGCTGCTCATTGGTTGCCGCACTGTCCTTTGATCCAGTGGTCGTCGGATACCGTGGAGCAGAGGCTTGCCTTGTGCGGCCCGTGGAACTTCTGAGACTTGAACTTTTTTGCAAGAGAACAGGCGAGACGGGCGAGCGCGAGGGTGAAGATGAGGACGGCGGAATGCTGCTAATGCCAGAAATGGCCGAGAGTCGTGAGGGAGAGAACGATCCTGCGTCCCTTGAAGAAGCAGAGGTTGCCGTGGCATTGACCCCTGATGACCCTGCGGCATAAAGCCCCTTGGGAGGTGGTGAGGAAACGGACACGGGCTTTGTGGGCGCAAGCGTCGACGATGACGTGGCCGACACTGCCATTGAACCAGCGCTAGTTGTTGCCGCGCTGGCAACCAGGCCACTTGCACTTGGACCAGCTGCAACTGAGCTAGGTAAGCTTGATCCCACATTATGAGTGGCGCTGGCGGCCGAGGCTTGCTCGTATGCTTGACCCGCTAAGTTCGACTGGTCTCCGCGAGTTGTTCCGTGTTGAGCGCTTTGAGACTGGTCTGACAATGCATTGGTGTACGAATGCCGTTGGTGCTGTACATTCGGAGCAGCAGCCTGGGGCGATATCTGTTGTTGCTGCTGCTGCTGTTGCTGTGGTCGGTGGCTGCCAGTCGACTGCGAGGCAGATGTTGGCGAGCTGGCTGCAGCGTGGTATGATTCACTAGAATGCTCGCCCCGCTTGTTTGAAAAATGAGCACCTTCCTGCGACTGGGGCTGCTGATGGATCGACTGATGCACTGGGTGGAGAGGATCATGGGGAATGTCGCGGACATGTCCCTGAGCATGAGAAAAGCCCTGCCTATGGCTCTGAGCATGCTGTTGGTCATCGATGGTGATGCCAACATGGCCTGTGCTCCCTGTGCCACAGCCATGGTGGTCTGTCGAGTCCTGGAAGTGGGCATGTCCGAAATGGTAGCCATGGCCGCGTCCACTTACATTTGCACCTGTTCCTTCGCCTGCATTCGTTCCACCACTGGCTTCGGTCATCCTTGTTTCGGACGCTGATCCCTGTGTGATCATAGCATTAGTCACAGAGGAGTCCTGTCGCATCCCTTCTTGGAAACTACTCGACATGTTCATTGCTTGCACTGGAGCAGAAACATGCTGGTGTCGCGGAGTCTGCTGCTGCTGCTGGTGGTGGTGATGACCTAACTCTCCGCGTCGACACTGTTCGTCTTGACCCTGGCCTTGTGCTTGTGTTTGCTCTTGCGGTGGGTCCATGGTCAGGGAGTAATGCTATCTGAGGGGTTGCACCAAGCTGAGGATGCAATCAAAGCAGGCGATGCGACGGAGCCAGGGTGAGCGAGACGAGAAATGGCCTGCAACTCGTGGTGGGGGGATGCACTCGACTCGACTAGTCTGTGTTGAAAAAATGGGAGGAGTGTGGACGAATATGCGTGGGAGGAGGCAACGGACAAAAAAAAAAAAAAAAAAAAGAAAAAAAAAGAAAGCGATGCTGCCTGAACCTCTTCTACACAGTCTACTTTGATGCTAATGCTGTAGAATGATGATGCGTAAAGCCACGGGTGATGGGGATGGGATGGATGAAAGAGAAGTGAGGGAGAGAGAAAAGAAAAAGAAAGAAAAAAAAAAAAAGGATGCGGTGGACGGTGGATGGGAGGATGCGATGGGGGGGATCGACGGGGAAGTGATGGGGGAGCGGGAAAGGATGCAAGTCCAGGATGAAGAGTAGTCGGGAACTAGCTAGTCTTCTCACGAGACGGGCATTGGCACATGGGAGCAGAGAGAAGGAGAGGACACGCTCGAGAACACACACCTAGAGACTGACTAAGGCAGTGGGCAGCGACGGGCACCGAGGTGGGAGTATGAGCGCGGATGGGTGTGTTTGGGCAGACGGGATGCAGGGGGGCGTTGGATGGCTGCAATGCAGACAGGGAAGAGAAGAGAGAAGAAAGAGTGAGAGCACAAAGAGAGTTGCAGATGGAAAGGGGTGGATGTGCGGATGAGAAAGAGAGAGTGCGTGCGTGCGTGAGAGAGAGAGGGAGAGAGAGAGAAGAAATAAAAAAAAAAATAGAGAGAGAGAGGAAGAGAGAGAAAAGAAGAAGCACGATCAAAGGCCAGAGAGAAAGATGGAATTCTCTGATCGGACAAACGTAGACACAATAATGCAATGCAAGGAATACCGAGTTTGACCATGTACGAGTCCTGTCTACTTCGGTCACCGAGTTTCATTCATGCAGAGAGAGAGAGAGAGAGAGAGGGAAAGAGGGAAAGAGAGAAGGGGGTAGGGGGTCCCATTGCCACTGAGCTGCATTCGGAGCCTCGACCTTCATTGTCTTGGACTGACGCATACATGCACATCGCCTTCACAGCTCCTCTCCTCTCATTCCTCCACAAACCACATTGAGCGACTCCGGAGACGGCTTTTTGGCGAGCTATGCTCCATCCCACACGACGTGCGGTCGAGTCGAACCCCTCCCCAAGTGAGTGCCCAGGCGCTCCTCACTCTCACTAAGTGGACACATGCTACACAGGGAAAAGCACCCCCACAATGCAGGAGAGAGAGAGATTTTGCTCTTGTCGCTCAGCCTCGCTCAACACCCTTGTGCATAAATCTCCACACTCTTTTGACCAACAAGGCAAATCCATTTTGCTGGTTCGAAAGCAATTGAGAGACAGCTTTTGAAAAGGGCTATCTCTCTCTTCTCCTTCTCTAGCGCAAACGGAGAGAGAATTATCAAGACTGGGAAAAAAGAGTTGTTGAGTTCGCTAGAAGACAAAGGGAGTCTCCGAGTCCCAGAAACGCGTCTTTGAAGCAAAAACCTTGCTTTTGATTTGGGCCTCGTTGTTGTAGCACAGAAGCTTAATGATCTGGTCACCAGAGTGGATGTGATCATTTTGTCTCCGCCTCTTGACAATTGCCAGTCATCTCTTATCTTGCGCGAATGGCACTCATTGTGCGATTGAGGAGTATCGCCTCCGAGTTGGGACTCGAAAAGTCCCACAGTTAAAGGAGCAGATCTTACATTAAATCTAGATGCAATAGGACCGTGGGAGACTCAATGGATTCGCCAAGGTTCATTCCCTCAAGCGAAAGTAGGGAGTGAAAGAATTTGCAAGGCCTTGTGACAAAAAAAAAAAAAAAAAAAAAAGTGAACCACATTGAATCATGGTCAAAGCGTCGAGAACAATGTCGAGTTTGAAACAACGGTCTTTTCCGAGTAATGTTCTCGAAATCTGCTTGGTGTTCCTTTAATGTGATATTTGTCCGATTTCAGTGTAGGCGACTACAATTATTGATCTAAATGTCCTTGTGATGCCCCGAGTGCTGTTTGACATTTTGGAAGACTAGTCGCTAAGTGTTCTGAAGTCTCCCCACTATTTAACGGGCTCAAAATAGATCAGCAGTTCCGCCATTTGTTTAGGCATGTAGTCTTGAGGACTAGTTGGTCATGGGACGGGGTCCGCGCTAGCGAATAAACCCCCAGACGGGACCCGTAAAAAGATTACCCAGAGTTCCCAGATGACCAGATTGAGGCGCCAGGAAACCCTAGGGAGGAGCAAAAGAATAGTGACGGAAGTGGGATTTGAACCCACGCCCTTTCGGACCAGATCCTGATTCTGGCGCCTTAGACCAACTCGGCCATTCCGTCTTAAGATTTTGTTAAATCTTTCGGGTAGCCTGTTGGCACTATCGTCTATAGTCGGTCCAATTGGCAAGGATTTAACTGTTTTGGTTGTATTTAAGTAGTTTAAACCTCAGTCAAGGTCGCCAGTTCCTCCTCTCACGGACTTGACTCTTAGATCTCCCAAACTGACACCCCCTTCCCCAGAAGAAGGCAGTCATCTGAGAGGAAAAAGTATTAACACATTGTTTATGTACTTGTAGCTTGTTTGAAGGGTTTCCAAAGCGAGATATTACTTCCTCATCTTGTTTTTGGTAGAGACTGGCTTCTTCACTGGGGTATGTTGGACCTTTTTCTTGGCATTCTTACCCTTGTTCATATTCTTGGGTCCTGTCTCCTGGATGTCGTCGTCATCTTCAAACGCTTTATTCCACCCATCACCCAAACTCCATTGGGTTGCAGTCTTTGCTTTCTTGACAGGTCTTGACGTTGTAACCTTGACTTGCTTCCCCTTGGGTTTAGACTCTTCCACTGTAGATCCTTTACGCTTTTTAGATTGTAGTCTCGACTCTGCTGCCGCCGTGGCAATGGCAGAAAGCTTTGTTCCCATGTCTGGAGAAATCTTTGTGGTCGATGCAGAAGAACCGCCAGTCGAAATTTTACCCTTTTTAGCTTTTTCCTGTTGTTTCTTGACAGGTGGGACAGTCAAGCTCTTTTCTACTTTCTTGTTCTCTGAGGTTTGCTTCTTGGCAGATGAAGGCGTGTTCTCAGGCTTTGCACCGCTGACCTTTTGCTGTTTACTTTCAGCCTCTTTCTTCTTGAGGATAGAGGAAATGTTCCGTAGTTCCTCAGGCAAGTCATCCATACTATCGTCTCCTGAATCGTCAGCTTGAATGTCATTGGTATCGTTTGTTTCACTGTCCTCTGTGTCCCAGCTGCCATCGGATGCGCCATTGTCGTCATCTGTCTCCCAATCATCATCAGGGTTCTCGTCCTCAGCCTCATCGTCTTCTTCTACTGCTTGGCTCATTATTGTTGTGTTCATCGAAGATTTTCCAAAGAGAGACTTCATGAAAGTAGCCACTTCATCTGACAACCCGGTCTACACAAAGAATTCAAGAGAGGTGGCATGGGTGACTCTGTCAGATATTTTAAAGATCTCATCTGATCTGGTTTGCACTCGAGAAAAGGGTCTGTAATTACCTCCACACTGTCATCCGATCCTTGTGATTTCTTTTTTGAGCTGCTTGGAGTTGCTTTCTTTTTCTGTGTCGAAACGTTGTCCTCGATCTCAAGCTCCGAGTCTGAATCCGAGTCAATACCGTTCAGTAGTTCCATGTCCTGTTTGGAGCCTCCCAAAGCTAAAATTTCCTTCAGTAAAACTTCGCTTCCATCGCCTGGCTTGCTCGCAGCTTTCTCGAGATGCTAGAAAATGAAAGACCATGTAAAGACTTAAGGTTAATAGGAAAAATAATAATAAAAGGTGCTTTGAAGTGCAGAGTGTGGAGGCTTCCAAATTCGACCGCGGCTTTGAGATCAAGCAATATGAAAAAGGTGATATTCAACTAGCCTTGAGGGCGAGAGGGTTGACGCACCTGCTTCTTCTTGGGTAGATTGAACTTGACTTCCTTGGGCGGCATTGCGTGGGTGAATGGTTGGACGAGAACTCTAGACTTGAGGAAAAAAAAAAAAAAAAGAGTTGTAGCAGACTACAAAGCCACCTTGAAGGTTGACGTGCATTTCTCCCCCTCTTCTGCTACGCTTTTTTTCCCCCTTCCAGTCTGCATCTCCACTTTCCCACATACCCTTCTTAATACACAAACATACACACCTTCCCCCATCCATTGCCCTCTCATCAGGAACTCATACACTGAAGGCATTGGAACCCTAGTTGTTTCCATCATGTCTAGTTTTGAGCATGAGGTTGCCATCGACCTCTCGCGGGCACTAAATCTCGTCAACGCAAACGACCTTCTTGCTCGACAAGTCATTCAAATTGCTAGGCATCATAAGCAAGCTCCAGGATTCGTCAAAGGTACTATCCGCTTTACCTTACCTCGCCTGCATTCCTCAGTACCGTTCTTTGTCGGTTTCCATTCAGTCATATGCACATATTTACCCATATGTTTTTGTAATTGCTCGTTTATTTTTAGCCTGTGCTGCCTTTGGAAAGTTCAAAGAAGAGTTCTTGTTCGACGTCTATGTCAAAGTTCAGAACCATGATCGGGACAATGCAGTCAATGGAGATTCAAGAGGACCCGGCATCAGCGAACGGAGTTCTAGTACACATCAGATTCAATCCTCCTCAGGCGTTGGACTATCGAATTTTGTACGATCCTTTGATGAGGAGGACGAAGCTCCAGCTCCAATGTTGCCTGGTGGCCTGATCAAAAGGAAAAATGTCTCGGGAGATGATGTAAGTTACCCCCCCTCGCCTCCTCTTATCTAACGTTCTTGTTTTCACTTTTCTACGTCCTGGGCTAACAAAGAGTACTCTCTCGTCACTCTATTGGATAGCGTCACGTTTTTAAAGTACCTACAGTACCCCAAGGCGTATCTCGACTCGGACTGGATAAACTAGCCAAGGAAAAGCGCGAAGAACGTGAGCGTGTAGCAGAGGCCAAGAAGATCAAGCTTCAGGTGGAAGAAGAGCTGGATCAGGATAATGATACGCCTACATCTGAGAACTCAAGCAGGAATGGTGACCAAAAGGATCAGAGATCGTCGCAGTCTAACATGAAGCACGTCCAACCCCATTACCGTACCAAACGCATGGAAACCCCTTCACACCCTGGAGGCGTTAGTCAGGAAGCGCTTCGACGAGCTGAGGAGCGAAGGCAACGTGATCGTACTTCGAGAGGAGGACTATGGGACCGAGCAGGTGACAACCGGAGCCGAGCAGATGACAATCGAAGCCGGGACAGAGACAGGGACAATGGTGGCCATTCTGGATCCTCAGATAGAGACCGGTATAGTCGCGATTCAAAGTGGTCCCGAGACAGGGGCAGGGATCGGGATCGGGACCATGATCGAGACCGAGACCGAGACCGAGACCGCGATCGTGACTATAATCGTGATGGTGACAGGGACCGCTACAGATCTGGAGATCGGGATAGGAACGGCGGCAGCAAGTGGGAGCGCCGCGACGATCGAGATCGAGAGAGACGCAGCACGGAGCGTAGAGATGACCACGACAAAGCCTGGAGCAGTGCTACGCCAAGGAGGGGCGATTCTTCTGAACCAAAGACTCAACGCCCCAACAGGAGTGAGTGGGATGCAACGCCTCTTCGGACCGACCGCAATACCGACCGGACCCTCTTTGGAGGCTTGACACCCAGGCGAGGTAAGGTTTTTTTTTTTTTTTTTTTTTTTTTGAATGGTGACAGTGCGTTTCTGCTCACCTTTGGAAATCCTCAGGACATGTCTAACAAATGTATATGTTTTTTTTTTTCATTGTGTCTATGACATCTAGACTATAGGCCACCGACTCAAGGAAGAGGTACATCGGATTGGGATACTGTTACTCCTCGCGTTTCGTCTTCTGGCTATGATGATCAGGTGGATAACTATCCGGATGAGAATTTTGAGGATCAACCTGACAAAGACGAATGGGAGACTGAACAACGTCAAATTGACCGAGAGTGGTACAACATGGAAGAGGCAGGAGGGGCAGCCGACGATCTTCACAACCCATTTGCGGATTATGAAGAGCACGATACCAAGAAGGAAGAGGAGCTTGAAAAGAAACAGATGAAAAAGATCTCAGCGCGCCAAGCACAGTACAACAAGGATAACGAGCTTTGGGAAACGAACCGGATGCTGACAAGTGGTGTCTATCAGCGAAAAGAAGTCGATACTGACTTTGATGACGAGTCCGAAGCACGAGTGCATTTGCTGGTCCATGATATCAAACCTCCTTTCCTTGATGGTCGTGTTGTCTTTACAAAGCAGATCGAACCTGTCCAGTCTGTCAAAGACCCCACATCGGATATGGCAATCTTTTCTCGTAAAGGAAGTGCGCTGGTCCGAGAAAAGCGTGAACAGGCTGAGCGACTCAAAGCAGCACCCAAATTCCAGGTTGCAGGAACGGCTCTAGGAAATGTGATGGGAATCGATAACCCCGAAGAGAGAGAAAAGAGGGAGGCAGAGGAGGCAGCGGCCAAAGTCAAAGAGTTGGAGGATGACGAGGATCTTATGGATGGCAAGGGCGACTCACAGTTTGCTTCTCATCTCAAGTCCTCCGCGGCAGCCAGCGCATTCTCAAAGTCCAAGTCGATCAAGGAGCAACGCGAGTATTTGCCTGCCTTTGCTGTTCGAGAGGAATTAATGAGAGTCATCCGAGATAATCAGGTCATTATTGTTGTCGGCGAGACAGGTTCCGGAAAGACGACACAGTTAACACAGTTCTTACATGAGGATGGATACAGCACCTTTGGTATGATCGGATGTACACAGCCTCGACGTGTTGCCGCCATGTCAGTTGCTCGTCGTGTGGCAGAGGAGATTGGATGCAAATTGGGTTCCACAGTTGGATATTCCATTCGTTTTGAGGACGTGACATCTTCTGACACTGTTATCAAGTATATGACTGATGGTGTACTGTTAAGAGAGTCGATTCGTGAAGCAGATCTAGACCAGTACAGTGCTATTATCATGGACGAGGCTCACGAGCGATCGTTGAACACGGATGTTTTGATGGGTTTGATGAAGAAGATCCTTGCCAGACGTCGAGACCTGAAGCTCATCGTCACTTCTGCCACCATGAATGCTTCAAAGGTAAGCTTTGGCTATTGATCTCAGCAAAATGAACACTGTTTTGACTCGGACTGATTCCTGGAAACTAACGCTCTCGTTTTTGAATGTCCTTGGTTTGCTAGTTTTCGTCCTTTTATGGAAATGCCGCTACATTCACCATCCCAGGTCGTACTTTCCCTGTTGATATCATGTTCAGCAAAGTGCCATGCGAGGATTACGTCGACAGTGCTGTTAAACAGGTTCTGGCCATCCATTTGGGACAACCGGCCGGAGATATCTTGGTGTTCATGACAGGACAGGAGGATATCGAGATCACCTGTCAAGTTATCAACGAGCGACTGGCACAGGTTGACAATGCCCCTCCACTCTCAGTTCTTCCAATCTATTCTCAAATGCCTGCAGATCTTCAGGCAAAGATTTTTGAGCCTGGTGAGAACAACGCTCGCAAGTGTGTTGTTGCTACCAATATCGGTGAGACGTCGTTGACAATTGACGGTATCCTTTACGTAGTCGACGCGGGATATGTGAAGCTCAAGGTGTTCAACCCCAAGATCGGTATGGATTCACTTCAAATTACGCCCATCTCCCAAGCGAATGCGAACCAGCGCTCTGGTCGTGCAGGGAGAACAGGACCAGGCGTTTCATGGCGATTGTATACGGAGCAGGCGTTTGTTTATGAGATGTTTATGAACCCGATTCCTGAAATTCAGAGAACGAATCTGGCAACTGTCGTTTTGCAGCTAAAGTCACTGAACGTTAAAAACTTGCTTGAGTTTGATTTCATGGACCCACCACCTCAGGATAACCTTCTCAACTCGATGTATCAACTCTGGATCCAGGGAGCCCTTGACAACACGGGAGAATTGACACCGCTTGGGCAGAAAATGGCTGTGTTCCCAACAGAGCCTTCCTTGGCAAAGATGTTGATTGTGGCAGAAAAGATGGGATGTACGGCAGAGATTGTGACGATTGTGTCCATGTTGTCCGTGCCAAGCGTTTTTTACCGACCCAAGGAGCGACTTGAGGAATCCGATGCTGCCCGCGAAAAATTCTTTGTGCCTGAAAGTGACCACTTGACATTGCTGAACGTCTATACTCAGTGGAGGTCCAATGGATATCGAGATGAATGGTGCACGAAGCACTTTGTCCAGCCAAAGGCAATGAGGAAGGCACGTGAAGTGCGATCGCAGCTCATGGATATGATGAAGTCCGAGAAGATGCCCTATATTTCCTGTAATACAGACTGGGATGTTATCCGAAAGTGTATTTGCTCAGCTTATTTCCATCAAGCCGGCCGGATCAAGGCTCTAGGGGAGTATGTCAACTGTCGAACCGGTTTGCCCTGTCATCTTCATCCAACATCGGCACTCTACGGATTAGGATATAATCCTGACTATATTGTCTACCACGAGTTGGTGATGACCTCAAAGGAGTACATGCAATGTGTCACTTCAGTGGATCCACATTGGCTCGCCGAACTTGGACCAATGTTCTACTCGGTCAAGGAAAAGACGTATACGCAGCGGGATAAACGCATAGCAACCAAGGCGGAAGAAGCTCGAATGGCGCTCGAGATGGACTTGAAAGAGACTAGAGAGAAGGAGGAGAAAGAGAAGGCGGCAGAGGCAGAGGTATCTACCGGAGGCTCGATTGCGGAGGCTCGGTTCAGGATTGCTACTCCCGGATTCAGGACCCCTGGAACACCGATGCGGAAACGTCGACTTGGTATCTGAACAACTCAAATGGAGTAGCCATTTTTTTCTTTTCCCTTATTTTGACTGTATTCCTTGTAATATAAATTAGATCCATAAAGTATTGGCTTTATTGATTATGATAAGAGTGCTTTTGAGTGAATTGTTTTCAGAGTAGAGAGTGGGGAGGAGGAAAAGTGATTTGTTCTATAGACTATAATTGTTAGCACGATCGGACAAAACTATACAGTTCTTTTTCTTTCTTTCTTTTTGGAATGTTTCACACAGGGTTGATGCCGACAAGGCTTCTGAGTTTCTCGAAAATGACAAGCGACAACATAGTGTGAGGCCCAAGTCGGAGCCAGCACATCAAAAATCCTTTGTAAAGCGCTAGGGGACCTTCGCGACGAACTGTTTTGATAGCACAGTCGATAGCAGATGAATAAAGAGCGCCCTTTCCTTGGGCGTTGAACTGCTGATTCATGTAGCGGACCTTGACCGTGTCGATAGGAGAAGTGGAGATAGAGCACACTAGGCCTATCCAGGAAAAGTTTAGCGTTACAGGATCATGAGCTCACCATGTACCTGCCAGTCTAGAACATGACGATCATTTGCCATTTAAAATACCTGCAACTGTGCTTGCACAAAAGTGAGTAAGGTAGCCCTCGTGGAAAATTGCATCTCCTTGTTTGTTCCGCTGTCGGAGTAACCAATGCTTGGTAGTGTCATAAGAGGCCAACTGCGAGGCAGTGACAACCATGGCCCGTGCTGCCGTTGGTACCACTCCACGATACAGTCCAGGAATCCCTTCCTCAATGTAGATTGATTTGCACGCATCTGCAATAGACGTATATCGAGGTTTACCACTTGGCCAGAATGCCTGTAGTCGGACTAAAAGACAAAGTTGAGTCAATACCAAGTGTTGTTTGTTTCAGAGAGACAGAGAGTGACACCAAACATTTCCTACCTTTGATGAGATCCGTCGGGTTAGCAATAACACTTCCTACCATTCCCGAGGATAGGCCTGCAAGCAGCTTGGTCAAGGTTGATGTCTCTTCGCCACCTCGGAGACCCATGGACCCCATACCGGAGTAAAGTCCTTTGAAGAGATCGTAGCTGCCGAACCGGATAGTAGAGTAGATACTCTCCCTCAGCACAGCAGGAGCTAGTCCTGCCAGGAGTACTTGAGGTCCCTCTGCCCTGAGAATCTGTCGAAGTAGTGGAACCAGTCGCAGAGTTGGTGTCGGCGCAGCTGCCGTGGAGGTAGGGGCGGGCTTCAAGGGTTCGTGTACAAGCAAGCCTGCATCTCGATGGGAGACTGGATTCGCCAACAGGGTCGAGTGTGGTGAGGAAGATGAAGAGAGATGAGAAACAGATGTTGAGAACAAGCCTGCCGAAGTCGAGGTTGTAGTTGGAGCATGCGCAGAGGTTCTTAGCCGACCCAATGTTCCGGCATGGGCCGCGGTAGGAGGAGCAGCAGCCTCTCCTTGGAGCTGGAGTCGGACCTTGATGACATCGACTGGGTTAGTGAAAACAACAGCGACCATACAACCAATGCCGCCAAAGACTAGTTTAGCAGCGAGCTCCTGTCCAGGAGTCCACGCCTGTCCTTGGGCAGATTGGGGGGATGTGGCATTGGCAGCAGAGACCGCTGGGGTAAGATCCGCAGCGGAGAGCAAAGACGAAGGATGCGTGGGAGAGTGAGCGGGGAAGGAACCCTGGGCCTCGCCTCCTGTGGAGATGATGAGTTGCTGGCCCTGAGCCTGTTCCTGATTCTGAATCTGATTGTGAGTAGCCATTAACACAGAGGAGAGTTAGATGAGAGGAGATGAGGAGAGGTAGGATGGAGAGAAGAAGGAGGAGGAGAAAGAAAGAGAGAGAGAAAGAGAGAGAAAGGAGTAGCAACGATCGGTCAGTTGGCTTTCGCTCTTCGTCTGTCCTGCCCTGTCCTCTTCTGCCCTGTGTCTGCCTGTCTGTGTGGGTGTGGCACAAGAGAGAGAGACCTTACCCCAGCAGCTTTCCCACAACACCACACACAATGCAACAGCGCAGAGATGGGAGGGTCTTTCTTCTTGAGAGAGAGAAAGAGAGAAAGGGCTCTCTCCAGTCTTTCTTCCTGTCCGGAGCAACAAACCTTGAGAACCTTGCGGAGAGAACTCTCCCCAATGATCTTCTCTCTGTGTATCTTCTGTGCAAGTCAAGTGTGCGGGCGTGCTCTCCTCCTCGTCTTCCATGTGCTGCAGGGCCTGTGGGCGCCACGGCGGGGTTCCTGATCCTTCCAAGCGGGTGGTGCACAGACGAGCTAGGTGGCGTAGACTGAATGCTGGGAGCAGTATTGGTCCGACAGCAAGAAAGATAGCAAGAAAGAAAAAAAATATACATGACATTCGTCGCGTCTACGATGGTCGTTCCTACCTCTCTCTCTTTCTTTCTTCCTCTTTGTTGATCATTGTGCTTGAGTCTGGTTAGGAGCTGGAACTTCTGGAACAACCAACACAACATTGCGTCTGGAGCGACTCGTCGGCGTAGGATCATTCCATCAGTGCCCCTGAGATAATCAGTCTGATCCGAACATCACTGCGTTCATCCATCTCTCACTTCAGCCATCATGGACCCACTCAAGCGTTCTGTAAGGATTATGAATCACCCCGTATTCAATCCATCACCTGCAGCAATGATTCCTTGATGGACCTCGTCCATCCTATCCTAATTCAATCCTTCGCATCGTTCGCCACAACAATAGATCTCAAAGCTCAAACCGCCATCGACCTTTGCTCGGACGAATTCTTCATCAGAACTCTCAACAGTAATGGCCCTGGCAGCCGCCTTCAACAAAACTGAGAATATCCCTAATGGTGGTGCACATGGTAGTTCAGGATCGACCGCATTGTCATCCACAAAACCCTCTGCAACACCGACTCATGCTGTGGTGGATAGACATTTGCTCACCCTTGAGATGCTCGAGGTTCCTCAGAAGCCTGTCTCGGGCATGAAGCGCAAGGCTGAGGAACTCTCGCGGGACAAACACCAACGTCCACAGCCAACGCGCCCACAAGCGCTAGCACCCCGAGGAACCATTAATGCTGGACGCAACATTCCACCAGTAACATCAAATGCCCTATCATCAAAGGCATCACAGCCATCAAACAACATTCAAAAGCCCACAAGACCTCCACCAAGGCAGCCAAGGACTGTCATGACTACTACACGTTCAGGACCAGCAACTGCTTCTTCTAAACCTCTACCAACCAGAACAGCAATAGTGCCAAATGACCGACAGAAAGTTAGCCCAAGAGCAACATCAGTAGCCACACGAAAAGGTGCCACACCAACTCAAGGTCTTCCAGAACGCAGGACAGCCCATATTCCTGCCAGTAAAACGGGTGAGAACAAAGATAAAGAGACGATAGGCTTGGCAACTGAGTCGCCAATAAGTTCAACAGAGCTTTTGAGTGCTCTTGAAATCCCCAAGAAAAAAAAGAGAGCGGCATGGGACACCAAGGGTCGGCTACAGGATATGGAAGAGATAACAGGCGCACTTCATGGACTCCTATCAAAATCTGTAAACAGTATGAACGGCATGACGAACAAGCTCGAATTGAATGAGAGCAAAAGTAAGTGTCCTATTCCATGGGAGAGATGAGAGCTGGACTGAAGGGATGCCCTTTGGATGATCCTTTTTTCTTTTCTTTTTCTTTAAAGGTTGTGATAACTGATGTCGTGTGATATTTGTTCACTTGTAGTCATGGAACTCCAAAACTTTCGCGAGAACCTCGAAGGAAAAGTGGCCGACAAAGAGTCCGAGTACCATGTTATTTGTCAAAAGATGTCAGTCGCCCAAAACGATCTTCAGGTATCTTCAGACAAAGAAAGGAGAGCTGGATAGCAGAATCAAAAGGATACCCCGATCTGCTCTATTGTTCATCATGGATTATTCACCAAGCAACCACCTAAACCGTTTTTTTTTTTTTTGGTCAAAACACAATTAGATTACAGCGCGAAAGAACGCGGACGAAATTAGGTCAATTCAGACACAGAATGCCCTGGAGAAAGAACACACACATCTGTTGGAAGCGCAGATCCAGCAAGATTTGGATAGTGCAAAGTCGAAATTACGTTTGGCAACCTCACAGTTGAACCACCAGACGGAGGAAAATGCAGCTCTCCGAGGCACCATCTCGACACAGTCTTCTCTTCGTCTTGCATTCGAGAGTGACAACCGAGCATTGATGCTAAAAATCGAGGTATAGACCCTTTTTTTTTTGGGGGGGCAGGAGTTCGACTTTGCCACCTCCATGATGTCCACTAACATGGAAATTGACTTATTTTTTTTTTTTTTTTTTTTTTTTGCCGCACTAGCAAACGGGAGGAACTTTGTCCAACAGGGAGAAAACGCTACGATCTCTAGAGCATGAACTTGTCGATACGGAGGCTATTGTAAGGAACTTGGAGCAAAAGATCAGAGGTGACGAGGCTGTACGTCGAAAGCTTTACCACTCTATTATGGATTTAAAGGGCAATGTCCGTGTTTATGCTCGAGTACGACCTCTGGCCTCCGATCTTAATATGAACGCTCCAGTAACGACAATCCACTATCCCGACCAAGAGGGACGTGAAATTGAGATTACTTCACCCACCTCAACTCAACCACCGCTCTCGATAAGCTCAGGATCTTCAACTTTTGGGGTTTCTCGGAATAGAGGTCTACCGACGTCTGGGGGCGCATCATCAACATCACCCAGAAAGATGTACCCGTTTAAATTGGACAAGGTGTTTGGACCGATGGCCACCCAACAGAACGTTTATGAGGAAATTCAGCCGTTAGTCCAGTCTGCGATGGACGGAGTCAATGTCTGCGTTTTTACATATGGGCAAAAAGGCAGTGGCAAAACCCATTCCCTCGTCTGTTCAGGAGAAAAGCGCGATATCATCAATGGTCTTTCAGGCCCTACGCCGTCATTCAACAGCCAGATACGTACTCAATCGGACGGGGTATTGCCTCAGGCCATTCTTGAGATCCTTCAGTCAAGTAGGGATATGGAAACCAGAGGTGTTTGTACAATGACAGTCGAGGCACGCTTCATGCGGATTCATGATCAGTACCAGGGCAAAGATGTCGAGACAATCCACGACCTGTTGACATCTCCTGATGGTAGAAACTCAGGACGGGATGAACCGGTTGAAGTCGGGATTGGGCAAAGCGGAAAGGTTGAGATCGTAGGAGCTACAGTGATGAAGCTAACAAATGCAGAGGATATTGAAGTATTGTTGAAGTCAACTGCAAGACCATGCTCCTCTGAATCGAGTGATCCGAAAGGTGTGGAGCACCAGTGCAGGGGATGTCACAGGTATGAAAGAGAGAGAGAAGAAAGGGAAAAGAAAAAAAAATCTATTGGCATTTGTTAGTTTGCTAACAAGTGCGCCCTATCAAAATCTCTTCCTCTCTCTCGTCTCCTTGGCGAGATTTAAACACTAGCATCTACTCGTTCCGGATAATCCGAAAAAGCCTGGTGGCCGATGAAACAACCGAGGGATCGCTCTGGTTTGTTGATCTAGGCAGCTCTGGCCAACCCTCTACCGTATCCCCGCCAGCCGTGGGCAGTGCCGGCTCTGGAACAGGGTTTGGCATCCCAAGACCCACAGCATCTTCAAACACACAAGGTCCAGACCAGAACAAGGGATTGACCGCACTTAAAGAAGTGCTCGCCGCGATTGCAAGGAAAGAAACGCCGATTCCATATCGTGCCTCAAAGGTACACATGTCCAGATCTGATAGCCAGAATGCGATGGGTTGGGTGTTGGAGAAGGGAGAGGAGAAAAAAAAAGGGGAGAGAGAGAGAGAGAGAGAGAGAGAGAGAGAGAAGGAAAGAATCTACTTCCAGTTTTTGTTTACAGACATCTAAGGTTCTCCATCGCTCATTGTCTAACAACTTTCTTTTGTTTCTATTTCAACCTTGTTTGTCACTTCTCACGCGTCTGACCGGATCGCCAATGTGTCTTGCCAACTTTGATACCCTTTCTACAACAATCTCCATTGCCCGACGGCGTCCTAAAAAAAGTTGACCCATGTGCTCCAGCCGATCCTTGGGCGACACAGCCTGTGTAAAGCCTTGTTTTTGATCACGCTGTCACCGCTGGAGAGCGATTTCGAGGAGATGCTGGCGTCGCTTCGGTTTGGAACTCAAGTCAACTCATGTGTGATTACGGCAGGCGCAACAGGGCTGACCACTGTTTCTGCAGCGCCAACAGTGACGAAAAGACACATGGGAACGAGTTTGAATAACGTTGGAAACCAAAGCCTATTCAATGGCGCTGCATGGTCAAGTAGCGCCAACAACAACAGTAGTAGCCACAGCAACGGTGGGGGGTAGACCCGCATAGAAAACATGCAACCGATCTGTACCAAAAGATTTTTTCCCTTCCCTTTTGTCCTTTGTATTCTTTGAGGTTGTTCCCGCGCTCTCATCTAGATGGGGAAATGAGGAGCACGGGGACAGAAGTCAAGGACGAGAAATAGGCGAATGGAGTGAACATGTGTGGATTTTTGCGAGACATGATAGGCACCATCTACAATTTCATTTGGAGGGAGAAGAACGCGCAGCTTCTGGATAGGGTGGGCTAATGTAGCCTCTCTCGAAAGCATACGCGCAAAAAGATTGGACCATGTGGAGTTTATTGAATGCTCTGGGAGGCAAAGGGGAGAGGGAGGCTAACAGGTACTGCTGCCCCATGCTCTTCTTCTTCAAAGGATCGGTGCCCATGGACAGGGTATTCGCTTCACTTGTCATTCTAGGGAGGTTTAGGGGGAGAGGGAAGTGGACTGTGTCCTACGAGCGGAAGTGCCGCGGTAGATACTGTAGGTGTAAGGAGGGCTCAAGAAGGGACAGGTCGGGACGTAGTTGGTGTACACAAAAGTAAACGCCATGGGAATCTGAGGGTCCCGAGGCGGCTTTTTTTTAACAGTCCAGTCATGGCGCCTTTGGTATCCGTTGAAGAGTACACAATTCTAACTCTCACAGTGTTACGTCCAAACGTCGAGAGAGCGACCAACTAGTCTGTTTGGAGACGTGTCTCGTAATTCAGGAACAAATTTAGTCAGTCGAGAAAAAGGCCAAATCCGTCCCTTTTTTCTCGTCTCTCTCATCTCTTTCCTTTTTATCCACGGAGATCACAGAGTACAAAAGAGTTGGTGTCGAGGTGTCGAGGGACTACTTGATTTAGGAGGTCAAGATTGATCTGGATGCAATAGTCGTTGGGTCCCTGTTTTTTCTTTTCTTCTCTTTTCTTTCAACATGACACGGTCAATGCTCACCCCTCCCCTTCCTGCCCACAAGTCATCGCAGCTCTTCTCACACATCTCTCCTCGTTTCCCCATACTTTACCCCCAGTCTCTGCCCTCTCCCGTACATTAACACACATACACATTCCGCCACTCCTCTTCGAAACATCAACAAATGGACTGAAAAAAAAGAAAAAGAAAAAGAGCTGTGTCCGATGGGGTGGGCTTTGCATAAAGATCAGTGATAGGCTGGGGACTGGACCTTCGTGTACCTGTTGTTCATGCATGTGCACAAGAGATAGGCTGGAGTTTTGTGTCCAATTCGGGAGAGAAGGTGCAGGAGGGACAAGTGACTTTTACCATGTGTGTGTGTGTGTGTGCTGGAGAGGAGCGTGGGTGTGGTCGCTTCGCAGAGCGCTGTACTATGACGGAGATGAAGACAGATGATGTAGCCAATTTAAAGAGAGAGAGAGAGTGCGGAGAAAAAAAGGAGGGAGGGAAGCATGATGCCTGCTAGTCAACCGCTATTTTGAAGAGGCTCTTCAAGGAACCCAGTTTTTAGTGGGTGCCGACACCTGCCAATTTTACTACCACCAAAAGAAAGGTATATTCCTTTCCCAGGGACAAGCATCAAGATTGATAGCAAAGAAAGGATCGGAAAAGGGGCAAAAGTGAGTATGTACAATGGACGCAAAGAATCAAAGCACAACAGATACCTTTGTCAGGATCTCGGTAGCCATGGGACGGCATGAAGTGCATATTTCTTTTCACTTTAGTACTTTCTTCATTGTCACCCCTTCTTCCTCCATGCGCATGGAGTGGTGAAAAGGTGGTGTTGGTTGTAGCCGCTCAGCCAACTCCTAACCGAGAACGGGCCACGTTTGTCCAGATGTTTCCTGCCATTTGATTCTGGACTCTCCTTCTCTCTTTTGATCCCTCGCTTATTTTGACCCTCACCTCTCCTTTCTTGAGGACTATATCCGTCGCGACCATGGCAGATTAGTTCAGCTTTTGAGAGAATCAATCAAGCACAATCTTACAAACGAATAAAAAAAAAAATAAGAGGCGCGCCAATGCAATATGATAATCTCTTTTTTAGCCTTTGTTTGTCACAGTAATATGTATTGCCTTTTTGTAGTGCTCCATCGCTCTATCTTTTCTCCAGATGGGACACACATGCATCCAAGTTGAGTAAGGGGAGAGGGAAAAAGAGGATTGAGTGATAGACGTGGGCCTTTGTGGCAGGGCTCTGTCAAAGAGAGAGAGAGAGAGAGATAGAGAGGCGCAAGGACCCTACTTGCACCGCACCTTTGGCCACACGCACGACTCTTTGGATGTAGGTCACCATGGGGCCCTTGGACCAGACCACCCCGTTAGTTTGTTGACATTCGCCTTTTTGTCAATCTTTACTGCTCCATCAGGAAGATGTCCCCGGAATGATGATGAGGCTAGACTTTCTTGGACACTTGAGCGAAACTTGTGTTCACCACGCACTTCCTCTCACTCTCTCACTCTCACTCTCATTCTTTCCTTTCGAGCCCTCCTAATCACCGAGTGCCCAGTCAATCGTCTGATCGGACGGAGCAAACAGGCAGACAAGGCGCATCCGATGTTTCCGTCCGACGGATCATATCACCCGTCGCCCTTCATTCATGGCTCTTTCCTCCCTCTTCACTCCTCTTGTCTCTCTCCCTCTCACACACATACTCTCTCTTTCCAACCTCTCCTCATAGACTACTCCATGCCCCCAGCAGCCCCCGCCCTTGGCTCCCTCAACTAAAACAGGGCGACATCATGCTACATCCGCGACGGCCCCGTGCCGCCTACATCATCCGCCAGTGCTCTCATTTTGTGTTCGAAAAGAGAGTTCCTGTGAGGAGGAGGAGAGGCTATACACGCACAACACAATCCCATGCTTGGCGGTAGAAAGTAGAGCGAGTGCGCGAGAAAAAGAGTGGAGGTTTGGGTGGCACAGTAAGAGCGAGTAGCCTGTCAACGTAACCCGCGGCAGCGACAAACAATAAAACAACAACACAACACACAGCGACAGCAACGACGGCGATGCTGACAAGGATGGAGTCGGATGACGGGATAACTGGGACTCCGCGGACCGTCGGTGTTCATGTGTCTGTGCCGCCTAGGATATGACGATGCTGACCTGACGATCGGCGAGGTAAAACAAGGCAAGGCAAGGTAAGGAAGCAAGGCGGGGTGTACTTGGCTTGACAGCCTTTTTTTCAGGAACATATAAAAAGGAACAGCCCACCCGCCGTCAGTGACCCGACAACTCTCTTGTTTTCCGCTCTCTTTCGCTCTCTCATTTTCTTTCTCTTTTTTCTCTCTCCTCTCTCTCTCTCTCTCTCTCTCTCCCCTCAGTCGCGTGTGTATCTGGACTCTCTCCTTCTCAACTCTTCCTTTCTCTCTTCCCGTTTGCAGCAATCAGGCGAATCAACTTCGGCTCTGCCATTCCATCCACGTTCAACCACATCCCCTGAATTTGATCAAATCATCATCGCTTTGACCGCTTTTCCCTACCCCTTTCACTCTTTTGCATCTCAAATCAGCACGCGTCATCTTCAGAATCTCTCACCCTTTCTTTCCTCACTCGGACCCACAGAACCCTTATTCCAAGCTGGCGGCCTCTACTCGTAATAACTACGGCTCGGTCCCTTCGCTCCCTACTCCTGCCCTGGCCTCGTCCAGGTCGCAGAGGGGGAGCCTTGCGGCAAAGGGCCTTCATATGTCTTCATCACGGAAGGTGCTAGTGACACTCGGCTCTGTCGTTGTTCTTGCCCTCTGCTCGACGGCTCTCATCTTGGACGGCTCCTTGCTCTCGGCCTCGTCGTCACCCTCCGCCTTAGACGCTAATCTTTCTACTCTTGGCAATGCCATGGATGATGTACCCCTGCCAATATCGCGGCTGCAGTCGCACACGGACCCCAATGTGGCCTCTTCTGTGCCTGGAGCAGTCACCCAGGACAAGATCATCAAAGCTGTGAAGCAGCCCGATACCCCACCCGAGTCGCTCCCCTCGGACCCCTACGCCTACTACATCTACCAGCGCACCCTTGAGATCCCCAGAGACCACTTTTACAACGACGTAACTCAATCCATTGACGAATTGGACCGGAATCCTGCCCTCAACGAGGAAGTTCTAGACGAAGCCGAGTTGTCCAATCGACGGAAACGTGCGGATGCGCGTAGGAGAAGGACCATTATCATTGGCGACATCCATGGCCATCTCTTAGGCTTGAACCGATTCCTGCGTCGCGCCCAGTACGACTCACAGCGGGACATCGTAGTTCTTGCCGGTGATATCATTGCAAAGGGTAATCAGTCGACGGCCGTTATCGACAGGGCCCGAGCGATTGGAGCCAAGTGTGTCCGTGGAAACCATGACGACAAGGTCATCCGTTGGCGTGGCTTCCTCGACTCGCTTTCGGAGCCTCAACTTGAGGCGCTGGAGCAAAACGACTTTGATTACGAGCATGACGAAGATCTTGCACAACACCTTCAAGAAGAACAGATCAAATTGGATGGCGAGCAGGTCATCCCGGACGACACTATCCTTGACTTTGAAGGACTCGTACAAGAGAATGATCTTGACATGGTCAACTTTGGTGATGTCAACTCTGACCCCCAGAGCATGAGAAAGCACCAAAAGCGCAAGAGGACTAAGCGGAATCGGCTTCGCGTCCCATCTGACCTTGACCGCAAGTCAGAGCACTATCGGATTGCAAAGTCTTTGTCTAGGGCCCAGTACAAATATTTGCTGGACTGCCCACTGATTTTGACGCTCCCACACCAGCTCTCCGTTCATAACGTTCCAATTCATGTAGTCCATGCTGGCATTGACCCACTGAAGAGCATTCAGAGCCAAAAGCCATGGGTGCTTGAGAACATTCGCAATGTCCTTAAGGATGGTACTCCTTCAAGAAAAAAGGACAAGGGCCAGGCCTGGACGACCGTCTTCAATCGAATGCACAACAAGCGGTCGCCTGCCAAGCGGGATTTCTTGATGGTCTATGGGCACGACGCTGGTCGGGCCTTGAACAAGAAGCGATGGTCCATTGGGTTAGACACGGGATGCGTTTACGGCCGACACTTGACTGGATATGTGGCCGAGACGGGTGAGGTCCTTTCATCTCCTTGTCCTGTGGGCTTCTAAACAGCTCTCACAAGGGAGGAGAAAAAGAAAACAAAACCACATTGTCCTCGATGGCTTGCTCGATGCTTGATGCTCGATACTCCGCCCATCTCCGCCCAAGTTGTTTCTCTTTTCTTTCCACCTTTCTCTCTCTCTCTCTATTAGTATGTGTGCACGAGATGGTACAAAGCATACTTCTTTTTCTCTTTTTCTCTTTCCAGCAATCCACCAACTCCTTTGTCTCGACTCTGCATTATAGTCGCTTTAGCATTTTTCATCCGATCCCACAGGCGCTTCGGCGCCTGGATTGCTAGTCCAATACACACACACCCATCCCTCTCCTTCCATCTTCCTCTTTTCCTCCTCTTCCTCCTCTTCCTCTTCCTCATTGCATTTCTTAGATTCCTTCAAAAAAAAATCTCCAGCTCCCCTCTCTTTTCGCAAATAAACGAAGAAAAAAGCAGTATACCACGAACAAAGAACTAAACTAGTAGGCTTTTTTTTTTTTACTCATGTGAGAATGAAAAAGCGAAAGAGCTATTCAACGCAGTAACGTGGCTTCGAGAGGAGAGGGGGTGAAAAAGCACGCACAGCATATAGAAATGAAAGAAAGAAAACGTGTTCGGTGGTGTACAAGTGGATGTAGTGAAGTCATTCCGCTCCTTTCCAGTCATTTGCGCTCTCCTTTTTTTTTTTTTTCCCCCTCCCTCCCCTCCTCTATCTTCTCGCTTCATCTATTTTTTTTTTTTTTTTTTCCTTTCCATCTACCAGATTCTATATGACCAAATAGGCCTTTTTTGCTGCCACCAGGGCTGGGTAAACAGCGACATAAAATGGGCGGGAGAGTGATGCATGATGGGGAGAGTGTTATGCAACACGATAGTTTAAACGGACGAGCTGCAGGAGTCCATATTTTCGCTACAAGTGTGACAAGTGTTTGTGTGTGAATGTGTGAATGTGTAATGTGGGGTATTGTGGACGGACGTGGTGCACATCCACAACACACACACACACACACGCACACACACGCAGGCATAATACACACACAGGCAGGCACTCTCTCCTCCTGCCTACCTCAACCTTGGAGATGGCTTGTGTTTGGGGAGAAGTCAAAACGGGATAAGGTTCGGCGGTAACCCTTTGCCCCCTCTCTGATTTGAGTTTGGTCATCACCGCACCTGGCTGGCAATTGGACGAAATCAATATCCCGTTCCTGAACCAGGTATCTCTTATCTGTGGGTTCGCCGTGGATGAGACTCAGTCTGGTACTAGACTTTTGGTCGACCCAAAAGGCCAACTTATTGCTATGGAGGTGCTACTCTAGCCATAATTACTACGACATGGTAGGGGAAAAGGAATAGGGAGCTTGCGGTGTCAACACACTAGTCTCTAAGTTTACCATGGCCAGGCCCCCTCCCTTCCTTCATTCTCGGGCTTCCATCCTTTCCTAAAACGATATCTTAGCCATGCTTTGTACATGACTAGCCCATGTTACTTATTTCCTCTACTTGACCACATCCCATAGTATTCACAAAGTATGCTCCCGTCCCTTGCCTTTTGACATAAAGGCGCTCACATCGTCCTTAATTGGCTACGTCTCGTTGCTTATTAGCCTAGGGAAAGAAAACGGAAACGGGAGATAGAGAGAAAGAGGAGCACTCGTAGTAAAATATTCTACGCCTCGTCGCTTATACTCTTCATCAAAAAGTGAAGAGAGAGAGGGAGAGAGAAACTCCCGAATCTATTCTAAAATGCGTACAAGTAGATAGTTCTGCCAAAGTATGTACCCCTCAACCCCTCAAGCCTCTCAACTCCCCCTGTAGAAACCTGAATGATAGTGTGAGCACTGACCTTTACAGAGATAGGGACTTGTTGGTCTTTATCACTAAACTGCAGAACCTCGCGCAGAAAAAAACTCTAGCCCTTCATATTACATGACTCGCTCCGCTTTGCTCTGTCGACAGTCGACTTAATTTCTGGGTTTCTTTTTTTCTTCCCTTTTGGGTTTTTCAGAGGTTCACTTGTTGACCCCCAGTTTTTTTTTATCCTTTTTCCCTTTTGCCTAGAGAAGTCTATCACTTTTTTGCTCCTTTCCTTTCTCTGCTCATTCTTTATCCTCAACTTCCTCGGAACCGTATTTCTGCGGGGTCTTCGTGCAGCGCCTTTTTTTTTGGCCATCATGAGAGCATCACGCCGTAGAAGAAAATCTCAGTACAATTAATGATTGTTAGAGGGATCCCTCTCCCACTGATAGCTACCCTTGCATGATCGATAGGTCAAACATAGGTTCTACAGGCGACCTCCATTTTTTAACGCTCGTTTGGATCTGCACGAACACTCATTTCATCCCGCCGCTTGACTTTCTCAATATCTGAGTGAGTAAGTGAGCTCTTGAGTGGGAGGGATTCAGGTAGGTCGAAAAAAGGATCTAGCGTGATGCATGAACGCCTTCTCGGAAACACATGTATCGATTTTTCTTTCTTTCTTGTCAACCTTTCTTGGGCCATAGGGGGGGGGGGATGAAGCCAAGAGGAGGACAATATTCTCAGTTAGATTTTATGCCGTTTTGCCTCTCAGACATTCTTTTTTGGTCCCTGATATTCGAGTCCGAGACCCTTGCGTGATGCTCAGGGCAAGAAAGCCGTTGGACAAATCGAGGCTAAAGTGGTTGATTGGATAACACGATCATGTTTGTCATGCGCTGATAGTGGGAAAATTGATAGGATCCAGTGCGGTGGAGGAAGAGAGAGCGAGAGCGAGAGCGAGTGAAAGAGGAGAAAACCCCCCCCCTTCGGGTACGACTTCACGAAACCTGGTCGGGTCTGAGTGGGTTCGAGAGCATGTTTCCAACGGAAGTCTTGAGAACACAGCATGTGGGAGAAAGACCCCATAGATTTTTACCACAAGTCTCAGTTCTCCAACATTATCAAGAAGACGAGGGGCGTATAGGAGAATTCCCAAGGAAAGCCAATGGGGAGGAGGTTAAGGTAAACCAGGAATGGTATCCGATCAATGGCTGCTCGAGCGGGATGTGGCTTTAACCACACTTACGCTAATAAAGGTCAGCTCATTCCGGTCCTTTGGCATACCCTTGGTTGTCGATTATCAGCTATCAGCTAAACGATGAAAGTATTTTAGTGATTTGGCGCCGCACTTAATCCGATCATTAGGGCCGGTGTGTAGTTTGGAAGGTAATAATCCAAGAGCCTCAACCTTTAGCATTGTGCAAGGATGTTGAATCTGGAGGGATCTGCAAAATAGGAGGTAAAAGGGGTCCATGGCGGCAGTTGAAAACCATAGGATCAAAGCGCTGGATCCAAGATGATTTGATAGTCCTTGTCACAGTGTTCTGACGAACTTTGCAGAGGGATACAGCCCCAAATTAACCTGACCGCTACCAAAAAAAAGGTAGATGCTCTGGACAAAAGCGGCAAATGAAGAGAGGGAACCTTGAATGTGGCACTGCTCATTTCGGATTGAGAGTACTGGTGTGTTGATCTTCAATTCAAAGTCCTATCCTGCCATCCTCATCGGGCCTTTGCCTCCTTCTACGTTCTGTCAAGATGCCGAGGCAAGCCCAGCTTCAGCCTTCCTTCCGCACTAACTTGTTGGTTCACAACTTACATCCTCATCCTCGTTACTCTTCTCCTCATCCTCAATAACCCTATGGAGAACAGGATTCTAGAGTTCTTGAGAGCACTAGTGAGCATCTAGATTCTGGAACGCTCGGCTCGCCGCGAGGTACCTAGAACAATGTACCCACAGTTCAAGGTTGTATTGCAGTCGGATGCATTGAGGGATGGAGAACTTTACCTGTGGAAGTTTGGAGAAAAGTAAGGAGGGCAAAAAAAAAGAAAAAAAAAAGGGAAACGTTAAGGGTAGAGTTGGCGTTAACATTCAGACGAGTGCTCCGTTGTTTTGTTTGTGTGTGTGTGTGTGTGTGTGTGTGTGTGCAAGGTCTGGAAACCCTCTCGTTTAATAGGACTATTGATGACAACCTGACTCCAAGCTCCTGTCTTTCCATGTGTCTCCTTCGCTGCCTGACACGGCTCGAGAGGTCTCTGCAAACCCAGCAGCAAGAAAGTGCCCACGTAAAAGGAGAGTGAGATGATGATGGCCCTATTTTTTGTTTCTGCCACATTTCCTTACTGCCATTCTGACTGTTGTACAAACCGCTGCTCGCGCGCCTTTGTTGCTTCCCGTGTGTTATGTTTTGTTCCACTGGGCAATTGGTCACACAGAGTAAACAACCAACAAAAAAGAGATACAAATGTGGGAGATGTTCTGTATTTGGGAAGATCCCTCCACCTGTGCTACAGCGGTAGTAGTCGGTAGTATGAGAACGGCGCCAGAAAACGGCCAAAGGGGAGATATTAAGGTCATGGAAAGGCAGTCGTGATGAAGGCGATATGGAGGAGCGCCAATATGCGCCTTTTAGGAGAATGCGGTATCGGTGAGCTCTCTAGCACAGGAATCCATTTTGGGAGTGACCTCAGCTTTCCTCTTCTTCCTCGGATCAGTGGGCCAGCAAAGCATCCTATCTGTTAAACCTCTTGGACACCTCGGCCTTTGATACTGTCTCTTTTAGGAGCCTCTTCTTGCATTTCGACTACCCACCTGGCTTTTAACCTCTCTTTCTATAGAAATGACTGAGCCGGTGCGGTGCAGACGCATGGTCATTGCGGCCAGACACAGTCGCGGACGAAATCCAAGTCCGATTGACCCATCTTGGGCCCAGTCTCTTTGGTATTCTACTGGTTGTGAGGTCGGATAAAGTCATGTGCCTCCCTTTTGGTCCTTTCTCCTAACCCAAGATTAAAGTTCCTGTGGGCTATGTCGCAATCACATTGGCTCCTTCTGAGCTGGGTGGATATCGAGACAGTACCTCTCGCCAGCCTCAACCCTAAAAAAAGAGAATGGAAGAATACCAATGGCCCAGCACTCGGTCCCCAAATCGATCCCTCTGGACCGTACTCGTTGTCAACAACTCTTAAGATGAAGGTTTGAGCATATCTGTGATTTTTTAAAGCAATGGCAAGGCCAGAACGTCGTTCCACGAAGAGACCCCTATAACACCCATGGATCAATGTAAACGCAGCATCCCCCACTCGTTGTGATGCATTGTCCAGACGCTTGTTGTTTGTTTGGTAAAGACCCTAGCAACGTTGTAAGATGTAAGCTGATTCACGCCCATGGGTCATATGACGACAGAAGATCGAGAATAACAGGGCAGGTGGAGCGTTCTTTTTTGTTGATGCCATGCGTGATGTGCAGCATGCAAGGTCTGCTGTCGAGAAGGTGGAGAGGGATCGAGAACCACAGGACCCTCGAACCCCCACCTGGAGGCCTAGGTTTCATGTCGCAGCAACCGGAAAGGTGATGTGCAGGGCATCTTTGGAGACTGTTCTCCAATAGGGTCACCTTCGATGGCTCGAACAAACACAACCAGAGCAGAACAGAATGAGAGCTTGGTGAGCAAAGGCCAGGTGCAAGAGCTTAGTTAGCTTAACGGAAGCAAAGAGTACACAAGAGAGAGAGAATAAAATGGAAAAGAGAGGCATTTGGGCCAAAGGCATTTGTTTTTGATTGTGTAACACGAAGTGTTTGTTTTGCAGGTGTTCATATCTCGGTCAAGGCTGTTTGGCGTTGGCCGACGAGAGCAGAGGGGAGGTTAGGAGGGAGTGTCGAGAGTCAAAGAGAAGCGGGCGATTGAGTAGAGGTTCCCTGGCCAAGCTCTGAATCGGGAAGCTGTCTCCGCACTGGTCTAGGGTATTCCAACCTTGTGATATAAAAAGACGCTGCGGGTAACCTTTTTTTTCCTCGACTTTGTTCTCGTTGCAAATCCGTCCCCCCCCCCCACTGTCTCTCTGTTCGCACCTCTCACCCTACATCCTTCCCCTACTTCGACCTTCTTTCACCTTTCAACACTTTCCTCCACCTCCACACAAACATTTACGCAAACACAATACACATTCATCGCACACACAAACATACACACACACACACACGCACACAAACTCGCTCTTTACCCATATTCACGCACGAACACCTTCGTCACACCAAAACACTCATCTCGCCCCAACTCGGCCACCACAAACAACTACCCCTACTGGATACAACTCAGCCCCCGGCATAACTCGCCACAATGTCGAAGTTCGACCCGAGCCAAGACATGTACGAGAAGTACGAGATCGACCAGATGCACGATATCTCTCATCGTGAGGGTGTCCTTGCAGTGGAGCAAGAGGGTCTTAAGCGTGACCTTCGCTTGCGCCATATGGTCATGATTGCTATCTCTGGTACTATCGGTACAGGTCTTTTCCTTACTTCAGGAGATACCGTCGCTATCGCTGGCCCTGGCGGTGCACGTAAGTCAGCATCCAACGCTTGATCACAAATACTCTTGTCGCTGTATCCGCGAGCCCACGAAACAGCATCTCAACCAGTCTGATAGCCAAGCAAAGTAACCATTTTCTCTCTCTTGTTTTGCTTCACTATAATGCCTGGATAGTCCTCGCTTATTTCTTGGTTGGAGTTTGGCTAGTCTTTGTCTGCCAAGCCCTAGGTGAAATCGCAACCCTTCTGCCCCTCCCTGGCTCTTTCAACGCCTGGGGTGGCCGCATCTTTGACGAGGCTGCCTCGTTCCAGATGACTTGGATGTACTTCATCAACTGGGCATTGACTATCCCTGCTGAACTCTCAGCTTCATCCCTCGTCATTGGTTTCTGGGTTCACTCCAGCACGCTCCCTGAATATGTTGTCCCCTTGATCATTATCGCTGTCATGGTTGCCATCAACATGGCTGGTGTTCAGGCCTATGGTGAGATGGAATATTGGTTCTCGATCCTCAAGGTCTGCACCATCATTATGTTCATCATCTGCGGTATCCTTGTCGATGCTGGTGTCATCGGTGGTGTCAAGTACGGCATGTCGAACTGGCACATTGAGGGTGCTCCCTTCAAAGGTGGCTTTGTTTCGTTCCTCAAAGTCTTGGTCACTGTTGGCTATGCGTATGGTGGTACGGAGATGACGGGAGTCACTGCTGCCGAATCCCGGAACCCACACAAGCATGTCCCCAGGGCCGTCAACACGGTTATTCTCCGAATTGCCTTCTTCTATCTCGCTTCACTTTTCTTGATCGGCTCTATCATCCCCAACAACTATCCTGCCCTTATCAATACCGAGAAATCTGCAGCCACTGCACCCTTCACCCTTATCTTTTTCAAGGCTGGAATCAGTGGTGCTGCCAATTTCATGAATGCTGTCGTGTTCACTTCCATCTTCTCGGCCATCAACTCGGACTTTTACATCGCTACCCGTATGCTTCTCTCGCTCTCTCGCAACGGCTGGGCCCACAAGTCTATTGGTTACACCAACTCGCGTGGTGTCCCCGTCATTGCATTGGCTATTGTCACTACCTGCTCGTGCCTCTCCCTGATCACAGTCTTTGTTGCTTCCGGTGTTGTCTTTGGCTGGCTCGTCAGGATTATCGGTTCGATCATCTTCCAGTCCTGGATCATGATCTTGCTCCTCCACTTCCGATTCCGATACTGCTGGGATAAGCAAGGCCGATCTGTCAGCGAGCTCCCCTATGTCTCGTGGGGATACCCATATGGTACCATTATTGCACTCTGCATCGGCAGTCTCTGCATTGGTGCCACCTGGTTCCTCTCATTCTGGGATCGCCCTGTCCACCCAGGTGCTGACGCTACTCAGGCTGAAATGGACGCCTACAATAAGGCAATTTTGTTCTATGCTAAGGGTCTTATTGGTGCCTGGTTCCCATGGTTGATGTCAGCCGTTTTGTTCTTTTCTTACAAGTACATCAAAGGAACAAAGCTTATCAAGGCTGAAGAAGCGGACCTTGATACCGGACGATTCATTCCCACGGAGTCTGACAAGAGAGACATGGTGAACAAGAGTCCTCTCTGGAAGCGCATAGTCCGCTTCTTCGTCTAAGGGAGAAGAAAATGGGCTTGTTGGTTGAACTATAGAGTCAGGTCACTTCGCCCCCTTTCGGAAGGATCTATCCGACATAACGCCCGTAAAATAAACCCTCGCCGTCCGCCGCCACCATCCACACTCAAGCATTCCCACTTATTCCCACTTGTATAATAATAAATGTAATAGTATTTTATCTTTAACAAGTGCTCTATCAGTTTTGCTTCCTGAACTTTCTGGGGGAAAGGACCACGCTCACTACAACTCGGAAAGGAACTGACTGTAACCTTGCAGACCGTTCTGAAGAATTTGCTTCTCTCCTTGGACACAAACCTGTGCGTAATATAAAGGACCCGACAGCTTAGCCTATTGCAGATTTGTGATGCGGATTAAATATTAGAACACAAAAAAAACCTGCAAAAAAGATCTCTCCATCCTTTGTATATTTCTCCATGCTATTACCTTCTTCAGCGCTTCCAAGTCCTGCTCAGCAGTAGTTTTGGCTGTCACTCCAAAAGCTGCTGCACGGAGGCGAATCACGGCCAAGATTCCGTTCAGGACAGCCTTGCGGACCTTTTTGCTCTTTTCGTCTCTTGGAGGCAGTGGCTCTTCCTTAGCTGACTCCTTCTTGAGCTCCTGTCCATGCTCATCAAACTCGACATCACTTCCACTCTCCTCGTTGTCGCTTCCATCTTCGATAGAACCTTCGTCTTCGTCTTCAGAATCCTGTTCTTCCTGTTGTCTTCGCTTGAATATCTCGTCAAAATATTCTATTGCGACGTCCATATCCTCTTTCACCTTCTCAAACTGCTTCTTTTCCATAAAGATTACATTCAGCAGTAAAAACAGACGATCGTCTACTGAGCCATCATGCAATAGATACATCAAGTCCCGAGGGAAATCGTCTGCTTCTTCTTCATCTTCCTCGTCCTCCTCGTCCTCATCGCTTTCTTCAGCGCCATCCTCTGATTGATCATTATCCTTGTTGGGATGCGCCTTCTTGATCTTTTTTGCGTCCTTTGGTACAGAGCAACAGGATCCGTCATCGGCATGTGTATGCCCATGGCTCTGCTCGTTATCGCTGTCTCCCAACTCATGCTTCTTACCATGTCCATGTCCATGGTCATGGTCATGATCATGGCCCTCACCACTACAGCATCCTCCACACCCATCTCCCTCAGCAGACCCGTCGTCCGTACCCAAAAATGCATCTTCCGAGGCCAAAAACCATTCGATCCTCTCCTCAACCAAATCCTGATTACCCGTCAATTTTTCCGCAGCCTCCCGAACCATCTCCAACTGGATCGTGACAGTATCGTGTGGGTTATCGACCACAGTAAAGCCATATCTTCCCAAGAGGATCTTGTTTGGGAAAGGTCCATAGTGTCGTAAAAGCTCCGAGCCTCGTTTGAGATCCATATCCAAAATGATATCGCAAGTGTCTTTGAGCTCCTCCGTCTCGTCTTCACTTTCATCCTCGTCCTCGTCCTCGTCTTCATCTTCCCATTGCTCGTCCTCCTCCTGGTCATTGTCGCTGGTGTTCTCGTAATTGTCGCTGGCGGCGTTGTCCTCCTTGGGGTTCATTGGGTCCTCCAACTCTGGAACTTGATCTTCGTCGTCATCGTTGTTATCGTCCTCGTCATCGCTATCATTCATGTGCTCGCAAGCGACCGCGCCACAAACCTCACACACCTCTTCGTATGAAACGTAATCACCGTTTGGCGTTGGGCTATGGTTCACACTAGATTTCAAAGTCAGTAATGAAAAGAACCAGTTAATACCATCAATAATGAGAGGGAGAAGACGAATGTGTTAAAAAGGATCCCCAGTCGAAAAGAATGCCTTCTATCATTAATTGCTTACAAGTCAGCAAAAGGTACAAGCGCAGAGATGTGGAAATGGTCAACATCCATAGCACGAGAAGAGACTATTTCCGTCATGGTCTTGTATGTCTCAAAGTCAAAGTACTTTTGACGGGTCTCCTGTGTGAAGGTATCCGGGTTTCTCTCCAGGAACGGGACAACAATGTTTTCATAATCCTCTTTCATGTCTGCCTATTTCGATCATAACAGTTGAATGGTAAGAGATCAGAATTCTCATGAACACTCGCGCTAGCCACAAGAACAGAACAAAAGAGGAATAAATGCGCCAAGAAATAGGCTTACAATGTCATTTTCAATGTCTTGGTAAGCTTCACAGCTCTTCATAGCCTCGCGCTGTTTCTTTGTTAGGTTGGTAGCCATTTGAGGAGGGCGACTCATCAGGAGGGCAAGGTAAGCGCTCCAAGGGGACTGTTCTGCACAGGACAGCTCGTACATGGCGCCCAGAGTCAAGCCCACATAGCCCTCAACCCCTTCTTCCTCCAGAAGATTTGCAATAGCTGTTGACTCCGCCGAGAGGACTGCTGATTTTGGGACTTTGACAACTAGGTTTTTCAAACGGTAGTGAAGAAGAGTAGCATGGTTAAGAAAGAAAAGAAAAAAAAAAAGAAAAAAAAAAAAAAGGCTAGAGGGAGGAGGTCCCTTACCATCGATCCCTGCTTCAAGGTTCTTCTTGGCAAAAATCCCAAGGCCATGTTTGCCCTCACGGATTTCAATCGCCGTCTTGTCCCACACAATCTCGTTTTTTTCTGCCCAGGTAAGAAAGGTACCCAGCTTTTTTGGTGATGACATTTTTTTTTCTCTCTTTTTTTTCTCTCTCTCTTAGACGAGCTTTTTGATGGTTGAATATCTGAGAGGACTGTAGTTCTCCTCCTAATGGTAAGCTGGGCCTTCTTCTCTCTCTCTTGACAGGATCAACTGGATTGAATCTTGCAGGATCAGTAACGAATGGAGCTGGGATTAGAAGAGATCAGCTTTTTTTTTTTTTTTTTTTTCTTTTCGAGAAAATGTAACAGTCACGGTAGAGAGAGGTGAAAGGATACCATGCCATGATCCGAGTCAGTACTCAAAAGACTCCAGGGCTTGATGGCACAAGCCAGACCGTGTGTCGTATTTCTATTGTTACGGGCGTAATCGTGATGTACGGTTCTTTAACGGAATGGGATCTCGTCAAGAATCGGCAGCTATCGAGGTGATAACCAAGAAGCTTATTCTAGGGGACTCCACAATCTCTACAGCAATGTGCCAGCTCACAATAGAGCATGACAGGCTTATGCAGGTCTTGCAGGAGAAAAACTGCTTCTCTCATGATTATTTCATCATCTACAACGATGTCTATGACACCTGGCACTCCATCACAACAATTTGAGGAAAGATAAAGACCCTAACCTAGACAGAATAAAGATACTCCACAGCTTCAGAAATCCCAGATGATGTGTTATCGACGAGAAGTATCATATGCATCCACTGGTATCAGCTACATTGAAGCGAAACTTCTCTCGAGTCGAATCCTATACGACATCTCCATAGATGTTAGTCGCATGGTATCTGGCGAGGCCTTTCTGCAAGCATGGGTTCTAATGCCACAGCTACAGCTGCGAAGTGAAGATTTCCTCCACTATGCTTGGATTATCTGGAGCAGACCGACAACCTAGTGCCGAGCACTCGAACTCTACTCTTTATAAAATATATGAGATCCTAGCAAGATTGACTACAGTCCGGCGTCAAAAGGTGTACAAAAATTGTACAGCTTTTGACACCCTCTCCAACAAACTGATTGGCTACGAAATTAAGCTAACTTCGTGACGCCACTTTTAATACAAAATACAGCTTGCTCTAGCTCCATCTAGGAGACACTCGTCTTCTTATTCACACTGTCCGTCACCATGGGTTTGACCGATATTTCACAGATGCTGCGGGAATTAGATTGCAGAGGTACTCCTACAGACCCAAGAGACCATTGTGAGGTGCATGTGGACCTGCTGTCCTGTTACTTTGGATTTATTCGGGCTTGCGACTTCAGGATTACCCGCAAGCTTTTAAAGGAGAACCACTCTCTGGACACTTTGCAAGCGTTACGGATCGAATGGTTGGCTGCTGCTCTCGACTCGAAGCTTTCCAAAGCATTCAATAAAAGCGCAATCCTACATATCGACGGCAACCCTACAAAGGAAAAGGAACATGCAAGATCCCTACGCTCAGCGATCTACAAGCAGCAGAACGACCGCCTGGAAACGCAAATTGACGATCTCAACAGGCGCTGCTCACAAATCCTGAATTCTGCGCCAGACAAGCTCATAAAATCACACATGAAAAGTCTCCGCAAGAGCTTCCGCAAGATGTTACATGCGTGGCAAAGATCTTTTCGCATCGACGACGATATGCGGCGTCGACTGGGTGCAAAGCTTGCAGCAAATGGGTGGCAGCTATGTGAGCGGGATCCTACGTCCGGGATCTGTGTTGGCGAGGCAGACCTTTGCTGCGCCCAACTCGCCGCCCAGAAGAACGGTGAAGGCCGCGGTCCCATTGTAGTAGCCTCAGGAGACTCAGATTTCCTCGCACATGACAACATAACTTTACTTCGCCAGAATGCCAGACGCCGAACCGAGTATCGCCAATTTACTCGGCACTATGTGATCGCGACGCTCAACATGAATAGGCCACGGTTAAGACGCTGCACCAAAAGGAACCAGCATCGTGAGGAAGAACTCCCTCTCCTTAACCCGGACATCTGGAAGGTGCTAGCAACGGTGTGTCAAAACGACTATTCAACTAACGTCAAGGGCTACGGCCCAAAGAAGAACTGGGCGATTCTTGGTCAGCTTTGGGACCGAGAAGGGGTAGACACACCTCAGGAATTGCTAGCAGAATACGAGAAAGATATGGCAAAGAGAAAGTACAAAGGTGACCCGGTCGTTGTCCCAGACTTTTCTTCATCCGCACGGGTGTTTTTTGACCGCACGGAAACCTTGCTACCACCTTCCTCCTCACCACCCAATGCTATCCCTCATCATGATGTGATTCCTCAGGTGATGGCACTCTATGGGCGTGCGATGACCATGCTAAAAAAAGAGTTTTGTAAAGGTCCACCCCATACACTACAGTCGGATCTCAAGAAAGCCAAGTATACGCGACACTTTCGAACAAGTAACAGCCAGTTCAAACCCCGTTTGATTAAGTTGCCACAATGGAATGAACCACCGCCAAGACCGCCATCGAAAGTTCCCACCCCCCCTACAGAGCGAAAACCTCAAAAACAATCTCAACAGGTTAGTGTGCATCCGAATTGATCAGCACGCATACAACTTGCGCAGCTATGATACTTATCATCGCTTTGATACCATCAGGAGCGCGTTAAGGCTAGCATCAACAAAGAGTCTGCCCTTCCTGACAAAGGAAAAAAGAGAAAAGCAGAGGTATGACAGTAGATATTGGTAGCGCTTGCCGTGACCATCAACCACACGTGTTTCTCATTCTCTCTCTCTCTCTCTTTTTTTTTTTTTTTTGTTGATAGGAGCCAGAGCAGGGCAGTCCCTCAAGTAAACCCAAGACAAAACGATCAAAACCTAAAGTCGACAAGACGAGCCGCGCATCAAGGGAGACAAATTGCCGACAGGAGAGGATCGCCCAGGCAGCCGCTGAAGGGACGGATCTTAAGATCCAAGAACGCTGCCGCAATCTTGGATCAATTATCAACGACGAGTTGAAATCCCTCTGCGAGACGGTAACTCTCTCCAAAGGTGACACCCGTCATCTACTGACGACCCACATGGCGGTGAATCTAAGACCTTCGGTGGAGGCATACGTCGCAGCCGGTCACGCATTGGACTTCAAGCAATCGCCTGATGATGACCAGTCTACACTTTGTGACCATGTCATATCCGCCCTGAAAGAGGATATCGAGGACACTCTCACCCAAATTTCACGACTTTACACGGATCTCAGACGGATTTGCATTTATGCTACCGAGTATTACATCTCCAAGATTATGGCCGAGCATTCCGACATCGGACACCGTGAACAACGGATGCGTGCCTTCCAGGCCGTGTTGAAGGGCCAAGATTTTTTTCCGGGCACTAGCCGTTGCTCTGTACAGTCCTAGCCGAATGAGAGATGTACGAGTCAAAGAGGATTCAGCGCTGGCAAGACAGATTGCAGTCACATTTGAACTGGATTTTGGTGCTGCCGCACAGAAAGTTCTCGAGAGAGTTCGCAAGCTGCTGGATGGCACTGTCCATATGCACGTTATCGAGGAGATCGCCCGTAATACTAGTGACGGGATTCGAACTCAGGCGCAACACTTTATCACGACCTTAAAGTCACGGGTAAGTTGTTTCTTTTTGACAGAGCGGTGTAGCTTATCAACTTGCCTGTATCTAACCGTCTTCAACCTTTTCTAGGTGATTGAACAAGCTCCCCGAATGGGCCAACACCACCGGAAAGCCGATGCTGGATGCAATTGACAAAAATGGTCAAAGCAAGCGAGACGACTTTTTGTCCACCAATTGGTTTCTGAACTCCGTTCTTCCAGAGGACTGTCGAATTGCCCTGTACCCCCGATCATCCTGGAGCAACGCCTTTGTCTGTCTCAGTGAGGCAAACATAATCCACTCACTCAAGCGCAGAAGACTGACGCCGGAAAAAAAAGCATTGATCCCGGTGTATAATCACCTTTTTGGCAAAGGCACAGCGTATGCTGAGCACCGTGGCCAGCTGATCTACGACCTCTTCTTTGGAGGCACAAAGACGAATTACGACCGGACCACAGCGGTGGCACATCCACTCCACTCTGACCGAACACCAGCAGTCTTGGACTTGAGTGAGCCGAGCCTCAGCACTGTAGCACACAAGGTTTGTCATGGTGTAGACCGAGCTGAACAACGGCTTGCGACAGCCGAGTTCAAGAATGCCATTAAGCAGGACATCGTGTCGCGTGGTGAGGAGCCCCATCACAGCAAAGGACGTCGTCTCAAGTACATACTAGAAGGGACTCTCCAAACGAATGGCCAACAGGTCAAAGTGCAGGCGGCTCATTTGTGGCATAGGTGGCCCAGGAAGAAAGTGGCCGACACTGGCAACTCATCTTCAGTGTCCTCAACGACCTCTACACTCTCCACGCTCACCTCCGAGGGCCAAACAAAAGACTGGAGACCAGAACACCGACAATCGCACATCGATTACATTCAACAGTGTCTCCCTGACCAGGCCGCCGTGCAATGTCTATTTCCCGGCCAGTCAGAATTCATTGTTACGGCCGTTGATCCAGGAGCTAAAAAGTCAGCATGCTCAGCAACGATTGACACACTCGACCCGGATCATGTCTCGATCGTCGATGTCCCAAGGGCAAACCTATCGTTCGCTGAGGAGCTCTACAGGAAAAGGCTGGAGTATGCGAAGCAGAACGCCATCTACGATGGCAAGGACATTCACACAATTGAGTGTGAGCTGGTAAAATTCACACTACCGCCTCCACAGGCTTCGCCTCTTGAATCTTTTCATCAAGTCTTTGCAGAGGCGAAGACGAACATGACGACTCATATTGAGCGTGAGCTCAAAGCAGACCCGGTCCTTAGCGATTTTTATGGGTCACCTCGGTTGCGTTTCTGGCGATACCAGAAGGAGCAAGGCAGACGGGCGGACACTGGTCGAGCTATAGCCAGCCTTCTCAAGAATGCCCAAAAAAAATCTCTGGTCAAAGCTCAAGACAAAGAGGAGAGGCGGGCACTCTTAGCCATTGGTGATGGTAAATTTGGGAGTTTGCCGGGTATTCATGATAAGTCGGGAGGCTTTCGTTATCAACTTATCCAAGAGGTGAGAAAGCTTTTTCAGCTGTCGAGACAAAAATATGAAGTGGATGTTCATAACAAACTGTCGTTAACCCACTGGGGAATAGGCCAAAGGGGAGGGCAATGGTAGTGGTTTTGGTCAACGAATTTAGGTCCTCTATAACTTGTAGCCGTTGTCGTGGACCTACCAAGGCCTTCGGCAGGAATCTCATCTGCTTGAGCCCAACGTGTGGTGGGGCACGTACAGAAGAGCAGAGCGCGATCGCTGGTCTGAGTTCCACCACTGGTCCCATGTGCGACAGAGATCACAATGCGGCACTGAACTTGGCGCGAGCAAGCCTGCAACAAATCCAGGAACACTCTTGGCCAGTTGAGCTGCAGCGGGTCAGGGCAATAAGTCTGGAGAATGACGGTGCCATTTTGGCAAGTGCCGACGTATAGGCGTTGGCGCAAAATTTACGGTGTAAGTGCCTCAATTAGTTTGTTCGTCAGTCAATCAAACTACTGACTATTCTAACCCTCTTTTTTGCTTAACTTCCAACCAACCACAATGCTAGGATGAAGTGTCAAAAGGAGTACAACTTTTGTACAACTTCTGACACTGTACTGTAGATTACCACACTGGTGCTACCTTTTTTTTTTTTTTTTTTTTTTTTTTTTTGGCAATAGTCATGCTTTATCCACACACGCCACACGTATGAAGAAAAAAAAATGCGTGCACCATCCCATTGTTACATCCCATTGTTACATTTCCGTATTGCATTTACTCGCCTCCTTCAGCGCGATACAATAAAAAAAAAAAAGAACAGAACAGAACAGAACAGAACAGAACAGAACAATGGTCAATGGTAGGTCGAGGGGCAATCGCTATTTCTTTTAGTATCCTTCACACACATGATAGACCCTGCTGTAACGAAGGCGAAGGTGTATTTAAACCTCAGCCATCAACCACAAAATTGCTCTTTATCTTTTATCTCTCTCTCTCTTCATCATCTCTCTCTCTCATTTACACACCCAGTCGATTTCAAGCATGGGAATCCCTGGCTTATAGAGAGCTATCGAGGCCTCTCACAAACTTCCTGATTGTCCTTTACCCGATGAGACCAGAATCCTAGTGGATCTCTTTAGTGCTTACTTTTGAGGCATTAAAAGATTTCCTCAATCATCCTCATGAGAGGCAAGCTGCAGCCCTCGATTAGTTCCTCTCAATACGCCTACCCAAGATGTAGAACATCGAGATTTTCGTTGACGGCGGACCTAGCGATTAGGGCCGGCATGGCGAACTTCAGAGATCGAGTCATCTTATCTGACGACTCTGATTTTCCTGCTCACCACAGCATCAAAGTCATTTTCTCCCTGAGCGATACCAAAACTTCAGGAGATACGATATTAACGATTGTGCCAAGGCACTAGGGCTCACCAGAAACCTATTAACATCATTGGCAATTGCTTTGACCAACGACAACGTTCCTACACTAGGAACAAAGTCGAACCCTGACACCATTTGCGAGCTCTGTCAAAGTAAGTACTTTCTATACAATGTTTTTTTTTTTTTTTTTTTTTTTTTTTTTTTTTGGCATAGTCAATGGTATTTACTAATAGTGCTGTTTCTTTCTTCCTTTCCCTCTCTTTTTCTTAAGAAAATCGACACAGTGCTTCGGATGTTGGCAATCTGACCAACGCCATCGAGGAAGCAAGAACCAAAAATACAATCAGCCTCCACCGATTGACGCTCCTACCTTTGACCAAGCAACTATTTGTGTAATCAAAGTTCAAGCGGCAACAAGAACTTCAGTGTTGATCGGTCATGTGCAAATAATGGATATCGATGCATCTACCTCCTAGTCCTCTTTACCGTATGCGTCAATGAAAACGCCGTTAAAGCATGTTCCGCTGTACACTATCCGCATTCACAGTCATGAGAGCGAGAAGGAATATGAGAAGCCGCCAACCCTCAAGTGCACTCAATGGAACTCATGAAGGAGCCAACGGCAACCACACTAAAGACCACCCCACTCACATTGAAACGGGAACCTACGAACCAGAAAAAAGAAACCAAGAAAAGTAAGACGACAAACCGGTCATCAAAATCATTCTCCGGGTCCAACAAGTGCACTCTTGTCAAGAGGATGGCTTGGGAGCATCGCATGTCAATCCTGACTGCTGGAACTCTGAGAACACATATTAGGCGTGTTGCATTGTCCATCCATTTACAGAAGGGGGGTTATGTCTATTGTATCGAACTGTGTCAACGACGCAAACTCAGTCATGCGTGAGACCCAGCTGGCTCTCGCTCTTTTCATTCCGTCGAGCGCGCTGCCTGAGCTGGAGTCCTTAAAAACAATCCTACACAAGGCAGTGGACGACGTGGAAAAAGGCCGAATATGATGACAAGAACACGGATGAAGACACGCCATCCGTGGGGAGTCCCCATCAGGCCCTGATCAGAAAGATCCTAAGCCCTTTTTACAAAGTCCTCACGGAAATTCTAATGAGAAAACAAGAGAGGCAGACAAAAAGAGAAAAGGTGAAACTGCAAACTGCATCTTCGCTTCAGTTTCCAAAACAGTGTCTGTGGAGTACCAGCACTTATGCCTGTATCAAGGCGCCCAAGCTGCCACTTTCACCCATTGCCAACGGGTTATCTCTATGTCTGAGCGAGAACTGTTCTATTTGCTTTGTGAGAACAGTGAGGCAATGGGCGAGTACTTGGGGAGACTGATACTTGAGCATTTTCTAGAAACTGAACAGATGTCAATCGTGCCGACCTTGGATACGATCCCTCCTGGTTGGCTGATCAATCAAGTCATCTCACTTGTTGGAAACGCCACCCCATCATGCCCAGAAGGGTTTGTAAAAATCAACACGGTCACCATGAAAGACGAAGTGGCTGTTATCCTGCGTGGAATGGCTAACAGGCAGTGTTTCTTATCGGACGGAACGTGCTCAGATTTCATATCGTTTAGCCGTATTAGATCTCTGCTTAACGAAACGAGCTATCGATGTTGTAGATACATATCACAACGCTTTCTGTCTAGCAAAACAACAGGAACCTAAAACTGACAGCAAAGGAGACATTCATAGGCAATCTGCAGCGTGACTACAGACAGCATTGTTATTCCTTAGGCGTGGCTGCTTAGGGCTAGTATAAATATCAATCTCTGCTCAAAAATAAAGACGCATTGCATCTCACTGACTTTTTTAGTCCTCTCTTGAGATTGCGATTTCTCAGACTGGATTTCGGTTCAATAGAATCATTCAAGAGCACTTAGTACAATTTGACGACAACCTTTTGAAGTCGATAATAAACACTGGAGTATCTTACAAGAACCATAGTGTTCAAGTTCATTTAAAACTTGTGGTCACGATCTTCAACTCAAGGCCTACTCCAGATCAGTTACTCTCTGCGTCGACGGAGCACTCTCCTCCCCTAAGAAAAAAAAAGTCTTGCTTTGGACATCACTGAGCAACTGTTAGCTCATTTTCAAGGTTCGTCCAATGATCCGAACAATAAAAAAACCCCCTTCCAAGATGAGTTTCGGCACTTGAGTGGTAGCAGTTAACTTTCGAGGATCGACTACTGCCGAGAGAAAGAACGAAAACAAAGCAAACTACCTGGAAAGATCACTGGAGGCCTTGAATCGAACAACTGCCTACCATCGACACTCGCGTCTTTCTAATCTTACTTTGTGCATTTTTTTTTTTTTATACAATCTGTTTCCGCTGGAATAGCCGTGCAGGCAAAACTAAACTAAGAAAACCTAATCTAGCCCCGGCCACCGCAAAGCGGTGGCAACCCTCCATCAACCATAACAGCTCACGTGGCTGTTGCCCCGAGCAACGATTGCCGTCTCTCTCGAGACTTAACAATCTGTTTCTGCCAGAATAGCCGTGCAGGCTTTTTTTTTTTTTTTATAACAATCTGTTTCTGCTGGAAATAGCTATGTAGGCTAAGACTAAACTAAACTAGCCACAGTCACCGCTCTGCGGTGGCAGTCCTCCATAATACCATAACAGCTCACGTTGCCGAAGCCCCGCGCAACGATTGCCGCCTTTTTCAAGACGATTAAAAGGTTGAAAAAACAGACTGTCACCGGAAAGGAATCCTCCCCATCCTCTCCATCACCTCCAAATGTCGCTTGCCTGCTAGACTATCTAGCAGGGTGGCATCAGCAGATGCCATATCGTTCTGAGCACCAGGGCAGCGTTGCTCGAGGTGATCAGCCAAGGGTGCACCACAACGGCATACACCAACAGGGCATGCGAAACCGTCACCATCACTCCATCGTCCTCTTTCTCCTTGAAAGGCGCCTTTCTTTTTCGAGGGAGTGATCCCATGTCGTGCTTCCCATGCCACGGTAGCCTCACATCTGTCCTTCCATAGGACCTCGGATGCCTTTCCTTCGATGAAACGGACGAAATGGTGTACAATGACTGTCGCTACTTTTTTGGGGACTGAGAACATAGGGGCCCAAATCGTAGGCAGATTTGCTGGTGTTAGGCCACGGCAGAGGGAGCCAAAGGTCCAGAAGGTTGTTGGAAGCGTCGATCCGTCCTCAAGTTGATTCGGTGTATGATCAGGAGTGTGATATAATTGAACTTACCCTAAAAGGACGCCTCGACATGGATAGACATAGTGACAATAGAGGGGTCAGCAAAGGGAAGAATAAGAATCGGTGAGAAAAAGACATGCCTGGCCACTTGGCCCAGGGACGTTGGGTTTTTTATTCATGCCTCCCTGAGAGACAGGAAGCTAACTCTAATGGGTACTGTGAGGCGCACGTGCCTCAGGCACTGCTCCTCTAGCGTAGGCTGCTCGCCATAGATCCCAAGGCGAACAACCCCCTCCTTATGGAGAACGAAGCATGAGTTCGTAGGTATTAACGACGCGGGATCAAATGGTGAGAAGTCGGTGGAGAAAAAAAATTTTTTTTTTTTTTTTTATGTCCGTTTGCGTGCAGCACGCGCACGGATTGGTTGCACACGACTCGCAGGGGGTGAACTTTTTATTCGGAGCTTTGCCACTGGAACGCCTAGCGGTAGTTTTCTTTAGGAGTAGCCTCCATAGATAGTGCCGCTTTCTGCTTGTCCCAGTATTCCTTGAGACATGTTCGTTCCACAAAAGGACTCCTCAGGTTCCCATGTATTATAGTCTTCAGTAAAAGCCTTTCCATTTAACAAAATATTGCAGCTTGCCAGGAATAGTTGGGTGAGGTTCATGTTCGAGAATGGTTTCTATCTCGTACGCAGGGGGTCACTGTCAAGGTCATCCAAAACCAGCTTCAGTTGTGACGGCGCATATTGCCTATGATGAACTTCCTCCGTTCCATCTTTTCAACACATATGCTCCCTGTGCCGTTTTGCGGACAACAGTGTAGGGACCTTCGTACCGAGGGGTGAGCTTGTCTCCTTAGATAGGGTCAAGGACCATTACCTTAGCACCATCCGGGAACTCGCTGTGAAGTACCGTTCGGTTGAACCGTTCTATCATTTTTTTCCTGTGTAGCTTTTGGCTTTACCTGAGATAGCAGGGAATACTATTTTGTTCATATACTCGAGTCGTTCGAGCAGCTCTTCTTGGGACATCAATTGCTCTTTGTCATTCAAGTAGTTGCTGAATCCATTCGCCTTTCTTGCAAAAGAAGAGTGAGAAAGGTGATGACGAGTGTAAAGACACAACTCGCGTGTTCATTGACATTTGGATGAATGGTATGTGAGAGTCCCATGTGGAGCTTCGCTCTTGGATATGCTTCCGCACCATGTTATTGGCTATTTTAACATGGCTCTCTGCTACTCCGTTCGCTCTTGGATGATACGGCGTGATGAGACGTTGATCGACATTCATTTGAGTTGTCATGGTACGTATAGCTTCATTGACAAATTCACGACCATTGTCTGATTGTAAAGCTCTCGGGAAACCAATAGTGCAGAACAGCTTGAAGAGCTTTTCTGCTACGGTGATACCTTTCTTGTTCGGTAAAGGCTCAAGGAAGACAAACCTGGTGCACACATCCACAACAACCATCAGGTACGCATTGCCTTTTGTGAGACGTTGTGAACGGACCAGTCAGATCGATGGCAATGTGATCGCCAGGCAGGCTTGCATGGATTGCCTTCAAAGGATGGTATCCTTTTCGAACGATATTTGTACGTTGACATTCCCGACATCTTTTTAATAAAATCAGAACAATCTTTTTGTCAAGTGAGGCCAAGTCTGACCCTCGCTATGAATGGCGTTCACATAGCAATAGTACCAATATGACCCATACCATGAGTCCTATGGAGTACATCTTGTCGATCACTTTCCAGAACGATTGTACGCTCGGTGTCTTCATTTTGCAAGATATGCACGTAAGCAAGAATAGCAGGCAGTGAAGCTGGAGTAACCTTCCGGAATTTATCAGGGAAGATACGAGATAATGCATCAGGCAAAATGTTTAGAATACCAGGCCGATAGTGAACAGTAAAGTTATAGTTCAAGATCGTGTCTTGCCAATTGACCATCATGGAATTCATGTCTTGCTGCGAATGAAGGAATACAAGGGCTCGGTGATCAGTGTAGAGATCAAAGTGTCTGCCCCCAAAGGTAATAGTGGAACTTATTGAGCGCAAACACGATCGCTAGCAGCTCTTTCCCTGTCGCAGAATATTTTCTTTCTCTTTCTTGAAGGGATCTCGCCATGAATGATATGTATCGGATGTTCTTTGGATTTTTTTGCCCATCAGGTAATTGATAAAGTACCACTCCAATACCCACATTCGATGCGTCAGTTGCCACATAGAATGGTAGAGTAAAGTCTGCAAAAGCAAGCACAGGAGCCGCTGATAGAAGTTTCTTCAGTGTCTCAAATGCTTCCAACTGCTCAGCGTCCAACGTGAACGTGTCGGTTCGATGTCTTAACGCATCTAACGGTGCTGCAACGGAGCTGAATAAAGGGATATACTCGCGGAAAAAATTGAACGTCCCGAGATATGACTGGATTTGCTTTCCCGTGGTTGGAGGTGCCCAGTGTTCGATATTCACAAACTTAGTAGGGTCCACACTCCTCCCATGGAGTCCAATCACAAACCCGAGCAATGAGATTTGCGTACTGTAGAAATGACACTTATCGGGATTCACAATAAGCTTGGCTTTGTTTAACCTGTCAAGCACAATCCGCACATGCTCACTGTGTTCTTCTCTGTTCTTTTGAGAAAATCACGATGTCATCAATGAAGTTGCAGACGAACGGAAGATCGCCAAGTATACGAGCCATTCCTCGTTGAAATATGCTGGAAAGCGGTTTTAACCCAAATGGAGCTTTCTTGAACATGTATTGCGTACCTCTGTGCATAAATGCAGTCAAAGGTTGATCCTCTTCATGTACTGGTAGACGATGGTACGCCTGAGAAAGATCAATGGTCGAGTAGATTGCATTACCTGCCAACTTGTTAATGATGTCAGATATTAAAGGTAGAGGATAGTTATCATCTGGTATTTCTTTATTGAGTGGTCGTGGATCTAGACACACTCTCCAAAGAGTCTTGTTACCCTTCAGATCTTTTTAGCTGCAAGAGTTAGTGTATTATTGTGGACATTACCAACAGGGGCGACTGTAATTACATCGTCCTTTTTCCACTTCTCGACAGCTTCGTCAAAATGGACAATTGCTTTTGAGCAAATGGTCTAGGCCGTCTGAAGATGACCGTTCCCTTTGACACAGGAAGGTATACCTTCATTTCAGGAATGGGACAGTGACTCGACTTAGGAATTTGCGTATTCTTTTCGATCACGTCTTTGATTGACTGTAAGAAAGCCTTCTTAGCATTCTGAAAGCTCGGTTGACTTTCTTCTTCAGGTCGTTCAGATGGAATGAGCGAAGGACGCTGATCCGGCTCCGGTTCTGGTAGGACTGAGGCATTCAAACCAGGATTGGGTAGTCCAGTCAAACCAAGACCAATACGATGGAACAAGTCCATGCCGATTGTGAATGGGTACTTTTGCTTCACTACTTCGAATGGAGAGAACACTATACATGATTGGTAATGGATCTCAATAGGTTCTGTTTGACCGATCCTTTCTATTGTAGTATCTTCATCTGCTAGTGTAATCGTTCCTTTCATGGACCGAATGTCCTTCCCATGCTTTTCCACGATATCTGGCCTTATACAGGATACAGTAGCACCAGTATCGATCAGTGCATTGTACTGACACTTCTCAAATTCAATGGTAATAACAATACGCTGTTCTGCATTATCATCACGCATTGCAAATGCTGACAACTTAATTTCAGGAGGTCCATAGTAAGCTGAGTATTTTTTCCTTAATAGTTTTTCAAGATCATTAGGGTCTTCACACTCTTGTGCAGCAAGGTCAGGAATGTTCTCTGAAGGTAGAGTAAAAGGACTAGCATTCTTTTTATTTTTATTCGTTGCCGAAGAGCTATTCTTCTTTAAACCCTTCCTGACAGATTGAAGGAATCTTCGTTCAAACGGTGTCTGACCAAGGGGGGTCATATTGCTGTCCGAGTAGGATTGACTAATGACCTGAGGTTTAGAGCATAGTAGATTTTGGTCAGTGTAAGTCTTAACATTGAGACTAGCAATTACTTCTTTGACAGATTGCATACCAATTTTGTTGCCTTCGGCGTGCCTTTTTGTTTCATTCGGCATTCACTTTCAACGTGACCAATCTTTGAGGCAAGGTCTGTAAGTACATTCCTTGTGATCCTTCGTTATATGTGACGAGTTATCGCCACACTTAGCACAGAACAGCGATGAGCCATTTCCTTTGTTACCCGATTGGTTAGGGAGAGCTCCTATTTTTCTGGAATGGGGTAAAACGATTGTTGTTCATTCGAGATCTCGTCGTGCGTTTGACGGATGAGGGTTGGCCGTTGCCCTTTCCTTCAGCGGGTGGATCATCGTAGATCTTGGTGACATCGGATCCTTCAGGACCGCGTAGTCTCTTACATTGAGTTAACAATGAGGATAGAGACTGGAAGGATGCTGCATTCGGGTCGAAGCTGCTATAACGAGTCAGCATGATATTGTAGGCATTGGGACCAATGGCTTTCTCCAGTTGACTGAGGATAATATCATTGTCATCCTTTACACCGTAAACATGCAAGTCTCTTTCAATACGGATTGCAAAGTTCTGATATGTCTCTCGTTCAAGCATTCCGATCTTGGTTAGACGTTCCACTTCTTCATCTCGTTGATCTTGTGTCAAACAGGCATTTACGAAGACTTGACGGCAGGTTTCCCATCCTCTAGTGCCGGATGGATATGGCTTAATACCTTCCTGGAACTGGACGGCAAAGTGCTCCACCTCGATGCAGGACACCATGAGTCGCTCACATTGTCGCTCAAATCGTTCCTCGCCCAGGTGGGCCGTAAGCAGACGGTAAAATTGGCTTAAGAAGGTTCTGGCCGTCATTTTCTTTCCGTCGTATCTAGCCACACGCTTGGGAATGTTGTCCAACACTGCGACTGTCTGCGATTTTGGACTGTCTTCGACTGATGCAATGTCTGCAGCAATATCTTGCAACTTCTTGAGGATCATTTTGGTCTTTTCATAGTCTTTTTCAGTCACGGCAATCATGACATCTAGATCTTGTCTCGCTTGGCCCTCTTGGTACCCGTCGTTGGAGTACAGATTGCTCAGCCTCTCGCCAAGTGACTTGACAGCGTCTTTGAGGCGAGCTATCTCAGTCGCAGAGTCGTGTTTGACTATATTGAGGCGTGGTCCTTGCGAAAGACCTTCGTTTGCGGTTCCACCACCAAGGTTGGTTTGGTGTCTATCCACCTCCATATCCCATTCACTGAACGAAGGGGAAGAGGGGACGTTCAAATTCTCCGTTGGCTCATTAGCCCTTGATTGAACAGGTTCAGGAATGGCAGAGACTGGGGATGACATCGGACGTTGAGGAGTATTGATGATTTCAGGGAAGTGCTTCGCAGGAGCGTCAAATGTTGTTGTTGTTGTTGTTTTTTTTTTTTATATTTCCTACAGTCAGCACGTTCAATAAATTTTGTGACATACGAGACATGGTACCATGACAAGTAAGTCTGAAACGTCGCATAGTCGACAAAAAATATAATGATGACAGTACTCTTAGTCTGGTATACATATTTTTATCACTTATTGCATAGAGCGTCTCTCATATCCAATTATCCCTTCGGATACATTTGATACTTTTTTTAGCGTTATCGCTAGTACACTTCATCTTTTTTTATTTTATGTTATATTATATTTTTTTTTTTTTTTTTTTTTTTTTTCTTATCTTGACACACTACGGGAAGTGTTGATGTCTCCTCGACTTGTTATACGCGGCCACCAGTTGCAACCAGCGCAAATGATCCAAGTGCATGTATTCTCTTTCTTCGAGCAGAGTATGCAATTTGGTGAGATGATTCACTGCTACTTGAAAGATTGCTGGATCAGGGCTGTTGCCCAGCGTACGGGCATAAGTCGCCCACTCTTCAATCTGTCGCTGGAGAACAGCTTTCTGCTCGTTTACTCTTCCCAGGAACTCCACTGTTTCTGCCGACACATACCCAGTCGGGGCATATCATCCACTAGTGATGGAAGGTTCGTCACAAGTGACGGCATGGTTGGAGCCGGCGGTTGTTTCGCAGGAACGGTTTGTGGCGTGGGGCTGTTGTATGTGATATGTGGTTCTGTCATAGCCGTGGTATCAGCTTCCTCATTATACAGACGATCCACCCGATGACTACCAGGACAGTCATGGGGGTGACCTATTAAGCCCATATCGCAGCTCGGCGAACGATCCCTATCTTCTGGTGTTGCTGGACGAGCCGTTGGGGACGATGCTCGTAGCGATGAACGACTGCTCGATCGTGTGAGGGGCCATGGTGGGGGTAATGAGGAGGTGTTTTGTGTTGTAGTGACAAGGGAAAGATGGAATAAAATGTTTTCTTTTCCTTTCACCATGAGCAGACGGGTTACTTTTATGCGGAATAATGGGAGACAGATGAGGCCGCGCATTCCATGCAAACCATGGCCTCCTCTGATTCGCCCGCCCATTTTCAGTCTAATGCCCCATTCATCAATTTCATGTGTCACTTCGTGATTGGTCAGTTCTTTTTAACCTCATGATCTTTTTTCTGTAGTGACTCGGGTACACAACCCTTCAAGTTATTCATTGTCTGTAGTAAGACTGGGCGTACTCTTGCACAGTTGCATGAGTCGCATGATCCACATTGGGAACATCTTTCCGGGAGTATTCCCCGTCCTTGGACCATTACGTCCAGACAATTCTTCTTCACCGAAAAAAAATGTGATATAATTGAACTTACCCTAAAAGGACGCCTCGACATGGATAGACATAGTGACAATAGAGGGGTCAGCAAAGGGAAGAATAAGAATCGGTGAGAAAAAGACATGCCTGGCCACTTGGCCCAGGGACGTTGGGTTTTTTTATTCATGCCTCCTGAGAGACAGGAAGCTAACTCTAATGTAAGTACTGTGAGGCGCACGTGCCTCAGGCACTGCTCCTCTAGCGTAGGCTGCTCGCCATAGATCCCAAGGCGAACAAGGAGTCCCGCGAATGAAGTTGAGACTCTTGATTATTGCTCTGGTAGGCGCCCCTCGCCAAAACAATCTTCTGGGTGCCCTGATCCCTCGGATCTGGTTCGCCACGCGAATGAAAACTATCTAAACAGCCTCCAGACACTCAACAGCCATCACCCACGTCTCCTTTGTGGCCCTGCATTCCATACAGAGTTCATGAATTTTTTTTTTTTTTTTTTTGTTAACAAGGACCCCATGTGGGCATGCAGAGTTTATGGTATACCAGGGCGGCCGGGGCCGCCCTGTTGTCACTTGGACCTTAAACGAGAAGGAATCTCGCAAATGGATACTACAGAACCTAGTCTACAGTGTCCATATACTCTTCGGCATCACTCACATCGCATGAATGGGTCGAGTATTGTCCGCCCACCCCCTACGTGGCCTGTTGCGCTCATTCGTCGTCTTTTAGCCGGCGTCCATTGTCAACACTTTTTTCCAGCTTCCTAGCCGCTCCATCACATTCAGCTTAGTCTTTCCCTGCACATACTTCAGAACTGTTTCATCCGCCTCTCTGTACGCCTCTCTGAGGTCGGGCTTCGGCCGCTGTGGACTGTTCAAGTCTGAGAAATCACTGTGGCTAGGTTGGTGTCTCCCATCACCATTGCGTCTCCCGGCGCGTTTGCTCACCGCAGTGATTCCTTTCGTCTTTTCCCAGTCCACTGTGGCTGTACACCTCTGTCCCCAGATCTGCGTGCGTCCAAATTCCTCAATGGCTTCGATAAATCGAGTCGCCATATCCTTCGCTATCGGTCTTGTCGTCCTGTGCATTCTCTTCCAGCTTGTTATCATCACTTCAGGTACCATTCCCCTGATACGCCTCCATGATTGTGTGTTGCGGCTCTGCATTCCTCCTGTGCCTCGATCTCTGTTCAACCTCCCTGGGTCTGATCTCTTCAACTCCTTCAAAGATCCCCTCCAAGGAGTCCCAAAGATCCCCTTTCACTCTTCTCCGTGAACGTTGGTTTTCCTCTTGGGTGAACCACCGTTCCTCCTAGCGTCCCTCGCTTCCTCCAACCACGCCTTGCACTCTCTCTTCCACTTCCTCTTTCCACTCTCCTTCACGGCCTTCACCGCCTCTCGCCACCCTTCCTCCTGCTCCTCCTTTGTGGCCCTGCATTCCCAGATGTGCTCCATCGTCTCGGTTTCCTCCTCGCAGACCCTGCACGTGTCGGTATCATACAGGTCTGGGTGTCGCTTCTTCATCTCGCTCAGTGTCGGAAGCATCCCGTGCAGCTTCTTCAACCTGTGCGATCGCCTCTGGCAGTCTCCTTCACTCGTGTAGAAACTCCTCGGTGCGTTCCTCTCGTGAATGATCTCCAGTGTCGCGCTCCACTCGATTGCTTTCCAATCGGAGATGTATCGCCTCGTCCTGTTCTGTCTGACCCAGTGCTGGTGGGCCCTCGCTGCCGACTGTAGCTTCAAGACTTGGCGAACATCGTCCTCCACTGCGTGATCCATGAAACTAGCCCTGCACCCATATCCATCCTTAACCAGCTTTGGAAGCTCCCATGGGATCCTAGCCGTCCGATGTGCCTTGGACGCTAAGCGGTCTGCTGCTTCGTTACCTGGATTTCCTGAGTGGCCTTTTACCCACTCTACCTCAATCTTTCCACCTTGGTCGCAGTAGGACTGGTGCACCCATGTCCACCATTCAGCACATACAGAGTTCATGAAATTTGGGATCCAGACAGGTAAAACTGGCCAGGTAGGTATTAGTGGCTTAGAAGTTTATAAATGGTATGATCTCTTAACTCCTTCTTATTGTAACAAGAAAATCTGGCTACGTGGTCTTAAGATATAGTGTGATTTGAAGGTAGTGGGATGGAGAAGGATGGGAAGGTGGGAAGTGTGGCAAGAGAAGTATTTGTAAGATTTTGATATGGGTTGCTAACCGAGGTTTTTATTAAGCGAAGCTCTTGGCTTAAATAGAAAGGGGGGGTGGACATGGATGGGTCTGGGCTAGGGGAGTGTATTGGTTAGGGGAATATCGTGTGGTGCCATGGTCAGGATGTCTTCGGGGCTATTGGGGTGGTGCGGGGACTGTAGGGGCTAGGGGTTGGGTACCGGGGCGGCGACACTAGACGTGGTCGAGGCTGGCCTAGGTCTGTGTCTAGGATACGGTGACGTCATGGAGTCGATGCGGCTTACGGACGACACGCACTCGACCTCCCGACATGCCCTTTCTTACTTGAGACGTCCCGGCGAAAATAAACAACTACAAACTTCTTCCTTCCTCCAATCGATACTGTCTTATACCTCGTCTTAGCGGCTGACTTGCTGCCAGGACTTCCGGCACCAGGAGTCTTTCGATATTTGCTGGCATCAGGCGATCAACGTGCACCGTGTCTAAGTTTCTGTCACGTACCTAGGCGAATGAACCTGTCTATAGGATCCTCATTCCTAAAGGAATGAGGAATGAGGAAAAGAATAGATTGAGACGGAGCTCTGATGAGCTCCGTCCCAAAAATACTGAGTGCGCGCTCCGCGCCACTCAGCAGTCACCTCTTGTCCCTCCTCCGACGCGCCGCCTAGAATCCTACACACCGACTGGCCTGGGTCCCCAGTTCTCTGGGCTCCTGCCCCTAGATAGAAACACATAAATAGCCCTTAGATAGACATAGCATCGAACTTCAGTCTGCAATACATATTATCCTTGCCCTATAGAAAAATCTGCCTTGTCTGTCCTTGACATTGCAGACTCATACACACTTCCTGCCCCCTGACCCTCTTCCATACAACACTGACCCCCCCATCAACCATCCAAGTCATGAGCCAAGACGACCAAGGTCTATTTACCATGCGTTCCCTCCTCGAGCAAGCCCAGCAAGGTAACCTCGACACAAGCCAGTTTGTTACGCATGTCCACGGCACGATCGAGGCACTCCAACAACAGTTGCGTATGCTCCAACAAGAGCTTCATGCTACCCAAGCGGCCACACGCCCCGACCAAGCCGTCCTCCAGTCACTAGCCGAGCGCCTCCAAGAGGCTGCCCACTCGAACCAAGTCTCGACTGCGTCTCTATGCAAAGAATTGCTGAGTCCCTGATCAACCGTCCCCCTAGCTCCCGCACGCCTACCTCGCTCCCCTCGAAGTTCAAGGGAAACTCTGATGAAATGAGCCTCGACGATTTTAAAGCTCGCGCCTAGCAACCGTGTTCGGACGTCACCCTGACCATTTCAGGAACGATAAGGACCGAATTTACTTCGCCCTGAACTCCATGGAAGGAGCCCCCGCCAAGATGTTCACTCCATACCTCAACGGGGAACTTGAAGACTCCGATGGGGTCCTCGACGATTACGAGTCATTCCTAGCTGCCCTGGAAAATATTTTTGGCAACCAACTGGAACAAGACGAGGCCTCCGAGAAAAAATCATGACCTTGAAACAGCACGGAAAAACGATGGCCCAGTATATCACAGAATTCAAGACTTTGCAGAGTAAACTTAACGGATGGGGCGAGCCAGCCCTCACCTCTGCATTCAAGATGGGTCTTTTTCCCGCGAAGTCAAGGCCGCTATGTGTCCTTATTGGGATACACTCCGAAGACTCAAGGATGTACAGACCAAGGCATCGACGGTTTATGCTAACCTGTCCCGCTTCCCTAACAAAGCGCAAACCAACTTACCCATGAAAAGACTTGCCCTTACCTTGAAGCCATCTCAAGCTGCCTCCTTGCCAAACCCAATGGCAATGGACATTGATTCAATGAAGACCCGAAAGCTCAGTGATGAGGATAAACGCTACCGAAGAGACAATGGTCTCTGCCTCTACTGTGGCAAGCCAGGACATATCGCTCAAGAATGCCCAGCCAAGAGGGTTCGTATTGCCTCTGTGTCTACCGACGTAGACGACCAGGGAAACGAGTCGGCCTAGATCCAAAGACAGACTGGATCCTAGGCCAAATGTTCGCCGCCCAACCTCCCAAACCCCGAGTCTGTCTCCCTTGTCCCCATTGCCATCACCCTTTTCCGACCGAGACGCCCCAATTTATGTCAAGGCGCTGATCGATTCCGGTGCTCAGGCTTCCTTTGTGGACGCTTCCTTTGTCCAATCTCGCTCCATCACCACCCAGCCCCTTGAACAGAAGATTCTCCTAAACATGGCCGATGGGAACACCAGCACCCATGGCCCCGTCACCGAGTTTATTCAGCTACCGATGTCTATCGGAAGTCATCATGAAACCATCTCCCTTCATGTCACGAAGCTCCAGAGACAACCTGTTGTCTTAGGCGTTGACTGGCTGAAAAAGCACAACCCCTCAATCAACTGGAAAGAGCACATAGTCTCCTTCCGTGATGATCATTGTAATAAAACTGTTTTGAACAGTGTCCAGTCTCCCTTGCCTAGCTCCCTAGAAAATAATCTTGTATCTTGTCTTGAGGTTGATAACCCCAATCCCAGTATTGACCAGTATTATCTTTGCCAAATGTACTTGGACGATATCCTAGCCCCTGAGCAAAAAAATGACCTTGCTTCCCAGTCTAGTATCTTGTCACTGTCCGAGATCAGTGCCCCAGAACACCCTGTTGATCCATTATCTTTTCCTGCCAGATAATTACAAAGAATTTATCCCATTGTTTAAGGATCGTGAAGCGGGATCCTTGCCTCCGCATCGCCCCTGCGACCATTCTATCCCTCTTGAACCCAATGCCAAGATCCCCTTCGGTCCCTTATACACCTTGTCACAAAAAGAACTTGACGCGCTTAAAGAGTACCTTGACGACAATTTGAAAAAGGATTTATTCGGCGTTCCGAATCACCAGCAGGTGCCCCTGTCCTGTTTACTCCTAAGAAGGATGGCAAGTCCTTGCGTTTATGTGTCGACTATCGAGCACTCAACAAAATAACGATCAAAACCGCTGTCCCTTGCCATTGATTTCCGAGACCCTAGACCGACTTCGAACAGCTAAAGTCTTCACCAAGCTGGATCTCAAAGGAGCATATAATTTGATCCGAGTCGCAGCAGGCGAAGAATGGAAGACCGCCTTTCGTACTCGTTATGGTCACTTCGAATACATGGTGATGCCGTTTGGATTGACAAACGCTCCAGCAACCTTTCAAGCCTTCCTGAATGATGTATTACGAGAATGCCTAGATGAGTTTGTAGTGATCTACATCGACGATATTTTGATCTACTCTTCGGATAGAGAATCTCATGAGCGCCATGTACGCCGAGTCCTTGAACTCCTCATGAAAGCCGACCTCCAAGTAGCTCCTGAGAAATGCGAGTTCCATGTATCCACAGTCGAGTTCTTGGGTTATGTGATATCTCCTGAGGGAATATCCATGGACCCTGCTAAAGTTGAGGCCATCCTCTCTTGGCCAACCCCTATCTCGGCCCATGATATCCAAGTGTTCTTAGGCTTCACCAACTTCTATCGGAAGTTTATCGACAGCTTTTCTGATGTGGTATCTCCCATGACAAGACTCCTAAGGAAAAAAACGTATCCTTCATTTGGGACAAGGCCGCCCAAGATGCCTTTGACGACCTTCGCCAGAGATTTGCCTCCAAGCCGATACTACGCCACTTCGATCCAGAGAAACCGTGTTATCTTGAACCAGACGCATCTAAGAAAGCTGTGGGCGTTGTGTGTAGCCAGCCAGACGAGAATGGCAACCTCCGCCCCATCGGATATTATTCGCGCGCGCCCCTTTCCGGCCCCTGAGAAGAACTACCATGTCCACGACACAGAGCTTTTGGCCGCTATCGAAGGACTGGAACAATTCCGCCATTACTTTGCCTACTCAGACTTTCCTGCCACTATCCTCACTGATCATAAGAATCTGGAGTATTTTTCGGAAAAAGATCTCTCAGTGATCGTCAAGTCCGATATGCCGAGCGTCTTTCCAAGTTCAATGTTCGAGTTGTATACCGTCCTGGAGTGCTGAATGGTGCTGCTGACGCCTTGTCCTGCAGGTACCCCCTCTGAGGAGGGGGGAGAGTCGAGTTCATGAAGCAATCTTGCCAAGAATGGAGTATGTCCTCGCGAATCCAGAGCACGCCACAATCGCAGAAATAATTGATGAAGTGTTGCAAGAACCCGTTGAAGATGAAGATGAAATCCAGAATCCAATGAATCAAGAGCCTCCGGTGCTGGACCTGACAGACCGTATCAAGGCTGCCTATCTTGAAGATGAAGAAACCCGAGATATCATCCAAGCTTTTGGAACAAGATCCAACTGTGGAAGAAGACTTTGTTGTGATGGATGGATTGTTGTACTACAAAGGTCGTATCGCAATCCCCTGACGACGACTCGATCAAGAAGGATATTTTATCCCATTGTCATGATGATCCCATGTCAGGTCACTTTGGAATCCACAAGACCCATGAGCTGGTTAGCCGTTCATATTCATGGCCCTCTATGAGAATGTTTGTGAAGCGCTTCATCAGTTCGTGTGACACCTGTCAAAGGAACAAATCATCCAAGCATAAACCGTATGGTCTCTATGCACCTGTCCCAGTACCTGAGCTCCCGTGGTCCTCGTTATCCATGGACTTCATCACCCAGCTGCCAAGCTCTCTGAGGACTTTGACGCAATCCTGGTTATTGTAGACCGCTTTACCAAGATGGCGCGCTTCATCCCCACGAAAGGTACCGTGGGTGCTGAGGGCCTCGCCACTCTCTTCTTACAACATATCGTGTCCAAGTATGGCCTGCCAGACGAAATCATGACCGACCGCGGATCAGTATTCACTGCTGAATATTCCCGACAATTCTTGGACGCCCTTCGTGTCCAGCAAAACATGACCACATCCTATCGACAACAGACGAATGGTCAAGCAGAAAGGACCAATTCCACCTTGGAGCAGTATCTACGGTGCTTCCTGAACTATCAGCAAGACAACTGGTCAGAACTATTATATTGGGCAGAGTTTTGTTATAACAACACCTTACATTCATCAATCAACATGACCCCATTCTATGCATACCAAGGATATCATCCCCGCTTCAGCGTCAACATCCCGCGAGTCGCCGCAAGTAATCCTAGAGCAGAAGAACGACTCCAGAATCTCAAGGAGCTTCAAGAGGACCTAAAGTTCCATATTGGGTACGCCCACGAGGCCCATGAACGTAGTGTCAATAGTCGCAATCAAGAACAGCCCCATTATGAACAAGGTGACAAGGTTTGGCTCTTACGTACCAATATTCGTACCAAGAGGCCCTCACCCAAGTTGGACAACGTCCGGCTAGGACCATTCAAGATCCTTGAAGCGGTAGGCTCGCGATCATTCAGATTAGAGCTGCCACGAGAGATGTCGCGTCTCCATCCTGTGTTCCATGTCTCTTTGTTAGAGCCCCATGTGGAGAATGATCTACAAGACAGGAGAGCGCCCCCACCTCCGCCCGTGGAGATTGATGGCGAAACCGAATATGAGGTCGAGATCATCCCAGATTCAAGGCGTCGCTATGGCCGTTTGCAATATCTGGTCAAATGGTTAGGCCATGATGAACAAACGTGGGAACCGATTGACCATGTACAGCATTGTCCCGATTTAATTCAAGACTTCCATGCAAGGTACCCCGGAAAGCCTCGCGGACCCATTGTCGCGCCTGGAGGCCGCGCCTAAGAGGGGAATGTCACGTACCTAGGCGAATGAACCTGTCTATAGGATCCTCATTCCCTAAAGGAATGAGGAAATGAGGAAAGAATAGATTGAGACGGAGCTCTGATGAGCTCCGTCCCAAAAAAATACTGAGTGCGCGCTCCGCGCCACTCAGCAGTCACCTCTTGTCCCTCCTCCGACGCGCCGCCTAGAATCCTACACACCGACTGGCCTGGGTCCCCAGTTCTCTGGGCTCCTGCCCCTAGATAGAAACACATAAATAGCCCTTAGATAGACATAGCATCGAACTTCAGTCTGCAATACATATTATCCTTGCCCTATAGAAAAATCTGCCTTGTCTGTCCTTGACAGTTTCCTAGTTGATCAGAGATACGGTAGGTACCATTTCCGATCACAGCAGTGACTCGGTACGGGCCTTGGTAGGTCTCTCCAAACTTGTCTCGGTTCGTGGGACTTCCGACTATCGTCATTTTCTTGAACACCAGATCGTCAGGACGGAACGACCGGGGCTGCACATATCTATTGTAATAGACGCGCTGCCGTTCTTGGGCGACTCTCGAGTTTCGGTGTCCTTGTTCTCTTGTATCGTCAATCCTACTCGGGAATAGGTCCATTCGGTCTTGGGCGTTATCGACACCTTCGGCAAGGATGGCACGGTCGTCTCGCGGGATCCAGGAGCTTGGCAGCGTCAGATTCTTTCCAAACAATAGTTCAGACGGGGAGAATCGGGTCGCGGCATTCCTTGTGGTCCGGATTGCTAGCAGGACTCGCCATATGTTCTGCGGCCATTGGGTTCGGTCCTCTTCCGTCAATCGCCTCAGGAGGGCTTTCAACGTGCGGTGCATTCTTTCGACTCGTCCGTTCGCTTGGGGTCTGTAGGCAGTCGTCGTTTGGTGGCGTACACCAATCTGTCTAAATAAATCTTGGATAAGTTCACTAGTGAAAATGGAACCACGGTCTGATAAGATACGCGCAGGTACACCAAAGATTGCGATAACATGGTTCATCAGAAAGGACAACAAAGAGTGTGTGTCAGCCTTTTTCGCGGGAACAGCTATCGGCCATCTTGTGTGATAGTCGATCGCGGTAAAGATATATGTCAGTCCGGTAGCCGACGGCGGATAGATTGGACCAACAACATCTACACCAATGACTTGTAAGGGCTCGGTTACGTCGATCGGGTGCAACTCTTCTGCTCGGGCAGCAAAGTTGGGCGTGGCATGTCTTTGGCAGGTCAAGCAACTCTGGACTACTCTCTTGGTCTGATCCATTAGGCCGTGTCCTGTGTATCGTCGTGTCAGGCTGTTATAGGTCGCTTCAACGCCTTGATGGAACTCATTGTGGACTCGCTTGATCGCATCGACGTCGTTTCGTTCGTGCAGCACTTCTAAGTAATCATCGTTATTCCATTTGTAGAGCATATCGTTGGCACAAAAAAATAAGGAGCTGATCGTCGTCTTATCTTTGCTCTATCCTGTTCAGTGGCTCCTTCAGGGTAGGTTCGGTCTCTCAAATAGTTTCTGATGGTTAGGTAGACGGCATAGTCCATGGAGAAGAGCTCGTCGCAACTGGCGTCGTGCTCCTCGGGTTCTTGATCGATCTGGAATATAGTTGCTGGCTCTTCAGACTCATCCTCAGTGTCGTGTTTGTCATCGTCGGGTACAGTGGTGGTCGTGCATCGGGAAGCAAAAATCGGCAGGATTGTTCTTTCCCTTAATATGCTTGATATCGAAATCGTATTCTCGCAATCGGAGGGGCCCATCTAGCTAATCGACCAGTTAAAGGAGTGTCTTTAGAAAAAGAGGCTCACGAGGGCTTGGTGATCGGTCAGCACTTCGAACTTTCGGCCAGCCAAGTAGTGTCGGAAGTGATGGACACCCCAGACTACAGCTAGGCCTTCCAGATGGGTCGCGGAGTAATTCTTTTCAGCAGTTGTCAGGGTTCTTGATGCGTAGGCGATCACTCGCTCGCCATCTTCGAAGATCTGGGTCAGGATAAGCGATAACCCTTCACCGGATCCATCAGCTATCAGTCGGAACAGGCGATCCCAATCGGGCGAGGCTAGGACGGGTTCGGAGGTCAGGGACTCTTTTCAGTTTATCGAAGGCGGCTTGGGTCTTGTCGTTCCAATACCACTTGACTTGCTTTTTTTTCAGCAACTCGGACAAGGGCTTGCCGACAATCGAGCAGCGGAGGATGTATTTTCGGAAATAGGAGGCCAGTCCTAGGAACGATCTTACTTCAGGAGCGCTTTTGGGCGTCCGAGTACTGCGGAGGCTCTCAATCTTAGACCTCTGTGGCCGAATGCCTTTTGCAGAGATGGTTTGACCAAGGTAGTCTAACTCTTCCTTCAGAAAATGACACTTCTTTCGGTTGAGCTTGAACCTATAACGATCGAGGCGTAAGAAGACAGCACGCAGGTGAGTAAGATGCTCTTCGGGGTTCTTGGAAAAGATCAGGATATCATCGACGTAGACGTGGACAAACGGGAGACTTCCCAGGATCTCTTGTACTACTCGTTGGAACGTGCTGGGTGCATTGACAAGTCCAAATGGCATGACGTTGAACTCAAATAAACCTAATCCGGGTACGCTAAATGCAGTCTTTTTTTCTGTCCGATGGCTCAACGGCTACTTGCCAAAATCCCCAGATGGCGTCTAAACCAGTGTAACAACTGCAGCCAAAGAAAGAAGCCAAGATGTCGTCACTTCGTGGTAGGGGGAATTGATCTCGTTGGGTCACAGCATTAAGACGGCGGTAGTCAACACAGATGCGGATACTTCCATCTTTCTTCTTGACTGGTAGGACGGGGGCTCCCCAAGGTGAGTAGCTTTTGGAGATGATGCCGTTCCTCAGCATTCGATCGATCTCTTCGTATAGGGGGCGGTCTTAAAAGCGGCGGGGTACTCGATAGGGTGGAACGTGAATAGGTGCAGCTTCTCCTGTTTTGATGTGGTGCGTGAATCGTATGGGTTTGGTCTGGGTGAGTTGGTCGATAGATGTGGCGAAAAGATGACTGAACTCATTCAGCAATTCATCAAGTTCGTGCTGGATATCGGGGTGATCAGACTCATGATGTGGTCAACGTTACTGCGGGTCTGACTTTGCAAATGAATATAAAAAGAACTTTCCCTGCTCGATTGGTATCCAAAGGCGGCGTTGCTGCAAGTCGACGGTGATTTTGTTCTCACAAAGCCAATTCATTCCTAGAATCAGTTGATGTTCGGGTCGGTCGAAAACGACGGCGTATGTTGGCAGCTGTAGGTGTCGTACGTTGATGGGCAAGCTTTTGATGGCTCTGTCAGGGGCGTGCCTTTTTCCCATCGGCGGTGACGAGTTGTCGAGTGTGGGTGGTGTCTGGTCGAATCCCAAGAGTTGTTGCCAGTCCCGAGGTAATGACCGAACACGCGGCTCCAGTGTCAATGACGGCGGTAACCCTCATGTCCATTCAGGGTGACAACCGCTTTTTAGGGAGCAGTAACTATCCTCTGGCGGCGGGTTGTCTATGAGGTGTATGTCGTGATCTGGATTTCTTTTTAAAAAGATGCATGCAGTCTTGCCTCAAACTGGGGCTGTAATACAACAAGTGAGCTAACGAGACAGGTACCTTTGTGTCAAAGAGCAGTTCTTGTAGATCCAGGTCCGGTCGGTCTCTCATTAATTCAATGAAAGCGGGTCGACGAGACTCAATGCGCGGGTGGTCTTTTTTTTGCTGTTGGGGAGTCTGAGTCGTATCATCGGTTACATCGGGGACAGGTGTTGGCTGTCTTAATGGTCGTGAAGGTCCAGGTGTGGCGGGGCGGTCGGCGGGGTCGGGGTCGTCTGAAGCTGCTGTTGGACCAGGGGTCGGGGTACTTTATCAACATCCATTCGTACTTGGCGTCGTGTCTGTCGTAGGTCGTGTTCAATTTCCTCACTTTCATTGTTCGGTCTGACAACCTTCTTTCCGTTCCTGTCATAGGGGTTGGTTTTCTGTGCGTGACCCACAGCAGACTTGCTGAGAGCAAGCAAGTCCTGCGGGTCCTCAGCGAACAGGTTGGCTTCAAGGGGTGCCTGTCGGTTAGGCGGGGCGTGCGTGTTGACAGGTGGGTGAGGCTGTCGGTTTCGGCGGGGAAGGGGACACTCGTGGGATCGATGTCCAACTTCTTCGCAATTGAAACATCTTCCTTCGTCGTACAGTCGCTGATGGCGGGGGGACATAGTCCTAGGGGCGTAAGCGTTGGCTGATGCGTAGCCTTGTTGTCGGGGGTACTGTTCGGGCGGGGAACGGTGGGTGGTTTCGTTCGGTCTCTGACCGTGTTGCATTCGGTTCAGGACGTTCGAGTGCTCCATGAGGTTGACGCTCATGGCTTGCACTTGTCGGGGAAAGTGTTTCCAGCTCGGGGTCGGGGAAACCTCGTGGGCAGTGAATTGATTCCGGCCAAGGGGGTGGTAACGTTCGTGAGCGTTTACAGCGGCGAGTACTTGTCCTTCTTTGCTGGCAAGGTCGCACATCTTCTCGTAGGTGTCGGGTTCTCCTCGCAATACTACAGCTCTGATCTCAGGCAATAGTGCGGTGGCGAAGAACGTGCGTTGGGCGAAATCGTCGACGATACAGCCTGCGTTGAAGATTCTGTTCATGTCGACAATGACTTCTTCGACGGTTTGGTCCGATCGTTGGCGGTAAGAACGGGCTTCGACTCCGGCGGCGGCCATAATCGCATGGGGTGTGGTAGCGGTTGGTGAACTCTTTCTTGAACCCCTCGAACGTGATCCACTTGCCATGGTTGGCTTCATACCATAGCTGGGCGGTACCTTTCAGATAGACACCGAGGGCGTTGAGCTTGGCTTGACCAACCCAATTATTGCCGCGGGCAATGGCTTCAAAATGACTGAGCCAGGCGATGGGGTCGTCGTCGGGGCGGTACTCTCGGGGGGTAGCCAGGACTCGTTCACGAAGGTTCGTTGGGCTTGACTGGGCGGGCGCGGCTGGGGTCACGGGCTGGATCGTGCTCTCGGAGCCAGACGGCTCGAGCTTGAGGCGGGGTTGAGAAGGCATTTTTTGGGTTTGGGGTACAGAGAAAAGGAGTGTGGGGAAATAAAGATATAAGGTGCAAAAAAAAAAAAATAGGGTTTTGATTCAAAAATTTGTGGATGGTCCAAGGACGGGTGCTGCGAATCAGGATTTTGAGTGGAAATCAGAGAGCTGTCTTTGCGTAGAAGACCCCCTGCATAGATCACCAAATCTGTAACAAGAAAATCTGGCTACGTGGTCTTAAGATATAGTGTGATTTGAAGGTAGTGGGATGGAGAAGGATGGGAAGGTGGGAAGTGTGCAAAAGAGAAGTATTTGTAAGATTTTGATATGGGTTGCTAACCGAGGTTTTTTATTAAGCGAAGCTCTTGGCTTAAATAGAAGAGGGGGGGTGGACATGGATGGGTCTGGGCTAGGGAGTGTATTGGTTAGGGGAATATCGTGTGGTGCCATGGTCAGGATGTCTTCGGGGCTATTGGGGTGGTGCGGGGACTGTAGGGGCTAGGGGTTGGGTACCGGGGCGGCGACACTAGACGTGGTCGAGGCTGGCCTAGGTCTGTGTCTAGGATACGGTGACGTCATGGAGTCGATGCGGCTTACGGACGACACGCACTCGACCTCCCGACATTATCAAGAAGTCGTTTGTATGGTGTAGTTGGTTATCACGTCTGTCTAACACACAGACGGTCCTCGGTTCGAGTCCGAGTACAAACACGTCTTTCTTTTTGCCCTTTGTCAAAAAGTCATCTGCACGGAGACATGCTAGCGTTCAAGGACAAAGCTAAACTTCGGGACTCCCGAACGTTAGTTATCGTTCGGGACTGTCATTTTGCCACTTAAAATTCGGGACCCACAACCTCTTAAAATTCGGGATTGCGGTCGCTTAAAATTCGGGCTGCCACGTCATAAAAATTCGGGATTGTAAACTTCGGGAGCAATTTACATCTTTCGTGTCTACGTGTTCTTGCTTTCGTTTTTTTTTTTTTACGCGGGTTTCCTGCGATGCTCTGGCTGTCAGTGCGATGTTGTGCACTCCCAGGGTGATAGTGCAGGTCCCAGGTAACGATTATGGGCTCTCAAACAAAAAAAGTAACGGACAAACAAAAAAAAAAAAAAAACAAATAAATAAATAAAAAAAAAGATCATCAATCTTTTTGACCTACCACAACCACCCGCCCTGTCACATCCACCCGCCTAGCCACAACCACTTCCAAGAAAAAAGATGACCGCTATCGAGATCAACGAGTCTGCCCCTGTTAGGGCTTATGACTACCAGAAGCTGTATGGCATGTCAGCAAAGATCTTCTATTCCAAGAAGTGGGCTCCTGGTCGACAGTCGTTCCAAGTGGCTCTGCTTGATTCAACCACTGTCGATCCTGCCGACGTTATGACAGACACGGCGATAAAGGATGCACCCACCATCCCGGACAACCTCGCAGTCAACAAGGCCTACATGCTACTCGGGGAAACGCAGAACAGAGCGCACCTCAAGTTCGCTTGCTTTTGGTACTGTCGATGTCGCTGGGCTTGCAGCGTTACAACGCGCCAATCATGCTCTGGACACCATCGAAGAAATGCAAGCCCTGATTGCTTGGCTCAAGAACAACCAAGAGAACCCTAGAACTGGCAAATTTTGTCGTCAGCTTTTTGGAATTAATCCCCAAAAAAAAAAACCCAATGTCGTTCAGGTTCACTTCGTTTTACAAGCATTCCAAGAGCCTCACGATGCACCAAGTTTCATTTTTTCCGCCCAGGTGTGTGGCTCGGAGACGAGCAGATCGATACCATCCTCCACACCCTGGAAAAAAAAGCACGAGGGTACAAGCAAGTCCAAGTTCCTCATTCTGCCGCTAGAACTAGTACGAGCCCATGTCGACGCTATTGAGTGCAAGAGATCTGTAACCGTTGCCTGGGAAGAAGATCGCCGCAAGGTTATGCTCGACTTGCAAGACTATGCGGATGCCAACCCGGGCTGTAGTGCCAAGGCGTTCACAGTTCTAAACACTGTTAACCATTGGGCCGTTTTCGGTTTTGACCTTGCGCTCAAGAGACTTCTTTTCGGTGATTCATTGGACCGTGGACGCCTCCGCCGTGCGCGCCCAAGCTGGCTCGATGCTGCAAGACACTTGCTTCAATCCTGCTGCATTGGAGATCGACGCATCCGCTCCGAAGAGTGGAATTTTGAACCGGTTAGATTCCCAGTCTCGCAACAAACCGATAGCAGCTCTTGCGGCATTATAGCGCTTAATGCTATTGAGCACTACGTGCAACCGTCAGTAGAGCGATGGACACAAAAGCGAAGCGACTTCCATCGACTGAAGTACTTAATGTACGCAACATCAGTCTACCGCCCAGTAAGTTTTTTGCTAGCAACCATTCACAAATTCATCCCCCTATGTCTGCAAAAAAATAAAAAAAAAAAAAGTCTCCATACGCCAGATGCTGACACAAAATGGATTCTGTAGGCTACTTTCATCAAAAAGTACCCCCCCCAGGGAAAAGTCACGCCCAAGAATAAGGACTCGGTCACCGAGGAGTCTCATGAAAAAGAAGAACTTGTCGAGAAGAGCAAAGTTAAAGGGGAAAAATTAAACACTGGAGAAGAGGCCGCCGAAGAAGAACGCCAAGAGGTGCGTGAGGATGAACTCAGCACTTCCGAAAAGTCGCTTGAAAAGGAGGAAAGAATAGCCAAGAGTGATAAAGCAAGCGCTGTAGAGGAGACCATCGAAGAGGAACGTCAAGAGACGAATGACGATCGATCAAATCTGACTCGGAGTATTCCGAGTCAGAACATGGCAACACAGAGACGCATGATAATTCTCGCGAAGGTAGGCACTGTTTTTTTTTTTTCGCGTTTCAAAAAAAAAAAAAAAAAAAAAAAAAAAAAAAAAAAGAGAGAAAGCTCAGGGCCAATGATCGACAGGACAACAGAGCATGTTAGTCTTAGTTCAAAGCTTCTTACCTTCAACTGATCTCTTCCACAAAATAGGACGGAATAAATGGTGACGAGGAGTATCCGTGGATAAACGATCAGTTCGTTGACATTGACCATGCTCTTAAAGTCATTGGTGAATGGGCACTCAAGCGAGGCAACATACTTCGCAAAGGGAGCTCTAAGAGGTCTTTAAATTACAGTATGTCGACTTCTGGTACTCGCTGCAGGGGTGTGGATCAATTGCCGTGGACTAATGCAACCTCTTGCTCCCTTCTCTCCAGGGCAACTTGAATGTTCTAGGGCAGGGAAATGTGCTCCTGCGAAGGCTATCGACCCCAGAAAGCGACGCGACAGAGGATCCGAACGATGTGGTTGCAAGTTTATGATCCAGCTGGTTCACGAAGGCTCGTTCACAGGGCCACTCTCTGTTGACAAGGTCAGGACTCCCCTGACGCCAGGCCAGAGGATGATGGCCATTGCCATCCTTCGGATCGACAAGCAAACGATCACAGCCGACAGGCACGGGCACTGAACGATGACCACAAAGATGAGATTCGGCGAAATGCAACTAACAAAGCAGGCATGGCTGCAACCATGAATGCTCTCAAAAAGAACTTTTTCCTGACAAAGTTTTCGATCGCAAAAGGGTTCAATACGTGTACAGAAATGCTTGTGATGAGATATTGGATCAGGTTCGAACTCAAGCTGGGCTCAACGAGGCTCAAGCCGTCCTTGAACTGTTACCGCAAAGCGGCGGCAAGATGGTGCGTGGTATGTCGCATGGGATCATGATAACGAGAACCGACTAACCCGGCTCTTCTGGATGAGTCCTTCACAGAGACTATTGTACCGAAGGTATGTGTTAGCAGTGTATCAGTACCGGGTTCTCATCGAACATTCGACACCGTGCTAGAGCCATGTAAAAATTTTCGAATCGAATATTCGACGAGAAACAATTATTTCAGTACCAATAGAGCATTTTACATTTTGCAAAGACGGAATCTAATACGTTCATAATTCATCACACATACACACACTCAAGATACTACGATGTTGTTTGGAATGACAGCACCTTCAATTCAAACCGGTTCAGGTTCTACCTTAACGCTACCGTCGTCGTTGACTGTGATGGCAAAACCCGCCTAACAGCTGTTGCTTTAATCCAGCAAGAAACGACTGAGAGCTATACTTGGATCCTCGAACACCTCATTATTGCAGGCACAACCAACGCCCAACGGTTATCATGGTCGACGAAGCTAGAGCTATGGAAGCCGCCATTTTGTCAGAGTTGCCTCGATACTACTTCTCATCAATTGCCTCTGGCATATTGAAGAGAATCTCAAGAAACATTGTCCAAGGGCTCGGCGACCAGAAGTGATGAAGATGTTCAGGAGAGCGCTAGCAAGTATTACTCCTGACGAGTTTCAAGGTGCATGGGACCTTTTGAAGAACCTGGCTGGAAGCAGTGGCCAACTTAAGGATCACCTCAAGAGGCTTCTCGAGAGACGCAAGAACTGGGCACGCGCTTTTGTGGGTTACCACTTTACAGCCGGCGCCAAGACTACACAGAGGGTGGAGAAGATGCACGACCTCGTGAAAAAGACCTTGATACTAGATCCTCATTAGACCAGTGTCTTGCTGCGGCTGTCGAACGTGAACACAGTGAGTTCCTCAGGCGTGAGACGCTCCTGTACAAAAAGGAGTATTATCCCAAGGCTACACTCCAAACACGCTGCTGAAGAATTTAAGGCAGTAGTTGATGAGAACTTTGAGTTCCTCGGAGATTTTGCCTGCTTCTCAATGATGGACGAGATCGCACTGTCCTACTTCTATGATGCGCGAGTTACTGATCTTGAAAGTCTTGAGGTAACGATTGGACATTTAATCTCAAAATCAAAAATGAGTACCATTCTGGAGTCTAAAAAGTCTAACTTTTTTTTATTTTTTTATTTTTTATTTTTTTTTTTTTTTTTTTTAAAAAAAAAGGATCGTCCAGTTGAGCTAGAGGAGCACAAGAAAGGTAGTACTGACAGTGAAATCACTGGGAACAGCGACAATGATGACAACAGTCTTGACAGCAGCGACAACGATGACAACAGTCTTGACAGCAGAGACAACGATAACAGCAGTCTTGACAGCAGCGACAATGATGAGAGCAGCCTTTACAACAACGACAATGATGGCAGCAGTCTTAAAAGCAACGGCAGTGATGACGGCAGTCTTGACACCAGCGGCAAGAACAAAGACGATGGAGGCGCCAACTGCAACAAGAATAACGATTGCGAGAGCGATGAGGAAGATCATGGAGCATGTGACAAGTCCTCTCAACAGCTCCGTGAGCATGCACAGAGGGTTATCCTAGCTACTCTAGGCAGAGATAATGTCACGTCTGCCTATCATGTTGAGTGGCGCAAGAAAAGTCGACAGCAGCTCCTCTTCCTTTTGAAAGATGGGAGCTACTTCTGTTGCTGTCTGCGCCTTCAGAAGGTTGGGATTGTCTGTCGCCACTTTTTTCAAGGTCATGAGAGAGACTCCTGAGGCGAGGTACCATGTCAGTCTTCTTCCTCAGAGGTGGTTTAAGGAGGATATGCAGAGTGACTCGATCGACCACCTCAGAGACCGCTCGTTTATCGGTTATGATGACGAGCAAGGCGATAGAGAGGATGCTGGGGAACCAGGCGCCAACTTTATGCAATGTCTGGAAAATATTTCGCCGACAAAGATCCAGGATATCTCAATGAGAAACCTGGAGCAAGTCAAGGATGAAAGCAGGCGCCATTTATTGAAGCGCCAGGCCAACGCATTCATAGACGGAATAGACACGGTGTCTGCGGGTGATTCTGAGATGGTCTCCGGGTGGATTTCTGGGTTGGAAGACAAGTACGATGCACACAAGCGCGGTGTCGTGCCTGTGAAAGACCCAAAAATTGCTACACCCAAAGTAGGAGGTCGGCCACGCTCTAAGAGACTTAAGTCAGTGTATGAGGTCCAGAGCGAACGGGCAGCCAGAAAAAAATAGAAGAGATAGTCCTGATCAAGAAGCTTAAGTCCTGTTCTTTTGTCCTGCCCTTGCCCTCTGTTGTGGATCACAACATTTTTCTTGGCTAAGTCGATAAATAGGAACCAAAATAGAGAGCCAGATGAGACGTGGGACGTCTGCAGCGAGAGCTGCAGACAGGACCATTTTTATTCCCCTGGCGGGCGAAGAAGGGCCAGTATAAATACTGGCCTAGCCCCCTTGAATAAACTACACACCAATCTCACCGACTTCTCTGACCCTACCCTCAAAATATATCACCCTCAATCAAAGACACGGCTAGTCTTGTTAATCCACATAATTCTCTCTCTCTCTTGTCGAAGATAACTTTTAATAAAAGAACTTATTGTCTCGTAACGTATCACTACCTTTTTTTTTTTTTTTTTTTTTTTTTTTTTTTTTTTTTTTGCTTTCGATGATGGGTCCAGCTTTCCACGCTGCTTCTTCACTCTAGACACGCACGGGCCGCCCCTTCCCAGACCTTTTACGTTCTTGGCGCATTCAATGCTTCAATGCGGCCTTGTTTTTTCCGCATTCAATGCTTCAATGCGGCCTTGTTTTTCCGCATTCAATGCTTCAATGCGGCTTTTGTTCTTTTTCCGCATTCAATGCTTCAATGCGGCCTTGTTCTTTTCCGCATTCAATGCGACTTTTGTGCTTCACGCATTCAATGCTTCAATGCGGCCTTTGTTCTTTTTCCGCATTCAATGCTTCAATGCGACCCTTGCTCCTCCCGTATTCAATGTCTCAATGCGACCCATGCCCCTATTCAATGTGGTTTTATGCTTCCCGCATTCAATGTCTCAATGCGACCCATGCCCCTATTCAATGTGGTTTTTTTTATGCTTCCCGCATTCAATGCCTCAATGTGCTTTTTTTGCTTCCCGTATTCAATGTCTCAATGCGAGGTTGCCCCCTATTCAATGCTTCAATGTGGTTTTGTTCTTCCCTGCACTCAATGCCTCAATACAGCACATACTCCTCCCATCTCATCAGTCTTTTCTTAAGTCGAAGGCTTAAATACAAGATATTCAGCTCCTTGGTTCACTACACACACTCACTCACTCACATTCTCTCTTTTTTTTCACACACACTCTCCCCCAACTTATCTCTCGCCCTTCCTCTACTTCTCTTTCTCTCTCAAAATATGCCAAAGGTCTCCCAGTGCTCCTTTCATAAATGTGCAAAAAATCTAAATGATGATAACAGGGAGAACTTTTGTACTTCTGAGGAATCTCATTGGAGAGCATGCCACACCAATGAACCAGCCAAGTTCCCTTGTCCCTTTACGAATAAGACAGTTGAAATCCATCGAAATTCGGGAAAAAGACTACAAGTTCACCTGCGTGTGCGAAAAATCATTTATCCTTAACGCAGGGTCTGTAAGGCGTCACTATGAATCTTGTACAGTAGCCAAACGGCTGGCTCTCCAGGCTGCTTCAACAGTTCCAGATACACAGGCTGCTCTTGCAACCCCAGAAACACAGGTTGCACCAGCAGCGGCCCAGCCTCACCAAGCATCCAGCGAACTTCCAAGCCCATCTCAGGCTCAAGATAAGAGTCCTTCCCGAGAGACAAGTCCTGCAGCGATATCGTCACCAGGGACCATTGTTTTCCGGGATGGTATTCTTGACTGCTTCCTTAATAAATGCTGAGAATGAGAATAACTCAATTATTGCACTGGAAGGTAGATACTACTAACAATAATCTACTTTAGGTGTTACGGAAACTTTAGATGATGTTCTGTGGTATGTCCGCCGAATGGACGAAAGACAAGAGCGAATAGAGGACTACCAGTTGTATTTGGGGCGTACTTTTGGAACAATTAGTTGGATTTGTGAAAGGGAACCCAGCAGGCGCAAGTCCACGGACGCCTTGTGAGTTAACCATTTCGTCCATCATAGTGCAATCAGGATGAGTGTTGACCATTAGGCTAATGTGCTACTTTCTAGTAAGTCTCGTTCATAATTATAGGCGTCCCACACCATATCCGGCCCCCACCGAAGGCAAGCGGTAGTGAAACAACAAGAAGATAGGGAACAGCTGAGATATTTAAAAAAGTGCAAAAAAAAAACAACAACAACAACAACACTGTGAAGAATAAAACAAAAAAGAAGACTAAAAAGCCATCAACCGATGGGTTTAGAAGCGAAAGATAGGCTAGGAGGTTGGAGAGACGCAGGTTAAAAACTAGCAACCCATTGATGGACTCTGTTAGGCGAGGCGAGCCACAGGAGGAGCTGAGAAAGGTATTAGTGGTGCGAGTTACCGACCCTCGATCCCGAAGATTAAGGTTCCCGAATTTTAAATTTTGGCCAGCCCGAATTTTAAGCGACCGCAATCCCGAATTTTAAGAGGTTGTGGGTCCCGAATTTTAAGTGGCAAATGACAGTCCCGAACGATAACTAACGTTCGGGAGTCCCGAAGTTTAGCTTTATCCTAGCGTTCAAGTTTACTACGGAGTTAGTGCGTGTAGAACCTTTTTTTTTTTTTTTTTTATGGGCCCCGTTAGGGGTTTTATTCGTCGGCGCGCACTCATACCACGGTCTGCGGACGTGGCCAGCTAGTTCACAAAAACTACACTATCCTACAACAGAAGAGTAGAGAGAAGAAGGAAAAGGTGGAGGGTGACCCAGAAACGATATAGCTACTAAAAATACAAATGCAGAGGAAGGGAAAAAGACCAGGTACAAAGAGCACCCGCAGAGGGGGCAAGTCAAAAGGCAGGATCTACAACTAGGGCAAAGGGTCCGAGGGGTCCAGGAGCTGCGAGAGCGGCTCCCAATCAAGCAGGTCAACGTCAGCGACGTTTGCTCGCCTGATGTCAGGCGGCTTCGGTCTTGCGCGCGAAGCTGGAGGAGTGTACTCCCCTGGCATGTCTAAAAAGGGACCGTGTAGAACCTTTTGGGCCTCACAGGCTCTAACCTGGGGCCCCAAGTCCCAGACCTACACAAAGCAGCTCCCTCTAGATTGAGACTGAAAAAAAATTGAGTGGCTAGTATCTGGAATCAATTTTTTGCCTTGTACTGCGGTTAGCTAAAGACAGTACAGCGTTGCAAGACGCATCCTAGAAAAAAAATATATAGACGACTCAGAAACGATATTGGTGGGAATAAAAATACGAAGCAGACGGGAGAGTTCCAGACAGCACATAGGGATGTACTATCATGGAGGCAGTTCTACAGCTAGGGCAGGGAGTTCAAGGGGGTCCTGGAGCGACTGCAAGGGATAAACCTATTTGATAACCTGGGTCGCTATTTAATGTTTGACAGCCCCTTTCTTTTACACGGAGTTATAATAGTACGAGAAGGTTACAAGAAGTTAGTAAGATGCCTTTTTTTTTTTTTATATGACGCAAACTAGTCATTGAACAAGAAACTGTCCTATTGAGACTTTAGATTTACGCCTATCATTCCCCCCTTTTCTTTCCTTTTCTTTCCTTTTCTTTGGATAACTCTCAGGAATGGAGTTAAAGAATTGACACCAAAAGCGGCAGGGGAAGAGCCCGCAGGACGCGTTGACTCTTGAGGCAATTGGCGGTCGGGACCTAGCGAATTCAGGGACTTGCAAAAAAAAAAACAGTCTTCGTACTAACTCCATGTGAATACGATGAGCATTAAATAGTAACTCGGTTGTTAGGCAGATTCGCCCCGGTCGCAAGAGGTGGCTCCAATAAGTCAAATCAAAAGGGTCGGTCTGCCTGACATCTGGAGATTTCGGCTCTGCGCGACTGGCTGGAGGCATGTGGTCTCCTGATAGAACCATGTAAGGGCCATAATCAGGAGTGGGTCACATCGCATCAAAAACTACCTCCTCCTTGGTCACAACAATATAAGGAGGACGGTTCCAAATCTTGTGCGTTTACTCATAATGGCGATTTTTTTACTGACCCCACTAAGGAGTTTATTCGTCGGCGCGCACCCTTCCCATGATCTGCAGACATGGTCAACTAGTTTTCAAGGCTATCTACCAACACAGAGAGTAGAGAAAAAGAAAAGAAAAGAAAAAAAAGAAATGATGGAGGATGAACTCATAATGTCGATTGATTGGGGCCACACCTGATTATGGGTTCTGACTCCAGCTACCTCTAAGGTTGACTTGAGTGAGCGCCGTCCGTGCTTGCAGTCTGAGTGTGTCGACCATTAGCCAGAGCAGATCGTCCGCTGTGCAATCCAGTGGCGGGTGATCTGACTGGAGTTTATTGATAGCCATAAAAGTTCTACAGATGCTAATACAACTACCGAATGAAAATCGACTGCGAGTCGAGAGAATTGTCTTGTCTAGCCAGCAGAGTATTGAGTCATCAATGCTTCACTGAGTCTGATACCCTGGGGAAAAGAATAGAAATCCACGCACGAGTGCTCCTCCATGGAGCCCAAGTGACACAGCAGTTGGAAAAAGCATGCCGTAAGTCATCTGGAGTGTGGCGTCACTCGTCAGAGCAGTTGATAAGACAGCGCTTGCATTCGCCATTCTCCTCTATTCGCCTTCCATTTTGCTGGCTCTATCATTAATAAAACCTCAAAGGAGACCATAAAAAAAGGTTTCTGTGTATGGATGCCCTTTTAGCGCATTAAATGATGAAGTCAAAATATTTGGGCGCTTATTTGGTTGGTGTACTTGGTTACATGCCTCAATATGTCAAGGATCGAAACCTCTAATTTTCCTGGCCTGCAAAAAGTGATAGGCACCCTTTCCATTTGGCTTAAAAAAGTGGAGAGGGGTCAATAGCCTCCAAGTTGCAAAGCTTTTGAAGGCCATTGTCTTTGTCTACCAAGGACTTGCAAGGGAAAACATAAATGGTAATAAATGTGTGGGTAAGTGGATTGCAGGTAGCCGAGAGGATTCACACAATCATGTAAGTGTAAAGCATCGCTCGGCAGTTACATGTCCTGCATTGGAGGCTGTGAGGATTGGTGCAAGGTACTTTTATTACAAGGGGTACAGGGAAGGTACAGGAAAGGTACAGGAAAGGTACAAAGAAAAAGATTCTAGAGTCTATTGCAAACATCCCACGGAGAGAGATGAGCGAGGTCCACAAGTTGTCTGACAATCGTGGTCCAAGGCTATAAAAAAAAAGAGCTCAGTCCTGCACGCTGACGGGCCCAGTCAGCAGCTTCCCGTCATAGCGGGACTGGAATTCAACCTAAAACGAAACGCCGAAAAGAGACCATTAGTTCGTGTGATTGGACTATTGGCGTTGGCTCATCGAGTCGAGCTGTAACATATTTCACGAGCGGTTCGGGGGTTTTTTTTTTTTTTTTTTTTTTTTTTTTTCTTTTTTTTTTCTTTTTTTTTTCTTTTTTTTTTTTTTTTTTTTTTTTTCTTTTTCTTTTTCTTCTTTTTCTTTTTCTTTTGCTTTCCTTTTTCTCCGCCACTTCAACATACTATTCCAGCAACCTCACCGAAATGTCATGCCCTGCAGGGTTCACTCTTGAGTCAACAGTGGCAGGGCTTTCAACTGCAACATACCCCATTACCGCCAATTTCGCAGCTGCTGAGTCCTTGCAACCCGGCGATCAATATCACTTTTATGGTGAAGATATTATCTGGACAGAACAGCATCTTAGACCCAGTCAACTTGAGCCTCTCCGAAAGATCGGAGACGATCTGGCAGATAATACCTTGGATACCTTAAAGACCAAGCGTGACCAAGATGTATATGATGCTCTCATGGACTACATCTCCAGACCTGAGAGCGAACAAGCTAGTCCTGCACCTCAGTTATTACTTAAACAGATGATGGAAGTACCAGAATGGGTAGACTGGAAACAGATTGATCGTGGACAGCAAGTGTTCTGGTAAGAGAGTCACTCACAAGTCCACAAGCATCCAGACTTGTCTTTCGAGAGTGAGCTGACAGTAACGACGTCTTGTTTGCATCCCAATAGGAAGTATTGGCCTGCTATGACCACTGCTATCGTCTACAACTCGATTGTTTATTCGTATGCTCTTCCTGGGATGAGTAAGGTCCTATCATCTACAGGATATGTCACTGGTCCAAAGATCTTGGATCGGTTTGTTGAAACAAACCAATTCATCATGGACATTTCTCGTTTCCCAAAGAATCTTGTCCCTGGAAAAGGTGTTGGGTGGAAATCAATCCTTCAAGTTAGGATCTTGCACTCTCATGTCCGAACACGTCTTCAGAGATTAGGAAAGACCCACTCAAAGTATTACGACATCGAAAAGCTTGGAGTGGCCATCAATCAAGAAGATATGCTGGTGACCCTAATCTCGCTTTCAAGTACCGTCTGGGATATCATGGAGAAAAAGATGGGGATTGTGATTCATGAGAAGGAGAAAGAAGACTATTTACATCTTTGGCGGTACACTGGCTACCTAATGGGGGCCTCAGAGGATACCTTGACTCTAATGTCAACAGTACAAAAGGCAAACGCAACCCAGAGTTCTCTCAAAATACACCTTATGAATCACGATCCAACCACTGGCAAAGCAACAGCAGCAATGATAAGAAATTTGGCAGCGAGACCAATTATCTCACGACCGATCGAGACTCTTTTTGGGGCCCTGGATCCATTCATGAGCCACATGGCCCTCACTGAGTACATGGCAACTCAAGAAGTATGGACAGCGCTTGGATTTACGCCAGTTTCTTGGACGTACAGAGCATTGAGGCAAATACCACTGAAGGGAATGGTGTTGGATAGCTGGATGGCCTCATTGTTCATTCCATGGAGGAGTCTCAGGAACTATCTCATACTAGTCTGGCACAATGAAATCTCTGAACGCATGGCTCTCGAAAGGAAAACCAAACGGTCTGTCAAGAGAGACACTGAGAGTTTTGAGGGGAAAGTGACTGTTGAATGGCCAGTAGGGTTCGCCATAATCTTAGTCGTTGCCTTCTTTGTCTTGCTAACCAGTGTTCCTTTGAGACATTAAGGAATAAATGCTACGAAGCCAGGGATCATGGTTCTCCGGAGGTTGTATTGTGAAATCCTTTGAGGATGACCAAAAACATGCATGTGGGTCTTAGGCCTTGATTTTGTCGAAGATGAGAGACGGGGGCAGCAGAGAAACATATATGTCCCCATGGTACTCTATCATTGTCATTCAGCCTCATGACTAAATAGTTGAATCCGAAGTAGAAGTGGCAACTCGGTAGCATGTTTGATCTTACTGTCTTGATCGTTTTTTCTACTTCCCTTTCGTTTCTCTGATCTTACCGTGATAGAAGGCCAAACCTACGGAAATTGGAGTGAAGTAAATGATAAAGACAGAAAGAGAACCGAAAGGCGCGGATTGTCTTTGTTATTTTTTTTTTTTTTTTTTTTTTTTTTTTTGGGCATTATTTTTTCACACATCAAATTTGAGAGTTGGATAGATCACCTTCTCCGAGATCCATCCGTCTGATTTCTTTGCCCTAACCCTGGAAGGGGACAAAGAAAAAAAAAGATAGAGTCGCACTTTCCTATCCCGGAGAAGAGCCCCTTTGCGCAGGAGATAAAGAAAAGGGCGGAGCCTTCAGGGGTGAAATGGATGATGTGGTTCAGTAGAGACTTGGAAATCCTGATTTAATGCAAACTATTTTTCTAAATTCACAGTCGCTCTGAAAAAAGCTGGAGGATTGCTGCTGTCCTTTTCTTCTCATCGACACCACTATTGTTATCTCTGCCTATTCAGACATTATACTGGCCCATCACTCAAAAGCACCTCCAGGCACCAATGCCATGTCCTGCTGGGTACACTCCCGACTCACCGGAGCTATTGCTCTCGGTCAATCCGTATACCACCACTCCTGCTGCCGCTGCCGCTAGAAGCTATGCAGTGCGGCAACATTTATCATTTTTGCGACGAGGACATCCTCTGGACCGAGGATCACCTCAAACCTAGTCAACTCAAACCTCTTCGAGAGATTGGAGATGACTTATCTGACAATGCTCAAGAGGCTATGAAGATCAAACGTGATCATGACATCTACAAGACTCTCATGGACTACATCTCCAGACCTGAGAGCGAACAAGCGAGTACTGGTCCTCGACTGTTGTATGAAGATATGACGAGGGTTCCACAATGGGTGTGTTGGGATCAAATCCATCGAGGACAAGTACTCTGGTAATCAAATGACCACTGAATCATATCAAAAGCACCGTGACCCAATCTGTTAACTTTGAGCTGACAACAATGGTGTTGCCTTTGTTAATTTTGTAGGAAATACTGCCCCCGTATTACTCTCATCCTCGTATACAGTTCGATTGCTCTTTCCTTCTCTATTCCTGGGATACAAAAGGTTCTCGACACGGCAAGCTAATTTACAGGTCACAGGCTGATGAAGCGTCTAGTCGAAACAAACCAAGTGATTCTCGATACCTCCAAGTCACTGGAGAGTCTTACCCCTGGCAAAGGCGATGGATGGAAGACCTGTATGAGGATCCGGATAATACATTCGCACATTCGAATTCAGCTCCAGAAACTAGGCAAATCTCACTCAACATACTATGATCTTGACAAATATGGAGTGGCAGTTAGCCAAGAGGATACTTTGATAACAGTTTTGTTGCTCTCGGAAGGGACCTGGAACATGATGGAACAGAGGTTTGGCATCACCATGTCTGATCAAGAGAAAGAGAACCATTTCTAAGGACGAGGTCTTTTCTAGACCAATTGAGACTCTTGGAGGAATCCTTGATCCGCTCCAGAGTGTAGGAATAATGCAACAGTCATTTTTGAGAGCTGATCTTATTGAATGATTTTGCAGAAGGGTTTAGATCAAGTGAGAGTGAGCTAGCCCTACACTTATGACGCGAATGAGCGCCAGTGTCAACTATCACGCGGCAGCATTGCGACTCTGGAGTCTGGTAATCGGTACTCTGAACTGTTTCATGTCGTTGTGTAAAGTCATGAGCTAAAAGGTATACATCCGAATTCTCATTCTCAACTTTATAGCTATTTCTGCAGGAATGGAAAGAGAAGATGAGTTGAAAGAAAGATCAAAAAGTAAAGAGTTGCATGCACTGAGAGGGTACAACACACTACCTTCTTCTATGATGTGTGGATTGCTCAAAAGACCCTGCGTAAAGTTGTCTCCTCTCGCCTGTTGTCAGGGATGCTTGTCAGACACTGTATCCCTGACGACGGTGTTGTGAGCAATATTCTTTTGGCAAGAGTTCTAATAGTAATTTTGAGAGGGTTCCTCTACCAGCCCTTGCGCTTAATGCTTCGGTGAAGAGCGTGGACGCAGCAGAAAAACATGTTATTATGGTACTTCCCATTGACATTCAGTCTCATCATTTAGCAGTTAGATGTACCAAGAACAGAAATTTCAGCCTGGCGACAGGGTTTGACTCTACTGTCTTGATCGGTATTACTGTTTCCCTTTCTTATCTCTAACCTTTCCAGAATAAAAGAGTCGACCAAAAGAAGGGCAAGGAGGAGGGATCAATTCAATGCATCTCAGCCCAATGTGCAGAATGCAGAGTTCTTCTCTGACGAATTTCACCAACTGTGCATGGAAACAAAAAAGATCTAGGTCTAGATTTTCATGATGCACCCCTTCCGAAGGAGACCCAAAAAGGGGTTTGTTGATTCGAGCGTGAGAAGGAAAAAGAATGGAAAGAGCAAGATAAATAGCGTGGTTGAGGTTCTCAAGCACGGCCTATTCAGCTTTTGTCCCGCCTTCACAGTCCCTTTAAAGTAGCTGAAGAGTTGATACTTGCACTTTTGTCTCATCATCACCACTGTCATCACTACTACACATTAATATTCAGACATTACACTGGTCCTTCACTTAAAAGCATCTTCAAGCGTCTTCAAGCACCAATGTCATGTCCTGCTGGGTACACTCCCGACTCACCGGAGCTACTGCTCTCGGTCAATCCATATACCACCACTCCTGCTGCCGCTGCAGCTGAAGCTATGCAGTGCGGTGACATTTATCATTTTTGCGACGAGGACATCCTCTGGACCGAGGATCACCTCAAACCTAGTCAACTCAAACCTCTTCGAGAGTTTGGAGATGACTTATCCGACAATGCTCAAGAGGCTATGAAGACCAAGCAGGGTCACGACATCTATAAAACTCTCATGGAATACATCTCCAGACCTGAGAGCGAACAAGCGAGTACTGGTCCTCGACTGTTGTATGAAGAGATGACGAGGGTTCCACAATGGGTGTGTTGGGATCAAATCCATCGAGGACAACAAGTAGTTTGGTAATCAAATGACCACTGAATCATATCAAAAGCACCGTGACCCAATCTATTAACTTTGAACTGACAACAATGATGTTACCTTTGTTATTTTTTCAGGAAATACTATCCCTCTATTACTCTCATCTTCGTATATATTTCGATTGCTTTTTCCTTCTCTATTTCTGGAGTAGAAAAAGTCTTTGACACGACAAACTATTTTACCAGCCACAGGCTGATGAAGCGTATAGTCGAAACAAATCAATTGTTATTCGATACCTCCAAATCACCGGAGGGTCTTACCCCTGGCAAAGGCGATGGATGGAAGACCTGTCTGAATGTTCGGATGTTACACACACAAGTCCGGACGCGACTCCAAAAACTAGGCAAATCTCACTCAACATATTATGATCCTGACAAATATGGAGTGGCGATCAACCAAGAGGATAGCATAGCGATCTTGTTATTGCTCTCGGAAGGGACCTGGAGCGTGATGGAACAGAGAGTTGGCGTCACCATGTCTGATCAAGAGAAGGAAGATTACCTACACTATTGGAGATATATTGGATATCTACTTGGGTGTTCTGAGCACACTCTTAATCTAATGTCAACCTCTCAGAAGGCTCGAGCATCTCGTCAATCTCTCATGTTGCGACTTGTCCATCACAGTCCGATTGCTGGCCAGAGAAACGAAGAAGCTCTGAGGAATGTCTCCAGGAGCGAGATCTTTTCTCGACCGATCGAGACTCTTGGGGGAATCCTTGATCCACTCCGGAGCCACATGGCACTCTCGGAGTACGTAGTCAGCAAAGAAATGTGGAAGAAAATGGGGCTACCTCCAACATCACCTGCATACAGAGCCTTACGACAGATACCGTTTGTAGCCATTAGGTTGGATGCTTGGTTAGCATCTAAATCTGATTATTGGTTACGACTTCGGAACTACCTTTTGACAGGATGGTTCAGGCAGGTTCATGAGCGTGTAGAACGAGAGGAAAGAATGAGAATAGCCGTCAAGAAAGGTCTTAAAAGGGATGAAGTGACCGAGGATAGATTCTGGTTAGCAAAACTAGTACTCTTGATTACGATAGTTGTATTCCTGAGCTCCATTCTTCTGGCTTGGTAGAGCTCTTATTAAATGAATCCCACTGTCTTTGTGGGATCCAAGACCCATTCCATTGCCTCATGGCTCTCGAAATGTAATCCAAAGGGTGTATCGATAGTAACGCTTGGGGTGCTGAAGGGAAAGGGACTATTGACTGGTCAGTAGGACTCGTTGTAGTTTTTATTGTATCCTTCTTTTTCTTACGAACCAGTATTTTTTTTGGGTCAATATCCAGTTAATGCTCCGAGACAAGAAATCCTAGTTCTTCGGAGGCTGTTTGTAGAATTCTTTAAAGATGACCAAAAACAAGCATGTGGATCTTCAGCCTTAATAATGTCGAAGATGAGGAGTGGAAGCAGCAGAGAAGCATCCATATCCCATGGTACTCTACCATTGTCATTCAGCCCCATGACTTAGTAGCTGTATTCAGAATAGAGGTGATTTCTCCGTGGCATGCTTCTACAGCCTTGATAGTTCATAATGTTCCCCTTCCATAGTCACAGAAATGAGAACCAAAAAGCGTAGATTACCTTTTTTTTTCTTTTGTTGATGTTTGGAAACTCGCTTACCTCAAATCTAAACATCCGATTTATACTCGTATACGATTGCGGCGATTTTAAGGAGAAGTAAGGGTACCATTCGTATTTAGGTCTACTCTGGTCTTTTTAAAAATAATGCTGCATCCAGGTGTCCTGCTACCTTGTACCAAGTCCCCCCCCCTCCCTTTCGTTTGGTTGAACACTAGCGAAAAAAGACACTAGAGATCATGTGAAGGAACAGAGTAGAATCTCTGGCCCGACAAAAGCGAAGTCTCGAGTCATCCAAAGAGCTAGGAAACATAGAGGTAGGAAGGAAGGTAGACGAGAGGTCAGCTAATGTGCTACAGAACATACAGTGCACGTGTTTTGAGGCCCTTTCTTTCTTTATTTTATTTTCTTTTTTGTCGTGCATGATATTCCTGTACACCATTGTAGTGAGTTAGGAGGTAGACCACCTCCAAATACAGCCTGTTTGATTTTTGCCCTGAGCCTGTAAGGGGATGAAAAAAAAAAAAAGAGATACAGGTTTGGTGTACCTCTCTATTCCAATGAAGATCCTTATTAGCACAGGGAGTGAAAAAAGGGCAAGTCTTCAGAGATGAGGTGGATGGTGTCGTTTGGAAGAGGCTTTCGAGATCGGCCCTATGCAGCTTTTTTTATCCTGCCTTCGCAGCCGCTTTAAAAAAGCTGGAGGTTTGCTGTTTGAACTTTTCGTCTCATCACCACCACCACCACCATCACCATCATCATCACCTCCATTAATCACCACCACCGCATATTCAGACATTATACTGGCCCATCACTCAAAAGCACCTCCAAGTACCAATGTCATGTCCTGCTGGGTACACCCTCGACTCACCAGAGCTACTGCTCTCGGTCAATCCATATACCATCACTCCTGCTGCCGCTGCAGCTGAAGCTATGCAGTGCGGTGACATTTATCATTTTTGCGACGAGGACATCCTCTGGACCGAGGATCACCTCAAACCTAGTCAACTCAAACCTCTTCGAGAGATTGGAGATGACTTATCTGACAATGCTCAAGAGGCTATGAAGACCAAGCGTGATCATGACATCTACAAGACTCTCATGGACTACATCTCCAGACCTGAGAGCGAACAAGCGAGTACTGGTCCTCGACTGTTGTATGAAGAGATGACGAGGGTTCCACAATGGGTGTGTTGGGATCAAATCCATCGAGGACAACAAGTAGTTTGGTAATCAAATGACCACTGAATCATATCAAAAGCACCGTGACCCAATTCGTTAACTTTGAGCTGACAACAATGGTGTTGCCTTTGTTAATTTTGTAGGAAATACTACCCCTGTATTGCCCTCATCTTCGTATACAGTTCGACCAACCTTACCTTCTCTCTTTCTGGAATACGAAAGGTTCTCTCCTCGACAGGTTACATTACGGGCCACAAGCTCTTGAAGCGTTTCATCGAAACAAACCAAATGATAATTGACAATTCCAAGTCACTGGAGAGTCTTGCTCCTGGAAAAGGTGATGGATGGAAGGTCTGTCTGAGGGTTCGGATATTACATTCACAAATCCGGATGCGACTCCAAAAACTAGGCAAATCTCACTCAACATACTATGATCTTGACAAATATGGAGTGGGGGTTAACCAGGAGGACACCCTGATAGCGGTTTTGTTGCTCTCAGAAGGTACCTGGGATATGATGGAGCGGAGGATTGGGATCACCATGTCTGATCAAGAGAAGGAGGACTATTTACACTATTGGAGATATATTTCATTTTTGCTTGGTTGTTCAGAAGAAGTTCTCGAGCTGATGTCAACTCCTCAGAAGGCTCGAGCAGCTCGTCAATCTCTCATGTTGCGACTTGTCCATTTCAACCCGAATATTGGTCAGATTAACGAAGAAGCTCTGAGGACTATTTCCAAGAGTGAGGTCTTCTCTCGACCAATTGAGACTCTTGGAGGAATCCTTGATCCACTCCGGAGCCACATGGCACTCTCGGAGTATGTGGCCAGTAAAGAAGCATGGACGAATATGGGGTTATCTCCAACATCACATGCATACAGAGCTCTACGACAAATACCATTGGTAGCCATTAGGCTGGATGCTTGGTTGGCATCTGAATCTGATTACTGGTTACGACTTCGGAACTACCTTTTGACAGGATGGTTCAAGCAGATGCATGAGCGTGTAGAGCGTGAAGAAAGAATGAGATTGGCCATCAAGAGTGATCTTAAAAGAGACGAAAAGACTGAGGATAGATTCTGGTTAGCAAAGCTAGTACTCTCGATCACTGTGGTTGTGATCCTGAGCTCCATTCTTCTGGCTTGGTAGGGTTCTTATTAAATAAACCTCACTGCCTTTGTGGAGTCCAAGACCCATTTCATTGCCTCATGGCTTTCGAAATGGAAACGGACGGTCTATCGAGAGTGGCACCTAGGATAATGAAGTGAAAGAGACTATTAAATGGTCAACTGGATTCGTCATAATTGCAGCTGTTGCTTTCTGCGTTTTGCTAACCAGTGTTCCTTTGAGGCAATTGACAATAATGCTCCGATACAAGAGATCCTAGTTCTTCGGAGGCTGTGTTGTATATTTCTTTGAAGGTAACCAAAGCACGGATACAGATCCTTGGTAGGACAAAAAGAGGTGTTGTCAGGGATGCTTGTCAGACACTGTATCCCTGGCGACGGGAATGAGCAATATTCTTTTTGCAAGAGTCCTAAGAGTAATTTTGAGAGGGTACCTCTACCAGCCTTTGTGCTTAATGCTTTTGGTGAAGGGCATGGGAGTAGTAGAGAAAAATATTCTCGTGGGACCTCCCACACCAAGAATAAAAACAGCCTGTTGGCAGGGATTGACTTTTAATCAGTATTACTGACATTCTGCAGCCTTTTCTCTATCTCTAACCTTGCTATAGTAAAAGAACAGCTTCGAGATGGAAGAGAGAGAAGGATAAAGTACAAAGAGCAGAGATGGAGTGTGTGAAAGGGGTGGTTGGAGGGGAGAGTAAAAAATAGGATGCTAATGATTAGCGTCCCAAGATAACGTATTTTTTTTTGGGCATGATGTTTCTGTATGTCCTAGAACGATTTCTTGGAAGACAGCCTTCTCCTTCACCGGAGGGGACAGTATAGAAGAAAGTTTTGACCTGTTGCACTGACCTCTCCCAAGCAAGGGGGCTGGAGAAATCGAGGGGAAGAAAGTAAGATTGAGCCCTACAGGAGGCTTTCAATCACTGTTTTATGCAGCCTCGTTCCGCCTTAGTTGCTTTAAAAAAGCTGGATGATTGCAGCTTGAGCTTTTTGTATTGTCGTCACTACCACCATCATCAACTAATATATACATTATATTGGCCCTTCACTCAAAAGCACCTCCAGGCGCCAATGTCATGTCCTGCTGGGTACACTCCCGACTCACCAGAGCTACTGCTCTCGGTCAATCCATATACCATCACTCCTGCTGCCGCTGCAGCTGAAGCTATGCAGTGCGGTGACATTTATCATTTTTGCGACGAGGACATCCTCTGGACCGAGGATCACCTCAAACCTAGTCAACTCAAACCTCTTCGAGAGTTTGGAGATGACTTATCCGACAATGCTCAAGAGGCTATGAAGACCAAGCAGGGTCAGGACATCTATAAAACTCTCATGGACTACATCTCCAGACCCGAGAGCGGACAAGTGAGTACTAGTCCTCGACTGTTGTATGAAGAGATGACGAGGGTTCCACAATGGGTGTGTTGGGATCTAATCCATCGAGGACAACAAGTACTCTGGTAATCGAATGACCACTGAATTATATCAAAAGTACCCTGACTCCAAAAACTAGGCAAATCTCACTCAACATACTATGACCTTGATAAATATGGAGTGGCGATCAACCAAGAGGATAGCATGGCAATTATGTTTTTACTCGCGGAGTGGGCCTGGAGCATGATGGAACAGAGGATTGGCATCGCTATGTCTGATCAAGAGAAGGAGGACTACCTACACTACTGGAGATATGTTGGATATCTAATTGGGTGTTCTGAGGATACTCTTGACCTAATGTCAACCCTTCATATGGCTCAAGCAGCTCGTCAATCTTTTACGTTACGACTTATCTACTACAGCCCGATTGTTGGCCAGAGAAACGAAGAAGCACTGAAAAGTATAACCAAAGACGAGATCTTCTCTCGGCCAGTTGAGACTCTTGGAGGAATCTTTGATCCACTCCGGAGTCACACGGCACTCTCGGAGTATGTGACCAGTAAAGAGGTGTGGACGAGTATGAGAATGCCTCTAGTATCACTCGCATACAGAGTCATACGACAGATACCATTGATAGCCATTAGGTTGGATGCTTGGCTAGCATCTGAATCTGATTACTGGTTACGACTTCGGAACTGCCTTTTGACAGGCTAGTTCAAGCAGATGTATGAGCGTGTAGAGCGTGAAGAAAGAATGGGATTAGCCATCAAGGGAAGTCTAAAGAGAGACGAAGAGGCCGAGGATAGATTCTGGTTAGCAAAGCTAGTGTTCCTGATCAAGATGGCTGTATTCCTGAGTTCCATTCTCCTGGTTTGGTAGAGTTTGAATTAAATGAGCCATGCTGTCTTTGCGAGAACCAAGAACCGTTTATAGGCCTCATGGCTTTTGAAATGTAAACCAAACAGTCTATCGAGAGTGCCACACAGGAGATTGAAAGGAAAGGGACTATTGACTGGTCGGTAGGACTCGCTGTAACTTTAGTTGTAGTCTTCTTTATCTTACTAGTCAGTGTTCCTTTGAGCAATACATAATTGATGGTACGAGGCAAGACATTCTAGTTCTCTGAAGGCTGTGTTGTAGAATCTACTGAAGATGACCAAAAACAAGCGTGAGATTCTTTAGCTTTAATAGTGTCGAAGACGGGGGCGGGGTTGAGGTGGAAGCATCAGAAAATAAACATATCCCCATTGTACTCTACCATTGTCATTCGGCCCCATGACTCAGTAGTTGTATCCAGAATAGAAGTGATAGGATAGCTCAGTGACATGCTTGGGCTTGGATTGCTGCCTTGATTGTTCTTACTGTTCCGCTTCTCTTTCTCTAGCTTTGTTATGATAAAACGACGAACCTTGTGAAGATCAGGAGGCGAAGAAAATGGTAATGACAAAAGCGAGAACCGAAAGGTATGGATTACCCTTTTTTTTTGTTGGTGCTTGGGACTCGCTTACCTCAAACCTAAGCTTTCGCTTTCCACTCGCATATGGTCTCGTCAGTTTTGAGTGGGAAGATGGGACCTTTGATCCCTCACATCATAATGTTTGGAGTGGAAAAAAAAAAAAAAAACCTATTTGGTACAGTAATGGAACGTTGTCGATACAGAGTAGGTTTGTGGGAGGATGGAGCAGAAATCACACTCACTGGTGCTCTGTTATCCAGTTAGATCTCACAGATCGGAGGCGTTTTTTTTTTTTTATATATTTTACTTTAGTGGATTAACCAGGAGTGTGCATGCAGGGAGACATTTTAGGACATTCAAGATCAAAAGACTCAGGAGCGAGATCCGAGAGAAAGGCTGGGTGGAAAGGCCGACGTATAAGGAAGCGTTAGGTCTAGAAGATTTGAAAATAGTTTTCTAGCGGAGCGCTGTTGATTAAAAACAAAGAGGGAATGAGACATGCTTAGCTCAGAGTCCGATCGGCCTTTTTGATTCCAGACTCTCTGAAGCTTCCGCTCTCCCATCTACTGGAATCTTGAAAATATGGCCTGCCATTGTCAAGGTTAACCTGGTCACTAAGGGGAAGGAGAGTTCACTAGGTCAAAGTCTTTTTGGCTGTTCGTTCGCGGGGTAGAGGGGCTTGATCATCTAAAGTACAGACATGGAAAGGGTAACGTTTGCAATGGTTCGATTGGGAGTATTAGCTGGCTGAAAAACGAGGAAGAGATAAAAAGAGCATTCCGTCATTCTGGGAGAGAGGATAGGGGGGCTCAGTCGACTATGCACGGAACCTACTTTTGCGTGCCATCCACCTGCGGAGGCCTCTTTGGGATCAATGTTCGCTACGGAAATCTCAGATTCAAAAAAGCCGATACCTCTTAAAAGTAGAGAGAGGAGAATGGCAAAAGACATCTCGCACATCGGCAATCCGGAAGTACGCTAAACCACCTGACAGTACTCGCTTTACACAGGGCAACATGTCCCCGCTCCTCGGGCCGTTCGGCGCGACGAGAGTGTACTTTGAAGAATGTGTGCATGGAGCTATAAAAGGTATCACCCTCGATAGAGATGTTCCTTTCCTGATCGAAGTGGCTCATGTTTTATGCCCACAGTGCTGAGGCTGAAATAGTGTACCTTACTCCCGTAAAAAAAAGTCAGGCTTCAAATGTTTTTGTCAAGCTTCTTTCCCTCCACAGCTATAACTTTGGCCAGACTTTCCTGAATTGCCTTAGTCACCTTTCCACTCTTTTCGGCCCTCCTCCCCATCCTCAGCAACCTAACGAGTAATGGTTTGTCCAGCAGGATTCACTCTCGAGGCTACAGGGGCTGGGTTTTCACCCATCTCATGTTCTAATACTACCGCTTCAGCAGCGGCAGAAACCTTGCAGCCTGGTGACCGATACCGCTTTTACGGCGAAGATATTATCTGGAAAGAACACCACCTCAGGCCCAGTCAACTCGAGCCTCTCCGAAAGATTGGAGACGACCTAGCAGATAGTACCTTGGAAGTCTTGAAGTCCAAGCGTGGTCAAGATGTATACGATGCTCTAATGGACTATGTCGCCAGACCTGAGAGCGAACAAGCCAGACCTGAACCCCGGCTATTACTTGAGCAGATGATGGAGGTGCCGGAATGGGTAGACTGGGAACAGATCGATCGTGGACAACAAGTGTTCTGGTGAGTAGGAAGGTCGTTCAAAAAGCCTACAAGCATCCAGGCACCACCTTCTGGGAGTCAACTCAAGTGTTTTTTTTTTTCATAGGAGGTACTTTTCCCCAATCACTGTCATTCTTGTTTACAACTCAATCATCAATGCGCTTGCACTTCCTGGGATGAGCAAAGTGCTTCTTTCTACAGGGTATATCACGGGCCAGAATGCATTCAACAGAGTTATTGAAACAGGCCAGTTTCTCATCGACATTACCCGTTCGCCAGAGAGCCTTGCCCCTGGAAAGGGTGTTGGCTGGAAGGCAGCTCTTCAAATTAGAATCTTGCACTCTCATATCCGAACTCGTCTCCAGAGACTCGGAAAGGCACACTCAAAATACTACAACATTGAAAAGCATGGCGTGGCGATCAATCAAGAAGATATGTTGGTGAACCTGTTTTCGCTTTCAAGCACCGTCTATCATATCTTGGAGCAACGACTGGGGATCACCATGACCAAGCAAGAGAAAGAGGACCATCTGCATCTCTGGCGATATGTGGGTTACCTATCAGGATGCCCAGAAGAGACTCTGGCGTTACTTCCCTCGGTCGAAATAGCTGAAGCTACCCGACAGTCTCTAGTGCTACACCTTGTTGACCCTGACGCCACAACCAGTAAAGCAGCTGGGAATGTACTGAAGGTCTTGGCAAGAAGGCCAGTATTTTCTGGGCCAATCGAGACCCTGGGTGGTATGCTTGACCCACTCAAGACTCATATGGCGCTTGCAGAGTGTGTGATGGGTAGTGAAGCATGGGAGCTGCTAGGATTGCCTCCAGTTCCATGGAGGTACAAAGTCATGAGGCAGTATTTTCTAAAAGCTATGGCGTTAGATGTATGGTTAGCAGCTGTGTCTGCTAAGTGGAATGATACTCGGAAGTATTACATCATGGGATGGCACCGCGGGCTATTCGAGCAAATGTTGCTCGAGAGGAAAGAGGGGCTACTGAGCAAGATCGATTCAAATGTCGAAAAGGAGGCTAGCGGTGGAGGATTGGGTTTTTCGATAGCGATACTGGTAGCGATAGTAGTTATTCTATTGACTGTCGTTTCTACTGAATTAGTAGTGCTCTAGATCTAATACTAGACGCTGGTTGAACTCGAGTCGTTGTTAACTCTTTAGATATTTTCTTTGGGCTTAAGTGTGTCGAGGGTCCATGGTTTTCCTGTGGGGTACACTTGAGCAAAAGTAGTGCTTCTAAACTATCTTGGGAGCACATACATCTCGCGACTGGTTTGGCAGTGACTGTGCAGTAGAGCCCTTTTTTTTATGGTCATCTGATGAAGGCTGGTTCTGACATTCTCTGAACATTACGAGAAACGCGCTTCAACACACATACGGAATCAATCGACTCATGGCCGTAAGTTGAATCAGGATAGATTCCCTTTACAGAGGAATGACGAACAACAAGCTCATCTCGGACTACCTCGGGAATACGTCCAGCCAGCAGATGTTTTTTTTTCTTTTCTTTTCTTTTCTTTTCTTTTCTTCTTTCGAGTCTTCGCCAATGCCGAGAAAACGTAGACCATCATCTAATTGGGAGGGCAATACTCATCCAATGCCTCAGGACATTGCCCTGATAACGTCAGCGAATGCACTGCCAATATGTTGCTCCATTCAGAGCATGGCGATGTTCAAAATGGAACATGCTACCATGTCATTGCAATAGTTTGTTTGGTGGTCGTTGTTATCCAGGAGCTGGCCAAATGAGCCAAGGATAGACCCAAAACGGACGAATAGTTGCCATATCCCTTTTCAAAGAAGTGTGCAGTGCAGTGTCTAGGAGAAGGCATTTATCACATTGCACCAATCCCAAGGGCTCCAAGTGATTTGACAACTCTATCCCTTTACTCTCACATCAATATAGATCAGCTATGTTCTACTTGTCAGCAGGCAGGGGAAAACCCGACTTGCGAAATGGTTCACCACTATGAGTCTCAAGGAGAAGGCAAAGATCACTAAAGAGGTCACTCAGCTGGTGCTTGCAAGGAGAACAAGAATGTGCAACGTTCTGGAGTACAAAGGTATCCTCTCCTTCCTTTTTTTTTTTTTTTTTTTTTTTTTTTGATAGCATCTTTGATTTTGCTAGGAAAGCAATGGATGGAGGAGCGGAGGGTTGGCTGTAGCTATTCTCTCGTTACCAAACCCTGTGCCCTCGTCATAAGAATAATCTCCGCAACTCAATATTTATGCTAAACGACACAATCTTTCTCTCTCGGTTCCGGCAATATAGATTCAAAAGTCATTTACCGAAGGTAACGGCTCTCCCTCCCTCTCCTTTTCTCCCCTTTATGGATTTTTGTCAAAGATTGAATCCTATTTTTTTTCTCTTAAAGTGATTACTAGATGTTTGTGGGAAATCGGTCCTCTGTATATTCCCTTCAATTTGATCCGCAGCACCCTTTAACGTGTATATTCTTTCTGATGGTGGAAATTACTAGATATGCCAGCTTATACTTTATTACTGGAGTGGATCCACAGGACAACGAGTTGATTACACTCGAAGTTATCCACAGATATGTCGAAGTACTGGATCGTTATTTTGGAAATGTAAGCACTATTTGGCAAAAGAAAAAAGAACAAGGACAGGACTCGAGTTGTACAAGCATCTATGTGATCATGAGAACGAAGATTCAGCCAAACTGACATATTTCTCTCGTTGCGAACTATTGTGGGATATTTTGATGCAATTAGGTGTGTGAGCTGGACCTGATTTTCAACTTTCATAGAGCATACTTTATACTGGATGAACTGTTGATTGCGGGCGAGATGCAAGAGTCAAGTAAGAAGACCGTTCTCCGAGCGATTACACAAATGGACGCGATAGAGGAGGAGGAAGCCAAGGAGGAGAGGAAATAGAGTCAACAAATACCATCTTTTATCGATCAATACAACAACTCAAGTTGCGTCAATGTACACTCTTTGATATCCTTGTTACTTGGACTCTTTTTTCTTTTGAAATCAATCCTTTACTCGCCTTTCCCCCTTCCTCCTTTTCCATAGGGCTCAACGATGGCAGTCCCCGGGTGGCGATGAAAAGAGAGTGGGTCTGGTTGGTAGAGCTCTTCCACTGGCTCCGATTTGATTATAGCAAGGCCTCCATGTTTGTTGTTAGAGTCATCGTGACCTCTCCCTCTCCCCACTTCTTTTTCTTGTAGCTGTTGTTCGAAGCCCCAAAGAAAGTGGTAGAAAATGAAAGAGCGATTGTCGCGCTAGGTCCAGTATCCCTTTATCACAAGGGCACCTAAAAAAGCTTTATTCAGGCTATCATTGAAGGAGGTTCGACTCCTGTTAGCCGTGTGCCATACCAAGATCAAGAGTTAAACAGAGTCATGTGTATGTGTCAAGAAAGAGAGTAGGAGGAAGAGCGTTTTGTGCGATGCGTCTTTTTTTTTGCACGGGCGCTTGATTTTGCGTGTGTTTTCTTTGTTTTTGCATGAGGTACTGGTTCAACCACAACGCTGCTCACTTTCTGCAGGGGGGTCGTGTGCAAATGCTGTAACGGTTGAGGGGTTTGCATATTGTGTGTGTGTGGGGGGGCGAGAGATCGTACCTGGCCCGAAATATCGGATGAGAGCTCATAGTCCTTTGTTATTGTGGAGATTGGGGCTACCAGATGACGATCTTGCGCGTAAGATCGTTTTTTAATGAATCTGTAGACTTGTATTCAGCGTTGAGAACATGTCAATTGCAGAGAATAGTCTAGTACTGAATCGGTGGGAGAAAAACCACCGTGCGGCCTTGTCCTTCTGGGGTTAGGCAGTGACAGATGATCTAACGGCTAGCAAAAAAATAAATCCGTGGCTGTCTGCAACTCCTAGAATAGAACAAATTTGAAGTGCTTGGCATGCTTGAAGTCAGGAGGAACTCTGACTTTCCCTTTTACTCTGGTAGGGTCAGGGTGTCAAGGATATGAAGCCAGGTGCACAGAAGACATAGTCCATAAAAGACCCTGGTACCCTGAACGACTCAAGAGGATCCAAGGTTACCAGTGGCTGCGCTATCGATTGGGGGAACAGGCAACAGGGTCATTGGTATCCCAAAAGGGAGGGGGGGGGGAAGGGGTTTTCTGCGATGGACGCACCCAATTCAAACCTACACGTGATACGCGCCATTTTCATTTTCGAACCCCTTGGCGATCGTTTTTCCGCCTTCCTCCTTTCTCCCCAAAGCTAGCTACATTTCGCTTCTTTTTTCCTCTCACGCATCCTCCCAACAACCCGTTCTCGCATTCCTCCTCTCCCTTACACTCTCAACACAGACGCCATCCAAATGTCATACAATCAAGGATACGCCGGCGGCTATGGACAGCAGCCCTACGGACATCAGCAGCAGCCCTACGGACAGCAACAACAGCCTTATGGACATCAACAGCAGCCCTACGGGCAGCAACAGCAGCCTTACGGACATCAACAACAGCAGCAGCCTTATGGACAGCAGCAGCAGTATGGATACCAGCAGGGTCAGCAAGGTCAGCAGGGCCAGTATGGAGGTTACCAGAATCAGTACCAACAGCAACAACAGGGTAAGCAATGCACGCCGTGAGTGAAAGCTCTTTTTTTTACTTTAATTCTCTCTTTGAAATTGTCTCTTTGGGTCATTTTCTTTTTCTTTTTTTTTTTTTTTTTTTTTTTTGTCATCACTGTCCTGTCAATGCATTCTCTGTTTCTCTCCCCCTCTGGATGACATCATGTCCAGACGATGCACATCATTTCGAACTAGGAGTGTCATAAAGGCTAAAGGATAAGACAGTGATCCTCAACATGGAGCGATGAACAACGGCATTCTATCGGATGAGGTTGTAGACATCTTACTCCTTTTTGCCTCACTGACTGCTCTCTCTCTCTCCCCCTCCCTGTTCTCGACGGACAAGTCGGACTTGTGTGGTGAGATAATAGGGCTTTGTGGGAGGGCTTGAACCTTGGCTGACACCACCTCTCTATCGCATGACACGAAAGAAAAAAAAAAAAAAAAGAACGCATCGCCTCATAGCAAACATGATACACAACCCCTTCCCTTCCCCCCAGCCAAGTGTTGCGCCTCCATTCCCTTCTTCCCTCTTTCCTCTCATCTCTTTTGACCCCTTCCACTTCCTTTTCTCGTTATCCAGACGACATATTCGAGCAGCATGCATACCTTTTTTCATTTCTAACGATCCCTACTTGTTTCTTCCTCCTCTTTATATAGCACAACCTAGTCCAGAGGCCAGCCTGCGTACCTGGTTCGATGCGGTTGACACAGACAAATCAGGACAGCTCAGCACTGAGGAATTGCAGCGTGCTCTTGTGAACGGTAAGAGGATGAGGCAAAAATACAAGCAAAGTGGACCTTTTGAGAGAGAAGGTTTTCCTGTGAGATGTTGCTGATGGCTGGGGCTGTGTTCACGCTCTTTTTTTTTTTTTTTTTCTCTGTGTGGTGTGTTGTGTGTGCGTGTGTGCGTGTTTGTATGTGGTTTAATTGTCCGTCCTTGCTCTCGTGGGCGAACCTTATGAACATTCCAGGACCTTCCTTCATGTATTATCGTCTATGGATATTGGGCCCTTTTTACCTTCACCCCTTGAAAATGACTTCTAGAAAAACAACTAATGCTCATTTTCCTATTGGGCTCCATCTTTTTTGAACTATAGGTGATTGGAGCCCCTTCAACTACGAGACTTGCCGTCTTATGATGAATATGTTTGACACCGGTAAGTGGAGAAGCTTTTTTTTTTTTTTATACTTACGTTACCCCATTGCTCTCTTCCTGGTGTGCATGATGAAAAAAAAAAAATGTAGATAACTCGGGTATGATCAACTTCCAAGAGTTTTCAGGATTGTGGAAGTACATTGAAGAATGGCGAGCTTGTTTCCGAGCATTTGACCGGGATGGCAGTGGCTCGATTGATTTTGGTGAGCTTCAGACAGCGATGCGGTCGTTCCGTTACAACCTTTCGGACGATATCCTTCGTTTGTTGATCAAGAAGTACGATCTCAAGGGCAAGGGCGATGTTTCCTTTGACAACTTTGTGCAAATTGCCGTGACCATCAAGAGTTTGACGGATGCATTTAGAAGAGTTGATACCGAGGGCCGTGGATATGCCACCATTAGCTACGAAAAGGTATGAGAGATGCTTTTTTTTTTGCAAAATTCGGTTTAAGGAAGAAGAGTTTTTTGACTGACAATCGTTGTTGTATCTTCATGATATCTAGTTCATTGAGCTCGTCGTTATGAACCGCTAAATACAATACCAGCATAGGCTAGCTGTCTACCAAAAAGAACTTTTTTTTTTTTTGTCGAAAGAAAAAGGAAAAAAAAAAAAAAAAAAGAAAGAAAAAAAAAAAAAAAAGGAAGCGTGGGACATGTTGTCTGTCCCATTTCCAACTCTTCACTCCAAACACTATTTTTTTTTTATTGTCTTGTTTCTTATTCAATGTAACACACAAAACGCCGAACTTGTAAAGGAACTCAACTGTGGCAATAAGAACTCTTTTTTCTTTTTTCTTTATTAATGCTGATCAACCTGCAAGACTACGAAGACGGCAATGATGAAGATTCTGGCACCGGCTTCAATAGATCAGTTGTGCTCCCACCAGCCTTCCAAAAGTGAAGCAGATCTTTGTATGAGGAAGAAGGTCTTGGCACTTTTTTGTCCGCAGCAGAAGGCTTACCAGATTTAGCAGATACGATATAGTTCGACTTGGTGGTCGATGTCCCCGTGAGGGTCGAAGCAGGAGTACCACTGAGAGAAGTCATTGAACGTTTGGGCCGAGGAGGAATGGCAGGAGGGGTAATACCCTCGGCCGAATTATAGGCGCTATCAAAGACGGATTGTGTTGGGAGACTACCATACGTCATGGCTCGATCCCTGGTGGAGCCTCGATGAGATGTTCGTCCAATTGGGATTGGCTGTGTTGTCGAATGGAGAGGAGGCGGGAGTGGGTAAGGTGTAGGACCCGTAGACCAAATTGGTACCATTGACTTTGGATCCTGTACCCCTCTAAGAGTAGAAGGCAAAGGTGTCTCTGGCGAGGCTTGAAGATTCGCCAGAGTCGACCATGGCTGGACTTGCAATGGTTGGGCCGAATCTTGCTTCTCGATAGTGCTTGGTGATGTCATTTTCTCAGAAGTACTTCCTTGTTTTGGGTCATATGAACCAAAGATGAGCGACGTGGCGGTGTGTTGATCAGCTCGACGGGATGGGACCAAACCTCCTGCGGGGGCAAATCCAATGACTGTGCCTGTGAATTTTTGTAGTTTTTGAACCTGTTGCTTCTCTTGTTCTAGGACTCGATCTTGTTGTCGTTGTTGTTGTTGTTTCTCCTGATTCAGCGAGTTCTGGGTAATGCTCTCCATCAAAGTCAACGTTTCGGTGCCTCTCTTTGCATGAAGTACAGCTTCCAGGATTCCGAGTCGACCTTCCATTTTATCAAAGCACCTTTCCAGTCGGGTAGAGGTCTGTTCCATGGCATGGACACGTTCCTGAATTCGATTCTCAATGTCAGCAAGCATCTTGGCATGCATCTCTGCCTCAATCCGGTCCACACGCTTGCTTAAGCGATCATCCACTTCATCCACAGAGTCGAGCAAGAGTAGTTTGGCCTCACGGAGTTGTGCCATCAAATCTTCCAAGAGCCCACCATTCAACTCATGATAGCGTGCTCCTAATGCTTGTAGCTCCTCTCGAAGATCCATCACTGCCTGGATGGATTCTTGTTCATCCTCGTATCTTGGATGTTGTTGGTATCGTGCCACGGCTCCGGCAGTCGTTTCTGTAGAGGGAGCTAGGCCAAGACTGACTTCTTTCTCGGTAGGGCTCTCAGCTTCTTGTTGCTTTGGTAGTTTGGAAACTTGATCCACACTATTGATGATTGAGCTTTGTCCTTCTTGAAGTCCCTGTACCTGCGACTCGATATCAACAAGTTTGTAAGAGACGAGGACCTCCATCTCGTTGATTCGAGAGTCCAGGTCGCCAACTTTTAGAGTGACATTGGACAGGTCATTTTTTCTTTGTGGCGTATCTTCGAGTCGACCTTCGCTCTCTTCCTCGATCACATCCTTAGTTTCCCCTGGCAACTGAGATAGTAGAGTAGCCGTGGCACTGTTGGACACAGTATTGACTGAAGTCGAAGAGGCCGAATTCCGAAGCGTACGCGCTGAAGCTCGTCTGGAGATACTCTGAGCAGCTACAAGAGCGGCTCTTTCTTCAAGTTTCTGAACCCGTTCCATGACCTTTTGTTCCACCTCTTGGACCGCAAGTTGGATTCGTTTGTCTAAGTCCATCTTTACGGACCCAAGAAGATCATCAACAGACCGAAGACTGGTATTACTCGTAAAAGACGCTGAAGAAGGTGGGCGTTTCTGAAGTGGCTCGGATTGGGTTTGTGATTGCGAGCGCGATAGAGACAGGGCTGAGGATGGTTCTTTTGAGGATGGATCAACAGCGTCTTTAAGAGTGTTGCTGTTGGAGCTACCGTTACGACCATGGTTTGATTCCTGTTGGGGCAGAGAAATACCTCCGGACCTCTCATCTATTGATCTCGCGTGAATCGATGACCGAGCGCTAGCCTCGGCTTCTTCGTCATCTTCACGGATGACATGCAAAAGCTTTGTTCGGCAAAGGCTAGTGTTGTCAAAGGTAGAGGGAGGATCGGCGGTGTCGGTCTGTTTCCAACTACCCTCCTTGCCTGTGTAATAAAAGTGATCGTTGGAGTGGAGGGTGCCAGAGAGATATTCGTCGTCGTTGTCCTCTTCGTCAACATCGTCTTCAGTCACCTCATCGTCTTCTCCCTGACTCTCCTCCTCGAGAACACAGACATCTAGGTTGAGGTCCGGAGACTGGTCAGGGTATCGCCTCTGGTGAGGAAGGTCTTTTTGATTGTAGTAGACAGAGTGGTGATGGTCCATGGTATATCCCAGTCCTTTGAGCGAGTTGGACTGTGAGGGCGGTGGTCTAAAGGAGGAGCTTCTTGCTGTAAGCGAGAGAGGGGAAGGGGGATAGAGAAGAAGAGAGAAAGAGAGAAAGAAAGAGAGAAAGAAAGAAAGAGAAAGGATGGTCTAGGTTAGAGTGGCCACATGATGTCCCGTTCTCCAAAGGGGTGACCATACATCACGCTGGACATAGGCCGTTGAACAAGAAAGATTTTTTTTTTGTTGTGCCCAAAACTAGTCGTCGTACCCGATGTCGGGGAGAGGTGAGCCAGGTCCTCCAGCTCCTCTTCCTTTGTAAGGTGATGCTCAAGCAGATCCCGAGTGCGCATCTCATAGGCGCCACCTCGGCCCAGTCGTGTGTTCACATTAAAGCTCATGCTCCTCTCCGACGTAGGCGAGGCTGCAAAGTCTCGTAGTCGGCCATCTTGGATCCCATTCTCGTCTGTGTCTGTGTCTTCGCCACTCTCGTCACTCTCGTCACTCTCTTCATCATAGAACACAGGCTCGGGCTCCTTGATCGGCAATAGTCGAATGATAGAGTTATGGCGTCCAGCGCCACCCTGGCCGAGCACAAAGTTGCTTTCTGGATCAGGACCGCTACCGTTGCTATTCTCAGATCCGTTCAGAGTGGCTTGCCGGGTTGTCATTCCAGGTACGGAGGTGTTTGCTGCAGGAGCCGACCCATGGGGACCACTGGTTGTGGAGGAGAAGGAGGAGGAAGAGGGGCCGAGCAGGTTAGGAGTGGACTTGTTCGAGACAAGGCTGACGTTTCGCTTCAGGGATTGTTCCCGACTGAGTAGCAGATTGGAGGAGGACTGCGAAAATGAGTTTTGACGCTGGATTTGTGGGTTGGTCTCATTGTAGTGGCGCCGGTGGTAGGGCACTTGCTGGCTCTGGTTCTGGCCCATGGTGAAGACGGGTGGTAGTGGTGATGGCGGTAGTGGTTTGGATCGGGTATATGGAGTCAAGGATTGGAAAGAGAGAGAAATATGGACATCGATCTCACTGGAGGATAACGCAACAGGGCAATGTGATGGGAGTTTTTCAAGGACAGAAGCGGATGATGGTCCAGTCCATAAGTGCGAGCAGCACTGGCCAGACGAGTTTCGCGAGCGTAGGGGAGGTGGGAATGAAGAAGGAAAGTAGCTGAGAACGAGAAGTGAAAAAAAAAAAAAAAAAAAAAAAAAAACGAGCGAGCGAGCGAGCAAACGAGTCGTGCGCATGTAACGATCATTGTGTGGCTGTCGACAGAGAAAAAAAAAGGGGCAGGGCATGAAGGGAGAGTTTGAAGAGAGACAGACAGAAGAAAAGTTGCTCACAAGGACCAAAGACAACAACAATAATAACCCCCTTCCCCACGGATCGTCCATAGCAAACAGCCCTGCGCCTTGTTATCCTCAATGACGATATCGTGCCGAGCACCTAAAAAAGAGAGCTGGATGTATACCGAGTAGCGTATTGCGACAGAAGGGCTGAATGGCCCGCTAGGGGTCTTTATCTTCCAACACCATCTCGGTTTAATGTGTCGGCAAACGGGCAAAGTGACCAAAGGCGGCAGCGCGGAGGATTAGCTGGTTATGTAGGCGCGTGTGGTATGTGCCAAAGTGGCATGAGGGCAATCGTAGAGAATGATATCCTCGACAGCGCAGGCTAGGGGGGAGGAGGAGGAGGAGGGGGAGGAAAGAAAAGGAGGAGGATATTAGTGGTGATAGAGTAGAGAAAGAGAGAGAGAGAGAGAGAGAGAGAGAGAGAAAGAGAAAGAGAGAGAGAGAGAGAGAGAGAGAAAGAGAAAGAAAGAGAGGAGGCCATATCTGAAAATAAAGCCGGAGATCATGTTCGGTGGCCAGGGCACTTGACATGGTCGGAATAGGAGAGGTCTGCTCTACAAAAGAAAAAAAAATTGACAAAGTGGTCAGGGTAGAGAGTGAGATGACAGGGAGTAGGAGACAGCCTTATTTTCTCTTTGTTATACTTCGAGACGCGATGGATCAAAGAGTCAACACCGTTTGGCCCGAGCAGGTTTGCAAGGACATGGACCTTTTCTCTAGGATTCTCTTGACGCGTTGAGCGTAGGGAGCCCCAGACTGCGGCCCGAGTTTCTACTGTTATTTCCTTGCTTTATTAAAGGGATTTAACATTATTAATCCACCGCAGACTTTCCATTGGACTCGACCGATATATATACTCAGTGGACACATTGGACCATGACGATCTATACGTCCTTGACAGCCTTGGGTGGAGGAGCAACCGGTCCAATTGAAGCAATTGGGTATGGCCCCGAGGGGTATAGGTAGCGGCGTGGAGAGGAAGAAGTATCGAGCGGCAAAGACCTAGGGGACGACAAGGAGAGCATGACGAAGGCTCCGGAGGAGCAAAGGTACAAATACTTCCTCTCTTTATGTGTGCTGGAAGGAGCAACACAACAGGACCGATAAGGAGAGCTGACAGACGAGACGGAAGACGGAGAGTCTGGCATGATGGAAATGACGAGCCGGGTGGCTGATAGACTTGAGCTCCAGTCGCTCGCACGCTGACTGGCATTCTCTATTTGAGACGACTTCTGGACCTCTGCCCTGCTGAACCGGCCGTTTTCTCTCTCTCTCTCTCTCTCTCTCTTTCTCCTCTTCTTCCTCTTCTTCACTTTCTCTCCATTCCTCTCTTTCTTTCTTTCGTCATTCCGCATCTTTGTCCACTTTGGCTCTTCTCGCTTCTCTTGCCCCACCTCCTCCTACTACCTGGTCCTCCACTCCACAGGCTCGACCTTAGTCTCTGCGGGCGGACCGATCCTCTCCCCCTTCTCCTCTCCGTGTGATTCGCCCGCTTCCTCTCTCACTTTTCCACATACTTGCTTTCTCTCACTCTCACTCACTCTCACTCTCTCTCACACACACTCTCACTCTCGCTTCTCTCTCACACTCTCACACGCACTCTCACACACACTCTCTCTCTTACTCTCTTATTCTCTTACTCTTTCATCCACCATCTCACTTCTCTCTCTCTCTCTCTCTCTCTCTCTCTCACACACTCTCTACCACCCGTTCCTTCATTCCCTTTCTCTTTACTCCGCCCTAAGCATAATGTCGTTGCAGCAGCATTCCGAAGTCTTCCCCGTTACACTCTCCGACAAAGACTGGGCGCAAATCTTCCAGAATGGCAGGGCGGCCCAGGCGCAGGACCTCCTCTCCACGGCCATCGCCCAGCATGAGGAGTATCGCGACGAGGACCCAATCAAGCGCAAGGGCATCCTAGCCGCGAGTACCTCCCAGTCCCACATTCGTATGTCTGAAATCAATCTCGTCACTAGCTTTTTTTTTTTTTTTTTTTTTTTTTTTTTTTTTTTTTTTTTTTTTTTTTTTTTGCACGAAACTGAGATAGAAAAGAGTGTAGTGTACTCACCAAGAGTGTTCTTCTATCCTTTCTGTCCTCAGAAGAGAGTCAGGACGATTCACAGCAAGCACCTGACTTGGATCATGGCAACAACAGCTCTGGTAGGTGTACATGGGGCATCTCTGGTCCTGCCATGGTGGGAATTTTTATGTATCCTCTCCTTTCGATGCCACACAGTACAATCTCAGCTGACTTGGCTCTCCTTCCTCCTGCTTCTTCTAGACGAGACTCACTCTGCCGAAGGCAAGCCCGCACCCAAAAAGGCTGGCCGGAAACCCTTGACCACCGAGCCAACGAATAAGCGCAAGGTGAGCATGACATCCGGCTTAGGTGCAACAGCTGCAAGATTGGGCGTTGCCTCACTTACTCGACTGAGGTGCTTACAGTTGTCGTGACTTGAATGACTTGACTACCATTAGGCACAAAATCGAGCCGCACAGCGAGCGTTCCGAGACAGGAAGGAGCGATATGTCAAGTCGCTGGAAGATCGAGTGAAAGAACTCGAAGAGATGCAGGGCCAAAAGGATGACTCGGGCCTCGCGGAGGAGAACTTGACCCTCAAGGTGCTTGTCCAGAAGCTCGAGACAGAGAACTACTTCCTAAAGGAGCAGGCCTTTACGTTTGATTTCCCCATTAGCCAACCAGGTCTTTACAACATTGCCAAGGCCAACCGTGAACTGCATCTTGCTCAAGCAGCCCAGGCCTCTAGCTCGGCAACACCAAGCCCTGCTACTCAAGCGATAGACAGCGTCAGTGCCGCCTCCTCGCCTTCGACCGTCACCACGGTCGTGCCCGAGCCCTCCCAAGCAACAACTACATCCAGGACCCGCACTGGCAAGCCAACACAACCTGATCAGCTTCCATGGTCCCCACCATCCTCTGTTGGAGATAGTGTCCCAAATTCACCACTTGATACTGACTTGACTACACCCGAACAAGACACTCCTGTTCAGTCAAGCCAGGTAGAAGGTGCTGGAGTGGTTCCCAAGCTTAGGCAAGGTTCACCCGAGGAGTTGGCCCTCTTCTCGTCGATTCTCGATGGCTCTGGAAACACATATGCCCCACGATCGACCGGCCTCACTGGTGTTCGCACTACTTCAACCTCTTCACCTACCCCAGCCTCTGTCCCATTGAGTATCTCGAATCCTACAGGCAGTGCACTGGCGGCTCTTTCTGAAGTGTCGAACTCGACCACGTTGGAGCAGCTGATGAATGCTCCACTTTTTGGCGCAAATACTGGCGGTAACATTCGCTTTGGACCCACATTGGCCTCGACCACTACTTCTACAGCGATCACTGCCTCGGTATCACCAGCAATTAGCGATGTCTCATCGACTGGATTGCCACTCATGCCAATGTTTTCCTTTGATCAGTCTCATGCGCTCTTTTCAAACTTTCGTGATCCTTCTGATCCTCATGAATTCCTTGCCTCGCTGGAGGACCCACTGGAACCCACTCACGGACTCTTTGATGGACAGTTCTTGGATTATCCAGAAGCATTCTCGGGCGTTGCATCGGTTGGACAAGGACTCACAGGTGTAGCCTCTGAGACTGTTGTTTCTCCAGTTCCTATGGCTCCTGTTGCCGGTACCGCAGGTATCATTGCAGAGGAAGTGCCCCCGAAAGGACTTCCACCATTGGCTGAGGGTGAGGCGGCGATCCCTTGCCCACAGGTCTGGCAGCACATTGCCCAGCATCCTAAATTTGATGAGGCGGATATTGATGATCTTTGCGCGGAGATGAAGGCTAAGGCGAAATGCTCGGGTCATGGGCCCGTGATCGCTCTCAAGGACGTGGACAACTTAATGACGAAGATGAGCCAGTAGTGTCCCCTCCCACCTGTAACTCCCTATTCTTATCCTTGTTACAACTGCTACTCTCTATCTATCTATCGTTTCCTGCCTTTCGCTTTTATTTTTTGCTTTCCTGTACTTTATTATTTGTATATCGCCCCCTTTGGAGCCTTGGGAAAGGATGCCGGTCTCGTCTCGCCGAATGCTCACTGGTTTGTTCACAGCTTGAGATGGCGCCCGTTAGTGATTCTCTTTCATTGATTTGAATGATTACCATATATTGCCGCTCATAATTTTGTGTATCAGCCCTCTTTTTTCTTTTTCTTTTTCTTTTTCTTTTTCTGGTGTCCCACCCGTCACTACTCACCGAATAACAACAATAACGACAACGACAACGATAACAAAAAAAAAAAAGTAGCATTTTCCATTCCCTACCACTTCCGCTATACACATTCTCTCCTATATTACCATCTAGTTCTGCATCTGTATTCCTATCAGCAACCATTCAAAGTATGATGTTCCTTCATGGATTCAAAAAGAAGAAATAAATAAAAAAATAAATAAAAAAAAAACGAATTTGCTCCGCATCTCCTGTTTCTTGTATACTCTGGCATTTTTGGTTGACAAAGGACTCTCTTTCTCCGTTCTTCCCCCCTCCTCTCCTAGCAGCAAGGAATTCAAGTCCTTTGCAACGCCCTCTCCTTCCCTGAGTTATTCTCGAGAAGCACGTTCTTGAAGTTGTTGCATGACTGCTAGCATGGCACGGACATCATTTCGAAGTTCTGTCATCTCGTTCTGAGATTTCTCAAACAGGGTCAACAGTCCGGACATTTGACTCGTTTGAATCTGAACGACTTGTTCTTGCTGTTCGAGTCGATCCTTGATATTCAACAATTCCTTTCGACTCTCTTTTAATTGCTCCCAGACTCGGTTTTCCATCATTTCGCCTGCAAAACTAGTGATCGATGGTCTTGTTCCTAGCGTGGCCATCATCAGACCTGACCCTGCATTTCCACCACCACCGCCTCCTCCACTAGCACCTCCTCCTGCAGTTTCTCCTTTGGAATTGGTAGATGTCATGGGTGATGGTCCACCTCCTGAGATGCCTTGTTCCGCAAACGAAAAGTCGATATCTTCATCCTTCTTTTTGATCCGTTTTTTGTATTGGTCTACTTGGTACGATGTAGCTGTGTAGTAAATTTTTTCTGGGAACCAATCGAACGTCGCTCGGAACCCTGAAAGGATTGTGGATTGCACCCCCACCCCCAACACCCAGCGCGTATGTTGCACAATTCAATAAACATTTGAGAGAGGAGGTAAGCAAAAGAGCTTTTTTTTTTTTTTTTTTTTTTTTTTTCCCTGGTGGAGGGCAGAGTAGGCACGAGGAGGGTGATTGTTACCTGGGATATGATACGACATGTTTTCGGCACTCTCGACATATCGAAGTCGATTCTCAAGCCATACTTGACGCCAACTATCATCACCCTTGACAAAGGCCACATTGATCAATGCTAAATTGAAACCGATTCACCCTGTTGGTTAGTCTGATTTTTTTTTTTCAATCTTAGTCATTCATACATAAACCCTCCCCCCAGCTCGAACATCCACCCAACATAGAAAAGTTCCTTGTGAGAAAAAGTGCAAGAATAAGTAGCAGAGGTATCCATTTACCGATAAGAATGTTGAGCATAAAGATCACTGTAAAGAGAAAGTAGATCATGATCATGATCTGCAAGGGCCAGTTCTTGTACACAAACTGATTCGTTGCCTCATTCTTTTCGAGAAGGTCATCCGCTAAAGGGTCGTACCTCCCTCCCTAAAATTTCAAAATAGAATAGAAGGCGAGTAAGATGGTGAGCAAACCTGCGAGGAGGAGGATGAAGGGATTCACCACTCTGTAATTCTGAGGGACAAAATCCTTGTATTGTTCTAGTCAATCTCCTTTGTCTCCTTTCTTCTTACCATCATAAAATAGGCTGTAGAAACAGCTCCGAAGAAATGGGTCGGGAAACTGACATTTCGCTGCAAGTGTGTTTCTATTGTATTGGCATTCCCATGCAAGACATGAACAATCGCGATCGAGAAAAATAGGACACCTCCTGCCAGGACAACGAAAAAGACTTGGATCTCAGAAAGAATTTGGACCACAATCGTCACATATTTGCATACAGCCTCGTGAACTCTCAGCTCAGCCAACTAAAGATTGATCAGAGAGAGAGAGAGAGAGAGAGAGAGAGAGAGAGAGAGAGAGAGAAAAGTTGGTTAAAGGCTTCCAGTGGGTTTTGGGCAGAAAAAGATCATAGGAAACTTTCGGGGTCCTGTCCAATTACCATGTGCAGGGACACCAAGACAATGCAATAGCTGAGATCCCATGAAACGCCGTCTTCTTTGCCACTCAAAATATTCACAATCTGATGGATACTAGTTGCCAGTGGTAAGAGGTACATGGCCAAGTCTAACATGTTGTATGGTGACCTGACCCGATAATATTTTTTTTTTTTTTTTTTTTTTTAGGCAAGAGGAAAAGATAGCGATTAGTGCCTTTGTTCACTGTCAACAACATTTTCCTCCTACTTCCTTTGATCTTCACTCTATACACACCCTTGAATAAAATTTACATACCTAAAGTAAGGTGAGCGCTTTCGGTTCAATCCAAAGAACCCAATCATTTCATCCGCATCCGAGGCCTTGGCCTTCCGGAATCGTAGCATATTCCAAAGACCTTGACCTACCCATCGAAAACAAGCAATCAACAATTCCACAAGATCAAGGATCAACATCCCTGCTCCTCCCCCTTCTTTCTCACTCGAGTCTCTCTCTGTCGAAGATTCATCCCCAATCCTTGAGGTGGGTTTTTGTTTCATGTGGTACCGACTGTCACGCCACTGAAGGAATTCGAGCCATAGAAAAAGACACGAAAGGGCAATAATGGCCACAAACACCCCCAGCAGTGAATCAGGATCGTTGTAATACACTTGTAGCAGAGCGGCAATTAGGATCAATGCGTAATAGAGGCATTCGGTCATAAATCGAGTCAACCATACTGCAAATGCAAAGGTGTTCCTATAGAAGATATAGTGTATGTAGTTTTTTTTCAGAAGAGGGGGCGGGGGAGAAGTTTCTTTTCTTACTTAACGACTCTTTGTATCTCCTTCTCTCTCCCATCTTGACATAGGATCATCAAAGAAAAAAAAATGTAGAGAGAAGAAAAAATTACACAGGTCTTACCATTTGTACTGGATTAATGCTTCGATCGCTGGGTTGTCCAGAATATCCAGACTATAGTACCTCGGTCGGATATAAACATGACTTACAGGATTCATGTGCATCAGGATCAAATAATACAATGCTCGTGGCCAATTCGTAGCCGGTTTAGGTCCCTTTAGACAATACGTCTCCTGCTGTCGAAGTCGCCATTGTTGTGTCCCATTCGAATGTGTCACATCCTTAGCTCGAGGGTAAGGAACAAAAGTCCACAACAATCGAAAATAAGTTACAAATACATCTTCTGTAAAATTGTCATTCAAGGGGTCCGTCAACGCTCCAACAGCCGAGGTCGTCGTCGAAATACTTTCTTCATCTACAAAGTGTAACTGAAGGATCGGATTCCGACACCGATAGAGTTTCCTAGTGTTGGGAACCCAAAACCGACGAATCGCTGGTGGGTGTGCAATCTTGTGATGTTGGATCACAGTCGCTCGGTTTAGTGCCTCGACATAGGCAAAGGCTCTCGTGGTTCGGAGTGCCAGATCTGGGAACCGGGCTACAATATCATCCATGCACTCACACAAATACAAGAGATAACTCATGTCCTTCTCGACCTTGATCTGAGTGATACAGTAACCGATCAAGAGTTGGAGAATCTCGATCGCATTGGGCTTTGTCCTTGCAAATCCCAATATCACTCTAACAGGATTGATGCCATCCAAGTACCGAGTTTGAGGGAGCCAACTTTGACTTATGGGAGGTGTATAGAGGAGGTCCCTCAAAAGGTCCTTTACATTCCGTTGGGAATACTGCCACTGTTCGCAAATGGCCGAAATTACGGACATGGATTTTCCACCAGTAAAATGATGCGTGTTCATGTGTTTCCGAAGGTAACGTAGTATGGCTCTTTCAACATCCATCTCTGGCTCGTTGTAGGCGGTGACCAGCCAATCGATGGCACCCAGAAAGTAGGTCATATGTTCAAGGGTAAAGACTCTTTCTGGCCAAAGTCGGAGATCATGACCATCCAAGTTGATTGATATTATTCTTTCATGCGGACATGTTCGAAAAATGACGTCGGCTCGGGAGTCCTCAAGGGCCCATGAGAGAACCAGCTCGATTTCTTCCTCTGCAGTCCTTGGAAGTTGCCAGATTGATACATATATTCGAAGCCAGTTGTGGACAGTGACCACGATCTGTGCATGTTCAGGAACGAGATAGAACCGGTTTCCATTCAGTTGGAATTGCTTAGTTGGGCCTTCATCGAATTCGGCCTCGACCGTGGCCCATGTGAGGCCCTGCCATCTCTCAGTAGATATCGTAAATGTAACCTCTTGCAGTGTCAGTGTGATGTCTTTTTCAAGTACAGGCAGCTCCTGAAGGTTGTGTTCACATTCGGAAGAGCACTTTTGTTCCAAGACCTTGTCCGCATGGACAATCACGTCTGTAATAAATGAAATGTCCAAGTTGGATCCATGACTCTGTGCTAGGATCGTACTCCCTGGCGTGTTCGGTCGCCATGTCCACGCAGGGATAGTGTCCTGGATTAGGATTGATTCTTGAGAAACAACCGTGATCACGCCCTCATTCTCGAGCGTGCTCGCGTCATGTACCCTGTACTCGCCTGTATTCCAATCGGACATTGTCAAAATCTTGGAGTCGGTCCCGAAAAACAAAAATGGTTCATCTAGGTCTGAACTGTTCAGATCGAGTTTGCGAAGGAGCTTTCCAGAGGCTGTCGAACAGATAAATAAATCCATCTCGGTCGACACGGCAATCGAAGATCCATTTGAGGAAAGAAAGTAGCGGAGGATGGTATGGACCGTATCGATGACACATTTTCTTTTTCCAGAGTCAAGACTCCAAATTGAAAGCAAAACAGGAGATTCTCTCAGAACAAATATGCCTCCTCTTGCAGTGGACACGAGAGAGCTGGCTCGTTCGATGACAGGACTGGACAGGACTTGAACCGAATAAAGTAGTTTCCATTGATCCGTAGTACTGTAAACGAGGACATTCATCTTGTCACACGCAAGATACCGTTCCGATGCGTCACTCCATCCTTCGGTTGGTATGTTTGTAAACTTGGCAAAGCCTATCAGGGATAAGAGTGCCTTGCAGTCTCGATGACGAGCAGAGGTATAAAGTCGTCTTTGTTCTGTCTTTGGCCCTTCATTTGCTTCGAGCTGGTCCATGCCAAAGAGTCGAATTCCAGGTCTATCTTTAGTGTCGAGCGGCATATTGAGTGAGATTTGAGAACCATCCCAAGAAATCGACAGCTCATTTGCGTCAGGGATACCATGCCTTCGCCAATCAACGCAGACGTGGGCCAGTGAAGTCGACGGTGGAAATGGATAAGTCTCATCGTTGTTGGCGACAGTGTTTTCTAGATCCAGTTCCCAAAGGTCGATGTGCAATTTTTCTTTGTTATACGATGCAGTGACCACATGAGATCCTGAGGCAGATATGGCGTATTGTACGATCTTGCATGGGTAGAGCAGTTTGTCTGTATTATCACTGCTGTTCATGGGATCCCTATCGTGCCAGATATTGATGGATTTCCGAGGGAGTGGAAGAGTGGGGTGGATGCAGTCTGTACAAAAGTGAATACAGAATATGATTTAGTTTTTTCCCAGGTCTGCGGGATTAGAGTGACCAAGGACCATAGTTGGGCGGCAGACTCACCATAAGAGTCAGCGCTGAACCCTTCTCGGCTTAGTTCGACATAGCATAGTTTTGCTGCGGTTTGTTCCTCGCCATCAAAGTGCATTTGGAAGTTATCAAATGCACAATTTCCACGAATAAGCACTCGTGTGAACGAAGTGTCTCCTAGAGAAAGGGGAAGAGAAAGAGAGAGGCGTCAACACCCGTGCCATTTTTCTCGATTTAGCCCAAGGGAAGAGAAAGAAAGGTAAGGATAGGGCCCCAGACTAGAGAGCGGGGTCCATTCAACAGTACCATTATGCGATGAGAGACTCAGGTTCAGTTTCTAATTGAGGTGCCAAAAGGAGAAAAGAGAAGAATGTCTCCTTGTTATTAGATTACGAGTATCGTATTTGAAAAACAAACAAACGAACAAACAAACAAACAAACAATCAAGATTTAGCTTACCATGTAAGGAGGTACACCAAAAAAACTGGCTTGACAAGGATAATCTCTAGTGCCACCCTCCAGCAAGAAGCAAATCACAATATAGTAGCAGCCCCTATCGGATCTGGGTATAGTTGCATGAACCTATTCCTTTGAAAAAAGAAAGAAAAGAAAGAAAAGAAAGAAAAGAAAGAAAAGAAAGAAAAAAAGAAAAAGAAGAAGAGAAAAAGAAAGAAAAAGAACAGAACATGGAATGTCAAGGTCAACGACATCTGTTGATAAAGTAGAAAGAGGAAAGAAACTCCTGGAATGGAAATACAGAAATATCCAACTTACGAGCTCTGGGTAGCCCTTTCCAATACTAACCGGCACCGAGTATTTTCTATTTTTCACGAATGAAAAATAAATAGAAAAAGAGGAGGGTTAAGAGAGAGAGAAAGAGAAAGATAGAGGAAGTGATTCGCTTCTTCTTTTTCCCGTTTCCGAATGCCAATCATTTACCCTTTAGATCCTTCATAACTCCCTTCCAGAATATCCTTGATAAAGAAGAATCGCATCGCTTTTTTTTTTTTTTTTTTTTTTAAAAAAAGAAGAAGAAGAGAGAGTAGAGGTGGATAGATGTTGAAGAACGGTTCATTCACTTTTTTTTAGATCCCCTGTCAAGACGAAAAAAAAAAAAACTCACGTGGATGACTGGAACGGAGATCTTGTCGCATTTTGGACTCGTATTCAGTCATGGACGCGAACACAGAAGGTCGCATAGTCCTATTTCCTTCACAACACTCTTCAGCAGGACGTCGACGACGTTGTCGAGGACTTCCTCGATCCGGAAACACAGGCATGCGAGCACCTGGGAACGAAGAAGTAGGCATCAATCGTGGTCGAATCACCTCCTCTTCCTCCTCCTCTAAAGGCCCCGAGCCCGTCCAAGATCCTCTGGAGGAGTCCGTCCGTGCTTTGGCTCGTCTCATCCCTAAGGACTTGGAGAAATCTAGGGCATGAATATTCTCCTCGGTTGGACAGGAGCCATCGTGGATCATGCTCTCTCTACCACTGCTAATATTGCTCTTGGTGTCTAGGGTAGTGACAGGAGCAAGAGTCTCAAGGTTGACGACTGTGTCCTCTGGTCGAAGGGGTCGATGTCCGCCACCACTGGACGAGCCAGGTGGTACGACCATGTTGGCCATGGAGGATTAAAATGTGGGGTGCCACAAAAACTCTATACTTTTCTCGAGTCAAAGGACGCGTTTGAGGACTTTCCAGACTAGAGATGGGGGTGAATGAATGCTCCCGCAGAATGTGAATGGATGCAGATGAAGATCAGGATGAAAAAAAAAAAAAAAAAAAAAAAAGTAAAAGAAAAAGAAAAGTAATGGAGCTAATCAGCTTGCCAGCCAAGGGACAGCCAAACAAACCCCCTTACCTATCTGTTCTGTCAACTGCACCACCCCCTTCGACTCACCCCAAATACCACCTTACCCACACGAGATGAGCTTTTTACCCCTCCCTTCCCCTTTGGTTGCAGTGGTAATCATCGTAGTGTGTGAATGTGTGTACTTTTTTTTTTTTTTTTTTTTTTTTTTTTTTATTTACTACATTCTACTTGTCCTGGGCAAAGATACTCTTCAAGAACCCTCGCATCTTCTTCTTCTTCTTCTCGCTCGACGTGCTCGACACGCTGCTACTATTCTTGGTACTGATGCTACTGGCGCTACTAGTGCTGCTCAGGCTCGTCGAGCTCGTCGAAGGCAAAAGAGTCATTGTGCTCGAGTTGCTCATGTTCTGACTATGGCCTCCAGTTGGACCATGGCTCCCACTCTTTGTTGCCATGTCCTGCTTGGAGGTCGACGACATGGAGAGTGGTGATGATTTGAGCAGCGACAACGAAGATGACGATCCCATTCCTGATGCCGTCGTTGTTGTCGTTGTTGCCGTCGAACCAATGGCTCCAGGCCGTGAATGTCCATTCAAGCTACCGACACTGGTGGCAGTACTGCTACTGCTATTCCGACTGTGGAAGCCCTTGCTGCTACCATGACCATTAGCACCATGGCCATGGCCTCCATTGGTGTTTTGGTAAATATCAGATAGAGTTGAACTTGAACTCGAAGTGGATCCTGTCGAATTCTGCGTGGCCTGTGCGAGTCGTGATGAGACTTGTTCCAATGGACCATGTGCATGCATAGTGCTCGTCATGAACAGAGATGACTTCATGGTGTTGGATGTCAACTGTTCGAGACTTCCGCGTCTTGAAGAAGCTGCCGAACGACTCTCCGCGGCTCCTGCAGCAGCAGCAGACACATGACTAGGCAAGTGATGAACCAATCCTCCCTGGCCATTCTTGGCTTTGGCTGCACCTAATATACGAAAGGATTACCCAAACAAAACCTTGGTTAGGCCATACTCGCCTTTGGTACTATTTTCCCCCAGAGTTTCTCATCTCCTCCTACTATTACTGCTACTAAAAAAGGAAAGAAGAAAACTTACTCATATGCTCCGCAATCTTTTCAGGCGATAGTCCTCGTCGTCGTCCTGTCTCTTCTGGAGTCTCTCCTGCCTCATTCTTGGCCGCGACATCTGCACCATAGGCAACCAACAGAGATGAGATCTGACCATGATCCTGACTAACTGACTCATGTAGCGGTGTCCATTGTCTCTCGCCACGGCTGTTCACGTCTCCTCCCAACTGCAATAACACCAAGACCATCTCGACATGTCCTCGACGTGCTGCGAGGTGCAGAGGGGTGCATCCATGCGGATCGTATTGCGACACAGGTGATCCCGACTTCAGCAAAGACAACGTCAGCATCACGTCATTCTGCAGCAACAATCCAAAAGATGAGTTGGCGAGCGAGTTGGGTCCAAGTCGTTGAAGAATCGTCCTTGCACAATCAAGGTTGCCAGCTGCGATCGCCATTTCAACCGGGAGGATAAATTTCCCTTTCCAATACTCTTGCATCTCGGGCGAGAATCTCTTTTTGCTTGGATGATGGGTTGTTGGGGTTCCTGCCGCTGCCGCTGCCTGAACGCGGGCTGCCTTGCGAGCTTTGATTTCCTCATGACTGAGCCATTGGCGGCCACTTTCATGTCTTCTTGCCGCAATATAAAATTCAATAGGACTTTCTCCTGGTGCCACTAATGGGTCAACAGGTTTGCGTCGACGGGATAGGACTCCCATCCCCTTCAATTTGCTAGCCCACAGATATTGTTGCAATGTGATCCCAAGACACGGATCCGCTCCGTGCTCCAATAGGGTCGTCACAATGCTATTAGGGCTGGTCGGTGTGTATCCTTGAATCTTGAACTGTACGTTGGTCGATTGATTGAATGTGGAAGGCAATTGGTTGATAAGTGTCTGAGAGGCCAAATCAAGATGCACCTTCTCGCCCCGGGAAAGCATACTCGCTAGCTTGGCTGGCGGTAGCGTCGGTGGTGGACAAGTTGCATTTGTACATTCGTTCAGAGTCGTTGCTAGCAATAGTGGAGTCAATCCACACCATGATTGGTTCAAGTTGGCGTTCTAGCAGGAGAGAGGGAAAGGAAAGGAGAAAGAGGATGAGAAAGAGAAAGAGAAAAAAAGAAAAAAGAAAAAAGAAAAAGAGAAGCGTCTTTTGTCTTTGTAATAGGATCTTTCCCAAATGAGGCGAATGTGTTGACTCTCTGACTTGTTACCTTGATCATTGCCTTGACGAGATTACTCATGCCTAGCCCGACCGCGACAATAAAATAACTAGGGTATTCAAACGGTCCTGTCCTTCCAGGCTTAGTTCTATATTCGTCTCGCGAGCTTCCAATGATGGGATAGTTGACGTCTATTGGGAATCCACGATCGACGAGTTCTACGGCGACCTGTTCCATCCGATAGATCATTGACAGGAGCATGCATCTGTTTAGGTCCGAGTACGCCTTTTTCTTTTTCTTTTTGAGTGCATTGGATGGCAGGAGACTGATGTACTGTAAAGCTAATTCTGGTCTCTTGTCGCGAATGGCCATCTCGATATTGTGCAGGATCACTTTTTTTTTTTTTTTTTTTTTTTTTTTTTTTTTGGGAATAGATGCAAAGCCGATCAAAAAAATGGTGTTAGTATCGAATGGATAAACGATCTCGCAGCTCTACTGTCCTCAGTACCACAGTTACGGCTCAGATGAAAAGAGTGAGAGAAAGGCGGAAAGAACGAGATCGGTACCTGGTCTGGTCCTCTTCTTGAGTTTCTTTGAGCGTAGAAATGCAGGAATCCGCTGGGCCATGAACCCACCACCGCTAGCCTTTTTGGCATAGTCCTTGTTGAGTGACTTGCGATCTGGTTTTAAGATGTCCTTGTCTGGGGAGGAAGGAGAAGAGAGAAAAAGGTACAAAAGAAGAAAGAGAGAAAGAATGAGAAAGAGAGAAAGAGAGATCCAAAGTCAGTCAATAATGCATACTAATTTAAGTGAGCTCGATTCTAAGAATTCTTCCCATACAACCTTCCCCCCACCTCTCTCTCTTCCCCGCGCCCTCCACTCCCAGTCCAGTCGGAGGGAGGTGACACAACCCTTTTGGCTGGGGATTCGGGTGCCTGATGTCTACTTTTACCAGTGGACCCTTATTGCATTTCTTTTTCTTTCTTTCCTCCTTTCTTTCATCTTACCAGGCTTGCCCTTGAGCTGCTCCTTGGTCAGTTTCTTGACCACTCCTTCTTTCCGCAGTCGGTTGTCCATTCGGTGCAGCACCGTCAACAGTCGGCGCTGTCGTCGAGGGTAGATATCGTTCAGACGGAATTCTGCCAGGGTCAGACTGAAGGGTGTGCTTGTCATATCCGGAGTCTGTTGTGATGACCCAAAGAGACCAGCCAGCCCAGGTGCTTTGCCTGTTCCATCACTACCGGGTGGGAGTGATCCCTTCCGGGCAAAGTTGGTCGGCAGCGTGATCGAGGACGCTGCAGAGTCGAAGAGCGAGGTCACCGAGTGACGGTTGATCGTCTTGTGCTTGGATGACTTGAGAGTCTTTCCTTGTTCAGGTACCGCACTTCCACTGCTGTTGCTGTTGCTGCTACTGCTGTTGCTGCTGCTCGTCTTTGACTTTGACGAAGAAGAAGAGGAAGCTGACAAGGGTGAGGCGCTGGGCGAGGACCGAGCGCTACTTGATCCAGAGCTTCCGTTCAAGGATCGTCCACTGCCAGGCGAACTGGAGGCCGAGACTGGGTTCCGAGGCGAGAGCTTTGGTGAAGAAGAGGGCGAAGCCATGGGTGAGGCAAGGGGTGAGGCCGAGGGTGAGGTCATGGGAGAAGTCAAGGGCGAATGGGTCGGTGCCAGGCTTCCCAAAGTCTGACCAGGAACTAGTCCAGGTTTCTTTTGCTGTTGCTCCTGCGTAGACGGTTCCTTAGGCGTGGTAGAGTCTCCGTCGAGCGACAATGCAGGGACGCCGCTGCTGCTTCCACCGGTGCTGCCTCCTGCAGAGTCCTCGGTGACGACAGCAATGGGTGGTAGACCGGGAGAGGTGGGCGGACTATTGGCGGGAGAGATAATAAGACTATGGTCCGCATGGAGATTAGGGGTCGACAACGATCGCTGGCCGACCTGTCCCGACGCCAGATATGGACCAAAGTGGGGCTCCCTGACTTCCGAGGTTTCTGCAGTGGATGCAGCTGGGTTTGCAGTTGGGTCGGAATCGCTGCCGCTACTGCCGTCTTCGTCGTCCATGTCATTGTCTATGTCGATGACATCTCGACGACCGTTGGCAAGGGTGATGAATGTCGATGGAATGACAGGTCTGTGGTTATTGTCATCCAGACTGACTGATTGGGCAGATTGAATGCTGACAGGTGGTTCGCTGTCGCTAGTGGGGGGCAAGGCATTAGTGGGGGTGGTACCGATAGTTTCGGCGAGGGGCTTGTTGTCTATTGAGCGGCTAGTGGCCGGGGTATGCTGGGGTAAGGGGCCTGGGGCAGAGGCAGCCGGGGCCGTGGCCTTGGGGGCGGACATTTGTCCGTGGGCACAAGATGCAACGGATGCTCCGGGGGTGGATGAGACCGTGGGCGATCGGAAGAAGGAGAGTGGATGGATGGGGGTTGCGGAGATGCGGAGGAAAAGAAAGATGGATGAGTGGCGACAGAGAGAAAGAGAAAGAGAAAGAGAAAGAGATGAGGGAGAGAGAAAGAGAGAGGAAGAGAGAGGAAGAGAGAGCAGAAAGAGAAATAGAAAGAGAGCAGAGAGGAAAGAGAATGAAAGGAGAGGGAAGGAAAGAAAGAAAGAGAGAGAAAGAAAGAAAGAAAGAAAGGAAGAAAGAGAAAGCGAGAGAGCAAGAGAAAGAGAAAGAGAAAGAGAAAGAGAAAGAGAGAAAGAAAGAGAGAGAGCCAAAAAGGCCAAAAGGAAAAGAGAAAAAGTGAATGCGATGAGTGACGGGGAAGGAAAATGAAAATGACCCAACTTAATGAATGGTCCAATAAGTGAAATGGCTCATCTTTTGTGAGAGAGTGAGAGAGAACACTCACATTCACTCACTCTCTCACTCTCTCACACTCTCACTCCTCTCACCATGGCTTGGCTCATGACCCTGACTAGCCTAGCTTCATCTATGCCCTGCAGAGTACATCCTCGAACAAAGGGTCATCAGTCCATCTCGCTCTTCTCCAGCCATCCCATCATTCTCACCATCCTCTCACCCTTCCCTTCCGCGCTGTCGGGGTAAACTCAATCAGCAATAAGGACAATTTGTGTGTTTATTTCGCGCAGTAGACGACCTTTCGTCTGTTCCCCTCACTTTTCTCCAAAAAAGCCCTATCCTTCTTCTTTCTCTTCTTCTTCTTCTTCTTCTTCCTCTTCCCTCTTCCTCCTCCTCCTTTTCGGTCCGTGGTCCGTCGCTCTCGTCTACCGCCCTTCCCCCCTTCCCCGCTTTCTCTGTCCATCGAGACCGGGCCTCTGCACGATCCACTTTTGGAGGAAGAAGCAGGCTAAAAAGGGGCCTTGGAGATGAGAGAAAGAGAGACACACACACCAGTCACTTTTGCGGTGGAGAAGATGAAAAGAGAGAGGGAGAGATAGAAGACAGATAAAAGAAAAGTAATGTACATCCACAACTAACGATCTGTCACTCTTTTCGTTCTGGATGGAGATACCCAAACAATATTCACCACGAAAAATAAAAATTCAAACACAAGGCCCTTCTTTTCTTGCTAGACAGACGGTCCCTGTTGGACAGACGTAGCGAGATGTTGTATTTGTACAATGGTTCGAGAGCCAGAAAGGCAATGGACGGCGACTGGTTCGCCATGTTCCACGGTCCTCTCAAAGGGAAAGAGAGAGAGAGAGAGGGAAGAGAGAAAGAGAAGAAAGAGAAGGGACCCCGATCACTATGCCCTTCTGCCCTTGATGCACCGGGGGAACGATCTATCAATCATCATCGCCCTGTCTTTGTCGTTTTGATCTGTCCTCTGTGGCTCTTCTGCAACCCTGTTCTGTTTCGATTTGTGGTCACTGCTTTCACACACTCTCTTCTTCTCTCTTCTTTCTCTTCTCTCTATCCTCCCATGTGGCAAAATATAAATATCTTCTCTCTCTCTCTCTTTCTCTGGACCGTTGGTTCTCTTTGATGCAATTGGAACTCTTTTTTTTTTTTTTTTTTTTTTTTTTTTCCATTTTTTTTTCCCGCTGATATTTTTCGCCGTTCTTGGGGGGTTGGGGGTGGAATAGACTGCACAGCAACTTGTTGCACCAATCCCCCTACACTCTTTCCTCTTCTTCCCTGAGCCATTGGCATGTAGGCAATATGACGCACAGACAAAAGGACCGGGCCTTGACAAAGAATTTCTGTCTAAACCATCCCAGTCTTCACCGCCTCCCACGCCCAGGTTCTTGTTTCAAAGGTACACTAGCGCAATTATCCGTCTCCAACCGCATCCAAATCATCCGTGTCTCCAATTATGGCCTCCTTTCGAAAAAAGTAACTCGCGTATCAATGAGAATTGACCTACCCTTTTTTTTTATCCAGACAAAGAGGAGACAAAGAGAAACCTCAAAACGGTCACTTACGAGTGCTTGTCATTGACCTTCTTCCCAATAGGATTCGAGCCCCTGTGTTCTGGCGTTTCGAGATGCCATTTGGGCAACAATATAAACATATATAAATCTTTATATGGCATAAAATAGGATAACCTGCAAGCGCGTTAAGTCTTGTGGGGGAAGGGGGGCTGTCTACGACCTTGACTTGTCAGATGTCACCACGCGCCAATGAAGGAGAGCACGTTCAAGAGGAAGGACTCGTAGAGGGGGACAGACCGGATCAACGCTGGAACGAAAAGCCAAGCCTCCTCTCGGTCACTAGCAGCCAAGAGTCCATCTCTTGTGCCTGAGAGTCTAGAGCAATAGAACCTTGGTCATGCACTCGAAGTGGTGGTGCAGCCCTATTCCTCGGGATCCTTTTTTTTGCATCAAAAAAAAAAAAAAAAAAAAAAAAAAAAAAAAAAAAAAGTATTCCCTTACCTCGCTCTCTTTTCTTCCCCTCGAGGCTCCCCCCTTCCCTTTCCTTTCATTCCACTTCCCCTTGAAGTCCTTTTGAACAAGCTCGACGTGCTCGTGGCAGCAAAGTCGCCCTTTTTTTTTTTTTTTTTTTTCTTCCTTGTTCCATTTTTTCTCATGAGCTCTGCCTTTGCTGTTTCCCAGTGAACCTTGAAGGACAACAAGAATGACTTGGTGAACCCCATATTTTTTTTTTTTTTTTTATTCTCTCGCGTATCAAAAGTGTGCACTGGAGGAAGAGGAAGAGGAGAGGATGGTCCCACCATGGGCGAATGAACCACCCTAAGCCACGCAGTCCGACTTTATCCCCTGGGGTTTGCATGCCACGAGCTCATTGCCTCTTCCTTGCTCTCACCTCTTTCCTTCTTCCCGTTTCCCAAGCTCGAATCGACATCTCTGCCTTCCCTCCCCCCAGAAGCAAGAAAAGAAGAAGAAAAAGACCTTTGCCTTCTCTATTGTTCAAGTCATTCCACAGCATCCCTTTTGCAACCCTCCAGCATTTGACACCATCAGCACAATTGTCTTTTTTCTTTCTTTCTTTCTTCTTGCTCTCTTGTTCTCATCGCCCCATCCATATTCGGCTTTCTTCTCTTTTCTTTCTTTCTTACTTTTTTCCACTCGAAGTAAAGTCTTCAGGCACACAGCAATACTCTTCGACACTCACTAAAAAAAAAAAAAAAAAAAAAAAAAAAAAAAATGTCACTGCCACTCTCCAAAATCCGTGACCTGTCATTCAAGACGAGTATCTATGGCATCGAAGAGCGCATCGTCCTCGACATTGGTTCATGTTATCTCAAATGTGGCTTCAGTGGAGAGGCTCGCCCACGCGAGTTCATCTCGATGTTTTTGCCCGACGAAGTACTGGACGACTATCTGGGCTTAAACCGACAGACGATCAATAGCCAGCTGGGACATCTCGGACACGAATGCAACGAGATTTGCAATGAGAGGACAAATGACTCTTGTCGAAGGGAGAGCCCGTATGAGGTAAGTTCTCACCTCTGGATGCAGAGATGAGATGAGACCTCGGCTGATGGGATAATGTTGGGTCCCCATCCTCCCAAAGGTGATGGGGGATGAGGATGGAGAGAAAGGGAGAGAGAGAGAGAAAGTATGGGAAGAGGTAGAACGGCTGAGAGAGTTTAAGCAGGAGTGCGAGAGAAGAGGGGGGGTAAGACGACCATGAGGTAGAGGTAGAGGTAGAGGTAGAGGAGGAAGAGGAGAAGAGGAAGAGGGGGTGCATCCTGTTTCACGCACATGAAGGACAGACCTATCAAGCATATGACACCATGGACCACATTTCCACCCATTCTTACCGCCTGTCGGCTCTTTCCCTTTCCTTTTTTTTTTTTTTTTTTTAAAAAAAAAAAAAAAAAATAGTACGCAGAGTTGTACGAGCTGGACATGATGCGGAGTAACTATCCTGGACAGACCGAGGAACAACGGCTTCAGATCCTCGAGGAGCGACTATCAGAATACCTTTACGATGTCTACTACAAGTAACGAGCCATTCTCTTCCTTTGCATTGGCATTGAAAAAGAAAAAGGAAAAAAAAAGGCCTTAGCGTAGCTTTCTCTAATCAAATTGTTCTGCCTCTTTCATCTAGGCTCCTGTTGACAGACCCGAAACAGCGCAAAGTCATCATCTGTGAATCACCTTTGGCCCCAATCGCCCTCAAGCAGGCTATTGCCAGAGTCCTTTTCGATAAACTACAGGTACATCCAACCAAACGCCCTTTTCCCTTTTTTATGTATTTTTATACAAGTCGCTCCCCCAAAAGTCCATTGTAATGAGTGTGATTCTCTTAAACACATGATTGGACGAAATCTTAATTACTAACACTGTTGCCCTTTCCTCTTTCCTCCTCCGCACAGGTCCCATCTATCTCGTTCATCTCGTCCCATCTGCTCGCGTTGTTGACTACAGGAACAGCCACAGGACTTGTGATCGACTGCGGACACCTTGAGACCTCTGTTCTTCCAGTAAGACCCATGCTTACCCTTTTTCATTTCTTTTCTTGGCTTTCTTTTCTCTGCACTTTCAAAATGAATTGGATATGTTTTGCTCCGCATCCAATCATTTCATGCACTTTATAGACGACTGCATTATCACAATGCAACTCGAATTGACCGAACCATTCTATATCCACCCTTTCACATCTCTCTCTCTCTCACTCTCCCTTTTCTCAGATCTTTGGGTCAAGACCAATGATGCCTTTTATCCGGACAACACCACGAGCAGGCGAATTCCTTTCGACTCATTTGAAACAACTCTTGCGTGAAAAGTGTCCCATCTCGATTGCAAGCAATCCAACCGATCTCCGGATTATACCCGAGTCCATGTTGACGAGTGCGTTTATCGAAACCATCAAAACCAGACTTTTGTTCGCCTCGCCCATGATCATCAATGCCAGAGACAATATTGGAGAGGAGGAAATGAACAATAATTATCGACTCATTTCGGCCGCAACCGAAGTTCAGGTCGAGGTATGGTTGGAAGAAGAAAACACAAGAGGGATCATGTCGATTCCTGGTTGGATCCGAGAACGTGCCAGCGAATGTTTATTCCAAGGAGACGAGGATGCCCAAAGTCTGACGGACGTGATCTTGGAGACTGTACTCAAGACACCATCGGATTTGAGACGACCTTTGATAAGTTCCATGTTGTTGATTGGAGGCACAGCTCAGTTACCGAACCTTCAGAATCGACTCTTGCAAGAGATCAAACGATCGATTCAGACAAACCCCCGATGGAGGGCCTTGGCAGGCTTGGCGGATTCAGTTCGATTCTTGGATGATCTAACCCCAGAGGATGAGGCCGCAGCATTGGCTAACCAGCAACAGATGCAACACTCTGCCAGTCGGATGGGTTCTATGACAGATATTGGTTCAATGGACTCGGTCACAGGTCTCTCTGGATTGGGTCTGGGTCGGGACAAGGAGAAGAAAAAGAAAAAAGACCAACCCAAGAAGGCTTATCAAAGCAGTGGCAAAGTCTTTCAACCCAACTGTCGGTCATGGATCGGTGGATCGTTGATTGGGTCGTTGAAGGCCTCAGGTCCGGAATTGATGCGCGAGAACTTTAATGGAACTGTTCCCGACTGGTCGACGACACTCAATTCCAAGATTGTCATGCCCGCAGGTCCAGGTCCACACCATGGCTCAGCTCTAGATGCGGTCTCGACATCATCGTTAGTCGCCTCCGCTCTTGCCATTACTTTGTAATACACGGAGAAGAGAATATAGGAAAGGAGGGAGAGGAGAAAGAAGAGAAAAGAGAAAAAAAAGAAGAAAAAGAAAAAAAGAAAAAAGAAAAAAGAAAAAAGAAAAAAAACCGGAAAAAAAAAAATGGAAAGGGACATTTTAACGTAGACAAAAAAAAAAAAAAATATAATTGCAAAACCAAACAAAGAATGAAATGTGTGACCCTGGGATCATTTATTTAGTTATGAGAGCGGAGAGGACGGAATGGAGGAATAGGAAGGGGGCGGTGAATCAATTCCAGCACGGAGACCCTCAGGATAAGGAATGTGTGTGCGCAAAGAAAGAGAAACCTTAAATTACAAAAAAAAAAAAAAAAAGCTATGCTTTTTTTTAATATATATTTTAAAGAAGAGAAGTCGTACGTATGGCACGGAGATCCTGATCAAGGAGTAGGCAACCCCGCTCATCATACTCGAGTCTCCAGCTTCCTTACAATAAATAAATAAATAATAATAAAAAAAAGCAATAAACACTTTTAAACGTCTTTGTCTTCATTGAACCGATGTTTCGGATGGTATATTCTTGGGAGGACAAACCAAAAGAATGAATGCGTCAATTGGGCCTTTGGTGGACAAGACATGCAGTTGTATGAGCATTGATCAAAAATCTACGGTAGTACCATTTTTTTTTTTTTTTTTTTATACAAAAAGCTCGCGCATGCGACTCACCTCTCCTCCTACATTTCCATTTTTACTATGATCCCCAGTAACCACCCCCTTTCCATTTCCGTCCACCACCAATGAAGTGTCTCCTGTAATCCCATTATTCATCTTGGCCTTCATCTTTCGGTTCAATTTCTGATTTCGTTTCCCAAGTTCCTTCTTTTCACGAGATGACATGCGTTTCTTAGGGACAACACCTTTCGAGGGTTTTTCCAGATCGACCCCACTCCGTGCCTTGGCAGTGATCAAAGGGGTCGATGATCTCGAAGACGATACACTCAGTTGTGTCAATGTAGGGGTCAAGGGCAAGGGCAAGGGTGAGGGCGAAGGCGAAGATGAAGGCGAAGACGTTGGAGTAAGAGACGACGACAGTGATGAAGAAGAGGTCACATCATCGTTGGCTGGTGTAGGTGCTGGTGAAGAAGGAGTAGAGGTAGTGTTGGAAGGTGTCGGAAAGGGCTCCCCTTTTCCTGAATCCTGCGCCTGTGCCTTATCCTCAGTAGGACAATCCTCCTTTGAATTAGTCACATTCTTGGCAGAAGAGTCTCCACTGATTAATGTCTTGTCTGAACCCGCATCCGTTGGTTCGCCATCGTCGTTACATTCGCCTTTATCCTTTTCTTGGTCTGTGGCTGTGGGAGTATCTGCTCGAGTCGACTCTTTTGGGGGGATATCCTCGTTCTCACTCGTTCTTTGGGTCCCCGCCACTAGTAGTGGGGGCTCGGATGAATCCTTTGACTCGTCCTCATCATCTTCTTCCTTTGCCAGGTCCTCATATAGCTCATCATAGACTTTGTTGACATCACCGCGGTACTTTTCCATCAGTTCCCGGATCCGGCCAAGGTCATCTACACCTGTACTGCTCATGATCATCCTCTCGACGGATCGAGGCGGGTCTTGGTGGGTGAGTTTGGTGAGCGGCTTTTGTTTAGTAGGCCGAGGATTGATCAGGGGCAGTCCCTCGTGGGGGCCATCAATATTCCTTATTGATGAGTAGTGCTCCCAAGTATGGTAGCTATGTAGTGAGAGCCAATAAGGCAAAGTGTGAATGACAAGTGGGGGGTGGTGAGCGTCGAGTGGTTGGGAGGAAAGAAAGCTAGGTGAACAAAGAGGTACAAACCCGGCTGCAAGACGAGTGAGTGGGCGGGAAAATGCAAAAGAGTGAAACTTACGCAATGTGCATGACAGGACGCTGGCCAGGTGAGGATCCTTCCTTCTTAACATCGACCCCCTCGATCACATAGATGTAGCCAGGTTGGTAGACCTTGATGTCAACCTTCTTCATCCGTGCAAATGCCACCAACTCAATGTTGCCACCATAGGTTCCATTCTTGCGCATCTGCGCCACATGGGCCTCAACAGAGACATTGTCGAGAAAGGACCTGAAATGCTCCGCATGCTCTTCAATGTACCGGCACACCTCTGCTCGCAACGAAGCATGTTCGCGTTCGGACCCATAAAGCTGATCGGCACAGGCGCGGAAGAGACAGTTGCCGTCGCCCATCGTGTCTTTGAGTTGGAGATTCAGGCCAGCGAGCTGGTGCTTGAGCTCGCGCATGCCATAAAAGTCATCGTCGTCATTGGTGTCTTCGGGATCGGCCTTGTAGCCACGGTCGGAGGTATGGTAGCGGGAGGAGGTAGATCTGGTCTTGACGGGCGCCATGAGGATGTGGAGCAAGAGCGGGTGGAATGGAGCAAGGGGAGCAAAAGCGGAGAAGAGGGTGGGTGGTGGTACTGAATGTCGGGGCGAAGAGAATAAAGAGGCGCTGCGCGGAGGAGAGGAGAGAGAAAGACGAAGTAGCAGAGTAAGAGTAAGAGTGAGAGTGAGAGTAAGAGTGAGAGTGAGAGTGAGAACGAGAGTTTGAGTGAGAGGAAGGAGAGAGAGAAAGAGAGAAAGAGAGAGAGAGAGAGATCGACTGGAGTCTCACGCGGACGGGCCAGCAGCCTGCAACATTAAATATATCTTCTTCGCCACCGCAGTAGGTTCATTGTCCCAGGCTGAAGGAGTGAAGGGGCCCAGGGGTGGGCAAGGACCTCAGACCAATGTATGTGTGCCTGTGTTTGTGCAAGAGTGGCCGTGCGCAGAAAATGGGCTATTAGGAAAGAAGCATGAGAGAGAGAGAGAAAGAGAGAGAGAGAGAGAGACCTTTCCTCCTCTCCATGAATGGGACCAAGAAGCAGGATGAAGCCGTGGCATCAAGGGCGTGGCGATGCTCTCTTCAGACCTGGATGAGAGAAAGCGTGAAATTTTTGCACCCATTCTGTATTTGAGTAATCTGATTGGCTGTCAATTCAACAAGTCCTCTGCAATTGAAACGCTTCTCCCTTTGCAGGCCATTCTTCTGCTGCGTTCAACACGGGCACTTATCAGTTGCGCTACTGCAGGTGCTTTCTTTTGAGTTGGTGGCAGCACTTATTAGTTTTTATGTGGATCGGTGGGTAGTAACCAACGATATCATGTGGTTGACTGCACTGGCTGGAGGTACTTGCGCCAAGCCTGTTGCTCCAAAGAGTAGCCGGTGAAAAAAAAAAAAAAACGCCAATATTTTTGTATAGGGTAGCAAGGGCGGGTGTATGAAGTCGGATTGGAGGTCATGTAAAGCGAGGAGGAGAGAATATGCAGGAGCAACATAAGCGATAAAGTAATTGTAGGGATGGCAAACGAGTGTCGGTCATATCAGATGTGCGCGTTTTGCTTTCAGCCTGTTGAGTTAGCTCGGAGTTGGGGGATAATTAAAGGGAATACTAGGACAGCAAGATTTTGTGGGGTGACTGAGTGTGTGAACTAGGAGTGCAAGTTGTTCAAGGAACGCAGAACAGTCAAGGAACGCGACAAAAACATAGAGGTGTATCGCTTCCACAGGAGCGTCAAGCCTTTTTCGCCGGAGTAACGAGCTCCGGAGCCATTTGGCAGAGTTATGCGACACGACTCTCACCCCAGTTTATCGAACCATAAAGAAGAAGCAGGTCAGATACGTTCTTTACCATGACCGATTTCTCAGTGGCTAGTGCAAGGAATGGTTCCATAGATTTAGATGACGAAGCTCCTATGACCTGAGGAGCTGGATCTAAGGGCACTTTGCAAGTGATACCACCTCTAGAATATCAGTATAGCAGTCGTATAGTGGATAGGTAGTCGTTTTTGCGGTCTCTCTCGAAGTATGAGGTTCTTTGTTCAAACCATTGGCTTCTCGCTTCACGATGAAACCATCTTTCTAAATGACTTTTTCTTCTTTCCCAAACCGTTTCACGATAGAAAGAGTCGACCGCACTATGCCCTTGGAGTCAAGAGTCGTTTACCAACACCCCATACCCATGCCTGTGGCCGTCAATGAAGCCTGGGGTCAGTATCATTTCCCCAATCTTCTCTTTCGGGCTCCAACCAAAGTGCCCATTGAGCGATGTCGAGGCCACTGTTCTTGAGCGTAAGCACGATAGACGCGTTTAGCCTTACGCTCTTTTGCTGCTGGGTTACACAAACTGCATCAGTCACCACGGGTTTTTATTCGAAAATAAATATTTCTTCCGCCTACTTCTTGTTGACAAACACGCGGATCGGCATATCAACCTCTCGAGGACTTGCGCTTGGGATGCTTCTGCTTCCAGAGACTGTCTTCGCCTACGCTCGGCTGTCCCGCAATACATTACTGCCGAGCTCTCTACTTTGTAAACGATAAAAAGATCAATAAAATCCCAAGACAAAGATAGCGTGAACATTCAAAATGCAATCGAGATTGTTCAAGAGTCCGCTTACGGGATTCTAGTGTTTCTCAAAATCGAGTCGAGTCGAGCTGGGCCGTTGACTCGACTCTGCAAGATGCTGACCTGAATTCTACAGCCATTTACTTCCTTTGGGCCAATTCGATAATTTCGATTAATTTTTGGATACAAGGGAGATTCTTGAGAACAGTATACTTTCCCTTCTTAGCTCGAGCCGAGTGTGGACCTGTGCACTGGATAGGCACCGTGAAGATTTGACGCACATGAGGACAGGGTCATCAGGATCAAGATACAAGGCAGATAAAAGACCGTTGCGCAGCCCGGGCGATCTCTGGGGAGGTTATGAAAGGCATGCCATTCGAGACTTGGACTTGATCATCGGCGAAATAGCGGGCCGAGGCATTGTTGGCGACAGTGTGTTGACAGTTCCGCCCACGATGACACTAGAGGTGCAATTAAGCGTGGTGTTAATGAGAATAACTTAAAGGCTTTAAAGTGTGAAAGGGCTGTATGGTTTACAAGGCATCCTTTTTCTTGTAATATCGCCTGACTTTTGAAGGAGCTTTCGTCTAATGAGAAGGATCTCCTCATGGGTGCGAGAGAGCCCCGGTGGCAGGTTTGGGGGACTGACATCCTGGCTCTAGTCTACAACGAATAACCAGATCTTAGCGTCTAAGTCTACCAAGTGTGCCGATGGTTGAGGCATTTAAGACACCATACCTTGTTAAAAACTATGTCGACTAGTCGAGCAAGATCTATCATTCGACAAGGCATTACACATGTATAAGCGGACGGAGAGAAAGTGAAGAAAGGCCTTCAGCTTATTCAAAGACGCTCCAAGGTACCAGGGCCGTCGCCTATATCTCCTCGCTTCATAGGCTCGATCCTACGCTCAATGGGGAGTTATCCAGAAGAACCAGTCTAGTTCCTCCACAACCTCAGGAGGGTTCAGCGCTGTAAGACTGAGTATGATGTATTTTATATGGGGGAGGTGTCGAGTCTCAAAAAGGCCAAGAGAGGCAAAGCCACCAAGAGGAACAACCCTTTCTCCTCCATCACTCTGACCGTTCTCTCGTCTTGTCTTGTCTCGTTCTCTCGTCTCTCTCTCTCTCTCTCTCTCATCTCAACAACGCGGATTCTCTTTCCTCTAGGCACTGCCCACGCAAGGACCAACCAGTGCAGCCACAGAACTGAATCCCCAGACTCGGGACAAGTTCAGGACAGAGCGGACAGATCTCCTTTTGCCTTCATTTCTTTCATTCTACAGGAACCACCTCGAGCCCACATAGGGCACTTCAGAGGAGAAATATATTGCACGCGCATCCATCTCTCCCTTTTTATTTTTTTCACCCGCAACATAATGGACAGCTTTCAGATCTTTACAACATCCACCAGTCTTGTAGACAGTGTCGACAGTGTGTTTTTTTTTTTTTTTTTTTTTTTTTTTTTTGTGTGTGTGCCATCTGTCCATTTTATGCGACTCTCCCCGGCTTTTCTCCTTCATTGCAATCCTCTCACGCCATTCAGACTCGAGGATCGTGCTGCAGCATCAGTACATTTCTGGGAAGGAAGGGTTTACTCCTCTTTCTTAGGTGGCATCAACAAAAAGAGAGACCAAGAAACAGTGCTAGTCTTGTCGAGTCCTTATAGAAAGAAAGAAAGAAAGAAAGAAAGAAAGAAAGAAAGAAAGAAAGAAAGAAAGAAAGAAAGAAAGAAAGAGAGAAAGAGAAAGAAAAAAGCGCATTGTCGCGCTCCAGTGCCAGCAACGACCTGAATGATACGACACTATCCTAACTCTAACGATGAACTCTTCCTATGCGACCTTTGTTATTTATTTTGTTTCCTAGAAAAGTTACTGGTCGTGCTGCGAGACGGAAGAAAGCTCATCGGTGTTCTAAGATCTTTTGACCAGTTTGGTAAGCAGGTGACATTTTTGTCCCCCAAGAACTAGAGATCGTCTCTATCTCGGAAAAAAAAAAAAAAAAAAAAAAAAAAAAATAAGAGAGAGAGAAAATACTCATAACCGGCTCTTGTCTGCGAACTATGACTCTGTGACAATAGCAAACTTGGTTCTTCAGGATACGATTGAGAGGATATACGTTGGAGACACCTACGGAGATATCCATCGTGGCATCTTTATCATCCGCGGAGAGAATGTTGTCCTTTTGGGAGAACTGGTAAGTTTCACGCATGATTTGAAAGGAAACCATGGAATCAATAAGTGATTTGCTCACACGATTGTGCTTTCTTATCTCGTGTTTCGCATTCGACTTGCGGGCGAAAACAAACAACACCAACAACTATGACGACTCTATGTATATATATTTCAGGATCCCGACAAGGAAGATGACTCGCCATTGAGAGAAGTGCCTGTAGAAAAGGTGCTGCAGATCCAACGTCAGGAGATGGAGGCCAAGGCAGCACGGGAAAAGACCAAGCATAGGTTACTTTCGGATCAGGGCTTTTCGGTTGACATTGCAGAATTTGGCGATCAGTATTAAGCACAGATAGAAGGAAGAAAGAAAAAGAAAAAGAAAAACACGAGAAAAAACAAACAAACAAACAAACAAACAAACAAAAAAAAAGTGAAAAATGAAGACGAAAAAAAGAAAGAAAGAAAAAAAATAGCTGGGCAAGAGCCACATTCAATAGTGGAACAGGTTCCCAAGAGAAAAGAAAAAGAAAAGAAGAAAAGCTCCCTTCCCTCTCATTCATCACCCATCTATATATTATATAAAAAAAAAAAAAAAAAAAAAAAAAAAAGGACGATGCCCACGCATGGAACATTGGCCATACTACTCATCTTCAAGATTTATGAATCTTTGGGTACTTTGGGATTCCCATCCTTTTCACTCTCTTGACAACGAAATTTTCTTTCTTTTTTTCTATTTTGTTCCTCTTTTTTTTTTTTTTTAAGAGAGCAGTGTCGAATTTAAATTGACAACGAAAATAGAAGCATGTCGAGGAGAATGTTTTGGTATCTATTTGTTGATTTCAAAATGCAAAAAATGCTTTATCGAGAAAGAAAAGAAAAGAAAGGAGGAATAAAAAAAAAAAAAAAATATATTGGACAGTAAAACTCAACGAGAAAAACGCTTTTGCCAAATCTTGCACCGGATACTCATATCACCATGATTGACCTGTTCGCGTGCCCATTGCCAATGACTAGCGTCCAAAATCATAAAGGTATTGCCATGAAGATCAAATTCAATATCAATAAAAAACCACTTGGGTAACTTGAGATTTCTGCGAAGCATGGTATGGATGTCATTTAGAGTACTCTTCTTGATCAGTGGCCTCAATTTACAAGGCCACCTGCCCCCAATCCAGCACATTAAGGTATACTATTTCATACAAGAAAAAGAAAAAATCAATGAGTCAAGTATGAAAAAAAAAAAATGGCAGAAGCGGAAAGAAATGGAAGACAGATTGTTTGTTACGACAAGAGAGGGGAAGAGAAAGGAAGGGAAGGGAGAGAGAGAGAGAGAGAGGAAGTGGGAGAGAAAGGGAGAGAAAAGGAGGGTGAAAGAGAGAAAGAGAAGGAAAGGCTACTCACATGAACAGGGGGGCCTCCTTTCCGCACAACGCCCGAAACGCTGCTGCCACGACTGCTGCTACCATCATGACAACTGCTTGTGCTGCTTATGCTCGGCGAACTAATGCTTGGAGTCATAGAAGGACTGAAACTTGAGATCGAACTCTCGCTGTAGCTGCAGGTACTGCTGCTCGAGATACTTGTCCGACGATCATCATTCATACTGCTACATTCTCCTCCTCCTTCGGTATCACTCAAGGTTAAACTACCATCGGTAGCAGTCTCTTTACATTCTTCTCGAGCCCAATCCTGATGAGTAAAGTGTGTCGAGACTGTCAACGAGTTCCTTCGTAGGTGGAGCCTACTGGGCCTGGCCATGTCATTGTGGACTTCAGGTTTTGGACTATCCTCAAGCAAAATTTGGTTCAAAGCGTCGCCTGTGGCCGACTCTAGCACATTTAGTGTTGAAAGAGGGTTGGTGGTCACGATATCGGTAATGGTTGTAGTCACTGACAATTGTTCGACAATCTGCTCTTGAGAGTCGGCGAGCGAGTCGCGTCTTTGGCATTGGCAGTGTTTTTGGCAATCTGATCTACCGAAACCATGTTCTGATGGGTTATGATGCGTCGAGTATCCTTCAGTGGCCTCCTCTGACTCTGAACAATGTTGCAGCTCATCCAACATTTTTTCACTCGCATGGGCAAGGGATGGACCGTATGTGCTCTGGATGATGCTCCTTTCTACACCATCCGTGAGAGACTGTCCTGTACAAAGATTCTTGTCAGTGCCATCGTGTCCTGACTTTATAATAGCCAGGTCAGGGTCTCTTGAGTCGAGGTCAAAATCCATCTTTTCTCGAACTGACCAGAGAGTAGCCTCTGTGCCTGAGGGTGAGACTGACCATGTTGGCGATGACGAATTGGTTGAAAAAGACATGGTTTGTGAGCAAGGTGAGAGGGTACTCAAGCTTGACAGAGATAACTGGGATACAGAGGATTCAAGTAAAGGCACCCCTGATGAATAAGGAGTCTCTATTAGAACCCCTGATGTCTCCTTTGGATGACCCATAATCCGGTTCACGATGTCCTGCACAATAGATGTATCGACGAGTCGAGAGAGCCAGAGAGTGATTGAACGTGCTTTGTCCAGATCACCCCCCGTTGGATCCTTGCATTCGACATTGCTTTGGTAGGCTTGTCTCCAGGATGGCTTTCCCTGTAGATCAAATACAATAAGGCAAAAAAAAAAAAAAAAAAAAAAAGTGAGTGTTGACGAAGACTGTCGCAGAGTTTCTAGTCCAATTTAGCATTCCTATTAAGGTCCTGTATATATTTTTCTCTTTCCTTTTTTTTTTCCCGTGCTTTCCTCCTTGCTATCACTCCTGTTCCTCCTAAGCCTTACACCCGTAGTGCACGGTCGAGATTGAGATGCACCTCTTATTCTATTTCTCTGTTGATTGTCCTGACTCTCATCCCCTTTCTGCTCCTTAGTGGTTTGCTCCAGCTTTGGTGATGCAACCCGATCAACACCACACCAACTGAAATAGCAAAAGAAGAAGAGAGTGAAAATAGAGAGAGAGAGAGAGAGAGAGAGAGAGAGAGAGAAAGAAAAGAAAAGAAAAAGAGAGAAAAGGGAAAGAAAAGGCTTGGTTGTCTCACGTCTCCCTTTCCCCCTCCCCGTTCTCTCTCTCCCATCGTATCCCCTACTCCCTTTCCCTCATAAGTCGCTGCAAGTGATACACAATGCTTTTTTTTTTTTTTTTTTTTTTTGTCATCCCTCACCTCTGCTGTACCCATATCAAGGGACTCTGCCAAAAATATTGATTCCGAACGAAGCACGATCCTCAATTGACGAGTCGAGGCCGTGTAAATTATGGACTCTATCCATGACTGCTCCACTCTCAAAGCCGGTTCTCCATGTGCCAGAGTGATCCAGAGCGTGACGGCGTTGGGTGGTCGTGCAGTTTGGTTGTCATTCCTTGACTCTTTCTTTTTCTGGACCACATCCTCAAAAAGCCCCTGTCCTTGTTCTTGCCCCTGCCATGGGCGTTCGGGTCTGAGTTCAAAGTAGCACGTACAGTAGTCCATATCCCGTGTGCTAGGTTTAGTCCGACGGAAGGATCCAATGTCGACCCTAGTGGCTGCGACCCGCGCTAGCAAGATGGACCTCTGGTCCATCCTGGGTCTAGCTGATCTTTGTCTAGGATCCAGAATCGGTCCGAGACCCTTTTCGCGAAGGAGATCCTCCTTGCCTTCCTCCTCCTTCACTTTCTCTCTCTCCTTGTTGGACCTGATTGTGATCGTGGCGGGGGTTGGATCGCTTTTTTTATCTTGATAGTGTTCCTTTTGAGTCCTGAGCTCAGAGGGCGCGAGCGCGAGGTCATTAGAGGGGCGAATAGTTTGCTCCTGGGCTGCAGCGAGGCTCTCGCATTTGAATATTTTCTATAGTTCATCCAAGAATCATTGTGTTAATATGTGTGGGAGAATAAGAAGAAGAGAGAGAGAGAAAGAAAAAGAGAGAGAGAGAGAAAGAAAGGTCATCAAGAGGACCCTGCAGATTGCTCCTCCTCCCTTCTTCCTCACCAAACGCCTTTTCGCATATCGGGGGCGGGGGAGGTCATGTTGAAGTGAAATGCGCGAATGTACCTTTCTTCATTCCCCTTGCCTATGACCTATACCCCAATTGCTCTCATTTCCCTCTTACCCTCGTTCTCTCCCTCTCACTTTCCCGCTCTTCACTCTTGTTTTTTTTTTTTTTCCAGTTTGTGTGTGCCTTGCCACTAGATTGGACATATTCGCTCGGGGTTTTCTTTTTCTCTGGAGAACCACGAGCTCCGGCAGAGAGAGCCAGACCCTAAACAGACTTCCTCCAAAATGTTTGATTCAGGTCATGGAATCTTATTCTGGGCAAGGGTACCTTTTGAAATGACCGATTCATCCATTTTTTTTTTTTTCAAGTCAGAGACAAAATACGAGGGCCCAAAGGTGTGGAGTATAAAAAATTATTGACGAAAAAAAGACAGTCCAGGAAGGAGGTTGAAGAGGAGGAGGAGGATCGATGGGAATGTTTGACGCGTCGCGTCTTTTGAGTGATGTGAAACCAATGCAACGCTTGATTGATTGGTTTTTAGGGTTAGCGCAAAAAGTGTCGGTTGCAATTGTTGACTCGAGAAGTGAAAAGAGAAAAAGAGAATACAAGTGCGAGAGAAACAAGGAATAGAAAAAAGAGATGAAAGTGAGAAAAAAAAAAAAAAAAAAAAAAAAAATAATAATAATAATAAATAAAAAAAGCTGGTGGTGTGAAAATGAGGCGAGATGGCGAGAACTGACGAGGAAAAAAAAAGAAAAAGATAGAAGGGGATGAAAATCAGAAAGAAAAAAAAAAAAAAAAGGTCAAAAAGGTCTGAAGTCGGGTGTGGTCACTCTTTGTTTCCTGCACTATTCGCACCGTGCCCTCTTTCTTTGCAGACCTCCCCTTTTCTAATCAACTTTTTTTTCTCCTTCATCTTTTCTCTCTTTTCTTACTCGTTCATCCACATTTTATCTCTCTCACACTCTCACGCCCCTCGCCGTAACCTCCTTCAAATCTCGAAGAGCGGAGAGGGAAGGGGAGAACGAGGAAGAGGAATAGCCCTTCTTCTCTTGAGCACTTTTGTTCGTGTTTTCTTCTGAAGGAGTGTGCGGAATCAGGACAGAGAAAGGGGCAGAAAAAAAAACAAAAGGGGATGGGTGAGTGGAAGCTGAAGGACCAAGGATGAGGACGAGGAGAGGAAGGAGGACGAGGGGAGGGAGAAGGAGGAGGTTCCTGTATAGAATGGTAGAGGGGTGGGGGTGTGGAAAGGTGGAAACGCCTTGAGGCTCTTTACTACCCCCGCCCTGGCTGTGTATGGGTGCGAGGCACCGTGTATCGGACAAGATAAAAACGGTCTAGTACCGCTGAGGAGAAGAAGCACACCAACCAATTGATCTGTTGCACCCTTTCTTTTCCCCACTATTTTTCCTTGAATCCATGCATTCCACGAGCATTTCACGAGGGCCATGTAGACTTTTCGGTGTCTAAGCTACCCGCAAGAGTCTGTTGGTGGAACACAATTGAGCGAATTTTTTTTATTGATATTTTTCAGAGTTACTCATTCCCCTCACTTTTCCCTCTATGCACTCTCGATATGACTGTAGAGACGCAGAGCCTGTGTCCCACTCTCTCGTCGTCAGATTGGGGAGCTATGGAAAGGGGGATGAGGTTCTCCACGAACAAACAAAAGCGATGAAAAGAGAGAGAAAGAGAAAGGGAGAGAGTGAACGAGAACGAGAAAAGGGGTGAACAAAAGGGGCGAGACAGGCAGGCGAATCTCTCATGCAAAAACGAGGATCTGCATAGACTATGGGATAGAGGCTGGGGGAGGAGGCAAAAAAAAAAAAAAAAAATCCACGCTAGTGCTATAGCATGGATGTGAACAAGGGCTCCATTCAGGGTTCCCGACCTTTAGTTCCCTTTCCCAGGATCTGAGACACAACTGACGAATCTGTACATCTGTTTATAGTTTCCCAAACGTTTTTTTTTTTCATCTTTCGCCTGAAAAAAAAAAAAAAAAAAGGAAAGAAAGAAGATTCACGTCATCTTGTTTGACTACACTCGGTCCAGAACGCACGCAGGCTAGTAATGCCTTCTTTTTCTCTCCTTCCTTGTTCACCAAACTGAAATCACGAAAGAACAAGCTAGATTGTCCTTTTTTTTTTTTTTTTTTCTTCCCCCCACTCCCCTAAACTTTCTAGGCCTCCTCTTGTACCCGTATTGGAGACGGTGGTGGTCGGCTTAAAGATCCTTGTTGCTGTCCTCCCTCTCCCTCTTGTGGTCGCCGTCGAGTGACCAGGACCATGAAGGGGTCTTTCATCGGCAAGGTCACCGAGCCCCTGATCGCTGGTACCGAAGAAGGTTTTCTCCCTGGTCCCAACCAGAATTTGAATCGCTTCAGCAGAATCACCGTCGTCACCATCGCCTCCAGAGTCGCAAAAGTTTGACCCAAACAAATCCTTGGTCCTCCATTGAACGAAACAAACTTGAATGGACTCTGGGATCGAAATTGACCAAAGGGACTCTTTTTTTTCGAAAGGTCTTGATGAGATGAGGTTGGGTCTTGATAAGGAATGAGCCATCGTTCAGGATCGAATTCACTTGCGTTCTCACCCCATACTTGACGGTTCCGACCCAGACACCAATTTGAGTAACCAATAAAGTCACCCGCGTAGACCTTGGTCCCATCCGGCAAGAGATCGTCCTCTAGTGCCATCTTGGAATTTTTGGAGACAGGTGGCGAAAGTCGTAAGGTCTCATGGAAGACTGCCTTTAGATAGGGCATCTCATTCATTAGCTTCTCGTATGTGATCTGGTCCTCATCTTCACCAATAACAATATCAATCTCTTGAAGGAGGCGACTCACGACTGACTCGTTAGTCAAAAGGTAATAAAATTGCCATGTCAATCCTTGAGCCGTCGTGTCTCTACCCGCCCTATACGACAGGAACCAACGAAAAAAGGGAGGAAGGAAGGGATCGAACCGATGAGTCTTGTAAAGGACGGAAAACAAAGTGTAGAGGCAAAGGAAAGGAAAGGAAAGGAAAGGAAAGGAAAGGAAAGGAAAGGAAAGGAAAGGAAAGGAAAGGAAAAAAAGAGTAGAAAAAGGACCAGAGGAACAACTTACATCATAAAGTTGACAAAGACATCACGCAACATCGAGTCTGTTAACGCATGGCCTTCCTCATCTCGAAACTCTAAGAAATGATCCAACAAATCCCTAGGTCTCTGCTTCTTCTCCTCTTCTGATTCCGTTCGCCTTTGTTGAACGGCCTTGGCAGCACAAGTATCCAGAACCTGAATAGCTCGTCGTTGTCGAAGCCAGGGCCAAAAAAGGAGCTTGTCCGTTATAAACCAGAATGGGTTCTTGGTTGATCTCTTGTCTGCCTCTTGCATTAAATAGTCAAACGCTTGACCAAACTCGTTTGAGAAAAGGGATTTTGGAGAAGATGGAGACGAGTGACTACTGCCCAGAGCATTAAAGTCGGCGCCAAACATAAGTTTCCCAAAGGCATCCAATGTCAAGTTCAGAAACGCTGCCTGCAGATCTATGGGCTGAGGCTCTTGACCTGCCTTTCCAACACCACCAGATCTTTGTCCGTCTTTGTCCAAATTACGGCCGCAATGCCGTTCTTCAAGCAGTTGGACAAGACCATGTGCAGATTGCTTGAAGGTGGTCTGGACCAAGGAACGGTAGAATCTGGTGGTAAAAACGTTGGCAGCCGTTTTACGATGGAACCGCCACTCATCTCCATCGGCAACAAAGATACCTCGACCGAGGATATCTTGAAGTTGTGACCGAAATATGGGGCCCTTGACATAGTTTTCAAAGTTGGCTGAAAAAGAAGGAAGCAAGTATGATTGCTAAGAAAGCGAAATGACTTTTGTGAAATTCCAAACATTTGTATCTTTCTCTCGCTTACTCTTTAGAATATGTGTCATGAGCTCTGGACTGTTAATGATAATGATCCTCCCCATGAACGGAACCGTCATAGTACTAGACTCGCAGGAAAATAGAAAAGTAAGATAAAAAGGGAGGGAAAGAGAAGAAGGAAAGGCATTAAACTCACTTTCCCTGGATACATGTCCAATTCTACAAGAGAGAGCCTGATGATCCCAAAAAATAATAATGAGGATACCTACATTACATCACCCATCTTGTCCAGGTACTCGTGCAGCTGTTGGATATTGTTCTCGCCAGCATACATCATCTGGGGCATATTCCCGATTAAAGGAAAGCCAAAGAGAGTCTTTAGGTCTGGACGATCACGCGTGCCAATGGCTCGATTCGGGTACTTGATGATCGCTACAATAAGAGCACCCAAAAAGGCCAAACCCGTGCACCCAACTGTTTGCCGAAATTGAAAGAGACTCCATAGCGAGAGGATAGGAGATGGAAAGAAAAAGGAGAGCTTGAATTCAAGAATATTGGATGATACTGGGAACAGTTTTTCGAACAGCAGGTTCAAACCGGCCCATGTTGGCAGGATTGACATTGACGTCTTCTTTTATGAAAACGGAGGGCAAGGTGGAGGCTACAAGAACAGACAAGAGAAATAAAACGAGTGAGGAGATGAGAAAAAGTGACCCGAAAGATGTATGGGTTTGAGATAGCAAGGAAAACGAGGGGAAGGGGGGAGACGAGCAGCGTGGAAGAGAAATGGAAAGGTGTGCCCATTTATGCAAACACTCCAATCGATAACAAAGTTCTTCCCAGTCAGCGGGGCAAACTTAAACTAACGATTTTATGTTACCAATGCCTCACGGCAAGGCCACCTGTATTCCTCGTATTCCGCCACGAGAGTACATAGGCAAGAGTAGCAGATAGATTTTTTTTCTTTTGTTGTTGTACGACGCGACTCGCCACCGAGATTCCCGCCTCTTCGGTTGCACGAAGAAAAACGTTGTGACAGGTTGCAAAGGAGGCATGCTTGACGATCCCCGGATCCCTTCCGAGGACACCTGTCGATCGAGCTCTGATATTCGGGCAGGGTATGGAAAATGAAGAAGGTCAAGCAATGTTTTAATAATGGGCAAGGGAGAGAAAGAAAAATAAGGAAGAGCGGCTCCTTCTCTCACTCTTTTCCATTGTAGTATCGGATCTGGGGTCTGAATATTTCCCGAGAGAAGATCAATATAAATCCAGAGCGGTATTACACTGCATCTAAGGTAACAATAGACATACATGCCCTTGTGTTTGTCCAAGACCACAGCAATTTTTTTTTAGCTTCGCCTCTCTCTCTCACATTTAAAAAAAAAAAAAAAAAAAAAAAAAAAAAGCGACTTGCATATCCTTGCATCCACTCGTGCAATCTTCTTTTTATTCCCACAACATGGAAACTCTCCCTCCTCCTATTTGCCCTTATCCAACCCATGTAATTCGATTCTCAAGGAAGTGAGTGTAGAGCCAGGTTGCAAAGCTACCCATTCCTACCATCACTACCATATGCACCAGTCCTCGTCCAAGCGCTCCAAAGAACCGATTCATCAATGACCCCAGCCCCAAAGGGTCATCCTCAGGGTGATCTTCCATCATTTCCTCATTCAACTCTGTATATCTTGACCCGGAAGCACGACTCTCCTCAACTTTTTTATCCTGAAACTCCGATTTCTGTGCTTGACGTTGTTGCTGTAGCTGTATCAGTGACAGCTGCGATGTTGATCCTTTCATGGAAACATAATGTCGCCGCTCCTTGAGCCGCTTCTTGACCGGTTGAATTGTCTCTTCTTCACCTAAAGCATCTCTCATTGAAGGCTCCGATCCAAGAATGCTCGTCGACTGCCCCCCAAGTCCTAATCCAACCACATGTCCTCGAAGATTTGAATTCAACATGGATGTGTTCTCATTGTAGTTGTCTTCCTTCCCTTGCAAGGACCGTTGTGGAGGACCATCCACGGCCCATCGTCGTAACTCTTGAACCAAGAACTCGATCCTCTGTTCTCTTTCCAATCCTGCCAACGCCAACTGCCAAGCCTCCTGTCGTTCTTCAAGAATTCTTGTAAATTCTTGACGGTGTGACTCGACCAGTTGAGTTACCTTTGCCGAGAGCCGCTGTTGATCTTCTTCTCGTAGTCGTTCCACCATCTCTGTGGGAAGAGTTCCTATCATGGGGTTCGTGGGCCCGATAGCCTGACCTGTTAAAGGTACAGAGGAGGTGGCGTGGGCTGGATGGTGTGGGTTCGAGTGCTGACGTTGTCTTGCCCCCACAGACTCTTGGGACGAATACATGAGTGATGGTGAAATTGAAGAGGTAGTCAATTGTCTTCTCCATGTCAAGAATTTCAATGTCGTATGATGTCTTAGTGCTGCCAAGTGGTGGACATAGACCCATTGTCGGAGTAATGACAGGTCTGCGGTGGGCTTTGATGGTGTTCCAAATGAGCCTGTGGTTGTACGTGCACTTTGTGTTTCATTGCTAGAGATAGCTTCTCTTTGGAGACATAGCTGTTGGACATCTATGTCAAGGCGGTTGTTCGAGCCCTCGTTCTTAAAGTCGTCGGGGTAATAAACAAAAGGTGGGGATCTGATTTCAATCGGTACCGGAGTCTGTGCATCGAGGGAAAGCGGCGGAGGCGTAAGCTCCTCACCAGGCACATTGGCAGTTGACAATGGGGAAGAATAACTCGACGGTGCATCCTGCGGATTGCCTTCCATGCCATAGATCTCAATGTCATGCTCTCGTAATTGTTGAATGATATTTTGCCTTGCCACAGTAATGTCCAGCATCCCTGTATCGGCGGAGCCAGCGTTGCTGGAGGCGGAAGAGGAAGAAATTGGTATCAGGACAGGAACTAGATTGACCCAGGACTGCAGTCGTTGCATTATCTGAATATCGATATCGGTGAGCTCTTCTTCAATCATATAAAAGCACAGATCCACATGTGAATGCGCTCCTGTCGTGTTGTTGGCTAGAAATCGTCCCAAGGAGTCATCACTGACTGCAGACCGCGAAAAAAATTCATTGGTTGTCTGGTATTGGAGACCAATATAAGAGATGATGAGATCCAGTGCACGCTGAGGGCTGTTGAACGCTGTATATCCTGGAGTGTCCACAACACTAGAAAAGAAAATGGAGTCAGCTTGATATTTGAATGAGGAATACATGGGCAACAGTTGGAGGAGAGAGGAGGAACACCGTTTACCAAATATTTTTCACAAGGATTTCCTGATGCATTTCTTGTTCGTCAAAGCCAGCTCGCGCCCATGCCGGCAAGACCGTGGATGATGCAAACCGTTCAATAATAGCCTCAGTGACTCCGTGATACATGTCCTGTTGTCGCCTCTGTGTAAGTGAACCACTACTCTGTAAACTCTGTTCTTCACTTGATCCTGTCACCGGAGTCGCATGCGAACTGCTCATTGTTCGTGAATATGCTTCGCCCTGTAGACTCATGCTCATTGTACTTGTTTCTGAAGAGGACGGATCAGAAGTGAGCTCGGTTGAAGTCGTCTCGGGTCTTGTGGATGCTGTTGCTGCTGTTGCTGCTGCTGCTGTTGAAAGAGGAGGCGCCATCGGTCGCTCCTGAAGAAACTCATCATCGAAATCGTTGGCAATGATACCTGGCCATTTGAACATTTCCTGGATAAATCTTGAATTCCATTGACGACTTCGTCCAGTGATCATCATTTTCATAAAGCCCATCTTGTCTCCTTCGATAGTAGGTTCTCGGTTTTTCACAAACATGGCTGATGAAGGCATAATCAAATTGAGCGAGGACGCTCCCTGGTCAACCCAATATCCTGTCCGCGACGATGGTCTCGATGCATGTGAGTAATAACCTAGCGAGGGGCTTGACAGGAAACTGTGTGGTGTTCCTGGTGCTGTAAACCCATCCTCATCAACCAGTGAGGATGGATAGAGGACCGGTGTCCCTGAGGCGGTCTGCGCGTGCAGGAAGGGTGAGGTGGCAGTGTGGCTTTGTTGGGGATGGTATACATTTTGAGAGCTGAAGGTGGTTCGACCATCAGGGATGTAGCCGGAACCTTCCGTATCGGCACTGTTGAGGAACGATGTGTGTGTCTCGATGTAACGTCTAGAGCGCTCTTGTCGGTCATGAAGGTGGCTCGACTCTCGCCCGCGAATAGTGCGCGGGGTGGATTCGGGATGACCCATGTCCTGTTCTAGGTCTTCGAGGTCTTCCGGTCTTGTGAACCGCTGCATCCTTGGCGCAGGTCGAGACAACGGTTGTGATGGGCGCTGGTCTGTGAGTTGTCGCTGCCCGGAAGTGGGGATGTGAAGCGAGTCGTACGAGGTGGATGTCAAGGCAGGTTGGTGCATAGTGACTGTTACTTCAAAGCCTGACAAGTCAGCGGCTGCGCTGGGCTGGTGCAAGTCCGAGAGAGCCTCAAAGGTGGAGAGAGGTGTCGTTGCGGCCAAGTGGAGAGTGGAGGTCGTATGTGGTCCTGGGGCTATGGTGGGAGCAAGCCTCTATTAACCTCGGTTGAATAATTGTAAGGAGAGAGACCCAACAACCTGGACTCAATCGAACGAAGACGTTTGTGTGTGCGTCTGTGTGTGCCAAGAGAAGTATGACTGGTGTCTTGATGGCAGTGATGATGACGATGAGGAAGAGGAAGAAGTGCAGCAGTAGGCTCACAGATATGTGACGGGGAGAGGGGGAGGCGAAGCAATGCTAACAGTGGGTTGAGGCAGACGGGCACTTTGAGAAAGGTCAAGATGGGAGACTGTGGGAGTGTGTGCTTGGAGGAGCGATGGAGGCAAACGAGACAGCGGGGGAGAGAGAAGAGAGAGGGGAGAGGGGAGAGAGGAAGAGAAGTGTAAAGAGTGGGAAAGAGATTGAAAACATGGTTGAAGACAGAGGGAGCAATATAACGTGAAAGTGCGCTCCTCCACGCACCACCACTTCCCACATGTCCGCACCCGTTGCTCCTTCCCTGTCGATTGCACATTGAAGATGCCCGCATTGCATCGCATATCTCTCTGCCGTCCATCCACTTCTCTCCATTTGACAGTCCAATGCTGGCTGCAGGTCGCACGAGCGCCATCCGCATTATCATGTCACCATCCAAGGCCCTGTCTGGCCTGTGGCATTCGGCGGCAGGGTGCAGTCCCGCAATCGCAGTCCTGCTCGGCACTCTTGACTGCCCCCTTTTTTTTCCGCCTTTCTCCAGTCGTACTGGGTCGCTGAAATGACCACATTCACACCGGTAAAAACGACCATGAGACCAAGCGCAAAAGGATGAAAGGAGTGAATGCTGGAAGGAGGGAGTAGACGGCGATCACGGTCTTTGCTTCTATTCAAGCATACCGATAAATGCTTTCATATCACGCCCGAACACACGCACGCACACAAACAAAGTGCAGCGGCACACCTCCTGTTTCTTCCACCGGACAACCGTCCGAATAAAGCAATTTCTTATAGTAATGCCGAGCATTGACCCCATTGTCCTCCCCGTGGTCTACAGGTAAATAAAAAAGGCTGCATGGTGGAAGAGAGTAGAAGCACACTTACCATTCGATACTGTGGGGCTATCGGACCATATCACAGGCGAATAGACCGGCCCTTGGGACTCTAGAGCCTCGTGATCTCTGTGGCCAGCGACTGTTCCTTCGCTTTTACCACTTTTGGAAGAGAAACGACTTTGACCGCGGAAAGGATGTGCAGTCGCAGAACTGGCTCCAAGACCAAGAGCTGTAGGTGGTAGTGTTGCTGCAAGGATCTCTTGCAAGTGCTCATATGTTGCCGCAGTCGCGGTTGGTTGGAAATCAGCATCTCGTCGTCCAGTCTCTCCTTCAGTGGCTTCTCGAGGCGCTCTTGACGGAGAGGTGACAGGAATGGTGTCATTGACAGCTAGCTTTCTCGCGGGTCTCTGTCCTCTTCCAGAGCGCTGTCTCCCCGAATCACGTCGAGGAGCTCGATCTCCTTCCTGGTTCTCGTCTTGACCATCATCGCTCTCGCTCTCGCTCTCGTAGCCATCAGCAGTGTTGACAAAGACAATACTTGGTGATAGATGGTTTATATCCGTCGAGTGCTGCTGAGCAAGTCGTCGATAGAATAGATCTCGGTCTTTGCCAGATTGGTCACTGGCTTCGAGCTCTTGCTGAGCGAAGGTTAAACTTGTTCGCCGCGTTCTTGCGGGGAAGGAATGCCGATTAGAGTTCGAACTTGGATGGTGTACATGGTTGACTGGGAATGTATATGATCCTAATATCTCATCGCCATCACCAGAGCTGGTGTTCTTGCTCGTGTTTGCAGCTAGTGAAGGGCTGTGACGACAGGCTCCACTATTGCTATCCTTCTCTTGATAGTACCTCAGATAGGAATCCACAGCAGGCGATGATTCTGGTCCATAGGAAAGTGATCTGTTCAGGTAAACGTAGTCAAAGTGGCGCCAGTACCGCTGGCCGAGCCCGAGACCCCCCTGAGATGGTTTCTTGGACGCCGTAGTCATAGACGAGGCAGGCGAAGGTTGCAGCTGGCCCTGAGAGCCCTTGGTAGGTAGAGAATCCCCGAGATGTGAGATAGACACCACTGGCTGGACAGGAGCAGAGAGCGCATGAGAGGAGACGTCTGCAGAAGTGGTCTGAAATGGAGCATTACCAGTCATGGGCGCAGCTGTGACTGGGGTCCCCTCTGTGTTCATGATCATGGCTCCATGTGTGTCATGCATGCCATGAATGTCATGCATGCTCTGGTACCGACCTTGTTGACGACTGCTCCTATTGGAACCAACTTGCTCATCCTTCTCTATCATGGCCACGAATTTTATCTGTCTGTTTTTGTTCGGGACGATGGATTCCAGAGAAAAGGTTGTGTGCGTGATGTGAATGACAAAGAGAAATGTAAGAAAAGGGCAATAAAAAAAAAAGATGGGTCAATGAGCCAACCTTTTATTGCTGCCTCAAACACACACACACACACACAGAGAGAGAGAGAGAGAGAGAGAGAGAGAGAGAGAGAGAGAGGAGGAGGAGGATGAAAGAGGGGAACAGCAAAAGGAGGTGGGGTGGGGAAGTTCGATGTTTGCATTGTCCAAGCTCGACATGCTCCTCTCTCTCTCTCCCTTTCTCCTGAATCTGGTCGCTTCCCGACCTTTCGAGTCACCATTTTGTCGTTATCACTGATCGGCGGCTCTTCTCAGGTCGAGCCAGCAGTTTACCGTTACCCAAATAGAATCTTTGTCCCCAATATCGCTGACAAAAAAAAACAAAGGCCCATGCATACGCATACAAGCTACAAACTGCAACATACTCAAAACTGCCATCTGCAACGACTGAGTTTCCTACCCACTTACATGGCGCAAGAATATCAGCCCACTCTTTGTTCCCGCCTGCGACGCCAAGCCATCGGTCATTAATCCTAAACTTGGCGCTAGCTGTATCCGAAGGCGGGAAATCCTGGGTACTCTCTCCACCTCTCCTACTTAGACAAGATAAACAGGTAGAAAGACGTATCTTCCAGATCATTTGCACAGTTCGCTCCTATCAATGTCGTTTCTGAGGGGCTCGCTGCGTCTGTAGCATTAGCCTGAACGGAAGCAAGACCGTGTGTCGCCCGCTAAAGAGGGTTGTATTTACATCTCTTCTCCATTGGTCCGAGCCCAGAGCCCTAGTGAAGGCATTAGAGAGTTCTGATACGAAATGGACAAGAAGAAGGACTGGGAAACAGAGATGCCTCGTATGAGCGCAAAACCAATAAAGTACGCTCAATCTCCTAAAAGGGTTGTTCGATTGCGGGAAACAACAATTGGATCACGAGAAGGAAAAGGATCTCAGTATTAGAGGAACAAAGTCATTCTAAAGAAACACAACCGAGCCAAGGCGCGTGGTCAGGTTGCATTTGCTATGCCTTCATACACTGTACGCCACCCTAGTCTCTAAATTGAAGCAAAATATGCAAGCGCAATGCAGTAACACCTTCCATTTCGGCACCATTGTCGGTCTAGCAAGTTGCCATTTCCCTCTCCAATTAGTTCCGCCAACAATTCATAATGGTGAAGATGTAGACAACTTTACAAAGAATAACTTATTTCAAGGGCTCTGAGTATGCTGTGGAGAACGGAGTCGCTTTACCTTCCAATACCTTCCAATACACCTAGAAGAGCCAAGAAGGCCTCCCCGCCCCCGCCCCCTCCCTTCATCTCCATGAGCTCGTTTTACAGTGTGAGGAAAAGCCAGGTCAGGATTCTGAGGAAATATGAATATTGTTTTCTCTCTATACCTCCTCTGACATGCTATCACTCTCCACTAGTATCCGCTCTAAATGGCCTATTTCAAGGAAATAGGGATCTAGTAGTCGCTTTGAAGATGCATCTGGAGAGGACATTGGAGGCTTTCATCCTGGATTAAAAGATACTTCTTACATCTCCAATGTCTCTCTTGAGCCTTTTTTTTCCCCTGCGGTTTTTCTTAACTTTAGTAGAGAGCACAAGAGGCTCTCCACTCCCTCCTATTCCTCCATATCTTGGAGAAATAGCGAGATTTTATTACTCTGTTCGTCTAACGATAAACTGTTGGCACAATTATGGAGAGTAAAGGCGATTCCAAGGCCCTCCCGAGTTTTTGTTTGTCCTGTTTTCTCTCTTTTCAATCATAAAACTCTATCCACTCCTACACCACACATACACAAACTAGCTCTATCTTTTGATCTCTTGATGCGACTCCGGTCATTCTGGCCATCACTCAGATTAAAGAATTGTTGTTGTTGTTGTTGTTGTTGTTGTTGTTGTTGTTGTTGTTGTTGTTGTTGTTGTTGTTGTTGTTGTTGTTGTTGTTGTTGTTTGTTGTTGTTGTTGTTGTTGTTGTTGTTGTTGTCTATTTTATTTTATTTTGGTCGTGGGAATGCAAGAGGCTCGAGTCTACATTCCAAGAAAAAGCGTTAGCCTATATAAAGGAGGATGAAGATACAGATCAGAGTGAATAGTTAGTGGAAGCATGTATCAATCAAACAGCCATTACAATGGAGGATGGAGAAGGAGGTTGTTCTGGAGGGTACCCTCAAGGTTGGAGAGTCTTGGTGGCGCGCAGTCACTACAGGAGACGAGAGAGAATTAGGTCCACAGCCATGCGTACTGACGAGTATTTCCGGTCCCTGAGCAAGCATATCCACTATGGCGTGAGGCGAGGCTTTTGAATAAAGTACATGGGAACCAAAGCTTTCAAAATGTAACCAAGCTCTTCGCAAGCCTTATTCTTTTTTTCTAAAAGAAAAAACAAAACAAAACAAAACGAAAAAAGCCCTCTTGTATGCGAATGAATCAAATAGACAAGCTCATCACCGAGTTCAAGTCGACTCCAAAAAACAAGAGATCTATATGAAACAGACCCAGGCCAAGGACTTTATGGAATTATGGATCTGCTTACCAACGAGATGGTAGAAGAAACTCTGTCGAGACGTCCTCGCCGCATAAAACATCTTTGAGCAACATGGTGCTCGAGCGAGGAAAAAAAAACAGAAAAAAGAGCACAAGTGAAGTCATACCAGACTGCGACAGTGACGAACTGGGACGAGAACCATCCGAGTGGCAACCAGGAAGTGGAATCAACGAGCGTGAAGGCGAGAGTGCCTGGTCAATGAGTGGAACAATGGAGGGAAAATAGAGTTTAAGCGGAATAGGCACATACTGACGAAGGTCAATCGACAAACGGAGCGGCATTCGTGAAAAATATGCGCATGCATTACCTTGGGAGGAGGACGCTGGACAATGGTGTGGATTTTTTTCTCGTAGGGTATCTCCACAAAGACGTCAGTAATGTCATCCGTCTCATTAAGCTCCTCTTTCGACGGAACATCGTTCAGCGAGACTTCCTTTCTGCCCACCTCGTGCAGAATAAGATAGAGACCTTCAAGAGCGTGGGTCCATGGCATTAACTCCGTTGAAGGCATCGGGAATCCCGACGAGGTCCTTGAAGACATCGACTATCTTGGCGAGATCAATTTCAACAGAGAGCGTCGTTTTCTCTTCATCAACAAGGCAGAAAAGGATCGGGGGTACTGGCGGCCATGTTGCTGAGCATTGAAAAGCAGGAAAGGAGAATCAGAAGCGGTAAGAGAGGCAAAGAAGGCGGGGATTGTAAAACAAAGATGAAGTGATGATAACAAGAAAAGGATGAAGGAGTGCGAAAGGCTATGATGAAAGAGCGTGGAAAATCATGGACACAAGAATAGTGGCGTTCTCAGTCTTTCTCTGCACTGTCAGTCCCATCTCCTGCCTGCTAGTGCCAGTCCCATCTCAAGAGCTTGGAGAAGCTTCGCCACCATGAATTTGAATATCACACAATCACCTTTTGTGTCACAGTTGCCACAAAGGATGGTTCAAAGGGGAGTACATTGTGAGGGAAGTCAATGGTATTTACGTGTGTCCGCTAGGATGCGATACAAATTTCACATCAAAGTCAGGGGGCCGTAAGCACTTAATCAATAAGATCTGTGTCAAAGACAGGAACACTGAGGAAGAAGAGGTTTTACCAGAATCAGAGCTGCCTGTCCGTTCAATGCCCAAGCACCTTCCCATTCTGTCACTACCCATGGGCAGCCCATTACCGACGATGCGCGCATACCACGACGCCGTGCTCTACAGCTGTCAACAACATATCACCTCCCACGTGGAACAACAGAGGACACTAGATATCATTGGTGCATTGGGGAAACCGTCTGCTTTGAAGAGCAAGTCAGGGTTTTCTCGATAACACGTCAAACCCGCAAGAGAAGGCACGACGAGAACAAAGCAGATTTAAAACGTTCATGTTCATTTGTCCCGACGTCAGGCTTGGAGCATGTAATTTCGGCGTTTCTTTTTACAGTCGCGCTCGTAGGCCGCTTGTGAGAACTGCTGAATCGAGCTTGGGAGTTTTTGCCACATCTTCGATGTGCTTGCGCAAAAGCTTTTGCTGACTGCATCATTTTCAACACCAAAAGCTGCCAAGCTATCATTTAGCAAACACAACTGAGGACTTCGACCGTACAAAATTGGTGGATGTGCATCGGGAATCGTTTGTAGTTCGAAAGGGGCACCCTGTAGCGACCTCCTTGCCGCCCTCAATGAGAATGCCGTATCGGAACGTGTGGCCCAAGACTTTGTCGTCGCCCAAAGGAGAGCGACTGGTTATCGGCACCGGGTCCCTCAATGCTCTCATTACTACGTCTCTGCGCTTGGGTACCAAAATGGAGGCGTCTGTTGGCGGCACTACATTGTCCTTTCTACTGTATCTAATAACTTGATTTGCCAGCTACCTACCAGCTTGCTAGGCGCCTCGAGAAAGAGGGATCCCGGTTGATACAGGCAGCGCATCTCCTTCTTGATCATTTTCGATTTTCCTTAATGGTAGCGAAACAGCTAAGACCCGGGATAAGCTGAAGAATGGGGAGGTAAGGCCGATTAAAGGCTATGCTCTGGATGGAGAAAGGTTCCAGCTTATTCAAGTTAATACCACCAACCATCGCTCCACCTGAAGGATCACCAATCTGATAGATGATGAACAAGGATTCTCAATTGCTGAAAAATATTCGGATTTAGAGAATCACTGATTGAAGAGCTTGCTATGAAACTTCGAAGAGCTCATGGAATAACTGGCGAGCTGACAGTCGAATTACTGAAGCAAAAAGCGATTCAACAAAGGCATTTGGTTCTGGTGTTGACACTCAGACCCAAGCGCAGGTCTGAGGGACCAGGTCATCTCTTTCTACTATTCTTAGTTACCGATCCTTCCTTTCTTCTTCCTGTCTTAAAAAGGTAGCTTGAGATAGCGGCGGCTCTAGTGAGTTGATGCAAATCGATCAATAAACAAAACCTATTGTCCCAGGATATGTCTAATGCTCGTCGATCTCCATTGCGCCCACGTATTGGGGAAAGATGTGGAATACAGTCAAGCGCACTCAAGACATCATCACTAGAGTATGTATCGTACCACTGATCAGTTGCTGGAACCCATTTCAAGCTCATCTTCCTGCATGCAGATTCCAGGAGCCTTTCCCCCACAGACCGAGGCGTTCATCGAAGAAGTTTCCTTTTTTTTTTTTTTTTTTTTTTTTATTATTACTAGTGTTACTATTAGAAAGAGGATAGAGACCAATAAAGTTGGCAAGAAGCCTGACATCAGCTTTAGTATGCAAGAGTAAATGATTTGAACCTGATCGTCGATTATAAAAAAAATTCAATTTTTTTTTTTTTTTTTTTTTTTTTTTTTTTTTTGTTTCCTTTACTCCGCTTCTTTGTTCAGCTACTCGTTCGATTGTTGAGTCTGTCCATAAATGTGTTTGCCGCGCTGTTGGAACTGTGTCATCCCTTTGCCGCTTCCAACAACACCAACTATTAAAATACGAACAATAAAGAAATGAGATTTCTATTAGTTGCAACGACAACCATTCTCTCTCTCTCTCTCTCTCTCTCTCTCTCTCTCTCTCTCTCTCCCTTTTTTTTTCTTCCAACCTTGGCAATGACAGAAAGTAGAAACTTACCTTTTCCATCTGGATTATCCGGTGTGGCAAAGATACTCTTCTTCATAACACTGCCCTTGGACTTTTTACCTCCGCCCTTGGCGAAGTTCTGCCATGCCATCTGTTTTTGCACCTGCTCACTTGGTTGGGTCGTCTTTTTCTTTTTAACACCTCCTGAGTTTCCACCATCATGACCATCTCCTGATATTGCCCCAGCTCCGCGTTTCTTGTCTTCGGGAGCCTGTGCTTGATGATGGTGATGCTTTTGATACTTTTTGGGATCGTGTACTGGCTTCAATTCCTGTGGCCGCAAGAGTGCAGGAGGACTCGACTCGTAGCCTTTGTATTCGACCGAGTAGACTGAGCCATCGGCCCCTTCAGCAACACTTAGGATGGTCGCCTCGTAGTATTTACCATCGTCAGCAAAGAGTGCCCGACACCGTTCGCCTACAGTCCATTTACGACTTTGAGGTGGAGGCACATAAATAGGCTGATTGTCCGTTACGTGTGCAGTGGTTGACTTGGTTGTTCCGATTGGAGTCGAGTTTCCACTCGCTGTTTGTGATGAGGCGATGTCAGACCTTGGGGACGAAGTAGAGGATGCCGTTGCAGGCAATGTGGTGAATGAGTTGGTGGTGCTTTGTTGTTCTTGTTGTAACAAGGACTCTGTGATGGAAATGAGCTCTGTCAGTTCTGCTTTCAGAGTTTGCATTTCCTCATTTGCTGGATCGGCCTGCAGGGCGAGCTCGATGGTAGCCAGCTGCTCCTTGTATCCAACTAGGTCACTTGCCTCCATGTTCGATTGGTTTGTATTTCCGATGTCCTGGATCTATTACGGTGGCGTTTGGTGGTTGTCCTGAAAGAGACAAAGAGATTGATGCAAAGCTGTGGGGATGAACGATTATCCTGAGGTACTCGCGATCAGCCCATTGATCTTTACCATTCTGGCAGGGGGGCTTAGCACATTACAACCCTTTGGAGCCATGGTGATGTCTTTTGCTGTTTTTGCACCTGAGCTGCGATAAGGTAGACTATTCCCTATTCCCTTTAGCAAAGGGGATGCCAGGGCTTCACTTTGAAAGCACTTTAAAGGGCTCTGGAAATGAAGAAAGAGCAAGTCAGAGCATAGCAAAGCAAAGGAGTGTGATGTAGATGGCAGAAAAGTGAGACTCCAAGATAGAAAAACTCGATGTCAAAGAGGATAGGCTTGGCTGATTTTGCCCTTGCTCCTTTCAGCTTTGCCGAGAAACAGGGAGCACACAAACGTAATCAACCTTGCATTGCTCTTTCAACTTTTCCTTCTACCGATTCTCTCTCTCCCTTTCTCTCTCTCTCTCTCTCTCTCTCTCTCTCTCTCTCCACTACATCTCTTCTATCTTCATGTTGGGTTGACCCTTCAGGCAAGTCAGTTTAGCCTGGACATTGCCACGTCTTTAGAGAACTTCAACCAGGTAAAAGTAGAGGATGAAAGGCTACTATTTAGGCTCGGTTTGAATTCTCATGTTCGGATATGCCCTCAACCACTCGGAAAAGCACATTCCCAATTTTGCGATCAATCCACAGTCTGAGATGGACTCATAATACTACTAGTAATCTATTTAACGACACGTCGAAAAGGAGATAGAGGCTATCCTGGAACTTGATTCAACTACTTGGAAATATCACCTTTTAGCACAGCTAATCCTAGAGCTGGCACAGCTACTATAGAATCTAACATCAATGTTAGGGCTTTTGTTAGATAATTGAATCAAATACATTGAAATCCCTGAAGATGCAACAAGACCATGTCAAGGAAACTGGTTTATGTAAGGAAACTGACAATGGATATGATCAGAAAGCCATGAGTAGCACTTACTCGATAAGGATAGTAGCTCTGCTGACCACCTCTTTCGTTTGCTTCCATTCTTTCAAAAAAAAAAAAAAAAAAAAAAAAAAAAAAAAAAAAAAAAAGCGCGAACCAAAAAATTACAGTCAACTAGCGAATGTTCACTGCCTCCAATCAGGAGGTGTCTTTAGGACAATTTATTGCCGGACACCCCCCTCCTTTTGCTTCTCTTTTCTACTTCTATTCCGTGACCTGCCCCATCATTTCCTCTCTCCTCCATTGATGCTTGTGCCCTCAAACACTCTTTGCTTCACAAGTGAAATAAGGTGAGTTAACCTAGGAAATTTTTCTCCTTCTAACAAGCACAGGCCAGCTACTCTCGTGTTAGTCCCAGACATCTGGAGTGGCCAAATCAACCTCTCAGTGAAAACAGGATCACGAGGTCTTAGGTCCGTTCTCTTGTCCGACAGTAATTGAATCAGCCTTGGGTCTGAAGGTTCACGGAGCTGACTGGAATCCCTTACCCTAGATCTACTGAAATACTTGGGTGAGAATTTCCGTGGACATGCAGGAGGGGATTCAAAAATAGAGACTCACCCCCTTGACGGAGCTCAAGTCCTGCATCTTTCCAGAACAGCGGGCTTAGGATGAGGCGATTTTCGAGCCTCTCTGAATGGTCTTTTTTTCCTTGGAAGGACAGCGAATGGATTCACTCTTCAGTCGCTGGACCTTATCTCCGATATGGGCCAGTATGGTATAACTAACAAAGTAAGACAGAGCAGGCGCAAGAACAGTAGCGAGTGATCTGTTCGGCAGTAGAGTTGGTAAAAGACTGCCCAAATCACGCACAATCTCCACCTAATCCATTGGCAGAGCGCAACTTGGATACTCCCATGGTAGATCTTGATGACTTAATTCCATATCTAGTATCCTTAGAAGAGCGTAAAGCTCGATTAAAACCTACCTTTTCTTTTCCTTTTTTGCTAGCTGTAGGACGAACAAGATACCCCATCGGTCGGAAAAGTACTCGGTGGAGGAGTGAAAGAAATGACTAAAACCCAATGGCTCATTGAACAGAATGGAATAAGGAAGTAGTGCAAATACGGAGGACTTCATGCAAGGGGGGGTCTTTTTTTTTTTTGCGAGATCAGGGATGCAAGAGATGGAGGTAAGAAAAAGTGTCCCGATCGCAAACCTTCTAATTTGAGATTGACTATGCAGGACTTACTGTTTAAAAGGGATGAAAGGGGAGTGTGGACTTGAAGACCTCTCTCTTTGCCTACGTTGTGGTGAGGATAAAGGAAAGCGAATTGAAAAAATAAATATAAAAAAAACTGCTCTCCTTTGTTTCTTTGGCCAAACAGACTCAAAAACTCTTGACCCAACTCATTTCCTACTTTTCCCCTTCTTCATTCTTCATAAACCAACCTGCACCGTTCACTTCTTTACACATTGGCCGTCCCTACATACCACCGTCACCCTCTCCGCAATATCTCGGTCCTACATACTACCATTCGCACATTCCATTCTTACATACCACTACCAACTTTTCCATACCTCATTTGCACCTCCATATCTTTTACTGTGACCAAAAATGTCTTGTCCTGCAGGATACACATTTGAAACAGCTACACCCAAACCAGCACTTGCTCAACTTACTATCACAGCCGCCTCAGCAGCTGCTGAGACCATGCAAGTTGGTGACCGATACGATCTTTACGGTAGAGAAATCAAATGGACAGAACACCATACTCGACCCAGTCAGCTTCAGCCCTTCCGGAAGGTTGGAGACGATGTTGCAGACGATACCTTAGAAACTTTGAAGCTAAAGAGCGGTCAGGATGTCTATGAGCCCCTCTTGGAATATGCTTCCAGACCTGAGAGTGAACAGGCTAGTTCAGGGCCCCGACTACTTCTTGAGCAGATGATGAAGGTCCCAGACTGGGTGAACTGGGAGAAAATCCGCCGTGGACAACAAGTAGCCTGGTAATCAAACCACTCGAAACTCCCAAAGTACATCCAGGTAGCTCCATCCGAGCAGAATGGCATTAACTGTGTCTCTATTATATTCCAATAGGAAGTACTGGCCCGCGCTTACCGCTGCTACCGTCTACCACTCAATTGTCCATGCATTCGCTTCCTCTGGGATGTCCGAGGTCACCTCATCGACAAATTATTCCACAGGACCCAAGATCTTGGACCGATATATCGAAACAAATCAGTTTATTATTGACATCATTAATTCGCCAGAAAACCTTGACCCTGGAAAAGGTGTCGGTTGGAAATCAATCCTTCAAGTCCGAATCATGCATTCCCAAATCCGAACCCGCCTGCACAGACTTGGGAAAGCCCACCCAAAGTACTACGATATCGAGAAGCATGGAGTGGCCGTCAACCAGGAGGATATGCTGTCGATTTTAACTTTTCTCACATCCACCAACTGGCGTGTCGTTGAAGAAAAATTTGGGATAGATATATCCCAACAAGAAAAAGAAGATCATCTACACCTCTGGAAGTATGCTGGTTACTTGATAGGAGTTTCAGAGGAAGCTTTAGCCCTAATGGATACAGTACCCAAGGCTATTGCTACGCTAGATTCTATCCATATGCACCTCACAATCCACGATACAGAAAGAGGAAAAGAGGTTACCCTTTTGGTGCAACACTTGGCAGCGAAGCCAATCTTCTCGCGACCGCTTGAGACTCTTGGGGGACTCTTGGACCCACTCCAAAGCCATATGGCGCTCGCTGAGACCGTCACCACTCAGGAAGTGTGGGCAGCACTAGGATTCGCACCAGTATCTAGGATTTACCGAATATTAGTACAAATACCGATGAAATTGTTACTTGTGGATGCTTGGCTGGCTTCAGTGCTTTCTCCATGGAGAAACTTTAGAAGATTTTGGATATTGATCTGGCACAACGATTTACTTTGGCGCTTGACTCTTGAGAAGAAGAAGAAACAATCCAATAAGAGAGACGCCAAGGATGTTGAAGAAAAGGGGAAAAGAATGATAGAGTGGCCGATAGTATCTGTAGCAGTTTTGGTTATCGCCTTTCTAATCTTGTTTTCTAATGCTTCTTTGCAATAAAAAGCACTAGCTAACCGATGAAAAATCCAGATACGTGGTATTTTTGCCAATGATTCCGGGTTCCATTTTCGACATTCAGTCTGGCCCAGAGAGCAGCTTGAGTTAAAGATTATATTTTCACTGTCTGTTCAGAGCACACTGTTCTGACAGAATTGGGGGAAGAGATCAGGTTGGAGTAAACCTTGTCCTACCTGTCAATGAGCAATTATAGCTTTTTTTGTGTGCGTGCAATGATGCCTTTTATCCAGGTCGACAAATGTCGTCGCGTATCTGATGACAAGAAAAAATAAGATATGTCACTTCACACGAAGGCTGAACATTGGCAGATAACTCCAAGCCGTTAATCTACTTCTCAGGAACGAATCTCCGGCACAGTGATCACCAAAAACCCATAATTGATCTTATTGAAGCCATTAGTGAATCTCCATGCCCAAATACCAAGTAAGTTAGATACCATTACTTGGGGGAAGCACCAATCATTTTCGCATTGGGGAAATCGAGGGGGATCTCTGCGAAAATGGAGCAGTGTATTTTTCTTTGCACATTGTGCTTTCTTAACATACGCTCTTTTCTCTCGACTAAGCCGTGAAGAAGTTCACATGTCACCACTAGTAAAGGCCCAAATAGAAAACCTTTCATGACTAAAAGCACAAGAGTATTGGATAGACCACTGTTACTGCTTACTCCAGAGGTGAAAAGTCTGCTCTGAAGGAATGCCAGATTTCAGGCGATCGCAAGCGGAATAGAAAATTGGATCAAACCGAAAGAAAGACAGAGTTCATTTTTGCTATCGTCTCTTTCCATGCACTATTTTGTGATCAACAGAAGAGGACATCCCAAAGAACAGTAAGGAGAAAAAATGAGGGGATGTTAGGGCAAGGGATGGACAATGGGAGAAGAGAGGATAGCCAATGTGATGACTCTCCTTACCTTGGGTAGAAGTCCGTCTTCATCCTATCTTTGCCCCTGATCACGAAAAAGTGTGTACTGCTTGTTTTCTCGTACTCCGATGCGTCTTTTGACGTCCTGTCGACCTTGGACTCTGGCTAGCAAAGTCTAAACTCTTGGCTATCCTATAAGTCGTAGTATTAGCTGCTACCATAGAGCTACACAGATTTGTAACAGATGATCTAAAGGTGACCTGGCAATTAAGACCTTGGAAGCACTCAAGATGAATACAGACACGAGAGAGGTAAAAGGTAGAGAGAGCAAAGCCATTTCCAGCTCCACGGTTATCGCTGGACTAGGAGAAGGTTTTTTTTTTTTTCGAGAACCAATTCATCCCAAGTAGCAGAAATGGTTCTCAGACTTTATCTCGGAATCAAGTTATGGTATGGACCTGCAGATTAAAAAAAAGGAAAAAAAATAGAATACTGTCTACCGGAGTCTCCGTTTGCTTTTATTACCAACCACCTTGGTTCTCCCGCGTGCTTCAAAAAAAAAAAAAAAAAAAAAACAATGGGTCTGTGAATGACTAGAGAGAACAAGGTCATATCCATGGTTGTCTCCAGACTATTCAACATCCCAAACATCCTTGGTTGTAATTCCATACCAAGTCCTTCTAGATATTACACTCCCAGGGTCCTGCGAACAGTGTTGCGAACAATTTCATCAAACTCTTTCCGGTTCGAACGCCATACTTTCTAAAGATGTCCTCCATTATCCAAGAGCAGGTTCAATAGCCATGTTAGCATTCAGCGTTCATCCTTACAGACCATCAATTATCAAGAAGTCATATCGCGAGAAAAAAAAAAGGGTAATCCAAGAATAATTTGTTCCTTACACACGCGTCGATGTTAGCGCCACTCTCATCGTTGGGCTCGGCAAGCATGCTCAAGACGGAGAGAAGAATCTTTTCAACACTTTGCACGGGACTCCAGCGCTCTGAACTTGACTCGTACATGTTAGGGTCATCACCTGGGGCATGCAGGATCGAGATGCACACTGTTCCGTCCTGGTAAACTGTTAGAGTATAGTCCAGTAAATCAGGAGAGGGTTAGAGGACAGGTGATTTAAACGGGATGGTGATACTTGGTGTGAACAGGACTTCAAGGTTGGCAAGGGGCCTTTGCTTACTGTTGGGGTGGAACATATCACAAGTAAACTTCATTTGGGGTGGAGAGAGTGGGTAGTCCTTGGGGAAGGTCAGTGTTGCTGGAAAGATGCCGCCTTCATATGGGGTATCGTGTGGTCCTCTATCCGTGACGGAAACAGATGCATTGGCTCGCTGATTAGTTAGAGTTCCTCACTGGCAGACATCTTGGTCATCATTTTTCTGGAAGAATGTTGGATTTGATCGCGAGAACACATACTCAATCAGAGCCTCCCATTCGAAAAAGTTATCCTCAGAGCTTGGGCCTATTTGTTGGATATCGATGTCAGAGAGAGGGAGAGATGACGATAGGCTCCATTAACAAGGTGACGTTTGAGGCCTCGAATTAAAAAACATCATTTTGCATAGGGCAAGTGCCTTGTGGTCCTAACCGGCAACGATGCCCTCGGGAGCATGAAGACTCAGCTCTCTGTATTCGGTCATGAGCCGCTTGAGGGCTGTGGATCCCATGCTTCTGCTCATTGTTGGCGTTGGATGATGATATAGGTTAGTTCAGGAGTGTGCTCCTCTTGTCCTTCTCACTGTGTTCATATCAACCACGGAATTTGTGAGTGGCTGACACAGCAACTTGTCCCGCCAGCGAAAAAGAGTGAATCGCCATCGTTATTGAGCACAAAATGAAGCACAGGGCACACTGGACCGACCACCTTCAGGCTAGTGGAGATTTTGCCGATGCTTTGCCCACAAATCAAACCGCCACCACTGTCTCTACCGCCTCTAATACGATCTATCACCACCACTATCACAACTATTACCACAGCTACCAGATAAATCAAAGGGCCATTGTCGTTCACTGAAGAAAAAAAAAAAGTGCTAAATCATCTTTTTATTTAAGCAACCAACTGGACGGCACCGCCGACAGCCTTGATCTTCAACTCGGCAGCACGCGAGACAAAGCGGGCCTTGACGATGACGGGCTGGCTGGGGAGACGACCCTTGGCGAGGACCTTGCCGTAACCGGCACGGAGAGTGTCGATGACGGGGACAACCTCGGTCTTCTTGGCAGCGTTGACGCGGGTCTGGTCAGAGACGAGGCTCCAGAGCTTATCCAAGTTGACGATGGGGCGGTGCTGGCTGTTGCGGGTCAAGTGGAAGTGACGCATACCAACCTTACCGAAGTATCCAGGATGGTACTTGTCCATGTTGATACGGTGGTGGTGCTGACCACCGGCAAGACCACGACCTCCGGGATGCTTGCGGTGCTTGCCTAAAAACAAAAACAAAAAAGGAACCAGGATGTTAAGTCAGAAATAGATCATAATACCAGGCTGAACAGTCTCTAGTTCCAAGTGTCCTATGCTGTGAATAGGGATCCAAGCTGACTCCTCCTAGAAAACAGAGTCCTTTGAAGTCCCGTACAAAGATAGTCAGCGAGTTGAAATATTGAGGATTGTCCATGAGTTATAGTTCCTGATTGAGTAGCGCAAAAGAGCTGAGACAAGAGTACCAAGGCCAGCTTTTTTTTTTTTTTTTTTTTACAAGGTCGATTATGAGGTTTCACTGTTGAAGGATCTGCAGACCACTGAACAAGTCCGACGACTCGATCCAATATTGATGGCGACTATTCTTGAGGAGCGCTGAAGACTTTTTCAAGAAATCTATGCTCATCCTCCAGAATGATAGTTTGTTGCTGAGGCAGAGCTCAAGTCCATGTCATGAATGGCCTATCCATTGGACTGTGAAGAGATGCTCCTTCATTCGCTAATGTCGAGACAAACAGATCCAGTTCTTTTTTTTTTCAATCCCATTCCTTGTGCCCTGCTTCTTCTGTTTCCCGAATTATTTTGATGACAAGAAAGACTGTTGTTGTTGCTGAGACTCACCAACACGACCATGACCGGCACTGACGTGACCGCGCTTCTTTCTGTTGTGATGCAGACGGGTTGGCTATGAATCATAGTAACATGATGGCAGAGGAGGTTCATTCCAGATGTAAGTATTCAAATCTTTTCAAAGTTGTCGCCAAGGCTGATGATCCAGTAGCCGCAAAAAAAAAGCAAGTGCGGTAAAGACTGATATTGTTGCAGAGAAATATTATGGCTGAACAGTTGGATGGATGGACGGATCGAAAGTAGCCCTGGATGCAGGGTATCGCCCAAAGACTCCATCCATCCAGGCCCATGGGCTGAGTGTGACTGCCAGAATCAGTACCATTATAAAAAAAGAGAACAAAGAGGAGGACCAAGCAAGGCACGAATGCCAATTTGAATTTATGTATCCTCCGCTCCCCCCCGCTAGTCAGCTGACCAAGCACCATTTTTCTTTTCATACCCAACGGAACCGAGGAAAGACATGCTCTATACCGACTGACACCAAGAGGTAGAAAGGGATAGAAAGAGAGAGAAAGAGAGGAAGGAGATGTCGAGGTTTGCACATTAAGGAACCATGGCATAGGCAGGCATGTATGCACAGGGCGCTTTTCTTTCACGACTACAAGACACATCGTGTGCCGATATTCCAACGATGGGTGTGCCTGGCTTGGCCATCCGCGGGCCGAGAGCCCTCTGCTCTCAGTCCTCCAAAGCACAAAAAACAGACGCCCGAACAGAAGCAATTGCACGAGAAAGACATGCGAACAAGAGTGTGGAAGGAAGAGAGAGCGGCATTAGATATGGCCGATCGAGGGTGCCACTCTTGTCTGCTCTCTCGAGGCGTCAATCTGGGCCGGAGAGAGAGAGAGAGAGAGAGAGAGCAACATCTGGTGCTTTGTTCTATATTTGATAAATGCTCTGTGCTGCAACAGGTCGCTCTTCTCTTCCTTCCTCCCGCCTGTTTCCTCAGTGTTCATTTTTCAACGCCTCGTCTCCCTCCTCTCTTCCTCTCTCTCTCTCTCTCTCTCTCTCTCTCTTCATCCTCCTCTTTCTCTTCCACCACCACCATCACCACCACCACCTATTCAGCCCTTCGGCCCTCCCTTTGCTACTGCCTAGGGGTTAATCCACTGTGAAACCCGTCCCGCCTCCCGTTGAGTTGGCTCGTTAGCCTGTTGCCGCGTCTCGAGCCACTCCTTTTTCTTTACTTTCTTTCTCTTTTCGTCTCGGTCTACACCTCGCTTCTTTGCCCTTCCCCCCACTCTTGACTGGATTCGATTCTCTGGACTTGAACGACTCGGCCGACCTGCGTGATCATGACGATCCAGGCCACGGACCACAGCAATGGCCTACTCGCTCGCACCGCACCATCTCCCCATCCAGCCGCTCCGCCTAGAGAGAGCAGCTGCAGTGGCCGTGGCGTACCAGTCAATGCTTCATCTATTACATCCACATCTTCAGGCTTGCAACGCCCCCCTTCACCCCCACCGCTCTCAACGATGCAGCTCGTTGCATTGTCGAATCTGAAGCTGAATAGCGACATGTTCTCGAACCGGTCGTTGTCCATCCATCGTCGGATCCTTGTCAAGAACTTTCTGACGCTGCTCTACCGACTTAATCCGCCGATGGACTGGGAGCAGATGCAATCACAAATGCAACAGATGGGCTATGTGGTTGAGGGTAGCAACCTCTCTTCCAATGGCGAGTTGCTGGCAGAAGATGAGAAGCAAGGGTGGATGGAGCAAACTCTGAACGCGGCAGGGCTGGGTGAGGACGACGACGGCCAACACAAGGTAACAAAAAGAAAAAAATAGAAATCAAAAAAAGTGATTCTAGAAGTGGAGAAAAGTGGGCGCTCTGGCCTCGCAAAGGGCCACATGCGTTGCACACATTTACACCATGGCTTACGGACTCGGTCCGTCAGCAAGGAAAGGATCGCATGTTCGTAGGAAGCGCTCCTTGCTGGACTGGAGAAGAAGCAGCCGGAAGCAAGATGTCTGACAGTCTCAACTCTTTGTTGGCTTTTCTCATCCTTAGGCTTCGAACAACGGTCCGGCAAAGACAATCAATCCTCGCAAGGACTCGCTCTCCAGCAGCCCGGCCTCTGCGGGCTCGTCTCAATCTCGCACTGCAGCCTCTCCTCATAAGTCATCCTCCTCCTTGCTCTCAGTCCAGGACACGCCCTCACCGGCTTCGGGAGCCATGCCTCTACCCCGACCAAAGTCGGCTGAACTGCCTCAGTCCCTTAACTCCTATCTCTCCACGGTCTTTGATGTCAACTGGTCCGTTGAGTTGTCTAGTACAGAGGATCTGCTCTTTACTAATGCATCCTCTGCAGGTTCGGGTCCTCTCTCCTTATCTTTGTCTCCTTCAGTGTCTTCGGCCACGTTCCCTTCGCCCATTTCTTCGGTCAGTGCACCCTCTGTAACAACCACATCCAAGACTACGAAACGCAAATCACTCCTGGGAATGACTTCCTCCACTCCTTCAGGAACTGTATCTTCTGCTCCTGAACCTGTGTCTATGCCTGTCTCTGGACCTGCTTCGTCATCAAGAAAGGCTCTTCCAAAGGTTCCATCTTCGATCGGTGGCCCAATACCATCAAGAACATCAACATCGTCCCCAGTCTCCTCTCTGTCAACTACATCGACCCGATCAGGAGCCCCGCCGATGACTAACAATGGAAACGGCTCTGGTTCAAGCGTCCAGCCTAAACCCGTCACCCTTGCCCGGAAATCGTCGCTTTCGAATCAGTCGCGTAATGGTACAAACGTCCCCACCAATACCGGAAGCACAACACCCAATAATGGCGGTCCTACTCAGCTACATATCGCTAGGAACGTATCTGCAACAGCAGGGAGCGGAGGATCTGGAACAGGCACTGGTCAAAGCACACTCTCACCAGAAGGCAGGAACATTCCAATGCGTAAGCAAAGCATCAGCGGAGCCTCAAAGCCCATGCTGGTCCCTGGGCGAAGATCGTCGCTGCTTCAGACAGGCCAGATGCCGACCCTTTTGAACTCGCCGACGAATAGCGTCAATCAGAATCGACTCTTGAGCCCTGCCGGGACTCCGTCAGACATGCCACCGATTCCGCCTCGACGCTCACCCACACTCTCTCCATCGATCACAAACTCGTCCAGCAGCTCTCTCTCTCCTTCAACTGCGTCATCATCACAGTTCACGTCAGGACACTCGCCAACTTCACCGACATCGCCCAACATGTCACCGGTTCTGTCAGGCTCATTGCAACCAAGCTTTTCAAAAAGAACCTCCTCTTTGCCAGCAGAGAGACCCAAGCAAAGCCCTCGGATGCCTAGTAGCGAGATTACCATCAAGTCAGTTTCAGGAACAGGAGGAGCGAGCAGCGATGTGGCCATGGATGGTTCGGGTTCCACTTTGCCCGTCTCATCCGGCGCAGGTCTACCTCGCCCCTTATTGACCACTTCGCTCTCGGCCTCTTCTTTCTTTTCAGGCTCTCCGCCTTCGCCCCCGGGCCTTTCGCCTTCCTCGTCGACGGCACCATCATCAGCTGTACCCACTCCTGCAAGCTCGCCTCTAGGACCGCCATCTCAACAATCTAGCCAGCACTCACCTCAGCAATTGCTTCAGCCAGCACCTTACCCTTATCTTCGCTCAATGTCTGACGATGGCCTCCAACAGGCACGGGTGGTGAAACGATCGCCCAGTCCTTCGCCGACTTTGTCACCGACCAGCACTGGTTCAACGTCCACTCCGCAAACTTTGCAACCGACGGTCATGACCTATTCACGTCCTTCACCGACGTATCTACACAAGGCCTCCAAATCCACGCCAAACCTTTTGGCCGAGCTTGAGAATCCCCCTCCTGCAGTTCCAGAAAAAACAAATTCTCAGCAGTCGCAGAGTCATCCACATCAACAACTTAATGCCCAACCAACCAAAGCCCATTCTCAGACTCAGCATCGTACGCTCTCACCGCCACTTTCGGCGTCAACCACATCAGCAAATAGTTCTGGATCCAAGTTATTGACTCGAGCTAGCTCTCGAAGGATTGGCTCTGCATCGACTCCGTCGTCGAGCTCGCCATCATCTGCGGCTGGATCCAATTACAATCACCAAACCAGTGGAATCATGGACATTAGTGCGCCTTTGCCCCTGATGCCTCAGACTCGGGTCAGTAGAAACGACAATGCAAGCAGCTATCAAGGGCTAGACTTTGATATGTTTGAAGGACTGAAGCAAACTTCGGGTGATTATTCTTTGAATGATTATGCCTACGGCTCTTCGTCGACGGATCAGTATTCGTCTTATTCTCCTCGTCCATTCGGACAAAGACCAGGTTACAGTCAGAGTCTGTCCAACGTTAGTCTTGGCAGTCATGGAAGTGGAACTCTTGACAGTTCGAAGGCCACGATCATGACGACTTCCACTACAGCCACTACCACGGGTGGCTCAACGAGCCGATGGAACTCGATGAAGTCAATGCTTGGACTTCGAGTCGGCCAAGGTGCGAAAGGGTAGTCTCTCCTCCCCCATCATCCCCTTCCCTTGCCAATCTTTATGGGAAGAAAAAAAAATACCCTTCTTTGTCAATTTTTTTATGACCTTCTGCCTTTTCTATCACAAGCATGTCATCTCCATCTTCCCTTAACATACCCCGACTGTTTCCCCTCTTTTTTCTTCTTTCCAATGTACATTACATTCAAAATAAAGGACCCATGTCTTTTTTGCAGTCAATGCCGGAAGGATCTTCTTTTTATTTATATATACAGTCGCTGTGAGTATATAGACGATTGTTTTTCTTTACTCAAAGAGAAAGAGAAAGAGAAAGAGAAAGAGAAAGAGAAAGAGAAAGAGAAAGAGAGAAAAAAAAGAGAGAAACCGCGTTTTGATTGTGGCAGCGTGTCCTTTCCCTCTATGGTATCTTGGACAATGTTTTAGTCATCGTTGTCAACCAACGGTTGAGCAGACGATTCTTAAAAGCGAGTGTCGTAGAGGCGTCAAGAAAAAAAAATCACTCATACCAGTGTCCTCCCACCCCAGCTTGTCCTGCTCTTGCTCTACTCTCCTCCGTTTTCTTATTATTCTTCTTTCTTTACTGCTTTGCCTTGGCCAGGACGTTCTGAGTGTAGATTGAAACTTCACCATCGGGCTCGACATAATCAACATGCTTGTTCTCGACCATGGCCCCGACCAAGCCATCAGGCAGTGAGGCCGCAAAGCCGAGCATGACACTTGTGTAGCGTTGAGTGATCTTTCCGCCTATGAATGATGGAAGAAAAGAGACCATGGACAAGGTTAGTGCAAGTGACCATCAGCAATCACCAAAGCAACGAGAGTGGGGTAACCAGTAGCACAATCACGGGGGCAGATAAGAAGAGGGGAAGAGAGAAAGTATGTGATTGTGTGTATGTGTGTGAAAAAGAGCGAATGTTGTGTGCCCGTTTGTCGCAACATCTTTTTCCCTGGGAATAAAAAAAAAAAAAAGTCGTGATGAGCACACCATGCAGCCCTTCGCTCTTTCCCGCCCCCCTTGGGAAATAGAGTCACTGGGTCGTGTCGTCAAGCACAGTAGTCCAAAGCCGAGGTCCCCTGCTATTCTGTCATCCTTGGTTAGGTACTCTCTCCTCGCCCCTCTTCTTATTGATATTGCGACTCTTCGGAAGCGAGAGTGAGAGTGGGATGAAGCGAAAGAAAAACAGAAAGAAATGCCAAAACAAGGAATCGTTCTTTATGTCCTCATTGTCATCCATACCTTGCGACTCGACATCCCGAATAGCACTTTCAATTTCTTCGTCAGGAGTATTCTCCTTGAAGATCACAAGGACTTTGTTTCCAGCGCTGTCTTGCTGGGGGGCACCCAAGGGCCTGGCAGTGGCACCTCCAGGGGTCGAGACACCGACGGGGAGAATGGAGGCCGAAAGAGCGTTCGAGAGATCATTGGAACCATGAGTATGTTGAGTGTGGCCTAGAAAGTGCATAGACCTCGAGGCGTCAGTATGGAGACAACTAGCTCATTCTTGGCATTCAACTCTTTCATTTGGCCAATAGAAAATGGGGAGGCAATGTGCTTACCGGTCATCTTGAGGTGTCCTAAAAGTCGACGGAACAGTTCTGGAGCAAGTTATGGAGTGGTATTAAGCGTGTGAAAGGTGGAGCCAGAAAAAAATGTGGGCAGGTGGTAGAGAAGAATGAGAATGGCAGACAGTTCCCATGGGGCGTCCTTTTATCGAGGAGGAAGAGGAGGAGAAGGAGGAGGAGGAGCGTGACTGTCAGTCTGGTCGCCTCTTGTTCTCCGACCAATCGGCGGACGAAATCCCCCCTGGGAAGGACAACGCGCGTCATGGCGCGCAAAAGGATTTTGTCCAGGTGGTTGGTGGTTTTTCTTTCTTGCAAAAGAAAAAAAGAGAAAAACGACAAGGCAACGCTAAGTGCAGCTTATGATCCTTCCACGACAGGACAGAAGCCTTGTGCTTTACAACAGGGACCATGCAAGAGACACCTCTACTGCCCTTCGTCCGCTCACAACTCCAAGGTAGGTTGACAAACCACCTTTCCCCTCACTCGCTAGATTCATCAATATGCATGGAGCTGTGCCAAACGCAGTAAATGAGATGCTCTCTCCCATGCTAGGCAGAGAGAAAAAGGAAAACCAGAGTTTTCTTGCCAAGACCAAAAAAGAACTGGGGGATCTCGCAATACGTACGAAAATCTTCGTACACAGCAGCCAAGGGTCCAACGGCAAGCATACACGGAATCCAAGGCAATCAATGCTCTCAGTTGCCTACTCAATACTTTTGCTAGAGTGACAATATGCTCCTGCTTGGTGAGCGAGTGACTCTTAGTTGAGAGACCATGTTTGGTGAAGCTGGGACTTCCTTTTTTTTTTTTTTTTACTTTTATGAAGTCTCCTTTGGGAGGTCATGACGCTTGGCCCTGCGTTCTGTCGTAAATTTGGAAGAATGAAACCCGAAAAGGCAACTTTTTGAGAAACCTGGAGCAGTTTGGGGTATATATTTAAATGCTGCACACTGCACTTCATTCTTTTTGTCAACGGCCATTTTTCTCCTTCCAACCTTCCTTTGCAGAGCACATACCACTCAAATCCTTCAACTTCTTTTGTTCTTTCTTCTAAGCACGACATCAATGTCCTCCACAAGCCAACTAGGATCTTTGATCCATCCGTCTGGTCTGTTGGTCGCCTCCAAGACCATTTCTGTTGCTTCAATCGGTATTTTTTCAGGAATCGCAATCAGCTTCAATGCTATCATCATGCCTGCCATCCGTAGAACCTCGATAAGCAATGCTCTCAGCGTCTGGGCAGAGACTTATAACCTCGGTCACTGTAAGCTTTGGATAAGTCTTTCTCTCCTTTCAGGTTCTTCCTGTCTCTCGCTCAAGACTGACCCAGTGATTACGGATAATGTGTAGATATCCAGCCTGGATTGGTCGCGGCAAGCATGGCTACAGGCTCGTATGTGTACCACAAAACCGATAACGCCTTCTTCCTGGTGCCACCGCTGATGATGGTTTCAATCGTGCCCTACACCCTGGCACTGATCATGCCAATCAACAAGGCACTTTTGTCAATCCGATCCAAGAGTGGCAACAATGTTGAAAGCAAAGGTGAAAGCGCTCAAGTCAAGGAACTGCTCGTCCGATGGGACATGCTCCATTTTGTGCGGACTGTCGTCTCATCAGCAGCGTTTGTCTTGAGTCTCTACGGTGCTTTTTCAGGCAAAACCCAGATCTTTTAAATAGGATGCACACATCCACTAACATTTAATGCCTAAACTAAGAAAGAGAATGAGAAAAAAGGCATTCTTCCCCTCTATATTTAATGCATGTTGAAACAAAAACAGTGCCAGGTAGTTTGTGATCCTCACGGCAATGAACTTTAAATCTTGTTTCAGAGGTGTATTTGCGTGAGTTGGAAGGGCGGGGGTGGGAAGCAGAGAAACGATTACAATGGACCATGGTTCCCGCCTTGACCACCTCACTCAAAAAGAACATCAGCATCAACATCAGCAAAGGGGAGGCAGGAAGACAAATAATGAGATGGATGGAGTCAGCGTTTTAAGAATGTATGCACGTGAAATGGCTACTCTTGAACCCTAGGAAAGGTAGAGATTATGTAAATCCTTTCAGGGTGGTATCTATGCACGGTGCGACTACAAGCTTACTGTCCCCCACTCCTCCTCCTTTTTTAAACTAAATATACAAGAGGGAAGAATCTATGATACACATCTGGGCTCCCCGGGAAAATGTTCCATGGAGACCTGGTCATCCAGAGAGGCTAAGGATCTTGAGCGACTTTTCGAGGTCAGAATCATGTACCTATTCAGATTAAAGATGGAGGTTGGGTCTAGCCAAATTAGCCTTTGCAAAAAAAAAAAAAAAAAAAAAAAAAAAAAAAAAAAAAAAAAAAAAAGAATAACTCCAATGGGCGGGTGTTCTTACAAGTACGTTCGCAGTGCGAATAGTGCTTAGACACAACAAATTGACACCATGATCGACCAAGGGGTTGGACATGGAGTAGACTAATCCATAGGTATCGAGGCCAAATGTCGACAAGTCCACCTGAATACACCGAAGCATTGTTTCAGCCGAGCTCATGTTCAACATATGTTCCTCAAATTGTGCTAGAACTTCTTGATCCTGTTCGCCCAATGGTTGCATAAAGAAAGATGGGAGGCAAAGGATGAAAAATGAAGTTAAGTGAACAGAATCAAGGGTCTGCATCTTGGTCATCTTTCATCCCTAACTCTTGAGTTAGCCCTCAGCATAAACAAATTTCTTACCGCAATCAGCGAAGTGCCTTCATCCGTCACTGTGAATGAGATGAATCTTGATCCGGATTCACTGAATAATGCGATCCGCTGGTTAGAAAGGAGAATTGCTAGGCTCCAAGGACATGCCTTTATCCGAACAAAGTTCCAGTAAAAGACACCTTACTTAGAGAATCCAGCGAGCTGTTCTGGGTAAAAAAGAACTTTCAGCAACGTTACCGCCCATTCAGCTTGATATTCTCTAATTGAGGAAGGTGACATTCATGTGTAAGCGACTGTTCCCCAGTTGAGCCATCTCTTCTTTCAGCAAAGATTTGTCTTGATTTGCAAGATCAAATTTCTATAACATACGGTGCTAGGCCTGCAAGCATAAGCTTGTCGTCGATGACGGATCTTGGGCAAGATTTTCGGATCTGTTCCTGGGTCTTGAACTCACGCTCTTCCTGCTCTGCCAACGTCTCCTGCATCAGTCCAAAGGAAGGTATAGAACCAAGAGCAGAGAAGCTGCTTGCAGCAGATGCCAGGGGATGGACTCCGGTATTCTCTCCACCATTTTGGTATCGACCCACGTACTGAGAGTTACTGATGCTCGTGTTCTCGAATCCAGAGTGGGTAGTAAAGGTGCTATCGATGCTATCGATTGACCCTCGGTGTGGATAACGTTTGGGGAAATACCGTCCAATACCCTCACCAAACGATGATTCAGCGATAGAGCCCTGCCGCCCCGAGTGTTCACGAGGTGGGTGTGGATTGAGACTGGTTCCTAGTCCATCCATTGAAGAAGTATCTGATTCCGAGAACTGGCGGCTACGGCCACTCCCGTACCCTCCCGTTGTACTGCTGTCGCGACGACCTCGATTGGAGCTAAAAAAGTTACCATAACTGGTCCTCCGACCGAACGGGATACTGATCCCTGTAGAGGGTCGTGTGTAACTGTTGCTTAGGCTAGATCCTATTTGAGATGATCCTTGTTGTTGTTGCTGGAAGTGTGGTTGGAAAGGCTGTTGGGTGGCAGAGGTAGTAAAGGAGAGACTGCTGGGGAATTGGAAATGACCTGCAGGATGGCGGGAAGGAGAGGAAGGCGTATGTAGGAATGAATTCATAGAGGTGAAGCTACTGCCAGGGAAGGAACCAAAGTTGGACTCGGAGGAGAGACCACCACTGCGAGAATGGTGGCCTGAGGAAAGATCGCAGTCCGAGTCAACGGAGAGCGAGAAGAGAGAGCGAATGGTGGGAAGGACAAGCTTGAGACGCTTCTCCTTGACGAGAATCAGGTCAGTGATCCGGGTTGAGAGATAGAAAATCGAGATTCCGTTCCTGCTTAGCAGCGCCGAGAGCTCATTGATACGTCTCCCCGAGTTGTCTATCACGATCATGATCACGAGAGAGAGAGAGAGAGTACGCATGAATGGTTCCGATTAGAGTTACGGCCTGTGTTTTGCTATTTGGAACAGAAAAGAGCACCACAAAATTTGTGCGTAGTATGTCTGTGTGTGTGTTGTGTACCGTACTAGGGTAGCATCAAGTAGCCAAGCATCTCACTCATTTTTCCTCCTCCTCCCACTCTCTCCTGCATGCATTTTCAAAAGGGGCATGAACGGATCGCCATCAAGGTGCAAGACAGCAAAGGTAAACTGAAGTACCAGTCGTCGGTAGAGGAGCCATTGGGCCGACGGATCAAGAAGGAAGCACAGAGGAAAGACACTTCCAATGCATTGGCCTACAGCGGAATGCTCTGCGTTGCTTACCAAAGCTTATCTTTTTTCTCTCACACACACACACTCTTTTCATGCACTAGAGGAAAAAAAGAGCGGGAAACATTGCCTACGCCGTCCTGCACCGATCAATTCTGATTCCATGCTCCATGTGCCATGCCCCATGTGTCACACCCCTGTCTCATGCCCCGTGAATTACATCCCCCTGCTCTAGACCGTCCCTGTCCAATGTCCAGTGTCCAGGTCCAATGTGATCGTGCCATGTCCTGACATTGCATTGATCTATACTGGACTATTCCTCTACTTACCAATGCCGTCGGGGTCATCCACCATAAATGCACAAAAGACATCTTCAGTCACCATCATCCCTTCGAGGTTCAGTGACAAAAAGTCTTCGGCAATCACATTGACATCGGCCACAATGGCAAGCTCGAGTGCATTCTGAGTGAATGAAAAGAGCGTGTCCCTACTATAAGGGCACAGGATAAAGTTAGCGCCACTAGGACGCAGCTCAAAGCAGTCGGCTGGTCAAGGTTGCTCGTCCTCATTTTGGTGGCAATATTAGCGTCTGGAGGGACAGAATACCTTCGAGGAAAAAAGATGTTCTTGACGATGGCATGGGTGCAGCTGGTGATGGATTGAGGGTAGGTTTTTGGAATAGAGAGCAGCTTGAGTTTCCAAGGCTGCAATGTGATTGACATGGCTCGTGTCAGGGTGAGCGCGAGCGGGCTACAGTGAAGAGAGTAGATAAGACTGGGCGAGAAGAGAGAGAGAAGAGAGAGGGGAGGAAGGAGAGAAAGAACGGAAAAGAGAGAAGAGAGAAGTGAGAAAAGAGAAGTGAGAAAAGAGAAGCGAGAAAAGAGAGAGAGAGAGAGAGAGAGAGAGAGAGATGGAGAGGAGAAAGAAAGAAAGAAAGGGAGAAAGAGAGAAACGAAGAGAGGAGAGACATTCTCTATTTTGGATGACAGAAGAGGGTCGCAGTCCAGTGTTTTCCTCTTTTCTCTCTCTCTCCCCAAGTCGTGCACGTTCTGCGAGCATGCCCTGGCCCCCAGACCCAGGGCAGAGATTGGGCAAAGATACAGTGGCAGCAATGGCAGCAGTAACCAGCTAGTGCCAGAGTATCAGTTGAAGCCAAAAGGCAATAACAAAAGTAACAGCAAAAAGAGATATGATGGGCTGCAGCGCCTCACCGTTGTCAGCTCTCATCCCAGTGGGTCCAGGGAACCAATCACTCGTCTCTTTGATTCTCTATTTTCTCCACACCCTCGTTGGTCTCCCTTTCTTTCCCACCCTCCTCTCTCTCACTCTCTCTCGTTAACTGCCGGTGTTCTCTTAATCCGATCCATCTTAATCCTTTTTCCCACTCCATCATCCTTATCCGGATCTAATGTCCTAGCAACATCTCCCATGCTAGCAAGTGCATCTGCTCGCCTCATCCGTCCTCTGGGCGAGGTGAACGGCCAGCTTACTACACGTGATGACTATTGACTCTTTCATAGACAGTACTTCCAGTGTAAGATATCATTAAATCCTAACCAGAACAGAGAGGGTTCGCTTGTAGCCTCGTTTTTTTTTTTTTCTTCCTGTGGTCTGCTCCCCTTCGCTCCTCCGCTTGTTTTTTTTTTTTTTTTTTTTTTTTGCCTCTTCAGTCGCCCATCCTTTGCGCCATCTGTCCCTTTTCTCTACTCTCTCATTCCATCTCTCAACTACTTCCCTGTTCATCCTCATCCTATCTTCCACTGCATTCATCGTCACCCTGTTCTGCCTCAGCATCCTACACCTTGCCGCATCAGCCGCGCCATCCGCGCCCGATTCACCCCGTCCTCGCCCGCCTTCGCTTTTGCTTCGGACCCGACTGCTGCTCGGCTTTCTGTCCTCCGGCTCGTTCCTCCTCTCTTTCTGTCGACGCCGACCGTCTACTCTGCACTCTTTCTTCACCCCATCCTCCCCTCCACGGCTTCGCTCTCTCGCTTCCATTCCATTATCTCTGCTGACCAACTCTACACTCTCCGGCTTCCGCTCACTGGTTTGCTACCCTTTCGCCTAACAACAGCAAGTAAGCTTCCAAAAAGTGAATCATCAGGACCTGTGTAGCCTTCTGCTCGCAAGGCATTTCTCTTGTTCAATGTGACATCCGCCATCGCTGATTCAGTCGATTTGGCACATCCTCGAGAAACGCTCCCAGCCAGAGATTCATTTCACCTCCAACAACCTTTTTTCCTTGTCCTTGAAAAGTGTGAATGGTGGCGGTTGTGCAGGCGAATCTAGCCAGAGTTCTCTTTCCTTCCGTCTTGGTACTCTTCCTTTCATTCTATTCATTGGTGTCTCTTGGGATGTATGCGAGCCGGGAGAAGACAGGAAGAGCAGGGCCAATGTGCAATGAAAATGACCAAGCTGCAGCGCAATAACTGTTCACAGACCTGCCGCTGCGGGAATCTTGGAGAATCTTCTGCAAGAACCAGTTCCTTGACAATGCTCTATTAGCGATGCAGCGATCTGGCCCCGTCTCGTCTGTCGTCCACCTGGCTCCATGAGCATAGCGATATCACTTCCAGTGGGGATGGGTTGTACGCAGATGTCTCTCAATTCTCAAGAGTTCTAAATGTGTGTGTGTGTGTGAGTGTGTCTGTGTGTGTCTGTGTCTGTGTGCGTGCTCCCTGTTCGTTTGTCTGTCTGTCTGCCTGACTGCGTGCCACTTTCCCCACCCCGCCTCTCCCTCACTTCCTCAACCTTTTGCTGCTTCAAGCTGCGGCAGAAAAGAGAGTGAAGGGGACGCCACTGTTGGCCTCGGCATGGAGGATGATCTTTTGCCCAAGACTCCAAGAGGATGTCCATTATGGATCGCTAGAGTCGTATTCTTCACTCTTGTTAATCCAATCTCATTGACCTCTGTGCGAAATTTGTATGTGTGTGCACTTTTTCATTGAATTAGCTGCGCTCGTTTTCGTCTTCTCACCTCTCAACCCTGTCGTACGCCCACCCACGCCCGCCCACGCCCACCCACCTATTCGATTCTTCCGATCCAGGGCGCCTGTTAACCCTTAGCTTGATTCGAGATCAAAAAGGACCGCTGGACTCGACCGGCATCGGCCTGCGCCTGTTACCAAAGATCCACCGACATCGCGCTACTTGATCATTCATATGGGTATGTGAGGATTCTATCGATCGCACATCACTGTCCGCCGCGCCTGGGATCCACAGTAGACTAATCGATAATCTTTTCTCAATAGCATCGCCTCGAAGGAGCAACCGCGGTGGCCACTCAAAGAGCAAGAAGAAAGAAGACGATGATGACGGTGGCCAGACTCGTTGTGTCTGCAACCAACAACGTACGTTTCTATACTATCTCGCTGGCTGGAGCGACTTTCTCATGTTTCCATTCCATGACGCCTCCTTGCGGCCATGTGCCGACGGTCTGTAATGGCCGCCATCGCCCCCCACCCCTCTCCTCTGCTGACGGGATGCTGCTCTCGAATGTGTTTCCTTTGCGGCAGTCTCCTCCTCCACCTGCGCCTGCGCCTGCTCCTAGCTCTTCTCCTTGTCCTGTCTTCCTCCACTTCCTCCTCCGTTCCCTCCTCACCCCTTGGTGGAGGCGAGCAAAGTGGGATTTTTGAATGGGCGGCAGAGGGCTCTGTGGCTGGCCAAGAGTCTTGTGTTCTCTCTGCGAGGGTACCACTCTCTAATTGGCAACGTACAACCGACAGCATACGGCGCACCCGTTCCATTTCACACGTTGCGCCTTTTGTTTCTCTTTCTCTCCCTTCCTTCTCACACACCCTTGCCCACTTTTGCACTCTCACCTGTCTATCTGCCCTACTTTCCTCTCTCTCACTCTCTCACTCTCTTGTTAAACATTCTCACACAACACAATGCTAACACGCTAATACTTGTCTACTTTTTTTGTTAGATCATGAAGGGGTCATGATTCAATGCGAAATCTGTAAAGTCTGGCAACATTGTCCCTGCGTCGGACTCGGCGATGGCGAAGTGACCCCAGACAAGTACTACTGCGACTCTTGCCGACCCGAGAACCATCCTTACCGAGTTCAGAACGGAGTCTTGTAAGCGATACCCTCTTTTCGTCAAAGTTATTGTTCTCTTTCCCCCTCCCTCCATCTTATTCACTCTCTCAGTACATAACACACCCGCAATATTCACACACACACACACACACACACACACACACACACACACACACACACACACACACAGAGCCTTCCTACCCTTCCCCTTGTGGCTCATTTCCTTTTCTTTCTGGCTTGCTGACCTGCTTCCCTTGCCCAAACAATAGGATCACCAATGCAAAGAAAGACCCTCATCTGTCTGGCGCCGCTGTGGCAGCTGCAAAAGCAAAGCTTCCAAAGAAGAGGAATACTTTGAACTCAAAAGAGGCATCGATCCCAATGGAGCTCATGTTAGCTCAACAAAAGTGGAATGATGAGCACATGGACACACTCGAAGACGTACCGAGGAGCTCCAAGCGGAGGAGGAAGACCGAAAGTGCTACGGATGATGACGACATATCAAAGGACAACATACATCAAGAAGCACTTCGGTCTCCCGTCGACATCATTAGCACAGACTCCAAAAGGCTGATTGCCCCGTCCAGCAAGGACCAAGAAGCTCCTTCTTCCTCATCAGCGTCTTCATCGCCTCGGTCAGGCTCCTCCAAATCTGCACATTCCAAAAAGTTGGCTTCCAAGACCTCTGGTGGAACAAGGCCTAGTTCACCCTCAACCAATTCCTCCAACTCCCAACAGCCATCGTCAACCTGTGATGTCGATCAGAACCCCAACTCCAAAAACAGCCGTACCCTTGATGGCGACTCTATGGCGACTGACCTTGTAGTACCCTCAACCAAGCGGCGGAAAACCACTTTATCTAAACAAGAATCTTTGTCTCGGGGACACTCTGAAGAGCAGGAGGATTCTACAGATCATCTCACCAGAGATACAGGCGATGATCGTGTTGGTAAGTTCCTTGCTTCTTTATCGTTTCTTTCTCCAACAGGGTGTGCTACTGCTCTTGATCGAAGTGACCGGAGCACCAGTGTTTAATTTTTCATGTGGACTTTACCTTTTTATTATTATTTTCTAGAAGCGCCTTCTCGGTCACGGAAGAGTGGAACACATGGCAGGAACGCTGGTAAGAAGCAAAACAACAACAGTCATCAGGCAGTAAGCGACCATGAAGAGGATCTAGTCGAGTCAACTAGCCCCCCGGGCAGTCACGAAGTGCCCACACCCATCTCCAATGCGAAAAAATCACACAAGAAAGCTTCGGAGAGAGGACATGGAAACGGTCAACGACACAGCTCAAGGTATTCGACACCTGTCCCCAGCAGTGAAGGAACCCCGCAGCCATCATCCACATCTCCGACGACGGTCCGATACCCTTCTCCAAAGATGACTATCCAGGACATGACTAAACGAGCCAAGCAACTGCTTGACTACATTAGTCGTGTTCAGGTTGATATGGCGGATCGGAAAAGCAGGAGTGACTCAAGTTCCCCCAGCCAGGTCATCTCTACACCCAAGATGTTGCACTCTTCTCAGCGGCAGCCTACAAGCCAGATTCAGCGTGATACAAATCCAACATCAAGGATAAAGGAGGAGCTTTTCCAGTCTCCTCTTTCTTCATCCGCCACGATGGGTATCGCTTCTGAGACTTTGGATATTCATGGGGATAGTCAGGTCTGCCCAGACTTGTCACGGTCCAGCATGGAGAGTTCTGTCGACGATCACATGGGGCCTCTCGAGATGAGGTCTCCAATTATCGGAGCAGGTGGTGCCAAGGACAATAAGGAGATGACGATCAAGGTTCTTCCAACAGATGCACATCCCTTACTCTCGACACCGCCTCTATCGGTCCATGAACTGTCTCACCTAGATCATCACGGGGCGACTCTGGATCACGATGAGCCCGATGGAATTCACTCTTCCAGCATGGATTGTTCACATACGCCTCTAACGCCTCCTCATCAGCCATTGGAGACGATGCAGGAAGATGTCGTGGAGAATGCGGATGTCCCTGAGTCCTCAGAGTCATTGATGTGCGAGGAGCTTTGTCCAGAACGTCCTATTTCAAGCTTCACAAGTCTGGAGTTGATGGACAAGCTCACGGGAGACTTGATTCGATTTCAAGAGAAGTTTGGAGCTTATGCATGAGCGAACCTTTTTTTCAAAAAGGAGGCGTTTGATATTGGCTGCGTAGACATGCATTTCTTTCGCAATGTCCATCAACGTAGGCTCGCCGCTCCATTTTCTATTCGGGGCACATACAGCAAACGGGGTCAAGAAGCACAAGACATAGGAGCAACCAGCAAGGACCGTTGGTCGTCTATAGGATCTCTCTATCCTTTTCTCTTTCTATCTAACTATCTGTCTATTTTTTTTTTTTTTTTTTTCACTCTGTATTTTTACCACTGTACCTTCAAAAGCAAACCTTCTTTTTTTTTTTTTTTTTTTTGGAGATTTGTTTTAATTGTCTCGTCCTTGACTTTTTCCTTTTTTTTTTTTTTTTTTTTTATGGTTCTTGCTCGTTTTCTATCTTTTTGCGATTGACATTCCACTCTCCCCCCCCCTCTACCGCTCACACACACACACACACACACACACACACACACACACACACCCATTATTCGTAATACTTGATTTCAACAAAAAGAGAACAGCGCAGGAGGAGAGGCCCAGGCTGTCTGGACGAGGGAACTTAAGTTTGGCAAAAGCCATGTTTCTCTACCCATTGCCCCTATCTCTTAGTGATTGCAGTAGTGTATATAAGTAAACCGCTAGCGAAAAGAAAACAAAATAAAATAGTAAAAAAAAAAAAAAAAGAGAGAAGATGTCTTTCAAACACGCGAGAAAACCCATTTTTAGGGAGACTTGTGTTCAACGGTCGTTGAGTTTAAACGCGATTGGGTCTTTGCCAAAACGTTTAGTTTGCATATATACAAATGAAGAGAACGGAGAGGAATAAGATCAAAAGTCCGAATGGAGAGAGAAAGGAGAGAGGCAAGGACTATAGAATGAAATAGAGTGCTGTGATTGAGAGGATAAGGCCCGTGATCGAACGACCAGAGTGTTCGTTGGCGGTCGAGGGCACGGTCCGCGCTAGAGCTTTGTCGTCTGGTCCAAAAGAGCCACTGCTGGTATGGCTACCAAAGCGACCCCCGTTGCCACTATTAGTATCTGTACTTGTGCTCGAGTCACTAGGTACTTGAGCAGGCTTGCTGAGCATCTTGACGCTGCCACTGTTTCCATTGTTTTTGTTGTTGGCATTGTTGGCATTGTTGGCATTGCTAGGGTTGGTTGGAAGGTGAGGTGAATGAGGTGTCCGGTGAGCACCGGGACTGACAATCGCTCCAACACCACCTGGGTTGATCTTTCCCCCCTCGGGGATAACAGGGTGCAAGTTGCCTGGGTTTCCGGTCGCATCTGTAATGGTGAATCGAGTAGCCCATGCGGTGGCCTTGGTATCTTTTGTCTGGAACATCAAAAAGTAGACTAAATGGAAATGAGACCAAGAAGTGCAAAATTCGAGTTAGGTGTCTAATCCTAAAGAGAACGAGAGAAATATTCAAAGAGATCCAGTGTGGGGGAGAGTGACTTACTCTGACCAGGTGGGGCCACAAATGGAACCTGGTATTTAACACTGGACACAAGGCCGCCCTTGACGTTGGAGGCAATGGTAGCGAGCTTGATCTGGTGATCATCTGCACCTGTCATCAAAAAGATATCAAAGACGGGCTTTGCGGAGAGGAGTGGCAAACTACGATCGTCTGTCCAAGAAATGGTGACTGTTGTGTTGGGTTTCCAAACCGTCGCGCCGACAGGAGAAGAAGGATAGACAAACCCATGACATGGACCAGCCAAGGCAAGGAGGAAAACGGAGAGTAAGAGCAAGAGAGAATGATAGACAGAGTTCGAGCGGGCTGGTGCCTGGAGAGTGGAAGTAGGGGCCCGTCCCGGGCACCGCTTATGCAAGGATGCGACCTTCATGTGGACTCGACAGGGAGTAGCAAGGAAGAGATGGACTATGACGAGGCAGACAAGGGCAGCACAAGAACAGAAGGTGAAAGGAAGAAGCAGGTAAGAGCAAAAAAAAAAAAAAAAAAAAAAAAAAAAAAAAAAAAAAAGAGAGAGAGAGAGAGAGAGAGAGAGAGAGAGAGAGAGAGAGAGAGAGAGAGAGAGAGAGAGATAGCAAGAGGAGCGTACCAGGGATCAGTTGAAATAGTCGCTCGCTGCAAGCACATGTTGGCTCATTCTCTGTTTGCACTTTTAAACCCGCCTGCACCCGCGGAGTGTTCTGCCAGCCTTGTCTTCAACAATGGGGAGAGAGAGAGAGATAGAGAGAGAGAGAGGGAAATCTAGGGGGGAGCATGGGGAAGGGGGCAGGGAGAAGAGAGGACGGAAAGACAACGCGAGAGAGAGGACAAGAGACGCACAGATTGGAAGGGATTCCAGAATCGCCTCGTGGCAGGACACGCTTGATATGCTTCGCGTGGCTGTGCCCAAAGTCTATGACTGCTTCTTTCTCGCGCAATCCCTCGCGCCAGGCATTGTCGCTCTGTGCCTGCGTGTTGGATAGAGAATATGGAGAGGTCAGGTGAGTGGCCATCCTGATGCCTTGCTCTCTTCCTCTTTTCATATTCACTTCCCTTTTGTCTCTTCTATCATCCATTCCCACTCCACTCCCAACCACATTACCTTTCTCGACTCAAAAGCATGGCTTCCATCCATGTCGACCCCACTGACCCATTGGCGTTGCATAAGCTCGTGTTCCTGAACAAGGTCCACACCCTCAAGATGCTCCTCAGCCCATTTCTCCATCAACCTCATCAGCCCGGGCAAACGCAGCACCATGCCGCCAAGGAGACCGCAGGGGCCAAGGAAAACGGCGAACATTCTTCGCAAAAGGAATCATCGCCACCACGGCCCCAGACTCATCCTTCCATTAACACTTTGGACCACCATCACCTCGCTCCACTCCATCTCGCTGTGATGTTGAACAGGAAGGAAGCGCTCAAGCTACTCCTGGACGCTGGCGCCAACCCGTTGGTCCGTTCAGGATCAGGGTGGACGCCTCGCCAAGAGGCAACGAGCATTGGTGACCGAGAGATGATTGAACTTTTGACGCGGTATCAACGCAAAGAGTTCTCGGGGTCGTTTAAACACAAGGCCATGAAGCTGGTCAGGCAACTCTCGGAGGTAATTCGTCAGTGATGACTGACTGTGGAGGCTGCGGAGAGAAGGAAAAGAAAGAAGAGAAAGAAAAAGGAAAAAACGACCTGTAGAGAGAGTGGCGCATCCGGAACAGCCCGCTGCCGTAGTGAAGATGAAGAAGGGGATGATGGTCGGAACGAAGGGAAAGACATTTCCGCCAAAAGTAGGATGAACGTAGGACGACGCGGAGATTTTGGACCATGTTACAAGTGTGTGTTGTAGTTCCGCTCAAAACCCCGTGAATACGCAGCACCCCTTTCCCCTCCACCGGCTAAAAAGGAGCACAGTTACAACGGCAGAGGGCACCACCATGCTCTCTCATTCTCTCATTGTTTCTGTTGGGATCTACTGAGATGTCTCTTTGGTCTTGATAGAGACTCGAGACAAGAATGCCTGAATGGAGTGACTATGATCTGACTGCTTGAAAAAAAAAAAAAAAAAACCAGCCAGCCAACCAACCAACCAGCTGACCAGAAAAAAGAACCTCCTTTTATTTTTAGGATCTGGACCAGTTCTACTTTCAGCTTCAATGGTGCGTTTTCTTTTCTTTTCTTTATTCGTATCTTGTGGACGTGAGCACAGTGTCAAGGGACACCATTTATGTTTGATCTTGTACCTACCAGGTGGTGAATGAAGCTGACTATGCACTCTTCGTCTAACCAAACACCTTTCCTGATTTTTTTTTTTTTTTTTTTTTTTTTTTTTTTGGTAATCCTGTAGGGAGTTCCAGAGTTGGGGTAAGGAGCATGGATTTTTCTCTCTCTATTTTTCTCTCTATATTTCTCTCTGTTTCTTAGACTTTGCATCAGCTCACGCTTTTGCGATTTTACTCCTGCTGACCACGCGACCTCTTTGACTTTTACGCTTGACCTAGTACCCTTTGTAAGCGGCCTGTGTCCTAATGACACGTATCATATCTGGAAAAAAGGCAACGCTGTTCGGATGGACACCTCACTTGGTAAGAACGATGACCATGAGCAGGGCAGGAGGCCGTCATAAAAAAAAAAGAATCCCGCTCATAGTCAATACCTTTTTCTTTCTATGATCTATGATTGTATGCCGTAAATGGATCAATTTATCCAGTTGGATTCGAGAATATGAAGTGGATCCGAGGTCATATCTCGATCATCTTTCGGGTTGACCCAAAGTCAGGTAAGACTGCTGTAGTACGCAGCGAATGAAGACAAACGTTTCTGTTGTTCGACCCTTATCTGACTTGGATTGGTTTCTGGATTTTTTAGGACCCGAATTGGTGATCGTAGACCGAGTAAAAAAGATCACACAGAGGTTGGCCAAGTCCTCAGACGAGGAAGAAGAAAAACAGTACGATCCAACTGACGAAGAGATTGAGGAGGAAGTTTCGATCTGCTTCAACTCGGATATTGTATGTCATCTACCTCTTTACTATCGGTCTTTTTTTTTTTTTTTTATTAACGCATTCAATTGATCCCTACCTAGACCTCGACCAATGTCCCAACATCTGCAATCAAGTTCCAGAGAGCCAAGCAAGGAATGTGGGGGTATCGGACAAACAAGGTTGAAAAAGTAGGGGAGTACGAATGTGCGGTATGGAAAATGGAAGGAGTTGAATTCCGAACCCGTGTCCGGACTGAACACCTTAAGGATGAAGAGGGGAAACCAATCATAGCCTATAATCGCAGACCTCAGGGTCGCGGTGGCCACCGCCACCAGCCTGCACGGCGACCCCGACATGCACGACCAACAGAACAAAGGGCGAGGTCTAGAACACCAGGACAAATCGAAGATCGAGGAGTCGAGAGTGAAAAGGGACTTGTGATCAAGTCTGGAGCCACTGCCGCACCTTCAGGAGGGGGAGCAGGTTTACACCCTCGACGACCTCACCAACCATTGTTTGCGCCATTTGCAGAACCAGGGTCTGATCAAAATTCTTCCCAAACGTCGGTGCTCTCATCTTCGCCTGCAAAAGACGGTACCATTGCAGTGACGGCCAATGCAGAAAAAGAAGGTGAAGGATTGACTTCGTCAACAGCAACCAAAGACGTTGAAACAGTATCCAATCTCCCCAAGAAGCATTATCGAGAGACAGGAACCATATCTGATGATGCATTTTTCGAGACGGCATTGGCTGAGGCCGAGGCCGACATGGGAGGTGTGACCATGGACGATGACGAAGATGAAGACGACGAAGACAGAGTAGAGTATCGAGCGTCTTTGCCTCCCCCACCCCCGTCAACGGTTGCTTTTGAAGACTATTTTGACGAGCTCAAGCTAGGCGAGATTCATCTTGGACGACCTCTGGAGCAGAAAGAGTCACACAAAACCTTTGGTGCGACTCTGTGGATGTATGAGAATAGCACGACCCCGACCTCGGGTCAAGGACTCTCAGCAGCATCCTCAAGCTCAACATTGGACCTCATCCACGGTTCACCTTCTTCCTCGACAGTGTCATTGCAATCGTCGCAGCCATCAGAACCTAAGGCACAGTTTCCATTAACGATTGAAAAAATCTTGCCGTTGCTTGAGGTGATTGGAATGGATAATAACCGACTAGTGGGCAAGTTAAGAGAGTTTCTCGAGTTCAAGCTACCTCCTGGCTTCCCAATCAGGGCCAATATCCCTGTCTATCCAACGTTGTCTGCCGATGTGACATTTGTGAATTACGATGCACACCGAGAGATTGGGAGTGATATGTTTGAGATCCCTGGCGAGAAGGATGGTTTCCGGGAGGGATATGTGATCCGACCAGGAGGCAGTGAAGACGATGCGTAAAAATCACTTTATCTCTACATTTAACGTTTCCTTCCTTCTCTCCTGACTCTTTCTCTCTCCCTCTTTCTCCCTTCTGGCTCCTTTGAGATTGGAGTACAAGGCAGGGTTACTTTACACAGCCCATAAAAGTTCAGAGCAATATAGAAAAGAAAAGAAAAAGATTACTTTTAAATGTTTAAATGGAATAATTGTCAAATGAGCGGCGGATCTCCAATGATTACAGCTATCCGTCTTATGTAATACGCGCACTCACTTTGCTCTCATTCTGTTCTACAAAAAAAAAAAAAAAAAAAAAGTTTACTGAAAACAAAGTTTATCGGATGCAATGTCATGAACCCTGCTGCGACTCATTGAGTTTGATAGACTCAAGCACCTGCTGTACTTGTTCTAAAAGATCTGGCAAAGCTTCGTCCACTTCCTGTTCTCCTCGGGGATCCAGCTCACTATCCGCAAGGTTTCCGTCCGTAATATCACTATTACTGCTAGTGCTCGCCACCGTTGATTGTGAGAGTCCATTGATCATGTGTTGCTGTTGTAGTTGTTGTTGCTGATGCTGTTGCTGCTGTTGCTGCTGTTGTTTCCTATTTGCTTCAAGAAGCGACAGACCATTCATCAGACTCTCTAGGGCTTCTTCCGTCTCGTCCGTGTTCAACCGTCGACCAGGAGTGGATCGTCGTCCCAGTGGAGCTCGCTTTGGTCGAGGATACGACGTAGATGATTTCCAGGAGGACCGGCCTTCATCATTCAAATCTAGATCCCCATCCTCGTCGGCATCAACTCCACCGTCGCTCGACCTGATGATCCTTGACGAACCCGCCATCCGGGATCGTTCTCTGCGATTCTGATTCCTACCCAAGGGACTGGACTCCCCAGTGTCCATTTCATTCTCGTCATCTAGATCATCGTCATCATCCAAGTCATCATCATCATCGTCTTCCATGTCGCCATAGTTTCCGTCCGAATGAGGATCTGTCCGCCATTGACTGCCACTAGTCACACCTGACTCGCCAGACAGGGTAGTGGTACAGATTCCACTGCTATTGTCTTGAATCTGCTGGCGCACAAACTTTTCAGCTCGTTCCCATTGTCGATCCTTTTGTCGATACTTGTGCCGTTCGCCATGTCTCAGTCGTTGTTGTCGAACAACGTAGGGTCGTAGCAAGCTCACAATGGCTTTGATCTGATCGAGGAGCGCCTGGGAATGGTATTGGGGATCTCGAATGGTGGTCAATGCTTGGCTACTGAAGAGATCCGTCGATCCGCCCAAGGTTGAGGACGATGCTTTGGCGGATTCCTGAGCTCGCAAGAGAAGATAGCTTAGTCGAGATTCTGCTAGATCCAGTGGAGTTTTATGAGTCATTGGGGATGCCAGTGTCATGTCTGCGCCTAAGAGTTTGGAGTTGAAGGGTGGGAGAAAGGAAGAATCGAAAAAAAAAAAAAAAAAAAAAAAAAAAAGAGCAGAAGTAGAAAGAGAGGGCAAATGTAAAGACAGTTGAGCAGGAATCTTATTCTGGAAAGAGCGAAGTCATTTTTAGCATGTTCTGTCGCAAAGAGTTGTGATATAATAGACACTCTTCCTGGGAAAATCCTTTTACCTGCTTTGAGAAGAGCAGCAACGACATCAATCCTGTTGGATATGATAGCTACAGGCATCCACAAACAGAAAAGAAAAGAAAGAAAAAAGTGAATTAGCTCCGATGGACCTAGGACAATATCTGTTCCAATTGCTTTCAATGTCTTAATTGCTCAAAGCACAGGTAACGGCATACGGATCAGAGCATTCTTCACTAAAAAAAAAAAAAAGCCAGCAGGCCAGCACTTACCCAAGTGAAGCGGCATATTGCCAGCAATATCCCTGCCGCAGTCTGGCCGGACCCCTCGCTCAAGCAGAAACTCAACCAGCTCCAGGTCACCGGATGCGGCCGCAAAATGCAAGGGAGACCGGTTCTTGTCGTCAACACAATAAGGTGAGGGTGCTGGATACGAGTCCAAGAGTTCACGCACAGCATGGACTGCTGAATCCGTAGGGGGGAATGGACGGTGACGTCCGGAAGTAGAAGAAGCAGAAGAAGAGGAGAAAAGAGGTGAAAAGCCAGATGGTTGGTAAGGTGAAGCTGTTGAAGACGATGATGAAGAGGGCAGTGAGGAAGATGAAGAGGAGCCGAGGATTGGATCCATAAGCGAGACCCTTGGCGAAGGCAAAAGAGGAGTAAGGGCTGTCGAGGAAGAGGAATAGACAGTCGACGCACTAAGGCTTGAAGATGCGTCTGATAAGGACACGGAGGAGGATGATAGCAACTGTGGTGGTGGAGGTGTTGACGAGGACGGCAATGTAGACGACGATGCGGTCGAGAAGACCTGACCATGCGACCAATGATGCCAAGTCTTTGCTGCGCTCCTCGGGAGATGAAGAGAAAGCGCACCCGTCTGTGCTGTGAGAGGGTGGTGCAATTGAGCAATGCCTGGGTAGTGGTGGTGCTGTCGACCGTTGCGTGTCCTTGCACTATTGAATGTGTAGGCGCTCACAGCGGGGGCTCGAATATCAATGTCCCGATTGTCGAATAAGTCATTGGATGCAATGCTTGGTCCTGAGGAGGACGCAGATGAAGCCGATGTAACATTGGTGAAACGCATGGTGTGGCGGGACTTGGAGGCATCCAAAGGCCCCGTCGTCTTGGCCTGCAAGTTTTCCTTGAGCTGAACCGGCTCAACACCGACGGTCGCATCACTGACCCCTACCTCGACGTCAATATCAACGTCAACATCAGCGCTGACATCAACATCAACATCAACATCAAGGTCGAGGTCTGCAATAGCAGTGCCTTCGGGTCCATCTCGCCTTTGTTCCTGTGAACGGCCGCGTGCTCCAAGACTGGTGTCGATATCCTCTTCCTCATCCCGCATCTCTCCTTCGCCTTCGCCTTCATCTTCGTCTTCATCAAGCGAGATGTCAGGAGTGGGACCATATTCGGTAATAATCGCACTCCTACTGAATCTCGGTGATGGTCTTCTCATCCCCCGCACAAATGTTATACCGGTACTCATACCCGTGCTTGTTCCTGCTGATCCTGCTCCTGCTCCGCCCCGGGACGATGCTGCGGCCAGTAACCGTGACTCTTTCATCGCAATTTCGAGTGCCTTTTGAATTGGGAACACAGACATGGACCGTGAAGAGGACGACGGTTTAGTAGCGGCGAATCCTGAACTGTGGTTGCGTCCGCCATAGAGATTAGCGCCACTGCGGACATGGCCATTAAAAGAACCATGGATAGTGAGAGGACTGTCATAACTCGAGCCCAGCGATCTTCCATAGCCCATCCCACGTCCGTTGCTGATACCCAAGAGCCCACCAGGTGGGCGAGGTGGGCGAGGTGGAGGTGTGTTGTTGGGGTTGAGTGAAGGAAGGTTGCTGAGATAGGAGGAGACGGATGAAGCAGACACACCTGCTGCAGTTGGTGGAGCAGCAGGGGCAGGAGCCGAGAACGATGACGACGATGTTGATGGCGACAATGTAGGAGCGGAGGAGGGCATGCGACTAGAGTGGAGCCTGTGGGTACCGTAGCGAGCTGTGTGAGAGCGGATTCGGTTAGCGCCCAAGGTGGAGTGGAGAACATGGTCTTCAAACTCTTCAGCATCCTTTCCTGCCGTCCTTCCCAAGTCCTTCATGGTCGATGGCGGGGATAGGATGAGCGGAGCAGACTTGTGGTCTCGTGGCAGGGTCCTGTGGCGATGGAGCACACAGAGCAAAAGGATAGACGGCTGAACAAGCGGTAGATGCGATGCAGCAGATGATGCTGGGGTCCTGGTCTGGCGGCGTAATACAGTATCCAGATACAGTTAGAGGCGGGCGGAGAGGATGTGGGATGTGGATGATGGCGATGGCGATGGCAATGACAGAGAGGTAACAGCGTGGTAGGGGACCAGGAAGATCATGTGGAGGCCAGCAAGAGGAAGAGGGAAATCACGTCACCGAAGTATTTTTTTTTGGACAATATCTCGACAGCCCTAGGAAACTGCACTGTGCATTGAGGCATCCCCGGGGCATCGTCGCCAAGGAACGATACCCCATTAATCGTGCTTGCACTACCTTATTTGCTTAGTACTAACATCGAAAAAAAAAAGTCAGAGTAAGAGTGGGTTCGTCTCATAAACTATATCTCTTGCACTCTCTAGTGCCTATGATACGGACAGAAGTTAGTCTAGGAGAGTTTACTCTACCCAAGAAGATATCATCTTGACCAGTCGCTGGCCATAGTTACAGCTAGAATTGCTCCAGATCCACCCTCCAGCCCCAAATCTATGGGCATGAGCGGATCAAATGTATGCATTGATTTACACAAGCTTTACTAACAGATCGAGGTTATTATTGTCGTTTCAGAAGCACCCTTTCAGGCGTGCTGAACCCATAACCTTAATCCGGTTAGCCTGACTATTAAAATGACAGAGTGTCATGCTTAGGACCATTCTCATATCCTAGAGAATAAAATAGAACCAATCCTCAGATCCCTACTTTGAATGAATAGTGGCACGAGCCTTGTCTCATTTAGCTTGGCACAGAGCGACGATGGTACTGTCAGAGTCTGGACGCTTCTTTAACCAGCTCTTGGAGATTCAGTCCCGAAGCTGAGGACTGGGCAGATTATTTTTGTGCACTCATACTTACAGGAGATCACATGTCGCGGCCTCCTCGATCCTGTTCATTTTGTGAGTGTTGGAGCCGTCTGAAGAAATCTCTGCCGAGAACCGAGATCCATGGCTATTATCTCGTCTTTTTGTTCTAACTTGGCAGGATGAATCGACTTTTCCCTAAAAGAAACCTTTGTCTCGGCTGCTGGTTTTATTAACACCATAAAAGGCTCTCTCGCTTTCCATGGGGTCTATGGCCTACACCCAAAGGTGGCAGTAAGAAATTTCTTCCGCTCGACATCAAGGGAGCGTAAAATGACACGGTTGGTGAAAGATTCTTCAGAGGGCAAAAGCTAATCCGGCTACAGAGGAGGCAGTTTCCAGAGTGAATCGATTTCTTGCCCCCCTAAACTCATCCCGTGGCAAGCGTTACTGCGAGCTTTTCCTTCCTCTCTCTCTTTCCTCTCTCCTTCTCCTCCCTCTTTTTTCTTTACCCTTTGACCATTGTCGTTGTCCACATTTGCTGCCAACCTCATCCCCTCCCACTGTCACTCCATCCATCCTTACTGGACAGACTCTCATCACGTACGCTTCTGACGCATCCACACATTGCTCAAGGTAATCTCTGGTGCCATGAGTCATGTAGTCATGTTATGAGAACCTGATCGCATCTGACAAAGGAGCGCCACTCGACTCGCATGCATCCTTTTCGTTTCGTCTCGTCTCGTTTCGTTCTGTCACTATTTCACTCCGCATCGACCGCTCGTTGTCCTTATCTGCACTCTCTGCGCTGGCAATTCCCGATGAAGAGGGTTGCGCATGCAGAGAATGTCATTGTCCATGCAAACATTTGTTTGGCAGGTTGTCCCCTTTCTGGTCTCCTTTCTCCCTTCCCCTGTTCCGACCACCCTCGAGTCACACTGGCGGCGCGTGCCCATTTATCAGGTCGTCTTGTGCCGAGGTTCTGTTCTATTCTTTTCTGGTTCGTAGCCCAAACGCTCGCCTTCTATGCCTCGTCCGATTCGGTTGCTATTGGCCTTGCTCCTGTGGAGGTAACAAATGCATGCCTTTAGTGTCGAGCCAGGAACCATCTCGCTTGTCTTTTCAACTCTTTTAAGTCGACAGAGAGTGAATCGGTGGCAAAAAAAATGAGGAGCCGAGGCTGTCTGTGTATGTGAGCATATGTGTGTGTGTGTGTGTGTGTGTGTGTGTGTGTGTGTGTGTGTATTCGAGAAGAGTGTCTCGTCCACATGGCGCGAGAGTGCACGGCGCTCCCATGGGAGAGAGGGGAGAGGAAAGGAGAGTGGAACGTGCAGTTGTGCTCACAGCCCACCGCCTCTCTGTATCCCGCCCCAACTTGGCCGCAGCGAAAATTGAGTTGCCCAAAAGACACACATAGCGGGCAGTGATGAAAAAAAAAAGTTTTTTTTGTCCTCTTGGCCAGGTGCATTATTCACCGTCCCATGTTACCATTTGAGTACCCCTGGAGGAGGACTGTACCTTGTCTCCTCCCGAGCTGCGGCCATGCGAAAAGATGGGCCGATGTGTTGCATCGTGCCTTCCTCTAGCGCCTATTCCTGGCGTTCGCACTCGTTGGCCATTGGCCCTTGGGCGCTCTGCTAGTCTTCCATAAGCAGGTTCAGCCACACAGACAAGCCCAGCCCAGTGTTGGGAAAAAAGGAACAGGGGACGGGTAGAGGCAGCCATCGGGTAATGTGCACACGGTACAGCTTTTACAGCTTTTTCGGCTGTTTTTGCAAAATGAGCGCCTGTCTAAAATTGCCTGTGCTCCATGGTATTTTGGTGTGACCGAAGTGCATCTCCAGCCTACAGCGGCGTCCACGCAAACACAAAGAAGCAGTGGGGCAGCTGTTTTTCCTTTTTCCTTGCTTGCATCCCATCGATCCGATCTGTTTGCCATTCCCTGTTCCTATCCATCGCATTCCGCTTGATCCCACCCATCATATCTACTTCTGCATCTGCATCTGTCTGCATCTGCATCTGTCTTCATCTTCATCTGTTTTTTTTTTTTTTTTTTTTTTTTTTTTTTTTTTTCCTTATCCTTTTATCTTTTTTTCTCTTTCATTTTTTTTCTCTGTCTACCATCGACAGATCTTTCAGTACTCCACTGTCTCATGGACAATCCCAGCCAGGGCCAGTCTCCTCATTACCAGGTCAAGCTTGCGCCGCTTCCTCCTCGGGAACAGCCGCCTGCCGACTATGACATCTACGAGTCCGACTATGTCTCGTCAAGTTCGTACCAGCAGGTCCAGCAGCCGCCGCAGCCCGCGCAGCAGCTGCCCCAGATTCTCAGCTCTCACGCATCTTCCTCTTCACTCAGAGATGGCAGCTCTGTTGCTGCTAAGCACACCTCACTGAACTCGGTCGCTTCGCACGATTCGGATAACGTCAAGGTCCCTGTCCCGCTTGACTTTGACTTGGGTACGCTCTCGCTCGATGACCCCTCAGACAATCACTCGGTCACAGACCTTTCTTCCTTGCCATTGCGCCTCTCCGACTCAGAGTCACAAAAGCCTGTCGAGCGCACAGGATATGTCGACGACACACGTTTCTCAGGATCCGACCAGGGAACTTCTCTGACGAACTCACCAAGAGGTTCCTTTGCGCCAGGGGTCGCACTCAGCGGCCAGGATCCTACTCAGTCGCCTCAGAGCCAACGGACGAACAGTGTCGACTCAAACCACTCTGCTGTCAGAGCTTATGCAGCTGCCTATCCCCCAGGAGCTGCAACATATGCAAATGCTCCAGGAGCACATGGAGAGTATATTGCTACCCAGGGAGGAGCCCCTGGAGCCTATGGTCATGAGTACGGATATGGTCCAGAATACCAGCATCAGCCAATGCAACGTCCGCAGTATCGAGGCCCTCCTCCACAGCACTATGGTCAATATCCACAGGATCCCATGGGGCGCCCTCGTCCCAGTTCTCCCTACGCTCAGCATCAACAGCAGTCATACCCAGGATATGGACCCAATGGATACCCCGGCGGCGCCTATGATCAATACGGCCAGCCCTTCGGTGCTGACTACAACCAAGGCTATTATCAAGATCATCAGCAGTATCATGATGGATACGGTGCATCGGAGCCAGGGTATGATTATGGTGCCTACCGTGGCCCTCCACAGCAGTATTATGGTCGACCTGCAGGGGCACACCTCTACCCCTCACCATCTATCCGTGGCCGTCCTCCCCCAGCTGGCCGTGGGGGCCCACCTAGGCCAATGATGGGGCCTGGAGGACCCCCAGGAGGACCCCCAGGACCCCCAGGACCCCCAGGAGGACCCGGACCCTACGGACCTAGGCCGCCATATCGCGGCGATTCCAGTAGCAGCGCAGGTTCTAGCACACGAAACAACGGTAATTCTCCAGCCGGACCACCCAAGCGAAGGCAATTGACACTTGAAGTCCTGGATGATATGCGTCAGCGAGCCAAGAACAGCGGTGACCCTGCGGCTCAACTCGATTATGCAAAGGCGCTGATCGAAGCAGCGGTGACATTCGGAAATGATGACCCAGATCCGAAACGACAAAAGAAGAACAAGGAGGCGCTCTTCTTGGAGGGGCTCAAGATTATCAAGCGACTTGCGACAACAGGCATGGGTATTGGCAAGCCAGCATATCCAGATGCGCAGTTCTTCCTGGCCAATTGTTATGGTAACGGATCCCTGGGACTCCAGATTGACCATGACAAGGCCTTTAGTTTGTATATGCAGGCTTCCAAGCAGAACCACCCTGCAGCCACCTACCGGACTGCAGTGTGTTATGAACTCGGGGCAGGAACAAAACGAGACCATAGTCGTGCGTTGCAATTTTATCGCAAGGCAGCCTCGCTTGGGGATACAGCAGCCATGTACAAGTTAGGCATGATCATGTTAAAGGGCTTGTTAGGCCAGCAAAGCAACCCTCGGGAAGCGATTACTTGGCTTAAGCGAGCGGCATCGAATGCGGATGAGGATAATCCGCACGCGTTGCATGAGTTGGGTCTCTGTTTCGAGAAGGCAGGCACTCCCACAGTGATCCCAGATGAAGCCTATGCACGAGAACTGTTCACGCAGGCAGCGGGCTATGGATATGCACCTAGTCAGTTTAAGCTTGGTCATTGTTACGAGTACGGAACATTGACATGCCCTGTTGACCCGCGGAGAAGTATAGCCTGGTACACACGGGCGGCAGAACAGGGAGATGCAGAGAGTGAACTCGGACTCTCGGGATGGTACCTGACGGGAGCGGAGGGTGTTTTGAAGCAGAGTGATACTGAGGCCTATCTCTGGGCTCGTAAGGCTGCTGACAAGGGAAATGCACGCGCCGAGTATGCCGTTGGCTACTATTCAGAGGTAAGAAAGAGATCAGTGTGTTGGAGTACTCTGTTGAAGAATGTACAGCCAAAAAGATAAGATGTTAACAAACCCTGGGATTCTTAGGTCAGCATTGGAGTGAAACAAGATTTGGAAGAGGCTAGGAGATGGTACCTTCGATCGGCAGCGCAGGGTAATAATCGGGCCAAGAAGAGACTTGTAGACATGAAAAGGTTGGGAGCGATACGTCGAGTTCGCCACGACCGGTCTCGACAGGGTGGACAGCCTGATGATGAGAACTGTAAAGTGATGTAGATAGAACCAGTACCAGTAGAGCAAATATATGCATTCTGCCGTTCACTCCTTGATCCAAATGGCTGCGAGAATGCAAGTCACGGCGGCAGTCGTGTCAAAAAAAGTGATGCGATCGTTCGTTCCCTCATTGTCTCTTACTCTTCTTACTCTTACTCTTTCCACCCCCACCCCCCTCCTCCTTCCCCTTTCTCATATATCCCATGGCTTCATCAGCACAGACAGGCGAGAGCGAATATGTCACGCTTGAAAGTTCAGACGGCTTTCAGTTCATTATCCATCGCGAAGCAGCCATGCTTTCAGGGACAATCCGCAACATGCTTTCTAGCGCAGGTAGACAAAGAAGAATTGGTGGCGCATTCATTCATTTGAACGGGAGCCATATTAGATATGCCACTCAAAGCAGACCTCATGACATTGTCTTTTCTTTCCTTCTATTTTTCTTCTTCTTTTTGATGGTACATGTGAATAGGCCAATTCACGGAATCGACGGAGGGTGTTATCCATTTCAGAGACATCAAGTACGTTCCATTTTCAAAGGGGAAAGAAGTGGGGAATGATAGAGCGAAACTTGGTCATGGACAGTATTTTGAGCAATGACATGGAGTCTTTGGAGAACATGCCCAGTCCATGAACCAGAGCATAGGCAGTACTCTAGAGATGCCTGACATTCATTTCAGATCTCTTGCCATTTCTTGGGAAGCATTAACCCTTGTTTTTTTTATCGGGCATTCGGGAATACACGGTGAACTTTGGCACCTTTCTCTTTTTCTGGGCCTTTTGTGTACCCCTTTGTTTAACACCTCCGTGTTCTCTATTGCCTGTCTTTTCTACCTGTTTTTTTTCTTTTTCTTTTTTTGCATCATGGTGCCATGACATCAACCACTCGGTTGTTCTGAATACCCATTCATTTCATTTCTTTGACTCTAAACGAACAGGGCGGTGATATTGGAAAAGGTGTGCGCGTACTGGTACTACAAGGTATGTGAACCAGTGGTGTTTGCCGCACAACTTTTTTCTTTCTTTCTTGTATTGCCAATTAGTTTGAGTACTGGTCTTTGAATGAGAGATGCGCTAATAACTAGAAATGGTAATTTATAGGCACGACACCTAAACTCGGTGACTGAGATTCCCCATTTTGAGATTGAACCCGAGTATGCACTCGAGACCCTCATGGCCGCCGACTTTCTTGACAGTGAGTTTTTTTTTTTTTTTATCAGAACACAAAGTAGAGGTGTATTGATTACCCTACTCTTCAAAGGATGAGCAAAAAAAAAAAAGGGGAGTAACAAAGGTACTACCCCAACCATGGTCTCTTATGCTAAGTCGGATATGCTACTAACTTTTTCTTACTTTCTTTTTGAAATCTGCTGTCAGCCTAACTTGGGCTATAGGAGATACAATATCCTTTTTTTTCGATTGCTGATATAAAAAAAGAAAAAAGAAAAGAAAAGAAAAGAAAAGAAAAAAAACAGAAACATTCATAACCTGGACCGAGAATATCGCTAGACATACGAAGTGGGAGTTTGATCATTGGAATTTTTGGTTTGAAGTCATAGAACAAGAGAGAGAAAAAGAGGACTCTGTAAGAAAGAAAAAAAATCGTTGCATGAAACAAGATAGAAAGAGGGGAGGATGAGGAGAGGGAAGGGGAGAGAGGGCGCTTTAATGATGGGGAGGAGAGAAGCTGAGGAGCAAATTTGTGTATAGGAATGGGTAATGAAAAATAAAAAAAAAAAAAAAAAAAAAAAAAAAAAAAAGTAAAGTCATGGTCCACAATGGAGGCGTGCGCGTGTTTGTGTTTTTCATTCAGGAAGCCAGTGTAGGAACTGCATCTCCGAATCCAAGGACAGTCCAGAAGGTGACCTTCTTTTCGACATGATCAATCTCGGGAGGGGGGAGTTTGGATCCACTGACCACCAGCTGGTTCGACAGTGCAGGAGACTCTCCATCTGTAAATGCTCTTGGAGCCTTGTAAGTGAACGTTACCAAAAGAGGGATCTATGAAAAAAATAAATAAATAAAATAAATAAAAAATAATTAAAAATAAACGTGAGTGCTATTTTCTTTTTCTTTTGGGAGTTATTGCATTCTGGTTTACAATCTCGACAATTAACATTTGAAAATAGTTTTGTCCGCGTATCAGGAACAGGATAAAAAGCGCAGAGGAAAGGGATTAAAATCTTACCTTGACCTCTCCAGCTACGACAGGTGTGATATCAAGAGCGATACAGGTTGAATTGGCGGTTCTCTCATACACATCTTCCATGGTGGCTCCAGGAGGCGCGGCAATGGTGCCTACTTCGTATTCCCAGACCTCGTTGAAGGGTGAGATCGTAAACGATGGCGAGCGGATAACCACGCCATGACTGGGCGAAGCCTTATCACCATACTGTAAAGATACATGGGCTTCTTCATGTCGTGGGTTTGTGAAGCGCAAGATCACCTGGGAGGCAGTCTGGACGATCATTGGACGTTGAATGCTCACGATGGTAATATTTGGAAGTTGGTTTCTGGATTTTTTGGAACCATAATGGTATTCGTGGTTGCATCGTGCCAGATAAAATAATGTTAATATTAATAAAGGAACAAGTTATTTTCCTCGACGTTGATTTTTTTTTGTATCAACTTACAGTGCAATAAGATTGATCTTGAACCCAAACGAGTTGCCCTTTTGATCAGGCTTGACCAAAATATGGCGACAGCTCCGGCACCGTCTCAATTTTTTAATCCGCAGATGTATCCTCTGAGGTTGAAGTCTCTGAGGCGAGTACGACTGATTCTGGAGTGCCATCATTCTTTGCTTCATTGTCGTAGTCTCTTTGATGCTGATGATCGACATGAGCTTTTCCAGGTTTTCAGTATTCTCCATAACCTGGACTGCGGGTGTGTAGTGCGCAATATCATCTGTCAGTTGAGTTCGAAGACTAGACGCTGCCGAGGCTGCTGAAGTCGAGTATCGCGAGGTGGACGAATAGCTTGAAGAATGGAGAGACGAAAGGATGGAGGTAGGTAGGCTCGATTTAGTACTTCGAAAGTACTTTTCAAAGTGATCTTTGAGTCGAGCAAACTCTCGAACATCTGGGAGGGCCTCATCCTCCTTTTGCAGTTGGGCTGAGATTGCAATCAGAGAGTAAATAAGAATGTGAACAATGGCGAAGGAGAAACCAACTGGTTAGAGCAGTGTTTTTGGTCCGAGATGTTACATGAATTCCTTGTCTTATCTCCATGTAATTTTTATGAGACTGTGAGTCTCCAGTACCTGTGAGACTCAAAGGCTTGTCAAAGGTGACGCCAATATCCTGCGAGTTCCAGAGACACATGTTGCAGAGAAGATAGTATTGGGCATTGTCGGTAGGGTTGGACTGGTAAAGGGTTGCGTCGGGATCTTCAGAAACAACCGAAAGTGTCGCTTGGCAGAGTGGGCAGTAGAAGCAGTTGCGAGAACATCTATTTTCAAGAGAGTTTTCTGTCAGCGTGAGGGTGGAGTAAGGTGAAGTGGGTGTGCTTTTTGTATGTGTGTGCGCGTGTGTGTGGAAGGCCATGAACCACATTCTAAGACTTGACAGTGTCGCTCAATGAGCAGCCGCCAAAAAGCGTGACAAGAGCACATGAAAGAAAAGGAGCGGCAATCTGAACATCCCAACGAAAAAAAAAAAAAAAAGCCTTCTGCTTCCCAACACCACGTAGCAACCAAATTATTATAGAGGGCTCTTGTGTTGCTGATGGCACCCAAAAACTGGTTGGGGGGGGGGACTTACTTGTGTTTCTCAGTCTTGACGCTGGCCGTGGGTGCATCAAAGAGACAGTGTGGGCAATAGTAGCAAACGATCTCGTCCTGGACGCACTTTGGACAACGAAGTTCGTCGCACGAGTCGCAAAAATACAAGCGTGAGAGAGGTATCGATCCATGCGTGTCCGAATGGTTACCCGAGTTATAAAGGGCTTTCTCGGCCTCGGTCTGGGGCTGAAAATGACTGGATGCTTCGCCAGACTGTTGACCAGAAAGAACCAAGGCGGATGAGGCTCGCGTTGTATCACTCGACTCTGTCTGAGATGATGGCTGTTCTCGAGTAGGTGATGGCGGCTGAGATTTCGAGGCATCGTCAATGTTCATGGCATCCCTGTTCTCAGATCCTTGTCCAGTGCTTGCTCCAGTGCTGGTTCCAGCCTCAGCACTGGGTGGTGTTCGTACTCCTGGACTGGCATTGCCAGACTTTGACGAGTGGATGCCTGCATGGTTACAGTGGCAGCGGTAGTGGACGAATGGTTGACGGACGGGGTCCTGTCCTGGCGGGGCATTGAGCGCGAGCATGGCGAGAGGAGGCTCTGGTGGCGCTTATCGCTATCCGTGCGGTCAAAGGCGGAGATGGGGTCGCGGGGGAGATGATACGAAAGAAAGAGAAAGAGAAAGGAAAAGATGCATGCAATCCCTGTGGTTGAGTTGCCCTGGCCTGGTCTTGAATGTCGTCTCTGACCTGCGAGTCTCAAGACGTGCCTGAGCCTGTTCTTTCGTCCACTCCCCCCCCCCCTCACCTCTTCTCCGCTTCTCAGTCCCCGTGACGCAAGGAATGATGGCTCAACACGTTGCACCCACTCATGAGTTTAGTACTCCATTCCCATCCTTCCTTCTCTCGTGCTCCATCCAATCCGGACATTCAACATTTACAGGACCTGTGATCCCTGAACGATGGCCGTCAGCCCACCCGACACCCGGCCGTCGACCCCTGGCACACCCAGGACATCGACCGTCCGCGACGTCTTTGAGTTTGATGAGCGTCTCTTCTCCGCTGCAGGCGACATTGACAAGCAGAGCAACCCACCCTCAAACAACAAGCAGGAGCTTTTTGTCTTTCAGTGGCTAGCTGGCGTCGAACGCGAGCTCAAGCGATGTGGCCATGTAAGGAGGTGTCTTGTGTGCCCGTCGTGCCGATGGACCCTTGGCTAATGTCTACTCTTTGTCAGAAGATACCTATCTGCCTTTGAAGATACTCGTTCCTCCAAAGGACACGTAAAGAACTATCCTCCTCACGACAATCCTTTGTTTCTTTATTTCTCTTTCTCTTTACTTGCGTGGAACTGCCTTGGCCGAATCAGGACATCTTTCGAGTTATGCAACCCAACCTGGAGCGCCAACTCCTCAAGCTGATCTCCATGCCTGCGCCCAAACCTCGACATCCGATCCGCCGATTAATTGCCCGTTGTTTCCTCTCACTCTACGTTCGTGGTAACTCTTCAACTCTTTTCGAGACGATTCAGATCCTCCAAAGTTTGATTGAAACCGGCAAGGGCATGGGTGACAAAGATGTTAAACTGTATGTACATACTTTCGGATTGTCTCAAGAGCAGCCTCTTTTTTTTTTTTTAAAAAAAAAAAAAAAAACTCTAGAGACAAGCCCACCAGATCAATGGATATATTGCATGGTCTAACTGTAAGCCGTACTGACATCCTCCCTTTTCTTGCTTATGATTTAGTGCGGCAATTCACTGTATCGGCGTGATTATGGAATCTATTGGTGAAAAAGTGAGTATCGCTCTCTCTTCTTTGCTTCCACAAACGCATCGATAATCGTCTACATAGAAGGAATTTTTGTCTTCGGTTTCCTAAAAGATTTAATTCGCTATTTGGATAGATCATGTCCCTTGTGCCAGAGCTTACCAACTCGTTCCTCAAAGTCATCAAATCCGAAAAGATAGTAAGTGTCTACTACACGAGCTCGACACTTGACCAAATCGCTGATAAAAGAGAGAATAGCAGATTTAATCCTCTTCCATTTATCATTATAGTACCCTTTAATCATGCGAGTGGAGGCCATGGTCGCACTTCGAAAAATGCTTCAAGGTGCTGGACGTGGATCAACCGATCTCACCTCCAAAGAGATCTTGAAGACGCTAAAGCTCACAATTTTGGACAAGGCTCTTATTATGCGGTCTTCGTCAGCGGAGGTAATTATTCTGTTGTAAACATTGTCTGGAGTCTCCACCTCACGTTATCAGCTTGTCATGGACGATTTCTCTAATTCCTTTATTTGCTGTCAATAGTGCCTTTCAGCGCTTATCAAGAACACATCAATAGCATTTACAAGAAGCGAATTCGAGGTGTCAACAGCATTGTTTGTCAGGTCGATGGATGATTCTACCTATACAATCCGGAAATCCGTCGCAACATTGATTGCGACCTTGCTCTACTCAAAGTTTCAAGGAGAAGAAAACTTGACCATGGCTGGTGCTCAATCCCCTCCACCCGGTGGCAAACAAGGACCGACTGTCAACGAATCCTTCACGCTGGACGTGAATGAGCTTTTGAGCCACCTCTCCAGCGCCTACAACAAGCCGAACACGAGTCGGAGCGTCCGAGCGGGTATTTCAGAGACTTATGCGGCCCTTTTCATTATGATTGGACCATCACTTGTCGAACGACACTATGGCTTGATCGTGAAGCATCTGTTGACGGAGCTAATCTCCAATCCCAGGAACACAGGATCCCGGTTCGAAATCTTGACTGTGAGAGAGCATGTCGAATATCTACTGCGGGGCATCATCGGAGCTCGTCTCTTGAGTGAATCAGGACAAATTGCCTGTATTAGAGAGCTTGTTGGCAGTTGGTTGAAAACATGGCCTGCAGCCATGCCAGGTGACGTTGAGCCTTCAGAGTACGCGTTGATTTGTGCCTTGAACGAGACGTCTGCACTATTGTTAGATCTTGGAGGTGCAGCAAGTTCGGTCCAGGTATTGTTTCAACCGAGCCTTGAATATTTCGTCGCTGGCAATATGCATTCATAGTACACTAAGCATCTAATTCTCCATCTCTATCTATTTTTTTTTTCCACTATATAGGACATTCTTATGTCTGCCCTTATTAATTTGGTTTCACACCCTTCGAAGGCAGTTCAGACTGCTACTGCATGGTGCTTACGTTGTCTGTGTATTTCATTGCCCACCAACCTTGCCAAGCTCATTCAGACCCTCAGTGCAAAACTGTCGACAGACCTTGGAACGCTCAACAACAACGGGGCTAACTTTCAAGATGTGTCGACTCGGGCCCATGGTCTCGCCTTCTCGATCGGAAGTCTGCTCTCAGTCATTTCTGTCCACCCGCTTTACGTCTCCATTGAAATGAGCGCTCGGATCTTCTCCATGGCCTCTCAGTTGATCAAGAGCAGCACTGGCAAAGACATGAGAGTGGCAGCAGCCCAAATTCAGATCGCATGGACTCTTATCAGCGCACTCATGTGTCTTGGCCCTGATCTTGTCAAGACGCACTTACCCCAGCTACTACTTATGTGGAAGACCGCTTTGCCAAAGTTCACGGCCAAAGATACGACCAACACGATCCGCACAGAGCTTGATTGGGCGTTTTTGATGCATTCGCGCGAATGTGTCCTCGGCTCGATCGCCAGCTTCTTGTTCCACAATAGCGAAAAACTAAATGTGGAAAACTCCAAGCGAATCGCGGCCTTGTTGTCCAACACAATTGGGTTCCTGGGAGTCGTTCCAGCTTCATTCCCTCAACCACCACCAGGCGCCAAGGTCCAACACGAGCTGTTGAACACCAAGTTTTCGGAGAGGGACGATGTCATCCGAAAGCGGGTCTTTGAGTGTTTTGTAGCAATGCGTCATACATCTGCATTCGAAATCTACCACCCAATGTTGGCCAAGGCAGCGCTCGATGTTTTTTCAGACCCAGAAAGGACCTCTGGTACAGCAGTGACGAATGCTGTCTCCGCTGCAACCTTTACCTCCGTTTGGACAGTGGACGATGGCTACGGCTATGGTGTCACAGGCAAGATCAATGGACTCCGCTGTGATGTCGCCGCCAGGACTAGTGGAGCACGACAGGAGGAAATCCTGGATGGCAAGGACTATGACAGTTCAACCCGAATCACGGAGAATCTATTGAAGAAGCCTATCTTGGGAGCACCAGAACACGATCCGATGGTTGTCTACACTACCTATGCACTTCCGACATCCACCTCTCGCTATTCTCTCCCTAAGCCTCGCCCTACTGCCACAGGTGTTATCGACGCAGCGATTGAGCTCTTTGCTATTCTATTGCCACTCCAGTCCTCGGCCTTGCAAGGATCGCTACTCGATGAACTATCTAAACTCATCAAAACTTCGACTTTGGACAAGAACCCAGGCAGGAAGATGGCTATCCAGGTCAATGCTGTCGTTGCGTTGCTTGGTGCCACAAAGTATGCCATGACCGAGAGCAGGCGATCTGAACACAAGGCCTTTGAAGGACCACTTGCAGCTTCTTTCTCGCAGTCGATCCTTCGGGTAATTTTTTTTTTTTTTTTTTTTTTTTTTGCCTCCAATTTATTTTGGTGAAACACTTCTACTAGCCAAGGACCTATGTTAACTAATGCCGTTGGGTCCTACAATGGTCTCCATCTATCTCTTTCTAGGATGCTATTGTTCATGCAGATCCCTATATCCGGTTCGTCGCTTGTGAGGCTTTGGGACGGCTAACGAGTCTTCTTGGTGGGCAGTCTGTGGTAGCTCAGATCAAATACCTGATGGACCAAGTGGTTGCCAACCGGGATCCTGACGCACGCGCTGGATATGCACTAGCTCTTGGTAATGTGTTCTCTAACCTTGGTGGTATGACAGCCGGCGGTCACCTGCGATCCATCGTCGAGTACCTGACATCACTGAGTCGAGACCCACATCCGATTGTCCACAAATGGTCACTCCACTCGTTGGCGTTGACGATTTCGAGTGCAGGTCTTATGTTCAGTCCATATGTGTCGAGCACGTTAACGAATGTCGCGACTGTCTATTTAGCCGAGTCGCATGAGCCTGCAGGAGCCGGTTCGATTGCGACTGCCAACATTGCCATGACTTCGGAGCTCTCTGTTTACCATGAAATGGGTCGAATCATCTATGGCCTTATTGGAGTTCTTGGACCCGAACTTCAATCAAACGCCAAGGTCCGTGATCTATGCGTTAGCCTGGTAGAAGAGCTCCGGAACGAGGATGACGAGTTTGTGGTTGTCGAAGGCATCCGGTGTACACAACATTTGATCATGTTTGCACCACTGCTTGTCGATTTGTCGACCCTGGTCCCGTTCTTGCAGGCGAGACTTCGTCGTAGTACGGGTCTCAGTCTGAAAAAGGCTGCCATGACCTGTATGTACCAGCTCGTCCAACGGGATGTCAAGTCTGTTTTCCAACATTCGATGGGTGGACTTGATGACCAGTTCTTTAAGTTGCTGGATACAGATCCGACCTTACAGGACGTTAAAGACGTTGTCAGGAGCTGGATCACACAAACAGCACTGGAACAACCAAGCCAGTGGATCGAGATTTGCCGAAAAGTACTCTCACGAACTGCAATTGATGAGGGTTCAGAGAACGACTCTTCTGCAGGAGACGGTAGTGGCAACGGAGCTGGCGCTAGTGGTGCCTCTGCTACAGCCCACCAAGGTGGAGGAGATGAGTTTGATCAAGGCGATGATGACCAGGATATCTTTGATGATATCTCCAAGCCTACTCCCAAGTCAGCAGCCGCTCCATCCACCGCTCCATCGCAGGCAGCATCTTCTTCGGGTCCTGAACCTGTAGCGCCCACCGCGGCAGAGAGAGCAACTAAGGCGGCACCAGCACTCCCACCTCGATGGAGAACGCGTATCTTTGCATTGGAATGTATCCGACAAGTTATCGATGTAGTTGCAAACAGTGGTATTGCGGACCATTTTGACTTGGCTGTGGCTCGACGTAAGAAGAAGAATTTTGGATCCGACTTCTTGGTACTCAAGGTTGCTGATCTAATCAAGATGACTGTCTATGCAGCCTCGACACCGATTCAAGAGATCAAACTCGAGGGGCTACTGTTGTTGCGCCAGACGATTGAACGGTTCAAAGCGACGGCAGATCCTGAAGTGCCGGACAGCGTCCTGTTAGAACAGTATCAAGCCCAAATTGGAGCTGCACTAACGCCAGCGTTCACGGCCGAGAGTACACCCGAGGTCGTGTCTATGGGCGTCAAAGTCTGTGCTGTTTACGTGGGTAGTGGTATCATTCAGGAAGTGGATCGGTTCGGACGTGTGCTCAAGCTATTGATTGGCGCACTTGAAAAATGCAAGGATGACCGACGACTGACTGCTGTTGGAGACGTGACGGATCTGACGCCAAATGCGTCAAAGATGATCAAGTGGGCCGTGCTGAATGCATGGGCTGAGTTGCAGGTGGCAAGTGTACACCGACAATACTTGGTGGCTGTCTTGGGGCCGAACCTGGAAGAGCTATGTAAGCTCTGGGCCAATGCATTGGGAGAGTATGCGAAATCACAGGTGAAGGCTGAAATGGCACTAGGCTCGACTGTTGCGGGATCAAGCAGTGCTGGAAGTGCTGGGCTGTTTGACGCCGGTTTCGAGGGTGCTAGTGGAGATTCGGAAAACAACGTAAGTGTTTGCTAGCCCTTTGTTATTGGTGGTGGTGGTGGTGGTGATGCGATCTCATTTGCACAATCCACCCTGGATCTACTATGGTGACTAATGGATTCTAAACTTCTTCTCCGATTAAAATATCTTTCTCAACTTTATAGCTTGATCAGTCTTCGACTCTCAAGATCCTTGGTGCAGTGTCATCGCTGGTGGACGAAAACAACGAGTACATGATCCAGGCATTATTGAGAGTGACCAGTCCAGAGGGACAGGCCGCTCTAGAGGCGAAAGAAGCAACCTCCATTACAGAAGTTGTAGAAGGCTCTAATTCTGAAAGTCAGGAAAGCTCCAGAGTCGGTACTCCTACCTCTGCACCATTGACACCATCCTCGGTCACAAAGGAACCTCTACGATTGATCCATGTTATTTTCGGTCTTTGCCTCGAGATTTTGGCCAAAACATCGTCTGCGGGAGCAAGCTCGACCACTCAATCTTCAGCCAACTTGAATATTGCAGCTATGGATGCAGCCCTTCAGGGATCTCTTTCCGCATTGCATTCCATTCTGGACCCACGCCTACTCCAGGAGTCATTCTTGTCAAGAGTGTTCTTGGAAATGATGGCCATTTTTGAGCGAGTCGCGTGGATGGAAGGCAGCAGGGTCCAGAGTCTAGTTGTCGGTGTGATCTCGACTCTGATCCAACGGTATGGACAGGGACTTCTCTTTGAAGAGGCAGCTGGAGCCAGCACCAAAGCTGAGGCACAGGCTCTGACTCAATCCACAGAGTCAGACTCACCCAAAGAGACGGAAAAATCTACTGAAGGACGGTCATCAGCAGAAGAGGATGCGGTCAGTAACGCAGCACCTGAGCCAACAACCGAGGTCGGATCGGCAGATTCGTGTCGCCACCAAGTCTCGCTCATGCCTCAGAGTCGTCTCAGATCCATTATCCAATTGCTCGTGGAGCTCTTTATCCAAAAGTGCGCGAGCACTAACACACGAACAACTGCGAAGCGGGCACAGTTGGCACGTCCATCGCCCAAGAAGACGACACCTGAGACTGTCGAGGTGGTCAGCAAGGTGATGGATATGTTGACAGTCCTAGTCAAAACAGCTCCTGCCGAGTATCAGCTACATCTTACGGCAGTAACATTGAACGTGCTGATTGGTAAGCAACACGGAGTCAGGAAATTTTATTTCTGGCCGTTTGTTCGTAACATGAAATATGACACGCAATAACCGACGATCGATTTTATATATATTTATCGATTGATTAGGTATCCTTCGTGACCCGGTGTTTGAAGTCGAGTTGAGTGGTCCTGTTTTGATGAACATTAAGTCAACGATGGAGAGCGTTGAGAAGAACGCTTCAACCGAGAAACTGGACCCGAAGTTTATGGAATTGATCCTTAACGGTGCCATTGGATCTTTGCTCTTAAGTCAGGCAGCCTTTGCTCCAGGCAGGTCTACCGAACCTCCAGTAGCGGTGACAGAAACTCTAGACTTTGTGTTGGGTGATCCCAAGGTGGGTCGACGAGGTGCCAAAGCTGCAGCACCGGAAGATCAGGAGGCGGACGTATCCCCGGTCGAGGTTACTCATTGGTGCAATGGACTATTGGGAGCCATGTTGATCATGACGAACTGTGCCAGAGTGAGGATCTCTCCCAAGTTTATGGATCTTTTTGCAAGGATGATTATGAGCAGTATCGAGAGCAATGTTGCCAAGGTAAGCTAAAGGAGCTCTCTCTCTCTCTCTCTCTCTCTCTCTCTCTCTCTCTCTCTCTGTGCTATACTATGGAAAGTCTGTCTGCAGTGGCCAAAGTGGTCAAAGAGAATATGAAAAAATGAGAAGACTTCTAAAACTTGGCTCCATCTCATTCATAGATTGTGACAGTAGGATACCAGTGTCTGAGGAGTATCGTCCTGATTGAGGGATCCATCACGTCTCTCTCAATGCCAGGTAAGGTCCGCGCCAGGCTTCTCTTGAGGGATTTGATCCCATTTGTGGTGACGACAATTGTAGTCAGAGCTGCTCAAGAATCATCCGTGTCCCCATCGACTTCAGGAACCGAGTCGGATGCAAACAGCACAACACGGTCTGCTGTCAAGGATGATAAGGTCGGTATGCAGGCACTTGAGGAAGGCATCCAAACACTTAGGAGCTTTGCTGCTGCGTCGTCCGAGGAAGCCCGTAAGTTTTGAGAACCAGATCCTGAGTATTCTTGAGTGTCAACATGATTACCTGTTTGTTTGATTGCTTTTTGTACTAAATGAGATGTAACCGATTTTAATGATTCCATTAATAGGGTCGGGAGTGGTTGCGATTATCCTATCGACAGTTGTGCCACTCTTGCTAGATGCCAATAGCAAGGGCGAGTCTGCCAGCAGTAGCAAGGCGTCTCAGGTGCATACACTAGCGCTGAACCACCTCTTGAGCTTGGCAACGCAATTTCCGCAAGAGTTTCGACAGGGTCTAGCTTATCTTTCAGTCGAACGTCGGACACGACTCGAGACAGCAATTCGACAGAGTGTTCTTGAGCAACAAGAACAACAAAAGAAGCAGCAGGAGCGAGCACAACGAGAACAGGAACGACTTGCGCGTGAGCGAGATCGAGTCAAAATCCAACTTACGAGCAGCTTCTCAGGATTTACTTAAAGGATCGATGAAGAGTATTTGTCTTTTAAAATATGTGGATATTTTAGAACAGCTGTTGATAGAGAAAATAGGAAATACATGCTGTGCCTTTTTATTTTTTATATTTAAGATAAGGTGGCATTTTGATAAATTAACATGGTCAGATCCTAGAAGGAGCCTCGCCCTGATCTTCCTAGTGACTCCATAGCCACCGACTTCTCCTGGATATCACATTCTTTCTATTATGTTGAATGTATAATGTGCCTTTGAGCTAGCATTTTATGCTTTGATTAGTTGAAATTGAAAAGAATTGCAATTTAGGGCTGTGATAGAGCATCCTCCATGAACCTGAGGTCTTGTACACATTGAATCCTTGTTGATCATGGGTAACTAGTCTCTCAGAATCTTCATCCAGTTGAGAATCAAAAATAGAGGCGAACATGACATTCTCGTAGAATGACTGTAACTTGGAGCACCTGCTATGGTGACTCGATGGTTGGAGTGGTAGCGACATTTTCTGACCCTGAAGTTGCAGTTGCTGGTGGATAGTTCCTGAACTATTGAATAAATGAATCCCTTTTGGATTTGAAAAGCCTATCCTGAACACAAAAATCTGAGATCCATTCCATGACAGTGATAGATTCATTTCCCTTCTAAGGTTAGGGTGACCACCGACCTTAACGTGAGCGCTAGATACCGTGTGATGATACGGATAGGTGACTTTGGAGGTTGTTTCCAATAGCTCTAGCCCCCAGAGATCAAGGAGCCACTGCTCTCCAATTTGTGAGATTGTTGCGGCATGAGACCCTGATGCTGATATCGCAATATTCACAATCGTCGCTGGCTCCAGTAAATTACTTGACTCGCCACTAGCGTTGTGCTGAATACGAAATGCCTGCCTTGGCGATGGTATCTGAGGAAGGATACAATCTATCATCATATCATTCATTCAACTCATATATGTTCAGAGTCCTGCAGAGACTGAATGTAGAAGACATCTATCACAACGCAACATACGAGTTCACATTTGGCAGACTTTCACTCAACCCTACATAAAAAACTAACGAAGACCCGGTATCCGATCCCTCCTTTCGTTCTACGAAAAGATTAATTTGCGGCTCAAATTGACATCGGAGCACCACTCTAACAAATAAAATTTCTCGAATATTTTAGGTTAAGGTAGTCAGGTGTAGAGCGCAATTAGCCTACACGTAGGCGCTATAAGTGTCATTCCAGATACCCCACTCTACCCACCTGTCTTTGGGGGATGGCCTAGATCAATCCTCTACTCCGAGAACACACTATGTTAGACGGTTGGTATAGACAACTACATCGAGTATAGACAAACAACCATCTCATCTACGCCCTACCATCTCATCGATGTCGAAGCGTTTAACACCCTCAGCCTCCTGGTCAAGCATGAAGCATATTACCCAATAGAAAGACTTTTCGGAATGTAGCGAAATTTCATTTCTTCTGGGATAAAGCTATTGAGATACATTTCATTGACCCTTCAGTTCTGTATAGAAAGCAATATGAAAATACATAGCTCATATTCGAAATCATTTCTGACATACCTGGGAATAACCCACCCGAGAGTCTTTTTGGCTCTGAATAGCTCCTTATGAATGGATGAAGGAATGGTTAATGTGTGGCAATCCATTACAAACCAGTCCCGTTCTATCAATGCAACGATACTAACTTGTCTGATCCTTCATAAGTGGACAGCGCAAATTTTGCCTTTGGTAGTGAATAGAACAACCGTGTAACAATTTGATCCGGTGTAGGGACAGCCGTATTTTCATTTATTAAATAAGACCCGAATACACGCTGTCAAAGCGATTCCTCTCCTTCTCTATTGAAACGTCCAACTGATGTGCCAGTTTTCAAAGAGATTCATCTTCAATCCCGAGAGCGATAGCGATCCAACTTGCTGGTTAACCTCCCATGCCAATCCAGAGGCTGGATCCTGACCCTTTTGACCATCCCCAACAATACCCTGTTGCAAAGGAATCTGGGCTCCATTCACATTCAGCGAAGCGAGTCTTTGCACCTTGCCGTTTTCGCCAGTAGCACCAGTAGCTGCCTTGTTTGTGGTCAAGGGCAAGTCCTTGTTGTTTTGGCTCCGATGGATGTTGTTTTCCTTGTGTAGAAGAACCGAGGCTCGATCACCATCCTTACGTTTATGAACCTTGGAAGATGTACCTTGTCCCTTGAGTCCCTCACCCTTATTCAGTCCCATGATGACAATTCGATCCACAGTATCACTGTGCAAAACCTTGGCTCCGAATCCTTGGCCGCTAGCTCCAGACCCGCTGGTCACAGTGCTATTAAACTGGCCACTTGCGTTTAGGTTCCACTCAACCATAGCCCAGCTTTCACTCTTCACAGACTCACCATCATCAATAAACACCTTGCCCTGAGCAGTTCCGTCATGGGCCATGGCCACAACCAATGATACAGGCTCCAGCCGAGTTGCAGCAACAGTCAGCTTAGGGTTCTGGATAGGGAGAACATGTCCACCTGCCATGCTAACAGGAATGGGGTCTTGGTCTGCCTTGGCCGACAAGGTTCGGTACCGATGACTACGCTTGGGGTCTTTACCATCCAAGGAGCCATCATCGAACTCGACCAAACACTCATGTGTCTCATAGTCAAACCATCTTCCATGACCTGGGAAGTAAGCGCTGACGTTGATCTGACCCTTGGTCAATGCAGGTGAAACCATAAGCACGTCTCCGATCATGAATTGCTTGTCTACCTTGAGCGCGACAAGATCATCAGGGAACTGGAAAAAGAGAGGTTGCCAAACAGGCTTGCCCGATTGGTGACTCTGCTCAAAGAGGGTGTAGTAGTAGGACAAGAGCGAGTACCGAAGCTGGAGTGAACGACGGGTAGCAGGGAGAACAGAGTTGGGCCAGACATAAGGTTCCTGGGAAGCAGCACCGATCGTGTTGTGGTTGCGGGCAAAGGGATAAAGGGCTCCGAGTTGATGCCAGCGCAGACAAAGCTCCTCAGTCGTGTCACCGATGAATCCACAGATATCAGCGCCCGTAAATGGAATACCGAAAAGACCGAAAGAGAGGATGCCAGGAATAGAATGATACAAATGATCCCAGTTGGACCAGTTGTCGCCTAGAAAGAAAAGAATTAAAAGAGTGTGGATTAGCTACAGCTCGATTTGTACTATCATCGCACACACTTTTTCTCGTGATATGATGTTAGAGCGGACACCTACCCGTCCAATGTGCGGAGTATGCACCTATTTACCCATAAGGATAGAATTTGACACATAGAAAGTAGATTTTAGTAACGCTTAATAAAACATTCAAGGTCTCCTCTTGATGTAGCCTTCTGAAGGACAGAATGTTTACCTGTTCCTGCAAAGGATGATCTAGTGAGAATAAATGGACGCGTGTTTGGCAAAGACTCGAGCATTCCTTGACGTGTAGCCTTGGCCTCCATATGTCCATACAAGTTGTGGGTATCCAACATCTTCATTCCATTTTTGTGGAATGCATTCTCGGCAATCGTTTTCTCATCTAGAGGTGATTGTCGTCCAGCATTGTTGATCAAGTATCTTGGGGCAGATTCGTCTCCGTCAGCTCTCTTTTGGTTTCCAGACTTGCTCTCCTCGCGACATTCTCCACTGCAGAAGTTGCTTGGCTCGTTCATATCGATCCATGGATGGACATTATTTCCGATATCTTGATGCATCTCCTTTAGTTGCCTCGTCCACCATGTCCAGGTCTCGTTTGTGTTCATGAAGTCTGGGAAGTACGTTTGTCCGGGCCAAACACGGCCCTCGATCGGCTTGCCATCTTTAGTCGTGATAAATACACCTTCACTCATTCCCTGGTCGTAAGGCTTGTATCCAGGCACGAGAGGGATACCTGGGTCAAGGATCAGCACCATACTCTGGTTGTTTGCCTTCAAATTGGTCGCCAAGGCTTGAATCCGACTCTGCGGGAATCTCATTGGGTCATACGTAAAGTCTCTGAACTTTTCCATGTAGTCGATGTCGATCCAGACACCGTCCAGCGGCAGGTTGGACTCCCGATATCGGCGCACGACAGTTTCGACCTCATCAATGTTTCCATATCCGTACCGACACTGGTGAAATCCCAAGGACCATGCAGGAGGCATGTGAGGCCGTCCAATGACTTCGGTATACTGGTCAATCACATCGTTTGGCTTAGGTCCCAAGAACACTGTAAAGTCCAGGATACCGCCGATGACTTTGTAAGTCAACTTCTTTGACGAGAGGAGAATATCCATTCCATTGCTGTTCCTCAAAAATACACCATGGGCGAGTCCTTTACGCATTTCGAGATGGAATGGATGACTGCCGTACAAGTTCTCATCCACAGGTGTAGCTGCATCTCTAGCCCAGATCGCTTGGCGAATTCCTTCGGAATCCCTTCGGAATCCAGACTTGGAGACCACTTCACCAAAACCATAAATGTTGGCATCCTGAGGTAAAACGGTTGAAATCTCGAGATATTCGTCTTCAAAGACAAGCGAATCCATTCCTGCCACATTCGAGTCAAAGACCTTTTCGCCTGTGGAGATACGCGTGATACTAAACGTGAATGGATTCTCCGTGTAGTTGAACGCATAGCTACGTTCGACATTTTCCCTTCGTGTAGTGGACTCTGTCGAATCGAGAGCAATCTCAGGAACCTCGTATCGCTGCTTGGTTGGGTCCAGGATCTTGACTCTGACACGAGATTCAGTCTCGAAATCCACATCAACTCGAAGGGTGCTTAGATCCTGACCAAAACGGAGACACGATCCTTCCAAACTGAGATCCAGGGTCCATCCATGGTTGGTGGTTTTTGCTGATTGCACACTGTAACCTTTGCAGGTAGTTTGACGGAAGAAACAGAACGGAGCGTTGATCTTGTTTGGCGTGGCATCCCAACAGCACTTTCGGTTGTTGCTGATTCAAAGCAAGGAGCAAAAGGAGGTGTTATTAGTACAGTCTGATTTTAACCAAGGGGATACGCATCCATCTCTGACGGAGGCCCCTGCATGATCTGCTCATCTTCCTCTCTTCTTGCTTTTTGGACCCTCGTCACTCACCATTCATCCGATGTGATACCCATGAATCCACAATCCCGTCGAGAGGCCATGTCAGCAGTACACTGGTATTCTTGATTAAAAAAAAAAAAAAAAAAAAAAAAAAGAGCGTTAGTTTTTTCTAGACGGATCCGATCGACCATGGTGAGTCAGCTGGCTTTGTACTACACCAAAAACCATGCTGTGTCCTTAAGCTTTACTGTGCCCCGGACTAACGAGAGAGAAAGATACCTTCTTCTGGAAACACCATGGGATAGGAACCATGGTGATAGGGTCCCAGCAGCATTGACGCTGACGGCATCCCTGCTCACTAATCCCAACATAACCACAGTCTTCTCTACCCCAATAGGTCGAGCACTGTTCTGGGTCATCTGCGCGCGCCATGAGACGATGCGCAGGACTCACTGGTTGAGGGAGCGCTTCTGCTTGGAGTGCAGCGAACGAAAGCAAGGTCAAGGCACCAATAATGGCATGCTGGCGAGAGAGGAATGCACGAAATGTATTCTTGTGTGCCGATGGCCGTGAGGGTGCTGTGTAGCCCATGGTCTGTATGTGTGGAGAGACTGATGCTGTGCTCCACAGTTCAAGAGCCGTGCACAGCAAAAAAAATGGAGAAGGGTATTGTGCTGAGGAGTCGCGAATGCTGTGGTTTCGAATTCGAGTCCGTGTCCGAGGTCGTGTCCGCGAGGAGGGGAAGGGAGGGACGGCAACGGAGGAGTGCAGAGAAGGAAGAAAGAGAGCAGCGGCTGGTGGTTAGTGGGCAAATGGACAATTAGTCGCGGTATTTAAGCTGCCAAGACAAGACTGTGGGAAAAGCAAGTCACCCAATGGCGTCCGTGCTTTGCCCACCACAATGCTCACTTGTTCTCATGTCTCTATCTTGCCGACTCTTATCTCTGTGGAGTGGTGAGTGGTCAGACGGCAAAATGAGCCCTGCTCCGAGCTACTTGATCAGATCAGCAGAATCCTATCTAATCGTCAAACGCCAACAGCGATGAGAGCCATCATCATCATCATCGTTCTCATTTGCATCTGCCATTAGCCAAATGGCTGAATCCCACCCCCTTCCCAGCACCCTATCCTTTGTCTATGTAGGTGACCTGCTTATGCGACAAACCATTAATTTGGGCAGCCACTCAACGGTCCTGCTCGTTTAGTCTGTCCTTCCATTGTCTCTTACCCCCTTGTACAACGCCGTACCTTTGACATATGTCTCGACTCTTCGAACCGTTGGTCTTCCTTGGTCTTCAACCCAGTCGACGTTCTAAATGGGCCGCCGTCGCCGGCTCTCAAAAACACCAAGGAAAACGCTCACCTCCACTTCAACGCGATCTTTTTTCTTATTTTCAATTCACGAACGGACTTTGGTTTTCACATTATGCATTGGTAAGGATGTCGGCAGCCTTTTGTACTCTCACTAGGATATCTCCGGTCGGGCTTCCTTTGACTTGTGTTCCTAACTATCTGTCTGTTCAATTCAATGCTATGGCCATGGCTCCCCATGGACGTCTTACTACGTAGAAGCTCAAATAATTTTCACAAGGGTCCATTCACACCGGTACATGGCGCAAAGTACTTCAAAAGGAACACAACAATCTCATCGCACTTTTTCTTTCTTTCTTTCTTTCTTCTTCTCCCCCTCTAGCCCCGGTGAGCCAGGCATTACGCACCGCTTCTACTATTCAGGGGCAGAGGCACCAGCATGTATGCCCCAAGTACCTACTTTTCGTAGCTTTGGTAATTCCCATACTCGGCTCTCCGGTTCTGACTCCATAGCCCGAGTCTTTGAATCCTATGCAGACTTGTAGGACAGCCGAAAAGTGGGAAAACAGGAAGCAGATAAGGGAAGGGTGAAGCACTACCCTTCTGGCTGCCGTCTTTTTTGTGCACGCTGCATGTTTCCAACTCTTTCTCCTATAGGATGGGGTTTCTACTTTGAATGTTCTTTAGGCAACCGCTACTACTCTTATCAGGAACCTTGCCGATCGAACGGCAAAAGGGCATCCAAAATGAAGTTATATGTTGCATGCCCTTTCGTCCGGCTCTTATCGTTCTCGCAAAAAGGGAAACGAGGACGGGCACTTTTTCGTTTGTTCGTTCGTTCTCTCTTTTCTTTTCTTTCTTGTGCGAGTGAACGACTAGACGAAAGGAGAGAGATGTAATCTTCTGGGTATCCCCACCAAGCGATTACCAGAGCATGTGAGCGCTTTTGAGTATGTTGACTCCTTTTTAGGGCCTAATGACTCTAGGATACGCGTTCCATGTAGTGTTCATAAAGCTGCATATGAAGTGATACATGGAAACCTCTCTCCGATAATTTGATTGTGCTTTTCCAGGACTAACATATTGGGTAAGCGGCAATCAACGAACCAAAGGGTGGAGTGGAGGTCCCACACTTAAGGAGTGAAAAAGGGGGAGGGAGGGGGATGGAAAGAAGAGGAGCTGTGCGGGCACAAATTGGGGCCTGGACATGAATTGCTTTGCTATGCGCAACTGGACAGGGGTTTGCGGAGAGGAGAGGAATGAATAGTATTCAGACCAAACACAGTTTCGCCTGCCCTAGTGCCATTGGGGGATGGAAAAGAAAAGAAAAGAAAAGAAAAGAAAAGAAAAGGAGAAGTAAAGGAAGGGGATGGGGGGGGAGGCTGCATCTGCTTCCAGATCCTTCACAAACTCCCACCATGTCCAGAAATAGCTCAAAGAACCTGTTGAGAAAGTAGTCAATCCATTTGAGCAGGGAAAAAGAAGAAAAAACCGAGAAAGGTGGATGAAGAAAGAAAGAAGAGACCGTTTTTATTATTATTATTATTGGATCCCAAGAGCCTCCTTCTACTCTTCATCTTCCCATCCATCGTGTGCAAATCGCTTCTCGTAGGGTGCTTCCATGGGTGGCAGAATATCGTGCTGTGGGATCGTACACAAATCCGTTGTACTTGAGTGTCGAGCTGTGTTTAAAACTCCATAGCCCATTCCTGGTCCACCTTCCGCGGCTGGTGTCGCAGGCGCGCTTCCAGGTCCCGTACTAGCATTTCCTCCTAGACAAGACGAACTGATTTTCGAGAACGACCTTTGACGGACCAACGTCGCATGGAATCGGAGTGGAGGAATCTGGCTATTCGCTGGTTGAGGTCCGATATCGGTCATAATATATTGACGAAGGTCTCCTGTCCATTGCATCATCGATGGGGAAAGCATTGGCGAGACTGGCCCACCACTTGTGCTCCAAGGTCCGACCGAACAAGGTCCGTTCTCGCCTCCAGGTGAAGAGGCTGCTGAGGAGACAAGTGATGGGGTGTAAGATGCTGACGGTGGGCAAGATGGAAGGGCTGCAGACGCAAAGTAGCCTTGCACGGACGAACGACGCTTTGAGGATGAGTAGTAGTGGGATGCAGACAGGGACAAAGACGAGGGCGACGATGAGTCCGAAGAGGATGAGGAGGATGACGGCGTGAGCGCTATGGTTGATGCAGATATCATGGAAGCGCTAGAGGGTGTCGTTGACATGACCTCTAGGGCCTCACGCTCCTCTTCAGTCAATTCCGAGGATGACTCGAGGAGATCCCGCTGGAGACGTGTCAGCTCTGAGGCTTGCTCAGCAGGTTGCTGTGAAGCTGACTGAGAAGTGGGTACTGGTAGTGCTGTTGCCATTGGAATATTAGAAAGAAATGTGATGCTTGGACTTGTTTGCCAGGGCTTGAGCTTGCGCGTATAAAGTTCAAGGATTAGTGACACCAACACAGTCGGTGTCAAAGGTAATGATTACAGAGGGCGGCGAAAATGGACAATGGCGAAGTAAAAGAGGCTGGTGGACAGTCAGCAAGAGAAATAAGGACTATATATACGGGTGTTGCTGGCGAATGCGAGAGTCGAAACGAGTTAAGCTACAAAGAAGAGGGAGGAGGCCCAGTAGATGGGTGCGCACCCGCTGAGTATTTATACTGGTGCAGCGAAGGAGCAGGTGAGCTAAAGGCGCAAGTGACAATGGCTCAAATGGAACAGAAAAGGTCAACGATCGAAAGGGAGGTCGCAGGAGATGAGTATCATTGAGAGAGGCATCTGAGGTCACTGGGGTTCCTGTTTCGACTTGCACAAGCAGACAGGCAGAGAGGTGCAGGACGAGCATTGAGCTGACAGCAATCATCCAATACGAGCGAAGGACCAGGCGAGACTCAAGGTCCAAGGACGGGACAGGATCACTGCTCAATGCTCTGTTGCTCGCCACAGCAAGGATGAAAGGGTCAATGCCCCTCCCTTTTTTTTTCTTTTCCGTGCACGTAACTGTGTGAGGTTCTTGCGTTCTGCAGCCTCTGTGCTTCTCAGATGAAATGGTTGTGCATGGATCGCAAAGAGCAGCTAAAGCTTTTCAACCACACACACAACAATGCAAACAAGGAAAAAAAAAAAAAAAAGAGGCCTTGGGTCGCGTCGCAGGACCAAAGAGGGGACACCCATTCTTTACTTCCAGTCATCCCGAGCCAACGCAATGTGCAGGGCGTGAATGTAGAAAAGTTGTTGACAAAATCCGCCCCTCTATTCACTCATGGCATTGTCAATGCCACATATGCGTCTAAATGTGCGTAAGGGAGATGAATGGACAATAGGATGGTGGGGGAGAAAGGAAAAGAAGGGCCAACAGGGAAGAAAGAGCATATGTCTGTGGTCACCCAATTGTCTTACGGGGGACATGTCGCCCCAAGCCGTGTCGATCTGTCACGGCTAGCTTTTCTCTCTCCTTTCTAGCTCCTCGATGGATGAACTTGTCCTCCTTTTCTTATGTCCTCCATTATGTATCATGCCGTTCAGATATATGGTGGTCGCCCTCAATGAAGATAGCGCTGTAAAGTTGGTTCGTTCAACAACCGTCCCTGAGGTTGATCCCAAAACTCGGAGACCTAGAGCCACCACAGCGGAGAACAATGAGGCGCAATGAAAAACTGTTACACTCTCCTACTATTTCCCTGCAATATGTCTGTGTCAAAAGCATTACAATAACAAAAGGTATTTGTCTCCGTTATTATATGGCATTTCATAGCCTCCTCCACCACCTCCTCCTTGCAGTAGGACCAAGAAAAAAAAGCGTATGTGTTGGAGTATATCCCTTGCGGGTTCGGGAGAATGTTACGACTCAAATGCAGGCCTATTCTCTTCTATGCTCAAATCATTGCCGCGAAAGGGGAGAACTACAGTCAGAGCAAGAGTAAGAGTAAGAATAAGAGCAAGAGCAAGAGCAAGAGTGGAGGATAAGAGAAGCAGGATTGACTCAACTACATACAAGGGGAGGGAAGTGAATGACATATACTCTTTTTGGGTTCACATGGCGTTCAAGGAGTAGCTCTATCCTTGTGCTGCTGGGTCCCAAAGGAAAGGCGAGGTGGAGAGGTATCGGCAAGGAAACATACAAAAGCAGATTGTGTGAGCCAAGTTTCTGAGATGGAAACAAAGGGTTTGTAAGAGCTGGTTGCAAGTGCAGGACAAGCTCAAAACTGGGAGCAAGACTGAGGAGAAGGAACGAGAGGCTGAAAAGAAAGGGATATTTAGAAAAAAAGAAAACAAGAAGAGAGGAAAAGAGGAAAGAGAAAGAGGAAGGGGAAGTAGAGTGCGAGGACAGCCAAGTCAAGAGTTCGAACAGAAGGATTCCAAAGAAGGTGGACACCTGTCAAGGCATGTCCTTGCTCAGCTCCTCGGCATAGACTTGGTTTTTCTTAAGACGTCCATAGCTCTATGTCGCATGGTGAGAAGGATCGCTGCATCCAAATCCTGAGCCGCATGGGAGCTCCAGTCTTATGATAAGCCTGACACTTTTGTTGTTGTTAATGTTGCTGATGTTGATCAAATCGTAGAAAGTGAGGAGACTATGCAGTGCTACTTTTTGGACTCTATTGTCATTGTCTGCTACTGTAAGAGAACACCATCCCGATGTGAGGCAGGGAGGCTTTTCGAACAAAAAGGCAAAGTCATTAAGAGAGGCCATTCAATGGTAGATGGATGAAAGCAGAAAAGACCACAGCTGCTCCCATTTCTAGTACACTCCCTATCCCAGTTCCACTTTCATCCCTTGGTTTACTTCCCTCTCACCCCTCACCCCCACCCCCCAGTTCTTACTTTCGCATCTTCTCAATTCCCTGGTCCATGTCCTACATACATATTTCTACCCCTTACCCCTGAAAGACCTCGAGTCTGCACTATGGCCAGGGTCACTCATCCAGCGGCGTGGCCTACGCGACGAAACCCTTCCGGCCTATCTTTTACAAAAGAGCATGCAAGCAAAGCAGATAGAGCCGACAAAAGCAGGCAAAAGGCAGGTGGAGCCGAGGCCAAAGGAGAAATGTAAACAACCAAGCAAAGAGGGTCAAGAAGAAAAGAGAGAGGGAGAACGAAAGGCACATAAAATGGCGGGAAATCTAAGCAATAAGTTGGACCGGGCCCTGATCGCACTGTAGATATCTACTGCAGATGTCTGCTTTTGAAAGCGAAGAAAAGAAACGAATGAGAAAGCCACGGTGAGCCGAAGGGTTCGGCCAGTGATTCTCATTTTGTTTTGGCGCCATGTATCGACGCCCTTGGGAAGTGGAGTGAGTGGAGTGGAGTGGAGTCGCTCTGCACTGCATCGCTATGCATGCATACACTGAAACGTCGAGCGACGGGTTCCCCCCCTTTCAATGCCAAGTGTCACACTTCAAAAGCGGAAAAGGCGGGTCTTTTTCTCCCAGCAATGACTGTCTGGGATCTGGAAGCCCCAACAAACGGGTGGCCCTTGCGCGCAGCGCTAGGTCAATGTGAAGGTCTTCACGTGCCCAGTGATGCTTCAATTTTTTTTTTTTTTTTTTTTGCGCCACCTTGCCACCTTCTCTCACCTTTTTTTTACGCCTCCAATCTTACTCCAGGGTCGCATCAAACGCTTGTTCATCATGTCACTTCCATCAACTAAGCGCGTCAATTCGGCAATGCTGCCATCCCACATCGGCGAGACAGTCTGCTTTGTGGGAAGGATCATTGAGGTATATTCCAATCTAGACAGGGATAGCAAATTGATTGGCGATTCCCTTAAAACTCAATAGATTCTCTAGGATTAGGCTACGAACTTCAGCATTAGCTTTGAAATTCTTGACACAGGACGGAAGTCGTAGACGGGAAAAAGATCCATGCATCCAGAACGACAAGATTGCAAGGAAGCATTTTGCATTCCCCAGAATGGGGCCAAATTGACAGATGGAGGATCGGTGGCAAAGGAAGGATTTGGTGGCAAAGGACGTAATCCTTTGACAGACGCCTCTCAGACACTGTGAATTGACACCTCCTTATTCTCTTCTTGGATGTTAATGAACCACCTTAGAACAACGGCGTACGAGCAATCATGTCGGCCTCAGATAAGGGACAGGTCGAAGTCCATGTCAACAATGTAGGTACCCTGTTAGAATTTGAATCATCGTTCATTTTCCGCTCCCAGAGAGGTATTATGGACTAACTCTTCTCCCTTACCGTCATAATAGCTTTCACAATATGGGACTGAGTTTGTGGAGGTCATTGGAAGAGTCAGGGACGACCTAACCATCGAGGAGCTTACGTCGGCCAACTTTGGCAACTCGTTCGGTAAATGGAGCACCTTATTTTTGACTGGGTCTTCGCTCAGATTGCTTCATATGAAATGGGCCTAAGTGCTGTTGCTCATCCTGACTACTCATTCTTTCCTTTGGCACCCTTCATCTCTTCTGCTGTCCCGATTTCCTTGATATTTAGATATGGATGTCTATAACGAGCTTGTGAAGAAGATGCAACAGTTCCCATCTGTATTCTAGGGCTTGCAAATACATTGAATAACAAACTATTGCCCATAACATTAATGACATCTTCTGGACCACTGGAGTAGTCGATTATGGCTCCTCTATCTCCTCTATTGTTTCAAGTCGAACTTGACTAGAAATGCGAAGAAACAAAAGTATGACCAAATGCTCGCTTCTTCAATTCTCTCCGATTTACAAAAAATTATCAAAAGGCGATCAGGATACCATTATGGAGGAGGAGATAGGCACTATAACGAATAGAGCCCCAGTCGAGAAAACTCAATACCAAGCTGTGGTGGTTGGAAATGATCCAAATTCCGGCGCGCAGTTGAAGTGACTTTTGTGGATTTGTGGCTCCACTACATTGAAATTGGAATGCAGTTTTGGTTGTCGCACAAGCCAAAAGCATAAATGAGCCATAAAAAAGATCATTTGGCTTTTTTTTTTTTTTTTTTTCTCTTTCTCATCATCATTCCATTCGCACATCCTCTAATTACCATCGAAGCTGTCTTAACAATGTCAGCAGAAATATCGACCCCTACACAGAATCTTCCAGAGTCTACCAGACTGAAAGTCTTGATAGTGGGAGCAGGCCTTGGTGGCCTAGTTCTTGCTGCACTCCTTGAACGCGCAGGAATCGAGTACGAAGTCTTTGAGCGAGCCAAGAAAGTCGTTCCTCTCGGTAAACCTCTCTTTTCTTTCTCTCTATCTTCCCTTCTATCTGCATTGAGTAGCTCATCCATCTCCGTAATACGACTCATTAGGCTCGGCCATTGCCATGGGTGCAAATGTAATGTCTCTCTTTGAGCAACTTGGAATCTTGGATAAGATATTGGAAAACTCAAAGCCTGTCCTGACCAGCAATCTATACAACGAAGAAAACGAGATTGTCGGTTATCGTGACTTCAGCTACGCCAAGGAAAGGTAAAACCATGCCCAACTTAGAGAAATATCCTGGAAATTCGCAACGGTATTAGTATTAGCAGTTTACAAAAGGTATTGATATAAACGGCTCTTTGCACAGGTATGGCTACTACACGCATATCCTTGCCCGACCTGTACTCTACGATATCATTCTATCCTTGGTTCCTTCTCACAAGATCCATATGGCTACAAAGATTACTTCCTTCAAGCAAGACGACAGCATGGTCACGCTCGAGTGTGAGGACAAGACCTTCACTGGCGATATGCTCGTTGGTGCCGATGGCGCTTATTCCACCATCCGAGAGCAGCTCTACAAAGAACTGAGCGCCAAAGGTGGTGTCCCAGATGCGGACTTGGAAAGGTTGCCCTTCACGAGTGCATGCCTGGTCGGAACGACTAAACCTCTTGATCCAGAAAAGTATCCCTTTTTGAAAAAGTCGGAGTGTCACTTTGTTAACATGGTTGCAACAACCGAGATCCCATATTCTGTAAGGCTCCATCCCCTTTTGTTAATGGCATAATGGTCCTGACAGACTCTGCAATGAGCTTTTGTGATACTCTCTTCTGACATTAATGTGCCTGATACATGGATTTTTAGCGGATCAACTTTAGTGTCAAGGACAATAGCATCTGTTGGATGATTGTTGACTACTTTTTGGACAAGGACGACACTGAAACGGGTAATACTGTTAACAATGGTAGCAACGGCAAAAACTCCGGATGGGGACCTGATGCAGCTGAGGCAATGTGTAATCGCGTGCGAAAATATATGTTTGCCGAAAAGATCCCCATTGGTGAATTGATTGACCAGACACCTAAGGAGTTGATTTCAAAAGTCATGCTAGAAGAAAAACTGTTTGAGACCTGGCATGGTGGACGAACAGTTCTTCTTGGCGATGCTTGCCACAAGATGCACCCAGCCGCAGGACTTGGAGCCGTGAGTGCGATGCACGATGCCCTGTCTCTTGCCAACTGTCTCTACGAGTTGAACCAGGCTGTCTCCCGGACAACGATCCGTGCCTCGGCCATTGAAGTGGAAGGTGTGTTCAGTGCCTACAAGGCAGAGAGATACCCCATGGCGGCAAGGTCGTGTGCTACCAGCAAGAGTATGTCCAGACTCACAGGACCTGTAAGTACAACAATTATCACTATCCATTTGGCTTTTTGCATCCATGAACTCGAACAAAAAGCTCAAAGAAATACCTTGCTGATTTTTCTTTTATTTATTTACCTCGTACTTTGTGTTCAATGCCATGAAAAAAAAAAAAAAAAAATAGTTCCGGATCAACCACTTTCTCCGTTGGCTCATGAACTATGTTCCACGATGGCTCTGGTTCAAGTTGCTTGATCGAATGCAGGCATACCGACCCCAGGTTGCATTCTTACCTCTAGTCAAGGATCGCGGAACAATCCCTCCCCTGCCCCAGGAGAGTCTTAAGCAGCCCATCCCAACATATTAGAGAACGGATCTAAAAGTCTTTTGACTGTAGTATTTATTACATCGATCTTTCTGGGGAGGGGGAGAGAGAAGCTTTACTCTTGAGGGACGTTTGATCTAGCGTCGTACAATGCGTGGTGCCGATCGGAAAAACAGGATTCTTGCCCATTTTTTCACATTTCCTGTGCTCTCGGTAACACAGGCGAACCTTGATGGTACTGGGGCTGAATTGAAGAAGAATCAGATGAAGGAGCAATGAACGATCTGCACAGACATTGTTATGCCATTAGCAATGGGCATCACATGGGAATAATCTCCACAAGATTTTCTTCCTTTTTTTTTTTCTTCTAAAAAGCGGCCTAAAGACCCTTTTCATAATATTTTCTCTCTTTTCGGCTTTGAATCTAGTCAGGGCAAACCGAGTAGATCTACAAGAAACCTACTTGTAGTGACTGATGGAGCCTCAATGGATCTATCAGCTAGGTTCACGCGTCGACGCACTCTTGGTCCACTCAGGCCAAATACGCAAATGAAGGAGCTAAACTCCAGTCACATCGATTAGTGCAGTGTCAAAAAAAAACGTGACTTTCATAGTAAAAACGGACGCGTTATCTGTCAAGATTGGATCCAGCCTTTACACACAAACAGTGTACTAGCTGGAATATTCTTAAGATTCTGCATGGCAAGCAAGAAGCAAGCACAAGGTCATGTTCAAATCAGGAAGGCTAGCACCATCTTACGAAGACTGCAGCTTTTACAGTTCAGAGCATCCGCCATGCAATCCAGGATCCCTGCGCTCCCTGTCAGATAATATGTTTCCTTACCCTCTAGGGCATAGGATATGGCTGTCACTAGTCAAAAGCAGGACGGCAAAAAGAATGTCCGAGGATGAGGTTGGAGGTTTGTGGTTGACCAGAGTGGATCGGTGTACATGACACTCCACCAAAGTGTTTGGAATATGGTGAGCATTGACGGCATATTTGCGAAGTCAATATGCTCGCCCACTTACTTCTCCCCCCTTCCTGGAGCCAAAGATACACTGATTTGTGTACTAGCCAGTTTACCGACTAATACATCGTCATACTTTCAAGGAATAGCCTGAGCGACATCAGACCCACCTAACTGACATTTAAAGATTATTTGTAAACCTGGCATCGGTGGCCAGCATTCACCAATGGAAGATAGACTCTAAACTCGCACGAGGCTATGGTCTAAAAAAAAAAAAAAAAAAAAAGATAAGGAGAGTACCGTGAGAAAATAACGGGTGTGACACGTGCTCAAACTAACACTCGAGTTCTGCAGACCCAGTCGTCCTGTTATCGATCATCAGAAATCACTGGAGATCCAACTGAATAGCGGCACTTTGGGCAAATAAATCTAGCGTGAGCGATCATGTTTTTTTTTTTTTTTTTTTTTTGTGTGGGAGTATGTTGAATAGACAGTCAGCTCAATGCATGCGAGGTTTGTCGTTTTGGTTTCTAATCTCCAACAACCAACAAAATGCCGCCTCGGAAGAAGGGGCGCAAAGGTTCCGACAATAGTCAAACTGCCATACTCTCATCAACTCGTTCCGTAATGTGCTTTGTGAAGGCTCCAGTGTGTGTAGATTCATACCCGACGATCGAGAGCTATGGAGTCAACTGAGACAAATGAGTATCAAGAACAGCCTCTCTGCAGCATCGTTGAGAAGTAGAGGCATTCACCTTCAGCTGCCGGAACAAGCTTCCGAGGATGTGGTCTCTATTCATACCAAGGAACAGATATGTGGCTCTACTGAGGCTCGACTGCGGAGCTTCTCTTCCAACCATATTCGGACAAATACTCTGCCCTCAGTAGCTGAGACCATCGTAGGTATCACGGCGCTTGGGTGGGAATTTAGAGGCTGTCTTCACGAGATTGAAGGTTAGCCTGCGCAACTCGGGGAAGTTTCTTAGGATCCTAGGATCCACGACTACTCCCACTTGTTCTCTGAGTAGACAGTGAGCCCGATAGAGTGTGAAGTAGAGAGGGGAGATGGATTCAGTTTAGCAGTACCAATCGACAAGGATGGGCAGCATGGAGAGCGGCGCTTTCAAAGCCGACTTTTTCGATGATGATTGGCTGTGATCCACAGCCGCGGGCTACCGACCCTTGAAATTCGCTTGGCGTTATTGTTTGGGGACTTAATTGCTGGAAACTGTATTATGTTCAATAATGGATAGGAGTAGTAAAGGCCACCTTTGTAGTCAAGTGCTGGCACGGGTAGCTACTAGGAGAAGCCTCAATGAGATCCCTACCTAGAATTTAGCATCCACCGGAAAATGCGCGGTAGTTTGTCTTGTCTCTCCGAGAGCAATTCTGTCAAATTTGGGACAGTGCTGCGCTCTCGAGCCAACCCAAATACACAAGACAGAAATAACAAAGTTGGGTACATGGTACCTTTTGTTTGTTGACTCTGTTAAAGTTAAGCTTGTACGCACACCTTTCTCTCGACAAGCTTTTGAAAAGCGCTTCTCACGCTGACGACTTGACATAGACTTGCAAGAAGAACGTCCTACTCATGATATCAGACGTATTAGGTTGATTGGGAATTACAGTGACCAGAAAAGCTATTCCTGACCAATGTTACTCACTACTCAATCTTTGTTCTGCGGAACCCATTTCCCGGACAATAGCAAAAAAGAAAAAAAAGAAAAGGGAATTCTCCGGTTCAAATTAGGGTCTATCTACCCGGCATACTCCCTCATCAACACGAATACATCCGCATCAACAGTCATTTCGGCTTTTCCGCTGCCTGACTTATTTGAGCAAGCTTTTGTCTATTGGTCCAACAGTTAGAGTCACCAGTGGAAGCGCCCATCTGCAAACACGATGCCTGTCTTCATCCCAAAGTCGAAAACCAGATTTCTTTTCTATGTCATCCTTACACTCACACGCACACACGATCACTCCCTTTCCCTCTCTCTCTCCCTCTCTCCCTTTCCTCTTTCTCTTACAGCCTAGGGAAGAAGTGTTTGGTCTGTTGGTCATGAGAACGACAGTTAGTTGATCCTACATCGCAGTCTTTGTCCCTGCTGATTTCAGCTCATGTTGTTGACCAACAGGTGCTTCGGTCCAAACACTTTTTTCCAAGGTGCTGAGAGGTGATCTGAACAGGACAGCGCAGTCTACCAAAGAGCGAGTCGGATAGCGGTTTTTGGATTGACAGGCGGGGTTCCTTCTTAGCTTCGCTCCCCAGGACAGTGCTCCTGAAGGATTTGAACAAGACTATCACGCATCTCGGCGCCCGGTTTCCCGAGATTCCGAAAGAGGGCGCTGCTCAAAAGGGTTACACGAATGAAAAGGACATAGCCGCATGTTTGCATGAATTGCTTCAATGTACATCGATTGGGGCGTGACATTTGGAGAAGGAGAGAGGAAAAGGGGAGGGTGGAAGGAGGTGCGCGGTAAAGACCTTTGGGGAAGCACTCTCTGGTGCCGTCGTCATGGCTGGTGAATGTGCTCTTATGCAGCAGGGTGAGGTATGCTTTGTGCGGAGTCGATTTGATGGGACTCAGTCGGCTCTGAGAAAAAAAATAGGAATCAGGGGTCAAGCGTCTGCCAATTTGGCTGATGCCTAACTTGTGGCTACCGCCCTCTTGGTCTCTTGGCAGCATCTTGCCGCTCTACCGATATTCACACCTTGCTTCCTCTCTCTTCCCATCTTGACCCTTCCATCTCGACCCTTCCCTGGTTTATTATTTGGCCGTTAAGAATTTACAGCGCGTGAGGGGCTAAATGCTTAAATAGCCATTCGCCCTCTACAGTAATCCACCATCATTCTCTCTTCACATCAAAACAGGCCAGCCAGCTACAATAGTCTTACTCAGCGCACTGCTCCTTCATAGATACTAGCCCTCTCGCCAACCTAATCAACTCTCCGCCTGTGCTCCACCATTTAGTCACCCCATCACACTCCAGCTCAAAGCTCAAGCTCACCTTTCAACTCCCTCATTGTTCCCACCCCGGCTTAGTATACACTAAGAAAATGATTAGCCTCGTCTCGAACGCCTCCGGCACCACTGATGTTCTCCGAGCTGCCATCCCCATCGGCGTCGGTCTTGCTTCAGTTGCCTACCTCACAATGAAGGCGACCACCGCCCGTATTGTAAGTACCAGGCAATTATTGCTGCTTCACTTCAAAATATTTGCAATATACTAACCACCGCTGCTCCCTTGAATACTTCAATACACTAGACAACCCCAGTCGCCTCCCTCAGACCCGGAGATGCTACCCATGATCAAGAATACAATGAGGATCAGGACGCGTTCCTGAGACGATGCGAAGAAGAATGTGGCCCGGTGTACAAGATCAAAATGCTGAACTTGGACCTGACTGTAGTCTCGGGAGCTTTGATCCGTGAGGTCTTTTTGAACGACGACTTTAGTTCAGGCGACTCGATTGATGACCTGACAGACATGCAAAAGTTTTTCAAGAGCATTGTCAAGAGCAACAGGGGTGACGACAACAAAACGATTCATGAGATCGTGCGCGAAAATATTACGCCTAATTTGCCTCTCTTCACTCCATTGATTGTCCAACAGTTTGTCTCCAACCTGGAGGAACGCATGAAGATCTGTGGCTCTATCGATGGGAGTGATCCGAGAATTCTAGTCAAGGAGCCCATTTTGGTGATTCAGGAGATGATTGCTTCTGCAAGTAAGTCCTAGTCTTCTCTAAGACTGTTTTTAAACTTGCGGGCAAAATGACACCAATATCTATATATCCTATGATTTGTGACTAACGTTCCACACACCAATTAATCACAAACGGTGACTTGTAGTGGCAGGTGTTTTTGTTGGTCTAGAGATCGCAAAGAGCCAAGGCGTGATCAAGACTTTTATGAATGCAGCGATCGACTTTGGGGATGTCATTGGAAGGGGTGAGGCGCGCAAATTTTCATTGTGGCGCACACTCACTAGAAGGGCCACATTCAACTTCCACAATCCTCTCAATCCTCTGCATAAGCATCTTCGTGTCCTAGTCGAGGCTGCTGAGCCTGTCATCGCCGAACGTCGCAGACTTGAGGCAGAGGCAATCGAGAAGGGTATCGAGTATGAGCGACCTAACGATGTTCTTGAAAGACTGCTTGGAAAGACTGAGAAATACGGGTTTGTCGACATTGAGGATATGTGTGGCCACATCCTGGTCCTGATCCTGGCCTCAGTCCATACCACGACAGACTCGTCTACAAATCTTCTCTATTATCTTGCTGCTTTCCCTCATCACATTGACCAGCTTTTCGATGAACAACAGCAGGTTTTGGACCAACAGCAACGTGAACGTGAAGAGCAACGCCAGGAGCTCATCAGCAAGAACGAGACAATCCCTTCAGAGTTGGACTCGTCTCATGATCGAGACTTGACAGCCGCTGCAATCAAAAAGATGGTTCACATGGACTCATTTGTTCGTGAGGCCATCCGTCATCGAATCGAGCTTCTAACCTTTGCCCACCGCGCTCGCAAGACTATCATCCTTTCTGACGGAACTGTGATCCCTAAGGGCACAGATGCTATCGTCAACATGAAATCTGCCCACTTTGGATCGGAACAAGGTGAAGATCCATCTGAGTTCCGGCCCTGGAGATTTGTTGGCCGAGCCAAGCCAGCATCCAAGGTTGCCCCGGACTTTTTACCATTTGGCATGGGACGGTAAGTACTTTGTAATGAGAAAACTCATGGTCTGGAGGTAGGAGCTGAGAAAGAAAAAAAAAAGAAAGGACTAATTGTCTAACCTATGGATCACTTTGTTATTACTAAACATTAAAAAATAGTCATGCCTGTCCAGGTCGGTTCATGGCGATCCAAGAGATGAAGACCATTGTACTGATGTTTGTGCAAAGGTACTCCAAGATTGAGATTCAGGATGCAACTCATATAAATGAGATCCTACGCTCGCGCTTTGGCATGCCAATGCCCACTGGACTCTACTTCACCAAGCGAGCCTAGTCTCTTCTTTTCTTCTTTTCCCTTTTCTCTCTTCTCTCTCTCTCTCTCTCTCTCTCTCTCTCACTGCACAAGTGCCAAAATAGATACATTTGCTTTTCTTTGTAACTAGGCAGCCAATCCAATAGCAATAAGTTTACTCCTGTCGTATAACTTGTAAATACAATAAAGTAACCATCTAGAATTGTTCTAAACGGTAGTTTGCTTATTTTGACTCCTCGGAAAAATCACGCGAGTTCAACTAAAGCTAATCGATAAGCGGAATATGCTGTTGGAATACTCTCAGAATACTTCTCGGATCTTTACCGCGATAGAGCGATGCTGGGAGAGCCTGTGAGGAATTACCCCTTCCCCCACTGACGTCCTGAAAGGTGAATGGCGAATAGGGTCGTCATATGCTTCAGCCAGTTGACTCGACGGGCTTTTACGGCCAGACACCACCCTCATCCCCATGACTTTCTGAAAGAAAACCCTCGTCCCTATCCGATGACAAATCATATGGACATTTCTATCATGCTTTGATGGAGTAGCAGTCTGCCCTTTGAACAAAACAAGGTCGATATTTGAGTTGGAGGCTCATATCAATTGACTTTCCTTTCGCGTTGTATTCGAAGAACCAAAAGGGATATTTGTCATAAGGCGCGCTGAAAACAAAAAGAAAGGGCTTAACGAGGGCTGTAGGCTATCGTCTGTCCAGATACCCCTCACTCACTGAGTTTTTTTTTTTTTTTTTTTGCTTGTTCGCACTGAGGTCATAGTCTGAGGTCTTATTTTTTTTCCCCCTCAGAAGTTAAATGTTATTCTTTTATTCCCGAAATCCCGAACACAACGCCCTTTTTCTCTGGCCATGCTTGCGCAAGCGCAAGGGCTACGCAGCACGGGGTCGAAGCGCTCTCCGGCATCCATGATGAACGAAAAAGGAGGGAGAGGAGAGGAAGAAAAAAAAAAGCAGGAGATTTTTGTCTTGCCACCCTGTTCAGTACGCAACGAATCACTAACCGGCTTAGGGTTTTCTATAGCTCAGCCTAAAAAAAAAAAAAAAAAGGAGGGCTTAAGAAAGGTGCAAAGCCTTAGCCAGCTGCTTTTTTAGGACTTTATGCTAGGAGCCAATCTTTGAAAAGTGTTCTACCGCGGATATCTAGGCGGATGAATTAGCTCAGACAGCCCGCGCTTTGAGTCGACAGCAGTCTCGAGTCGGCTTTTGTGAATTTTGAAGCGAAGACACCAAGCAAAGGTGCGAACATCTCGGATGAGGAAATAATAACCAGAATGAATCTCAAAGACAGTATTGCAGTAAAGTGGAGAGGCATGAGATGCAGTTGTTGAAGTTGTAAGGAGAGGGAGGGGGGAATGTATGCACTGTCTAGTTAGTCTACTGAAATTCAATTGGTGATGGACGGAGAATGCTCGCTGTCTATGGCCCCGGAAAACAGTCCAACACACTTTCTGAAGATCGATTTCTTCTCATCCTTCTTTTCTCACACTCTATTGATTGTGAACTGGGTCATGGTGAAGTCAAATCGGAGTACTGGGTTGGATGGTTTGGAGAGATTGGAGAAGAGCAAAGAGTTGAACCGTTGCCGATGGACACTGGAGGGGTTGGAGTAAGGAACAACCGGGGTGGTGACTGCGGATTGCAGTTGAATGCGTATGAAATGGTTGCGCGTCTGAAATCAAAGCGTAGCTAAAAACCCTTTAGCACACTTTGTGCCTACCACTCAGAATTCAAGGAGGTACTGCGCTTCCACCCTCAAAGGTCAAAGCCCTAAGCTCTGGTCACCAAAAAAAGAAAATAGAAAAAAATAAACCTTGTTGAGGAGTAAACCTTCCTGATATCCTTTGTTTGTTCAGCTCGATAGAGTTAAGCTAAAAGCCATCGTAATGAACGACTGACAGAACATTGGAATCTCTTTGTGTACGCGAACGCATACAAAACAAAGGAAGAAATGAGAACTCATCGCAAACAGCTGAATGTATCCGCAGTTTGGTAGATCATTGTCTTTTTTTCTTAACCCATTGCTGCTTTTCTAGACCGGCAGAATTCATTTCCGGATCCTTACATGGACTTTCTTACCAGTCAACCATTGAGTCAGGCTCTTTTTGGTCAGTGCCTGCGATCAAGGCCTTTGAATCAGTCGCTGGACTCTACCTCCTTAACTCTTTTTGTCGCTTTTTTTTCTTTTACATTATCTGCGCAGATGAATGCAGAGAATATCCTCGTGAGAACAGGTTTTAGCAGTGTTAATGATTTGATGGTAACGGGAAAGTAAAAGAAAAAAGTCTCTGAGAAGGGAAATATTACGATTGACATGTCCATGTACTAACCGCTTATTCGTAGCATGGAAAGAGCTTCCGACTGACTGGTTGGATGAACCTACCTCTCTCTTTTCCACCTGAGATTTCTCTCTTCAGAATTATAGGACACTCACAAAAAATCGATGAACAAAGCAGCACTCGAGTGAAAAAAGTCAACCAAGGGAGTGCCGCCTTCTATCCCCTCTCTTCCTGCAACCAACTGGGCGTTGTTGTTGTTGTTGTTGTTGTTGTTGTTGTTGTTGTTGTTTACATTGCGAGGAGGGAGAAAGGAGGAGGGGATGGAAGGGTTCGACTATCTTGGGCTTGGTATGCAGCTACTTGAAAATAGAGTGCAGCTCAATTCTATGAGAGGGAGGTGGAGAAAGAATATTGATAAGAGAAGACCGGTGGTAAGAGGAGGATACTGTTCATTAGTTATCTTCATGAACAAAGATAGAGACCTTTGGACTCTTATTGGATCCAAGGCATTGTTCCTCGGTCGCTCATTCTAAGGTCCTACTCAAAGCGCAGCCAAGTAACTAGCGTAATGTTCGAAATAGGTATCCAATTGCAGGGCCATGGCTGCTAGCGCGGCTACGCCATTTCTATTACGGAGAAAGGGGTTGCTACTGCGGAAACGATTAATCGAGGCATGGACGACCTCAACTGACAAGGTTCGTATTGCGCTAAGCAAGTGGCCATGGATGAAAAAGGTATAAAATGCAAGACTCTTCCTCTTGTAGCTGTTTTCATTCACCTTATTTCTCCAACAACAACCTTGGGTTTTTATTCTTCATCTACAGAATTTCAAGCACTCCCTTATCTCAATACTCAAGTCCCACACGAGACAGAGACCTAGTTTCAACTAACTCACCCTTTCAGCTCTACATCGATCTCTTTCCTACGACCTCATAATGATTGGCCTTGTATCCAATGCCACCGGAGCTACTGACGCCCTCCGTACTGTCATCCCCATTGGTATCGGCCTTGCCTCAGCTGCCTACCTCACTGTGAAGGCAACTTACAATCACTCCAGCGATGTAAGGACTCGGACCTTCTTCTCTTCCTTTCGCTTCCCTACTCTCCCTCCCTCCCTCTCCTCATCTCTCTTTCTCGTTTTGCCTAGCCAACTCTACCTCCTTTTATCTGACTATTGAGAATTTTCCCCTTCTGTCTTTGAAAACACTAGTCGATCCCAATGGTTTCTCTTCTGCCAGGGGAGACGACCCATGATAAGGAATATGAAGACGACCAAGACGAATTTCTGGGCCGTTGCGTGGATGAATGTGGCTCGACTTTCATGGTCAAGTTGATGAACATGGAATTTGTTGTCCTCCCAGTCGCCGTCATTCGCGAAGTCTTCATGAGTGATGACTTTAGTGCCCCAGACTCATTGGATTATCTTCAAGAATTCCGATCATTTCTTCGATCTATTACCAAGAGTCACTTAGACGATGACAACAAAAAAATCCACGAGATGGTCCGAAACTCGATTACACCTAACTTGGTCCTATATACACCAAGAATTGTTGAACAGTTGGAGACCAGCTTAAACATTCAAATGAAGTCCATTGGTACTCTGGTTGATGAGGACAACGAGAAGGGTCCAAGGATTTTGGTAGAGAAGCCTTTGTCAGTTCTTCAAGAGATGGTTGCCAGCGCAAGTAAGTATAAACGAAAAGTACAAGGAAAACTTTTTCTTAAAGCAGTTCCTTCTCCTCCCTAAATGCTTACTGATCTTTTTTTTTTTTCCATTGTTATAATTATTATTATTCACCAACCAATGACAACCTATAGTGGCCTGCGTGTTTGTCGGTCCAGAAATTGCTAGGAACCGAGAAGTGATTAGGACCTTCATTAATGCTACTGGTGACTTTGCAGAAAGTATCGGGAACGGTTCGCCACGAAGGGCCTCGCTCTGGGGTAGGCTGTCAAAACGGCTCTCATATAGCAATCGAAACCCTCTCAACCCTTTGAACAGGCACGTTCAAGTCCTCGTCGAAGCTGCCGAGCCTATCATTATTGAGCGTCGTAGACTTGAAGCAGAGGCGATCGAAAAGGGTGTCGAGTATGATCGACCTGATGACGTTCTCCAGGGATTTCTCGACAGTGCTGACAAGTATGGGCTCATCGATATTGAGGATGTTTGTGGTCATATCATGATCATGATCCTAGCTTCGGTTCACACCACAACAGACACATCTACAAATCTTCTCTATTACCTTGCTGCTTTCCCACAATACGTCGAACAACTCTACGAAGAGCAGCAGCAAGTATTGAACCTTCAGCAACGCGAGAATGAGGAGAAACGCCAGGAACTCATCCGCAAGAACGAGGCCATCCCCCCAGAGTTGGACCCATCTCACGATCGAGAAATGACAGCTGCTGCAGTCAAGAAGATGGTCCACATGGACTCATTTGTCCGTGAAGTATTCCGGTATCGAACAGAGAGACTGACAATACCTCACCATGCTCGCAAGACCACTACCCTTTCTGACGGAACTACCATTCACAAAGGTCAACATGTGCTTTGTAACATGAGATCAGCCCACTATGGATCCGATCAAGGCGAGGATCCAGCCGAATTCCGACCATGGAGGTTTGTCGGGAAGTCCAAGGCTGCAACAAAGGTTGCTCCAGACTTTTTGCCATTTGGCATGGGCCGGTACGTATCTTGAATTGAGTGCATATCGATAGTTTAGTTGTTGAAAGCGAAAAAGGAGGAAGACAGCGAACTAATGATGTGAACAACTTTCTGAAATGTTGAATAGTCATGCTTGTCCTGGCCGATTTTTGGCTATTCAGGAGCTCAAGACGATCGGGATGATGTTTGTACAGAAGTACTCTAAGGTCGAAATTCAAGACCCGAGCTGCACAAAGAAGGCTCTTTTGACACGCCTAGGAGCTTCAACACCCACAGGACTCTACTTTACTGAGCGAGTATAGGCTAGATATCTCTTTGCTCGAAACCTTGTAGATATTAGGCTACATCCTCTAAACAGTACTATAAACCTTGAGTGCCTTGTCTTGAATTCAGTATTCTTTGATGGTGAAGGACACTCTATGTGCTCTCTTTATTCAGACAGCACCAACATACTGAGAAAAAAATGGAAGAAAGAAAGAAAACGAAAGCGACCTCTATTTATTGTTTATTACCAATAAAGAAGGCTGGTGGCCAAAGCCTCGATGCCAATCCAAGAAAAAAAAGACGTTAGTTGGCGAGATAAATTGTATCCTTACTGTCTAAAGGAATGGGCTATAGTTTTCACAAGATCCAGATAGTCAGATCACGAGTCTACATTTGATAAAGCAGACTGTAGTTCGTGTCCATAAAACTGACTCTTCACGCGTCCTGATGGCTAAATGGTTCAAGAGGCGTGCATGCACCAAGACCTATCCACCGGTCTTTCGGGCTTAAAATGACCTAGGATAAATTCGACTAGGCTTCACCGGCAAATTACTCACCCGGTCACCTCAAAAACTCTCTTGTGACTAGGACAGAAAAGGAGAGGTTACGACAATTGACAAAGTAGGATTTTCTGCATGAATCTTGCATATAGTTTCAGTCCGGGGTCCGCACGCTCAAGCCTCTGGCGTAATAATCCTCTTTTTGCTGCCGATGCTCTGAATGACTACCAGCGCGACTTGGCGTATGTGTTACACATCTCAGTCCGCTACAACCTGAATGTTGTTTCTGGGGGTTGGGCATGATTGATGGGTGATCCAAGCGAAGAGGACCGACCGGAACTTGCGCTGCGTCAGGCACATTTACGTCAAGCAGGGATGATAATATTTCCAGAGCATAACCCCTTCCCCTTTCTTCTCTCTCTTCTCTCTCTTCTCTCTCTTCTCTCTCTTCTCTCTCTCACACACACCTTTTCCCCCTCACGCTCCCCGTTCTCGGAAAAGGAGTCGCAGCTATTGACTCGGCATCCTGCCATGTTCGGCAATTACGGCTCCCGAACTCCGAAGAATCTAGCTATTGAGGCGTACATGAGGGCGTTCTTGTGGAACTTGGTCAGAGTTTTGTATCTACGCCTTGGCATCATAACCGCTACTCTTTGGTTCACTTCAAGAATGAATCCGTAGTGTACTGGCCAACCTACCCGAATAGCACGAAATGGCATAAAGAATGGACATGATTTCCTGCAATGGTTCTCAAAAGTGTTTGCAGCGAGAAGATAGTAAGGCTCGGATGTCATGTGTCGGACCGTGAAGCAAGGGTAAACCAAATTGAGAACAACCTCGACTGTCGAAAAAAACAGGTATGGATCTATGTTAAGCCGAGTGCCGTTCCTAGCCTACTACTGCTTTGGCCCACATAATCATTGCTGGTTAGAGTCAGCGGGCCAGTCTCCTTTATTTCTCACTTTAAGCATTGGTTGAAACGTTAGCTGCACTTTCTATTTACCATAGTACATGCGAGGGCATAATGCTTAAATAGCGCGAAATTCCCTTAACCTTTTTTTCTTCTTCTTCCTATCACTCATAAAAAGTCTCCAGACTCTCATCCTTCTTTCTCTCTCTCTCCCTCCCTCTCTCTCTCTCTCTCTCTCTCTCTCTCTCTCTCTTTTTTTTTTTTTTTTTTTTTTTTTTTTTTTTTTTTTTTTTTTTTTTTTTTTTTTTTTTTTCGCCGCTAATCCTTGTGTCAACCTACGTCTGGGTCTCAGGTGGCTACTTTTCAGGCTCCACTCCGACACACTCCCCCTCCACATACACAGAAGCCTCTTAAAATCCTGAACCATAATCCAGTCAAGCTTAACTGTGAAGTTTAACCCACAAAACACAAACAACAACAGTGACAACAAACAACAACAGCGGCGGCAACAAACACGACAATAGCAACACCAACAGCAAGACACCTAACTATGATTGGTCTCGTCTCCAACACTTCTAGCCTTGTGGCTACCGATGCACTTAGAACTGCCATCCCTCTTGGCATTGGCCTTGCTTCGGCTGCCTATTTGACCATGAAGGCGGTTGCCTCAGGCCCTAATATGGTGAGCCCAATTTTTTTCCCCAGCTCCCTGTCTTCAAAGCTACTTCCTTTGACTGACTTCACTTAACCTTCTCTGTCCTTTCTTTCTCTCCTTCAGTCAACTCCAATGGCTTCCATTAGAGCAGGAGACAAAACTCATGATAAAGAATACCAGGATGACCAAGATGAATTTTTGACAAGATGCGAAGAAGAGTGTGGCCCGGTGTTCAGAATCAACTTTATGAACCTGGACATGACCGTGGTCTCAGGCCCACTCATTCGTGAGGTCTTTATGAATGAAGACTTTAGTGCTGGTGACACGATTGAAGAGCTGACTGGGTTAAGGTCATTCTTCAGAAGTATCGTCAAAAGCAACAATCACAAGGACAGTAGAACTATTCATGAGATTGTCCGCGACAAGATCACACTGAACCTTGAGATGTTCACTCCTAGGATTGTGGAGGAGTTGGTTAAGAATCTGAATGAACGAATGGAGCTGCTCGGCACAGTTGTCAGTGAAGGCGAAAAGGGAACTAGAATCCTGATTGAGAAACCCCTTTCCGTCCTTCAAGAGATGGTCGCAAGTGCAAGTAAGTTGATAGAGCAGTGGCACTAACCTTTCATATGTCGCACTGAAGAAATAAGACTGGGCAAGAATAGAGGATTAATAGGTATGGATCTGTGATTCTTGTCTGACTTTTAGTGGCCAGAGTGTTTGTTGGACCAGAGATCGCCAGTAGCCGAGATGTGATTGAAACCTTTATCGAGTCGACTAGGGACTTTGGGAAAGTTCTTGGTGATGGCGAGCTAAGGAGCGCTACTCTCTGGAAGAAACTATCTAACAAGACTTTATATAGTCCCCACAACCCTCGCAACCCTCTGAGCAAGCATGTTCGTGTCCTTGTCAATGCCGCAGGGCCTGTCATCATCGAGCGACGTAGGCTCGAGGCGGAGGCGATTGAAAAGGGTGTCGAGTATGATCGACCTGATGATGTACTTCAGAGACTGCTTGACAGTAATGAAAAGTACGGATTTGTCGACGTTGAGGATGTGTGTGGTCACATCCTAATTTTGATCTTGGCCTCGGTCCACACCACAACAGACTCGTCTACAAATCTTCTCTATTATCTTGCTGCTTTCCCACAATACATTGAACAACTCAACGAGGAACGACAACAGGTATTGGACCTTCAGCAACGTACGCGCGAGGAGCAACGCCAAGAACTCATCCGCAAGAACGAGGTCATCCCCCCAGAGTTGGACCCATCTCATGATCGAGACATGACATCCGCTGCAGTCAAGAAGATGGTTCACATGGACTCGTTTGTCCGTGAAGTATTCCGATATCGAACAGAGAGACTTATATTGCCTCACCATGCCCGCAAAACCATCATCCTTTCCGATGGAACTGTGATCCCAAAGGGTCACTACGCCATTTGCAACATGAAGTCTGCACACCACGGATTTGACCAGGGCGAGGACCCAACTGAATTCCGGCCATGGAGATTTGTTGGCCGGTCAAAAGCGGCTACTAAGGCTGCTCCAGACTTTTTGACGTTTGGAATGGGCCGGTATGTACCTTCCTCGGATAATGCATCATTGTTGCCCAATGTGAACACATAACGGAAGAGCTAGTGGGTGAAAGAATGAGACAAACAAGATTGACTGATCAGGGCTCAATTTTCTTTTTTAACGTGTAGACATGCATGCCCTGGCAGATTCTTGGCCATCCAAGAGTTGAAGACAATTGGAATGTTGTTTGTGGAGAGATTCAACAAACTCGAGGTTCAAGACCCTTCATTGACGAAGAAGGTACTTCGAAGCCGCATGGGTGCCCCAGCACCTACTGGACTCTACTTTACGAAGCGGACGTAATCCCGATATCTAGATCCCTTCCTTTCTTTTCCTCTCTCTCTCTCTCTCCTGGGTGGGAGCTATAAATAAACAACATCCCTTGCGAAATATTTTTTAACCCCCCTGGGAAGCAGAGACTTCATTTTGAATCAAGTGTACTATTCAATATTTTTGACCCTGGAGCTGACCCGACTTCTGTTGATCCATGAGTTGAACTCGGTGCTGATGACGAAAGGAAGGTGGAGAAGGGGGTCATTCCAAATCTCTCTAAGAAAGAGTCCTCTTCTCAAGGTCTCTCAACTCAGACCTATAGGTTTCTCACTTCACTACTCATTTGATGCGCGGCATCAACTCCTACTTTTCGCTGTCTCGAATTAGAAAAGTGACTTCCCTATGACACGCACCTTGCCCTTCCGTCCCCATATGCTCTATCTGATTTCGTCAACACCTCTATCTCAACTACTAAAGAGGCAGAGACTCGCATTTTTTGTATTTCCAGTCTCTTCTCTACAAACCTTCCTTGTAGGGCTCTTGAATGACTTGCTTTATAAACGTTTCTTGATTTTTTACTGCACATCCATGCTATGGCCTTACATTTCTATTCTCTAACACCGAGTCATATTTGATGGTCTCCTTCAGAGGAGGAGAGACTAGGTATAGTAAAGAGCACAACAGGGATCAAGATGCGTCTCAAGGCATCACGAAAGGGACAGGATCCTGCACTCATGATTTTCGCTATCATAGTTGAGACCCTACTCAAATCTGTCCTTGGGCACGACCTTTGACTGGCCCAGAACGGCTGAGACATAAGGGTTTCCTGACTAACCAATCAGTTCTTCTCGACTTTCTACACTCTTCAAGCTGGCAACTGTCTGAATAGACAGTCCAACATAGAAATCGTTTTCTCTTAAACAAGAGTATCCAAGCAGAGCGGAACCCAATGCATGGTCGAGATTTATCTATAAACTCTATCAGAAGACGCTTCAGTCCGAACAAAGCAGCTGATGCTAGCTCAAAGGCGCATTTTACAGTGAACCAAATGGACGGGCTGTGATCCCAAGGGGAGGCTGATAGCTGTGAGCTCATTACGGAGAATACCAAGCCGAGGTCCCAACTAAGGTCTGATCACGGTAATTTGTCAACAATTCGAGACAATGAGTGAGGTCCCAACAAACATTTTACCTTTTGGGCTGATTCAATTCATTTCGCTGGATTTCATGCAGACAGGGGTGGAGAGAGAGAGAGATACAGACCTAACCCATATTTCCTCTTTACTGGGGCAATAAACACTAATGCCTTTGTTGATGGCTACTCAAGAGGCGAAGATTATTGATATGTTGTTTGTGGATAGGCGTTGTAGGATAAAATTGCAGTCGTTCTCTTCACCCGAATTAATTTGTTCAGGCCTGTTCGACTTTATTCCACAAGTGGATCTAAACATATAGTTGCAACAGGAACCAGGCGAGGGGCTGCCACTACCTATTCATTTACCCTCAGTGTTGGGACCACCCTAATGTCTTTTGTTTAACTCCCAGGTCGAGAACTAAGAAGGGACAGGGCTATTAAAGCGCGCAGGAAGAATGAGTAAGCGGAAGGTACCATGTCGAACAAACACACGGAGTGACGAGGCTCAGTGTGTTCAGTGCTATCGAAGGAAAGGAGGATTACGGGCATTTTTCCGCAGTGGCTCAATTTATTTCGTCGCCGCTGCCTTCTTGACTTGCTCTCGCTCTTGCTCCGCCGAAGCTCGATCCGTCGGATGTCCTCAAACGGAGTAGGAAATGGGGCGATGCGGATGAAGGGTTCGAATCCTATATGAATGTAACTTCCCTGGCCCTCCATTTCCCTCATTATTCATCGGCTAGCTGGATCCGAGCTTTTTTATTTTTTGTTCCTCCATTCCTTGTGGTAATGCTTCATCTTTCTCCTTCTTTCTCTTCTTGACACACGCCACCTCCCTCTCAACCGAACATCATCCTGATAAAACATTGCAAGGCGAATATCATTCCCGTTCACCACCCAATCAAAAACCCACGAAAGAGACCACCCATACCCGAATGATACCCGCGTCAAAGCCCTCAAGACCAGAGCCGACAAAGGCCAAGATCCTCATTGTCGGGGCTGGTCTCGGAGGATTGACTCTTGCCGCTCTGCTTGAAAAGGCAGGAATTGAGTATGAGATCTTTGAGCGGGCAAAGAAGGTCATCCCACTCGGTAAGGAAAAAGGGAGAGGCTATTCTTTCATTCTTCTTGCAGGGTTCTTTTTTTTTTTTTTTTTTTTTTTTTGCAAGTATCAACTGAGGCAAAGGCTCTTTCTTTACCTCTCCCCACTAGGATCTGCCATTTCGCTAGGATCCAGCATCATGCCACTCTTCAGTCAGCTTGGGATCGAGGAGGCCATCAAGTCAAAGTCCAAAGTCATCCTAGATTGCCTCCAGTATAACGACCGTATGGAACTCACCGGTCACCCTAACTATGAATGTTCGAAGCCCAGGCAAGTGAAGTGGTTTTCCCATTCTTGGAGAGGGAACCCAGTTCTTGGAAAAGAGAATACGACTACCATACTGACGGATACAACGAAATGTCCTTGACGGAACCTCAAAATCACTAGGTATGGTAACTACACACACATCATCGCGCGGCCCTTGCTGTACGATATGCTTGAGGCATTGGTTCCTGCACATAAAATCCATATGGCGACCAGGGTTCTTGCCATTGACCAGGACACAACCGGTCATGGAGGTGTGACCATCCACTGTTCCGATCAGCAGTCTTACAATGGTGATCTCCTCGTCGGCGCAGATGGTGCCTATTCTACAGTTCGTCAGTATCTCTACGAATGGCTCTCGAGTGAAGACAGGTTGCCAGAATCGGACAAGGAACTTTTGCCGATCACCAACATTTGTTTGGTGGGAACCACCAAATCAATGGATCCTGAAAAGTACCCGTTCCTGAAGCGAGAGGAGACTCACTTTATGAGTGTCATCGGAGAGGCTGTTCCGTACTCTGTAAGAACTCCGTCTTGCTCATTTCAGCAGTAACCTGACATTCTGGAATGACGATCGAATATCTGGACTCGTATTGAACCTAACTCTTTCAACACAACGCTGTCTGAATAGTGGGTTTACTTTACCGTTCCTGATAACCGCGTCTGTTGGATGGTTGTCGAGCATCTTGAAGACAAGATCTATAAGCCAACCAGCACTTCCTCTCCTTCGTCTTCATCATCGAGCCAGGCCACTCAAAACGGGGTTAACATTGAATGGGGTCCTGGGGCCGCACAACTGATGTGTGACCAGACTCGCCATTTCCGATTCCCGGACGGAACAACTATTGGCGATTTTATTGATCAAACGGATCAAGACTTGATCTCAAGAGTTATGTTAGAAGAGAAAATGTTCGAGACTTGGTATGGAGGCCGGGTTGCGCTCTTGGGAGATGCTTGTCATAAACTGCACCCCTCGGCAGGTTTAGGTGCTGTCAATGCGATGCACGATGCCATTGTTTTGGCGAGCCGACTTTATGGATTAAAGAGTCAATCTGACAGTAGAGCTGCTGAAGGATCTTGTTGCACTTCAGTCGAGGATATTGAAGAGGTGATGAGAGCATACCAAGACGAACGCAAGCCGCTCGCGAGGAATAGCTATGAAGCTAGTCAACAAATGGCTCAGCTCCTTGGAAGGGTAAGTGTTACACGATCCTACCTCGCCTTTTTGTTGGCTGGTAGCTTGCAACAGATGCTCTCTGAATGAACGCGTAGAATGACACGTTCTCTCTCTCTCTCTCTCTCTCTCTTTCTTTCCTTCTTTCCTTCCTTTTTTTTTTTTTTTTTTTTGAAAACATTGGGAAAAATTAGAATTGGATCAACAGAGTGATCCGCAAAATTCTCAATACGCTTCCCGAATGGGTGATGTACGGGTTCTTTGACAAGCTGATGGCCTATCGTCCTCAAGTCACATTCCTGCCGCTTGTCAAGCAGCATGGTTCCGTACCTCCGGCACCTCAGAAGAGTCTTGCCCTCGCCAAGGCTTTCGACCCACAATATGAACCCAAATGGACGGTATCTTACAAATGAAAGTAAAACTTTTGACGCCAGCTTTCCTCCTTATGCGGAGCAAACTTGAAGAGAGAGACCTGACTAAAAAGGACCAACGAGAGGGAAGGGTTCATAAAGTGTATTTGAGACAATTATCAATTTTTCAATGGATTTCTTTTTTTTTTTTTTTTTTAGGTCGATCGGGCACAATGTGATGAGTCATACATCTCCTCTGCATAACATTTCTGCACGAAAAGTGTAATTGAGCTGTCGATCGGGGTAGTTATGACTACGGCCAACCCCGAAGTAGGAAAGAATCCTGACCATCTCTCACACTCTCTCCACACAGTTGATTCATATATACAACCAAACATACACTGGCATACTTTCACATCAGCTCTTAAAAAGTGGATGTATTGTCTGTGCAGGAATAAAAACGAGAAGAAAAAAAAAATAGGTGTGCAAAGCAAATGAGTACTGTAACAGCTAGAGGCGCTGGATACGTCCCTCTCCGGACTATCGATCCACCCTCTACTTCCTCTTTCTCTCTTCTTTCAGTTTGAGAATACTATGCGAGTAAATAGAGGCCAACCTTGGTCTAACTCCTGCTCTTTGCTAGCCTAGGATCCTCCTCAAACCTCATCAACGGTGAACAATAAACTAGTTTCACTGTCTCTCCTCTGTCCTATCCATTTACTTGTCCTTGCGCCCGCCCTTTGGGGACTGTGGCGCTACCGGAGGGGCTTGTGATCCCGGTGTCCAGTATCCTCCGTGTGGCGGTGCTCCACCGGGGCCAGTCGCTGGAGGGGGGTGGGGTGGTCCGTTGCTGCCGCCTGAAGGGTTCTGATAATGCATGCCCATGTTGGGAGGTGGTGGATAGCTATATGGGACCGAGGGTGGCTGACCTCCAAAAGGAATATGACTGTAGGGTGGTGGGTAACCTGGAACATTCATCGCTGATGAACTACCATATCCTCCTGCGCTACCCTGCATGTGAGGAGGAGGAGGAACTCCCTGTGGCTGTTGTGCAGGCGATACCTGAGAGGAAGAGGGCTGCACCGGCGACGACATTGACTGCTGTGCGGGCGAAGGGGACCCATGCTCATCTTCTCCATCTCCTGAAGCTGCTGGCGATCCTTCTTGATCTGCTCCACTGTATCGGTCCTGTAGTTGTGTAGAATAACAAAGAGAGGAGCAGAGAGTTAAGTTATGTGGGTGCACTATATTCTTAGACTCGGCTCGAAGTTACCCTCCTTGGCCCACAACCCACAAGAGACAATTAATAAAGAACCTACAGGAGTAGCCTCCTTGTCAGGAGCATGTAAACAAGCCTGGATGAGATTTTTGCCTTCTGCTTTGGTGACCAAAGGCTGCAGCTTTGGTGTCGTGAATGTATAAACTAGTCCTGTCTCTGATACGACCAACAGAAGCACTTGTGTTCCTGTAAGAGTACTCAGTTCATATGCCTACCAAATCCAGAGAGTGAAGCAAAGGTGGATTTGTCAATCAACTCGGTTCCATTACAATACCCAAGCCAAAGTAATGGGTGCATAGTGAAAAGCAGCCGTACCTTTTTCATGATGCCGGATTTGCGCTTCGAGAAGGTGATATGACGACGACTCTTATCCTCGATGTATTCGATCTTGATCTTGCGGCGACCTGCCCGCTTGCCAGTCTTGGGAGCCTCGTCCTCATCTTCGTCATCTTCGTCTTCCTCGCCATCGCCTGGGTCCTGCTTGAACTTTTTATCCAAATGCTCGTCGCCGTCATCAGAAGGTGCGTTGCCTCCATGGTTGGCGCCATTGCCGGTCGCGGACGGGCTAGAGAGAGCGACGGCTTCTTGGGTTCGTTTTGTGGAGCTCATGCTGGGTGTGGCTGATGCCTATAGGGCGGAGTGTGCGGACAATAGATAGGGGTACGGACTGAACAGAATGGGAGGAGATGCAGAGCAGGAAACAAGTCAACAAACAGCGAAAGGATAAGACTGGCGTGCGTGGATAGGAAAGGAAAAGGAAGGAGTGGGAAGAAGGCCAGTGCAAATGGGCGGATCAGCAGCTTCTGCACCCATATATATGGACCAAGGTAGCAACAGGCCGTACGTCCCTTTTGTGCCAGGTACTGGATGAGACGCAATCAAAGTGCCGAACGTTATTTCGACTCGCCCGTTCGTTTGCGCCCAATCTTGTGGCGTGGAAGGTGTGGAATCAGCGGAGCCCTGCTCCTCTTCTTCCTCCTCTTCCTCTTCCTCTTCCTCCCCGCAACCGTACTACTGTACATCTGCAGGTCGGGGTGCGGGCGGGCTGTCTTCTTCTCTTCCCTCTCTCTCTCTCTCTCTCCCTCCCCTCCTCCACTACAGGGCTGCCAGCAATACGGTGCGCAACCAGGAGAACAATTGTCCCGGTGGCTGTAATGTTATCCTTCAAATAGACCAGGCCCAAAAAAGCACAGAAAGAGAAAAGAAGGTCAGGCGGGGCGGGGTGAAAGGAGATGGAAGCAGCATAGAGGAAGAGGGAGGGGGAGGGAATATGCTGGCGACCCTCTTGCTCGCCCCAACGGCACTATGGTGGTATCCTTGAGTCAAAACCTCAGCTGCTCCAGTGAACCATTTCTTTGGGCCAACCCTCCACACACACACATTCACACACACAGGAAACAATGGAGCAACCAGAAAAGGCAGACAGGAGAAGACTAGGCGAGCAAAACAAGATTGGGATAGGAGGCATGCTATACTTTACTCCCACCCCTACACACATACTCCCACCCGCTCACATCCATCCACCAAGTTGTTTCCCCGTTCTTTTTCTTTCACTCTTACTCCCTCGCCCCACTTCCCTTACTGCATCCTTGCTTCATGGGCTGAACAGTCGCTGTCTGCGCACTCAACTGACTCCCTTGTGAGAGGTATGCACGCTGTGTCAGAGCCAAACACTCAAGATTGAACAGTGGCGTATATCCGGGTACTCATTATGGCGAGAACAGGATCTCACAGGATGAGCCGATGAGACCGAATGATCGACATCTTGACCAGGTTTGAGCGAAGAAGTCAAATGAGATTTAGAGAAAGAAAGAGTAGATGGACCCACAAGAGAACAACGGCTGGCGGCGGGTGGTGGCCGGGCACGGATGGGATCCACATTGCGCAAGTCCAGCCCCCATGGGATGAGCCAAGCCAGGCGAGTAGAATCAGGCGATGGATGGATGACCCTGATGGGGATGGCGGAAGCAGAGGAGAATGCAGAAGAGGGAGGAGAGCGAGGCGCTGGCTGGCAAGGTCATAGATGGAAGGAGGGTAATTGTCATCCGCATTAGGCGAAAGGGAGGGAACACGTACTGAATCTACAATTTAGGAAGGAGGTCGGGCTCGAGGCGGGCGTCGCAGTAGCTCCGTGGAGAGAGAGAGAGAGAGAGAAGAGAGAGAGAGAGAGAGGCAGTGGGCGGGCGGGCAAAGAAAAAATGGGGGGTGAAGGAAAAGAGGAGAGAAAGAGAGAACAAGAGCACCCGGGTAGGGGAGAGGGGGGGTCAAGGAAAGCAAATTTTTTTGACGGTACATGCACGTGATAAATGACGTCTTTCTTTTTTTTTTTTTTTTTTTTTTTTTTTTTTCTTTTTTTTTTTTCTTTCATAAAAAAAAAGAAAGGTCTACAAAAACTTCTTCTCGCTCATCTCCACACGCTTCTTGTACCAGGTGTATGCAGACACCGCAACCACCTGCAGCAGAATCAGGAACACCACATACGACATCCAGGATGTCGAGTTCACAAGGCGGTTCTGCGTCAGTCGGTGCTGGAATGACTGTCGCGACTATTTCACAAGGAGAGAGGGTCAAAGGCAATAAATAATGGCTCGCGTCAGTTCTCTTATCTCTCTCATGTTCCTAATTCTTGCTTTCTCAGCAACTTGTATCGCTGTACTCACTCGTCTAACTTACATCAATGTCTTCCATCTTGAGGTTAATGTTGTGGAGCTCCTCCTTTAGGAGCTTGGTAACATCCGCCGAGTCGCGTCCTCCACCCTGTCGTGATATATGGTCGACTAGGCCTTGGACAACGTTTTCCATTGCATGTAGCGATGCCACCATGCTGTTGATTTTCTTGTTAATCTCCTCTAAGCTCTTCGAGGTCGACTCGGGCGGGGCTGCAGGGGCTCCGAGTACCTCTAGCTTGTTATGGATCGTATTCAATGACTCAATGATCCGGAACTGTGTATCAGTCACCGCCGCTGATAGCTGTGCCTATTGAACCAAGGAGATAGACATTAGATATAGGCATCGGTTCTCGGTCATATCCATGCTGCAGAGTGCCCGAAACTAATGCATACCGTAGACATTGCTGCATCAGGTCCCTCTCTCTCTTCTTTGATTTTCTGTTCCCGATCCTCGACAATCTTCTGAACTTCCTCAAATGTCGCCTTGTCCTCCTCATCCACCTTGACCTCTTTACCCTTCCTGACCATCTCTTCTTCGTGTGGCCTAAGAGGTTTCTGTAAATGGACATACATATTGGCAATGTGGTTAGTTTCATCAAAAATTGGTTTGTATTCAATGAGCAGAATATCGATGGCACATTAAATAATTGATATACCTGTGCCCTTGGAGGTGGGTTGACTTCATAGACTTCAAACGAATACACGTCGTGGTCGTCGGGAACTCCAACTTCAGCCGCAAGAGCCTAATTAATGGTCATGACAGAGACAATAGATGGTGAGATCATCAACCCTTGGCATTATCGCATCCAGAGTAAGACGCAAGCCTCAGTATTTGTTGATATATATATTTTCTTGCTTCGCTTACAGAGATACCAAAGTAATAGCCAATAGGGAGCTCGATGTCCTTTTGCTCAAAGCAAGTAACCATTTTCCTGCCCTTACTATGAGTGTCTGCAGAGACTCTCAGCGTCTTGTCGATATATGAGACTCGGATAACAACAGGAGAAGGAGCATTCTTGTAGTCGCGCATGCAACCTCCAAAGCTACCCGTGTTCGCAGTGGGGTTTGCGGGAAATTTCTTGGAGCCATCGTTCATGATCCCGTAGATGACTGACGAGGTCCGCTGTAAGAATGAAAACACGAAAGCTCAGTTGTTAGGATAGAGTGCTCCTGTATTCCTCTCCCTGCATTGGAGCAGAGAATCCTGGTCCCCATCACATCTCATTTTGGGAAAAGGGGGAAGAAAGAGAAGGAGGGGGGGGGAGAAGCTCCCTCACTCCCTTCAGCCTTCCCCCTGCTCGCTTCACGTCTTCTCACGACTCTGTCTCTAATAGAAGGCCTCCCCTACCTCCCCTTTCCTTTTGGTCCTCACGGTGTTGCACTTACATGATTGGCTGGATCGCTGGTATCCATAAAGACACCCAGTCCTTTCCATTGATCCTTGCTCCCAAAGACTGGACCCTCGATCGCCCGCTCCTGCGTGTACCAGAACGCAATTCCTTTGCCGCCGTTGTTGGGACTTTGACCAAAGGTCTTAAATGAGAATTCGACTTCCCACTCCTTATACTCACTTGCACTTGATCGCCACATTGAGCCTCGCAGTCCGGGAACCGAGGGCGTTAGTCGAACAAAATCCTGCGCAACCACTGCGCCTAGAATGAGGAAGAAGGAGAAGAAGGAGAAGAAAAAAAAAAAAAAAAAAAAAAAGACAATCACAAATGGGTTACTGGGAGAGTTCTTCGTGTCCAACTTGAGGTAGTAGAACAAGACCAACGAGGACAAGAGAACAAAAACACACATACTGCCATGGTGGCCCCAAAACGGGACCGCCCCATTGTACAAGAATGGCTTCTTGAACGACTGTTTGTAGTCGTAGCGACGACTCGAAGCAGGCTCAGCTCCAGTCGAAACGGGCTTAGTAGGCGTCTCCTTTCCCCAACCAGCAAGCACAGTTGAAAAGAATGCCGCCACGGGTAGCAATAATATCGTGGTCTTCATGGGGCCAAGTCTGTCGTATGTGGATAGCAGGTCGTTGGTCGCGTTTCTATGCAAGGGCTGTAATGTTTTTTTTTGTTTTTTTTCTGCTCAGAAGTGCTCTTGCACGCGGATGGGAGATCTGATTGGATGGGACAATAATGGATGGATATGCACAGCGATAAGCGTCTTGAGGATGACTTGCGGATGATAAAAGTAAGCAATGCAAAGGAGCGTGCAGCGCTGATGAGAAGTGGGCATAAAAAATGGGCTCAAGGAGGAGAATGTGATGAGGAGACAGAACAGGTTAAAAAAAAAAAAAAAAAGCAGAGAAAGCAGAGAGTGTGAGTGTGTGAGTGAGTGGGAGAGGAGAGTGGGAGAGAAAGAGGGAGTGGTTTTCACTGAGTGGACCGCCTCCAGTAAATAAGGGGAGCGGGAAAAATCGAGCTTGGACCACGGCATTGGATCACTGAACACAGATAGCTAGGGTGTCGGGTTTGGGCGCGAGCCCATTCAACTCTGCTCACACGGTGGTGGTCTACTTCGTCTTCTTCGAGAGGCAGCGCTCTGAGCTGGCGAGGATGTGTTGTCAGCTCTCTCAAGCCCTTGACAGCTGCACCGGACGAGTCTTGCCTGTCAATTGAAGAGTATTCAGATCCATCGAGGCTAACCTATCCAAGTCTGTCGAACACCGAAACAAGGTCACCTCGAACCACAGGACGTTGTCCTGACAAGTCGGGCTGAAGAACAACAGATAGGCACAAACAGCCAAAGACACGGCCAGCGTGAGGCAAGGGAAGGGAAGTGAAGGAGGGGAGGGGAAGGCCTTACTTCATCCTTGGGATTGAACTGCATCACTGTCCTGAAAATTCCATTTCTACCCAAACTCCTTGATCATGACACATGTGTTCGCACCGTTCTGCGTCGGTTGTAATCCATCAGCACGCTAGGGGTACGACACATTGGAACCGCCCATTGTCAGAAATAGAACATACAATACTTTTGATGAGTACCAGAAGATTCACCATTTTCAGTCATCTAGCAGCAAGCGCGTCCAATAGGTCATCCGGCGCATCACTTCTTTGTCGCCTTTTGACAAGCAGATGAATCTACGCATCTTGAGTTATTGAATCATATAACTCGTATTCCTCCTGCTTCTGGCACCACGGATTCTTGATGAGGCACTTTGGATTGGAAAACATCGCCTCATTTCGTTTCCTAAATGGCAAGGTTTCATCTCTTGTATTTGTTCCGACCATGCTCTAAGGTCCTTCGTGTCCGATTAGAGTACATATCCTTGTCAAATATTTTCGTAAAAGTGACTGAAAAGTGGAGTTGAGGCATAAGCGGTGTGAGATCCCTTATCACACTTCTAGTTCAGACACTCGTCAGGCAGTCCTTGTTGCGGTGAAGCAAATCGAGGTACGCTTCAGTTCACGGAATATGAATCAACATGCCACTTGATGAGTAAATGCCCTAGAACTTGCTTTAAAAGTTGCCTGTGCCGACTGTAGTAGTGTTCACAGGATGACTAGTCACCTTAACAAGATACTAGAACTACTTTGGAGCATAGAGGTGGGTTTAGATATGTCACTATAGATTTTTTTATCCTCTGATGTAGAAAGAGGTGGAAGGAAGCGTCAGCAGTAAGGTCAAGTGAGCGTCAATATGAATAGCTGGATATCTATTGAGGAGCACAACCATATTCTGCAAATCGTCTAACATTGTCTCTTTGTAACAGAGGGAGTAAAGGGATATCATAGTAATGAGAACGTAGTAACTATCATTTCTTTCTAGGCAAAGGCTAGGATTTTGCGCGACTAGTAAGGGACTCCTCCCAGACTCCAAGTGGCACAAATAAGCTTCAGACTCTCTAGATTTAGAGTTTATAGCCCTGGGAAACAAGTTGCGCATTGTGACCCTTTCTTTCTCCACTTCTTGGCCAACGCACCTCAATGCCTCATAAATCATGTCCAAATGACATTGCACGGGCGTATCTTTATCCGTTTTATATTTCGATTATCTCTCCATCACGCTCAACAGGTGATCGTTGAGACTGTCTGTGTACGCAAGAAGGGCAAACTCAGTACAGCTTCAGTACCATGGTTGCAACGAAGGCTCACCAACTACTGATCACGATCGTAATGTATCTATGATGTACGGCGGATCGACAGTCTACTGGTGCATTTGCAAGAAATCTACCGCTCAGTATGAGCTTTCAACCTGGCATTGTTGGCCGCAATGGCAGAAATGTAAAGAAGGGCAGAGGACACCTCATTCCCTAAAGCTCACGCATGTCTGCAAGCTGCATATTGGTCAGTCGAATGTTCTCTTAAGCCAGTGAAGAAGCAGCTTGCATATCTCAGGAAAGCAGCCATCCTTTCTGATTGTTATTCTACCAGCTCTCGCCTCATGTCTAAGCTCTCAATCCTGGGTTTGCGTTGAAGATAACGGATGAGACCACCTGAATCTTCTAAACGGAGTGTGCCAAGTAACTAGTAAAGGACACAACTCTTTATTATTTTCCCGACTGCCACTATGGCAGGTAGGCATTGCGAGGCAGTGACAGAGCTCCCGCTTGAGTTTGGCCCCACTTTCCTTGCTCCTCTTCTCTAAACTGCTCTTTCTCTCCGACAGCCTTTGGATCAAATTCCGAGGAGGATTTTTTGTCCCTCAGATGCAATAGTTACACCAAAACCCCAGCAGAACGAGAGATGCCATCCATCGGGTATTTTGAGACTCAGTTCAGGGTACTTTTGTTCTCTCAATACATACTTCGTATCTCAACCTCACACCAATTGTGCCTGGGATTTGTGGGAATTCTGGTACTTTTCAGCAAGCTTCAGACTCGGTTGACGTATGGGCTTGATTTTACCCCTGTCTGGTACCAATGGTAGAAAAGCTACTTGAGGGCGACATTGGAGCATTTGGTCCAAGACTTTGACCCAGAGCCACTCTGGAGTCCAGTGCAAAAACCTGCGCGTGATGATGTTTAGGATACCCTAAGAAAGGTACGAAGGAAAGAGGCGATGAGAAAACACATTCTGGTCACTCATTTTTTTTTTTTACTCCCTCTTGTCAACAACAAAAAACAACAGAAAACAAAGAAAACAAAAACAAAAAACAAACAAAAAACATTGCTGCACTCATTAACCCATAAAGAGTACTCACTGGTCCGATAAGCCTTGAAAAGCTTTTGCTCGCTTCAAAATTCTTCAGAGTCACTGGAAATCTCTCATCTCTATATGCCTTGAATGCCTTTTCAATATCCTCGGTTGTTGGAGACTTTATCTCACTTAGCCAGTTCGCCAGGATGACTGCATCCTGAATAGCACAGACGGCCCCCAGTCCTGCAGCGGGATGGATTTTATGGCAGGCATCACCTAAAAGCACTGTCCGACCACTGTACCACGTCTCGAATAACTTTTCTTCCAACATGACCTTTGACATCTGCTCCTTGGGTGTCTGGTCAATCAATTCACCTAGGGTCAACCCTGGGAAAGCAAAATCTCGAACTTGTTTGCACATCACCTCTGCTTCCTCAGGACCCCATTCCGAAGTCCTAAAGCCGTCATTGTCCCTGCTGCTCTGGCTCGTCAGATGCTCAATAACTGTCCAGCAGATCCTGTTCCCCTCTACGGAGAAATATAGCCACTATTCAAAATACAATGGTCAGGCACGAGTCGAGAATAGAAGACGAGGCTGCTAGAATGTCACTCTGCTGATGACCTGACTTACAGTGAATGGTACGCCATTGGAAGGGACGACGACAATGTATTGTGAATCTTGTCTGGTGAGAAATGGGTACTTTACAGGGTCCAGTGGTCTCGTTGTGCCGACAAGACATGTACTTGTAAAGGGAGGAGTCTCCAGGTCCGCCTCAGGTAGTTGTTTCTTATCATTCAATTGCTTGTAAAGGCCTTGACGCACAGCCGAGTAGACACCATCAGCTCCAACAAGGAGATCACCGTGATGAGTGGTGTTGTCCCAGCAGCGTACCATGACTCCGTCTTTATTTTGGATATATGACAGGATCTTGGCACCGTACTTGATCTTTTCCTTTGGCACCAAAGATGCCAGGATTTCATAGAGGTCTGGCCGAGGGATGATGTACGAAAACGAGCCATACCTGCCGAGATGGTCGCGGCGGTTGAAAAGCATGCGGTTGAGTATCAAAAGAAAGTTGTGGAAAGAAGAGAGCAATGTGTTTTGCTTGGACCACATACCTCTCTTCAGAAACGTCGTATCGGCGTCCGGATGCCAGCTTTTGATTCTCATCATACTGCTGTCCCAGTTTGATAGGCTTTCCTTTCTCTCGAAGTCTATCTGCAATGCCCAGTTGCTCAAAACTGGGCATAATACAGGCAGAGATGGCCATGGCGGGACCTGGACCACAGAAATTAAGAACATGAACGACAGAGATGGAGAAAAAGAGCCATTAGCTGCTACTCCGAGGTTGAGGTCAGGTCCCTTCTGTTAGGAATAAAGATACCCGCTTACCAAGAGGTATGACTGTCTTTGACTTCTCAAAGATCACATAGTCGATTCCAGCACACTCGAGGATGGCAGCAAGAGTAAGGCCACCAAGACCTGCGCCTGCGATCAACACCTTGATCTTGGGCGGGTTGGATAGGGCAGGGGTGGACATCTTGCCAGTGGGATGGAATGGAATTGAACTCAATGTGATGATGGTCGAGATGAGATGAAGAAGTGAAAGAAATGGCAAACAAAAACGGAGTGCACACCCCTTTCTCAAGCTCTCTCGCTTGCTCTCGCTTGCTCTCTTCCCCGATCCATGCCAGTGCTGGAGTATTTTGCTGTGTAACCGTTCTGGCCTCTGGACAGGCTTGGTCCTCTGTTGTGTCTGCGCGGAGAATCAGGAGGAAAAAAAGTTGATGCCTAAGCCAACGGCCACAGCACCTCAGGTACATACACCTAAAGCGGCCTGCATTGATTTTTGAGCACCATTTGGAATGCCCATCGGCCTTTGCCTCGGAGGACAAATGGCGCTGTTTTTTTTTTTTAATTATTATTTTAAGCCATAGAATTCTTTTGGGGCGATCGGTGGTCTGCGAGATTAACTTGAAAGACTCCAAGCCCGGCACCATGCGGCAGAATTGACACCCGGGGTGACTCTGGAACAACTTGTCCAGGACCTTTTGCCAAAATCATGTAGGGAGCACACATGTCCATTTACTCATCAAGGCGTAGACCCAGCCCCCGAGGTTGTGCGGGAACGGGGGTGGGCGAGGGCGTGAAGGACAAGGTGAGCATTGGCAGTAGACCGAAGAGCAAACACTGGTGAGCCCTCAAGAGAGTACATGGTAAATTTTGAGCACAGCAACATACGGGCAAATAGACTAGACTAGCGCTGTAGCGATCAAGTGTCCAGGATAGCTCTCGGTTCTTTGGTCATTCTTACCTGGCCAACAATCCTTGCCATAGCTTTACTGGCGTCGTACGAATTGACAACAACTGGATTTTCTTCCTCTTGATATGTCTTGAAAACATGCTCAAAGTCCTCAGGAGAGGATGAGCCCTGCCCGAACAGATAGCTCGCTAATACCACTACGTCTTGGATCGCGCTCACTGCCCCCAAAGCCCTGCAGCAGGGTGCATTTTGTGGTAGGCATCGTCCTAGGAGCATCGCGCGCCCATGACACCATGTCTTAAAGAGTTTCTCCTTAAGCGTGACCCAAAATCACCTATTTGGTTTGGTCAATCAGTTCTCCCAGGCCGAGTTCGGAGAATATAGCGTCTCCGGCAGTATAACACATGGCCTCCGTAGCCTAAGGCTCCTATTTCTAAATCCCACTTTCAGCATGCCTTAAAACGAGCCAAGCGGATTTATCGCTAGCATTCTAAAGAAAGCCTGCCAATGAACAATAGAGAATCCGAGAACTAACACCAGCAGATCTCCAAATGACTTTATTTTTCTACATATCGTTTACCAGATTCACTAATAGCGTAAGAAGAATTCCAGGCCACGACATCAATAATATGGGTATCCGATTTGTCCACGAAAGAGTTTGTCATATTTATGAGACATATCTTGGGAATGGGAGTTTCCTGCCAAGCTTTGGTAAATGCTCTGGCATATGTACAATTGAGTGAGTACTATCGGCTTCAGCAATAATCTCGCCCCGATATGCCAGTCCATCTGAACTTCAAGCTATGAAACCATCTTTGTCTTGCCTGATTGACATCACTTTGGCACCCATCCGGAGATCCTCGGAAAGAACCCCTGAATAAATGACACCGTAGACAACTGGTTTTAGTATGATTTGAGGCTGAAGACAATGTCTGCACAGAGTAAAGTGAACTTTTGTCAGGTGCTTCCAGTAAGAGCGAGAGATACATGGTGGGTCAACAGCAGTCAGTACTTTCTTGTTGGTATTTTACTGCATCTTGTGCATTCGCTTCACCAAACTATCCCAGTTGAACAGTCTTCCTTCCTCGAAGTGCCTAGGTCTAGCCTTTGCCCTCATCTGTGATACCGAGTTGCTCAAAGACTGATATTACATTTGCACCAAAGAAAGGTTCTAAAACCTGCTAACTGAATGGATAAACGAATGTTGGAGAGATTCGTATAATGAGTAGCCAATATCCATGGCTCAAACAGAGTGGCATGAATCTTACACAGAAACCACCAAAGAATTCATGGTAACTCTACAGTCCTCCGATTGAGAAATAAGTGGCTGAAGGAGTGGCGTTGACAATGACAAATCAATGTTGGGAGGGTATGTTTTGGAGGGAAGGGAGGAGTACGAGAAGGATGCAACGAACTCGATGTCAATGGGGACTGACGCTCTATTTATCTGTTACCCGAAACTTTTTTTTTTTTTTTTTTTTTTTTTTTTTTTTTTTAATACATCTGGATGTACTTCGGCTCCCAGGGATTGGCAGGATGGGTATACGGGATATCTACTAAAGATTCAAGGATATGGCCTAGAATAAATGGTTCACTCTGCTTCTGTAGACGTCGAGGGCCACGACTGAGCTCCGCACAAACACAGCAGGTCGATATCCCTGAAGACCATTCCAAAGAACGAGCTAATCGGCAAGCATCGTCCCACTTTTCATAATGTTGACTAACCGGCACGGAAGAATGAGAGTGAAGAGCAGTGAGCTGTTGGAAAGTCAAGTGAGCTTTCGAACCATTAATCATCTGTGTCGAGTTGAGAGCACCAAGCCAAAATTGCACTGCCTTCCCAAATCATCTTTTACCCCTTCTCTTTTTGTCTTTCTCTTTCTCTTTTTATCTTTCTCTTTCTCTTTTTGTCACTCTCTTTCTCTTTTTGTCACTCTCTTTCTCTTCCCTTCGCTTTTACAAACCCTCTTTGTAATGCAGATTCTGCCGTCATAACTGGTCCCTGGATCCAGCTAGATCCACTTCGATGAATCCTTTATCGCCTTGACTGACCCAGTATTTTTTTTTTTTTTTTTTTTTTGGTGTCAATTCAATGGCTCATTTTCCGCTGACTTCAGACTAAATCAGCCTCACTTCTTCTTCAGTGCCTTTTCCCTCCATCCGCTGCCTCCCCCTCCCCCCTCCCATCGACCCATTCCATCCAACTCATGCTGCCATCTCAATGAGCGACACTTTTTAGTTTTTTTTCTCATTAACAAAAAAAAGCTGGTGTCTCCTTCCTGTTTTGGAAACTAAGAGAGGATTAGACAGAAAGGATAGGTCTCACCTATCAATTTTTTTACTGAGCATTGCGCAACCGCACACTCCACTCGGTTGGTTCTGTCCGTTCCATCCTCAATTCCAATGGTCTCCTCCGGCACCGATCCCAATCTTACTAGTGCCTCCGACTCTATTGTCGTTTCGAAACCCTTCAGTGTGACTGAATTGGCTGGTGTTGTGGCTATATTGCTCAATCACGGCTGATTGCATTAGACTATATAACTTTCGATACACGTTTGCTTTCAGTCCCAGTTAAATTGACAGTATTAGCGCCTGGAGAGTGGTGAGGTTAGACTATATTCTACCACTCAACGGTGGCCAAATGGAGAAGTGCATAGTAACGAACATTGAGAGTACACCTTAGCTGGGTAAGTTTGAGTCGTCTCTTAGATTGACTGTACGTTGCTGGAGCTGGTACGGCCTGTGCTAGAAGAGTTGACGCTGTTCACAGAAAGTGCTGAACTTGAGCATTCTGAGATTCGCTCTGCGAGGTGAAGTGATGCCTGATAAGCAGGTGGCGTAGTTCCTGAATAAGGGCGAAGCGGGAGAAAGGTCACTTGGGGGCGGTATGCATACATTGTATCCAAAACCCGCTTCCAGATCCATGCTGGCATCAACCCCAACACTTTTCGCGTCACTACACTCACCCAGCCCTATCGAAGTGAACGAGTAACGGAAGGGTATAAAAGAGTTAGATTCAAACAGTAATTGTTGTTCGGCCAGCAGTTGCCACTCAGACAAATAAACTCAAGTTGTCGCCGTCTCCGCTTTCACATACCTGTCCCAGAGACTTGGAGAGCCTTCGGCTGGCTTCGTAAAGCTTGCACACAATCGGGTACCGCTCGTCCCGATAGGCTTTGAATGCACCTTCCAGATCCTGGATAGAAGTCGATTTGAGTTCATAAAGCCAATTGGCAAGAATGGTCGCGTCATGAATGGCACTGATGGCTCCTGAACCGCCTGCAGGATGAAGCTTGTGACAGGCGTCTCCAAGGAGAACTGTTCTTCCACTGTACCAAGTCTCAAAGACCTTCTCTTCAAGCATCACCTTGGAGATATACTCTCTTGGTGTTTTGTCAATTAGATCGCCCATAGTGAGTCCAATCGGAAATCGAAAGTCTCTAATCTTTTCACACATCTCTCCTGCGGCCTCTGGTCCCCACTCCGAGTTCCGGAAGCTATCATTGTATTTCCTGTTACTGCCGTCCAAGTGCTCAAGTGCCATCCAGCATAGTCTATTCCCTGGAACTGTAAAGTAGAGCCACTATCAAAAAGACTAGTCAGTCAATAGCGACAATAGTTGAAGGTTGCACTTTTATAAAGATCCACCTTATTACCGAGAATGGCTGTGTCTTCGAGATGACATAAACAGAAACCGCTTCCTCTGATACGAGAAAGGGGTACTTCTCGGGATCCAATGGGACAGTCGTGCCCACTAGGCAAATGTCTGTGAACGGGAGTTGTTCCAGGTCCGAGTGGGGGATAGCGCCTTTCTTTTCCAGAAGAGATTTGTACAGGTTTTGACGCACAGCCGAATAAGCGCCGTCAGCACCGACGAGAATCTCTCCATGGTAGGAGCTGTTATCCCACAGTCGAACCATCACGCCTTCGTTGTTCTGAATGAACGACAGCATCTTTGCACCCAAGACAATCTTGTGACTCGGCACCATAGAAGCAATGGCGCCATAGAGAACTGACCGAGGAAGGATATAAATATGACTCCCGAATCTGTTGAATACGCGGACGGAAACGGAAGAGTGTCAACAGGTCTATGTTTGCGTCACATCATAGTTCCATTTATCTGGATGGCATGGTGAAAAAGTACCAACCTATCAATAGAGCTTCTGTAGTTTGCTTGTGGTCCAATCGGCTTAAGATCATCGCTGTATTGGCGGCCTCCAACGACTCTCTTTGCATTTGCCCTTACTGTCTCTGCAATCCCGAGTTGTTCAAGGATAAGCATCACTGTGGGGGTGCATACCATTGCGGATCCTTTGATGCGACGAACAGTTATATGGGATAATCATGGTTAGATATGCTTTGCCGAGAAAGTGCCAATGTAGCATTGATTATCTTTGAATGAGATTACTGGGACCTACCCAGCGGCTTGATGGTCTTTGCCCTCTCAAAAATGATGTAGTCGATATTGGCGTGCTCCAGTAACGCAGCAAGAGTGAGGCCACCAATGCCCGCGCCAATGATAATGACCTTTTTACTAGGAGTGGTTGCAGGAGTGGAAGGTGTCGCCATATTGTTCCGAATAGGATAAAGAGAAGAGTCGTGGAAGCAACGGACGCAGTGCAGTAAAAAATGGAAGAATATGATACAGGCTGGAAGAATGGAAGAAAGTGAGAGTGAAGGGGAGAAGAGAGCAGAAAGAAGAGAGAGGAAAGAAAGAGGGAGGAAAGAGAGAGAGAGAGAGAGAGAGAGAGAGAGAGAGAGAGAGCATGGGAAATGGACAGAAGGAAAGAAAAAGAGCACATGGAGGGAAGTCCTCGGGGAAGCTCAGGCTGGTGCCCTCTCCTGCCCTGACAATGGTTACACAACTGGGGCAAGTGTTGTGATTGCACCCAGACGGAGCTTGAAGAGGAAGCACCGACCGTTGTCAGTTGAAACCAACAAAGAGCTGCCAGCTTCCACTCCTCTCATATTTCTTTTTAGACCTTCAATGATTTTTTTTTCTCACTCATCCTGCTCTACTCGACAGGAATATGTTCATCTCTATGAGCTATAACCCCTAGCCGTGGAATATGCATGGTCTCATAGTCATTCTCATGGCAATTGGCTTCTGAAAAGTAACAATGCTTCAATCGGCTGTTTTTTTTTCTTGCTTTAGTTCAGAGCTGTTTTGTTTTAAATTATTTCTGCTGTGTCCCTCTGTATCACCAATGGATTTCTTCATTTGCCAATCGAAACTGCTGTTGTTGATTTTGTCGATGTGGATGCTTTGCTGTGGGCTGGTTAAAGTTCCTGCGCCCGCAGATGCTTGTCTGCAAGTTTCATGCTTGCCTGGGGGAGTGGTGCACGAGTACCTCGATTAGGCGCAAGTGGTATGAATGTTGCTTGAGGACGATAATCCTCCAGTTGATCCACGACCTTGGCAATCACCCAGTCTGGTAGGTTGAAGGAAATCTTGCGCAGGATACCACCAAACCAGCGCTATTCATCAAAAGAGAGATGGTAGCAATGCGTTAACAAACTAAGGACATTGGCAAAACATGTCCCCTAGAAGAAAATTAGCAAATTACCCTGGATCCAGTCTTGGACATATTTTTGCTCGTGTTGAACGAATGGGTAGCTCGAGGAAGTCGCTCCTCCTTGTAAGCCTCGAAGGCTTGTTCAATAGTGAATTCATCATTGGAGTCGAATTCGAAAAGCCAATTGGCTAGAATCACCGCATCATGGATGGCATTGACAGCCCCAAGGCCTGCTGCAGGATGCATCTTGTGGCATGCATCGCCCAAAAGAACAGTCCGCCCGTGGAACCATGTCTCAAAGAGCTTTTCCTCCAGCATAACTTTGGAGACATGCCCCTTGGGCGTCTGGTCAATGAGATCCCCGACTGAGATATCCCCAGGAAACTGGAAATCTCTGATGCGATCAAACATCGCCTCAGCCGCTCCTTTCCCCCACTCCAGGTTCTGGGTGCCATCTCGAGCATCGCTTTCCTCTTCCAACATATGCTCCATCACCATCCAGCATATTTTGTTATCAGGCACAGTGAAGTACACCCACTATTTTTGAGTTCATGAAACATATTGATGAGCATATTGCCAAGAAGTTTTTCATGCAGACCCCTCTTTGTCACGTTCACAAACAGAAAGCTGACTTACGCTAAAAGGAATCTGGTCATTGATCACAACCGAATAATGAGTATCACTTCGCTTATGGAAGGGATACTTTTCAGGGTCCATAGAGCCAGTTGTCGCAACAATGCAAGTGCTGGTGAACTTGAGCTCTCCCTTGTCGGATTCAGGCAACAACCCTGATTGGTCAAGTTGCTCGTAAAGACTTCGACGCACAGATGAGCGGGCACCGTCTGCACCCACGAGGATATCACCATGATAGGCAATGCCATTTTCACAGTGAACTGTGACTCTGTCATTGTCCTGAGCGATCGAGACGACTTTTGAACCCATCTTGATCTTATCCGCTGGAACTAGGGTTGTTAAGATATCATGGAGTACAGGTCTGGCCAAAAAGCGATTTGCTTCGCCATATCTACGTAGAAAATGTAAAGCAGGCGTCAGAAAGCCTAAGTTTCTTATCTATCTTTGGTTAAATTCTTCAGAAGACTAGGCTGGAAGAAATAGATACCTAGCGGCCCCCCAAAGGAAAGATCGGCGACAGAGCAACTCGCCATCTCCACTGTAGTGGCTAGTTTCCTCCATAGTCTTGGAGTTTTCCTTGATCTTGTCAATGATTCCAAGCTGCTCAAAGAGATACAAGACATTGGAGCCAAGAGAGATTGAAGAGCCTATGGTGTGAAAGAGTCGAGCCTCAAGTCAGTAAGGGAGTGCAGCACCAAGTGCCCAAGACAAAAAAAAAAAAAAAAAAAAAAAAAAAAAAGGTTAAATATACCTAGTGGGGTAACTTTTTGAGCACGTTCCAAAATCACAAAGTCAATGCCTGCCCGCTCAAGAAGGCCTCCTAGGGTAAGACCTCCAATACCAGCCCCAACGATCACGACTTTGGTGCGGGAGACCCTGTGAGGTGCTGGTGGTGGTGTTGCCATTTTTTAGTGTCTCAATGATGGGTTGTGGAATGGGAGTGAATGAATGAATGAAGAGATGAATGAAGTGATGAATGAAGAGATGAATGGAGATTTAGTGGTGTTTAAGTACTCGACAGCTCAGACTAGCAGCAGTCCTGTAGACTATAGTGTAGACTCCTATTTGGGTTGAAAGAATGTGAAGGGGGCTCGACCCCCGATGGAGTCTGCGCAACAAAGGCTATTCGTCAAAGTAAAGATACCCCGAATCTCAGCTTCTCGATCGAGAAAATCCATCGATCTCAAGGCCCTTTGTGTACTCAGCTTGGGTTGCATGAGACCCCTGAGGGCTGCGCCCAGTCTAGACCCCCTCTCCTCCCCTAAACAGAGTAAACAATGTAAAATCTGTTATAGCAAGCTCATTGGTGCCAATGTGGCCTGACTTCAGTCCCGACTACCACTTTCTCTCACTGTAGTGCGGGATGAAAACGCCCATTGGAGACGTTGGAGTTTTACAGAAGCTTTTTTTTCCCTGAACGTTAATTTTCTATATTCCTAGGCAAAGTTTCCTAGACAAGGTTTCTAGGTGGAATACGAGACTGCCGGATTAAAGAAAAAAACCTCCGCTCACATTTAGCTATTGTGGCAGTGGTGATGACTCAGTCGCGTTGCAAAAGATAGAGCTCCCACTTGATTCCTAGGTACACTACAGCTCCAACAACAGAGAGTGAATGGTCATGATGTGGATGCTTTTGAGTCTCGATTGATAAGCAAATGCTAGACTGGTGACTAGAATGGGACTGAGTACTTTAAACTCCTTCTCGCCCTTACATGCTTTCCGAGCGCCATGACCACTTGTTGTCCGTTCGGAGCATCTGACTTGACCTTGATCCCAAAACATGGGTGTTGGGTGCATGTATCCAACATAAAGTACTAAGGCAATATCACGACATTTCCTAGGACACACTGGTAGTAGCATTGAAGATTTCTTTCCCTTTTGACAAGCGTCTTTCGTTCCCCTTTCTCCGTTCCTCTATAGCTGCTCTTGCCTTTAATGCCACGTTACAAAACAGGTCTCTTGACCTCTACCTTCTTTCGAACGGCCTATACCTATCGATGCCCTGTCACTCCCAGCACAATACATTCCCCTATGCGTATGATCAAATGCGATTCATCTAAGTTCTCTCCTCAAATTTGACATAATGTGTCAGCAGCTCTGTAGAAAATTTTCGAGGAGCCTTCGCCAGGATAACTAGAATATCTGCGACGCCCGCCCATGGTACAGGATGAAGAAAGCAGGCGTTATGCAAAAGAAGACGAGGAAAGAGGGAAGAGGCTTGTGTTATGAGAGTATAGCCATTACTGCCACAAGTTGCGTGGATTCCTTTCTCTCTCATACACACATCCTCATACCTTGGCTAACGTCCGTATATGGCCACGAACCGCTCGTCTAGTGAGGAGAGGGCATGCTTTAACGACAACAGACACGAGGCTAAGCGACCTGGTGAGCTGTGTGTTCCTCTCTACCGCCGATGTTTTCGTCCGCACTCGTATAAAAGAAGTAAACCCATTCCCTTTAAAAATATTAATTCTTCTCATAAGCTAACTACCACCAATCTCAACTTTTTCCACTGAAAAGCTCCCACGAAACTATAAGAAAGAAACGCAAAGATACACAGTTCTTGGTCCTCCAATAGTAACCACTGTACCATGGTTCGATCCACTCTTTCAAGACACACATTTTTGATGTGCACCATAGTCCTCTTCGCATGGCTCCTTGCAGGCACTTCAATGGTGATGACAACTTCTGCCGCACCCGTGTCCGTCGTCCGAAACAACCCCGTCGATGAAGCTGCAACACCGTTCCCCTTGGTGGTAAAAGAGCCAATTGTAATCCGGGGTGTCCGCTCGCCTGGACACGGAAAGCCAGGCGGTGGTGGATTTAATAAGGGCGATCCCTTTGGCCGCAAGTAATCCTTAAAAAAAAAAAAAAAAAAAAAAGGCGAAGTACCCTTCTCTCCTTGGGACTTGAAGGAGCACGCTTCATGACATCCACTCACTTTCTGCAATTTGTTAGAGAAGGTAGTAGAAAGAATAAAAGGAAACCCCTTCAGCGAGTATGCACTAGGCGCGATGAACATAGTTCAAGCGAGGCAAGTAGTTGAGTGATTCAGTCATTTCGCATTGGGTCATTGCAATTGCATCACATGAGAAGTAACTCATTGCGAAAAGTGAGGTCTTGTTGCGACAACAGTAATGGATGTATAAAAATGGTTAGCACCGCTGCTATTTGACGACAGCTAATGTGTGTTGGCTGTCTCCCTTCTCTCAGCAGAAAAACAGACCCATTTGAGGCAAACGCACAGGTCTTTTACTAACAGCAGAATCCCATGATAGGGGTGGGGTTGGGGTAAGGAAGGGCGGAGCAATTCGCATAATTTTTTTTTTTTTTTTTTTTGGTTGATTTGGGAGCAGCAGAAGATGGAGAAGTAGTATTGAAGCGAAACCGTCGAATGCGACGGGTTCCTTGCTTGGCCACTGATCCTTCCTTCTCTTTGGCACCAAATCAGATCAAGCAGTTAGGACAATAAAAGACTAGCATTTTTTATTTTTATAATATTTATTGTTTCCATCCCGCACAGCCAGGTGAGGGTTCATGGAGCTGAATCTGCAGACGTGTTGCCTGCCTTCTCCTCACAGCACCTCTAGCGACCGTAGGGCTTACCCTTGTCATATTGTCCACCACTTCCAGATCCTGGACGATATCCCTGAGCCTCTGCTTTTCGCCGCCTCAACAAGCTCTTCTCACCCTGGCTGTTGGTATTTTTGGGTGCGATGGGTAGTGGCCTCACCTCGTGATGACCTGAGCCTGTGGGGTTGCGAGTCTGTGAGCTGTGATCGTCTGCATTGGCACCCACAGCAGGATCGCTTGGCCCTACAGACCTGTCTGCAATGGCTCGCTTGGAAACTCTTTTTGTGTCATCACTGTCGCTGCGAATGGACACCTCGGCCTTTTCTTCCTGAGCTACTGGTCCATCATCCGAGCGAGGGTGATAAGGGGGTGGCGGGTGATGAAGGGAGAAGAGCGGGCCGTGATCTCCGACCTCGAGTGCAAGTCCTGACTTGCGGCCAGCACCTAAGATGGCGATAGCGAGTGGGTTACGGCGCGGTCGAAGAACAGGAAGTGCATCGGCTGTGCCCGTGGATGGCAAGAAAAGAGTGTTGATCAGGATCAAAACCGAGAGGATGAGCAAAGTTGAAGAGAGTCGAGGTAGACGAGTCCGTCTATGTGTAGAAAGAGGCGGTGCCATGGTTTCCTGAGGCACCGTTATCTGGGGAAAAGGCTAAGGGGAAACGACGGAGGTGGACGGTGTAGCTTGCGCGGTGGGAGCGAAGGCTAGCGGCTAAGTATTCGTAGTCTTCAGGCCAGAGTATCAAGGAGAGTGTGCGCGGGGAAAGAAAAAGAGACAGTAGAGCGAGCACAGAGAAGAGAGAGAAGTCAAGCAGTTGACAGGTAGCGAAAGAAGGAGGATGAGAAAGAGAGGTGGGAAAACTGAGAAAGTGAGAAGGAAGGAAAGGGCAGATGAAAGCAGGGTTTTAAGAGAGTCCAAAAGGCGTCAGTCAAGCGGCAAGGGATTCCCGGTCCGGAATAGAGGCACAGCAGCCCATCTCCCTTCCATGCTTACGTTCCGCCTGTCCGCCTGTCCATCCCTCCGATATGCTCTCGCTGGATTACTGCTCTTGCCCGACGGAAAAGGGGCCGAATGAGGAGAAGCAGGACGAGAGAGTATCCGTGTGTACATTCGTGCGCCCGCTCACAAGAGCTCGACCTTTGGACTAGCTTGTCGCTCGGGACAACAGTTCGCCAAAAGCTCCTGTCTGCCTTTCCCCATATCTATGGTTAGACACTGGTTTGTGGATATCTTTACAAGTGTATATGAGAGCACTGAAGAATTGGCGGAGCTGTGCCAAGCAAGCAATGCGCAAGATCTTTCCAACTGAATCTCAAGTCCAAGTAGCTGGACCCAAAAAAGATGAAGATTTAGCCTGGAATGTCAAGATCTGTCCTGGGTTCTTTGAGGTCAAGGTACAGAAAGCCTCTACTATACCCTGTAGAATATCTATGGACCATCTTTTCTCCTGGATGGAGATGGACATCTCGACAAATGGCCGCCCCTTTGACCTCACAACTCTGGCCCCTACCTTGCCTCCCCTACTCGGTTAGAGCTTACGCTTTGGTCCCTGAATTTTTGATTCTTGGATTCAGAAGCATAAAGATACTAAGCCAAATTGGTAGTGTGTTTGTCTAAACAAAGCAACCTGAATGGATCCGTGCAATCAGCGTAGAGAAGAGAATATCTAGACAACAGAAAAGCCCATCTCATTGGGATCTAGTGCGCATGTCTTTTGAGGACATTTACTCTATCAGACTCAACCCTCGACACTGTAGGGCTAGGACTTATCGCGTAGGGTACCAGTGAACCCCTATTTTTTTGCTGAAAGATGATCTCCTTGAAACAGGGTGCCTGCATCCATGTGGTTTTGCATTCCTTCACCCACTTGGTCATCTCAGCCATGACCATAGGTCAAAGCGTAAATGACCAAGATTTTCTAACTCGGTCTCTATTCCAGTCGAGATCCCAACCATCTGTTTCCATGCAAGGAATGAAAAGGCCTTGAGAGCCAGACAGTTGAGACAACCGAAAATAGACTGACCAAAGTATGAAGGAAGTTGCCCCCCACCCATCCCTGGCTCCTCTGAGCTTTGGACTTTTTCTCAAAACATCGCGTTTCATTTCTATGGAGCTCTCTTTGCGCTCCTATATTTTTGACTCGCGCATTTCCTATGCTCACTTTTTTCTTCAGTGTCGCCAAACCAGGCAGAGGGAATCCTCTCTCCCTTGCTCCTAAAATTGGGTAAACCGCTCTTCATCGCCTAGGCAAGTGACCATCGCGTCCTTGTCTCGGAACTAGCACCATAAGTCTGGATATGTTGTATTAGGATGCCTTTTTTTCTTTTTTTTTTCTGGGGTGGAGTATTTTATTGGACCTCACTGCTCCAATGCTCGCGCCTGCATGTCAAGGATGGGGTTGGTATGCTCCAAACGAAACAATAGGGATACACGGCCCTGTCAAAAAAGTGGGGAGGGGGCAAAGAAAGTCGAGAGAGGCTGTGGGGGCGAAAAAGAGAGAAAGTATCCTCTTAAACCTCCATAAGCTCACGGAGACGACGGGTGGTGGAGCGGACAGTGGCAGCGGCGGTGGTGGAGAGAGTCCAGGCACCTCCAGCCATGACCTTCTTGCATCCACGGCAGCCCCAGATGCCAACAGCCTGACGCTTAACGGCATCCTATTGTTATTAAATTAAGAGGGAAAATTGATGAGCGATTCGAACTTGACGTTGGGTATTCTGTAAACTCTTGCCCCAAATGACCATTGTCCTGAACAAAATGTTGTGATAACAGTTTTAACAATCTCAGTCAACTCAAAGGGACTTCAAAAATGATGGCATCCCAGATTGGACAGTGATGAGTTAATCCTGTACACATAGCCCTCGACTCCTGAAGTGATGTTGTATTTTCCCCTTTAGCCCATTAATGCACGTTGCCCACTCTCCACTCTAGTTGGTCCATTTGATTGCTCCAGTCTCTTCTGCCTTGAAGCGTAACATCAGGTCGCACAAAAAGACTGGTACTTACACGACCGCAGAAAGTGCAAGTGTACTTGCTGTGCTGGGTGATTTCCATCTTCTTGACCTGCTTACGGAGAGAGGCACCATAACGGACACCGTACTTGCCGACAACTCCGACCTTCTTAGTGCGCTTAGCCTAAAAAGCAAAGCGGTGGGTTTTTCCAAGGTTGATGAGGTACCGAGATTAGCAATTGATCTCTTTTTCTCTCCCTTGTTTAATCCACAGGAACAGATGGCTGAAGATTGATGGTGAAAGAGGTCGAGTTGTCTCATGACCAAGTTTTTGTTGATCCAGATTTGTGGGAAAGAATTGCCAAGTGTTTCACAAGTGGATGAATCTCTTTTGGGAGTCGAACGTTGCATTGTTGAGAGAAAAAAGGGATCTGGACCCAGCAAGCCAGAGATCTCCAGATGGATTCAAGTCTTTAGCACTTAAATCAAACAGCTGTGATGTCCATGAACAAGCGAGGTGTTGCTGAGCCATGGATGATGGATGGCATCTCACTCCCAACAGCTGATCCTGTAAGTTTGATGTGAATTAGTCGGAATAGAGCAAGGTCGATAATAGCTTGTCTACTCGCTATGTTGATCAATGGCGACTCGGCAAGATCTCGGCCATGACGATGACCGATGCTGATTTCATGAGTTTCAGAGATGGCGTGAAGTTGAGTCGTCTCCCTGGAATCAGATGGATGTATAGTTATCAAGGGTGGTAGGGTTTCTTCCTGATGGATGCATATTCCCGCCTGTTTCCTGCGGATGGATATTGCAAGTCCTTCTAGCTCAACGCACCATCTTGATTGAATATGTGAGAAAGGAGGAGCCAATGCCTGGAAATCGATCCTCCTTTTACAGAGTCTATTGAAATTTTTAAGGGGTTCGGTCCGACTTGATCCCTCGACGCTAGTTGGGATGCGATGGCCCCTTTCAAACCCATCTAAGCGTGTGTATTGTAGTCCTACGAAAACCACCGTTCACTAGCTGGCAGAGAGACCTTCTCCCATCTCACCATGCGCACGTCAAACTCTTCGATTCCCTCAAAGAGGAAACCCGTCGCGTATCTTTCAATCCTCAGTATTTAAGAGATCTCAGGCACTCCTTTCGAGTGGATCAATATGTCGCTCTTGACAGGACGATAGGTACCCTTGCTTTACCCTAACTGTATGTGTGCATGCGGGTTTTTATCGTTAAGAGAGTGACAGCCTCTCCTAGCTAACTCAGGAGTTCTTGATAGACCAGGAGTAAGCAAAGGAGAAGCTTGCAGATTCGATCTAGTGAGGTAACATCTCTTCGTAAACTGCTCGCAGTCGCACGCTTACAGATCATGCACGAGGTTGGAAACCCCGGTACTCCGTCGGAAGGCGCAAAGATAGAACTTGGTGCCTGTCTCTTTATTTTTTACCACTTGTCGCAATCTTTTGTTATTATCTTTACTAAATCAAATTGGCCCATCTGTCTTGGAAGTTGTTGATGGGCCATATTCTTTAGAATTTACCCCCAAGAACCATTTCTGCCGGATGCCGCTTCTGTATTATCAATATGCTGGTGTAGGTTCCTACGTATTTTGTCATCGCTACTAGCGATGAATCTAACAATTAGTTAGCACAAGCGCTCTTATTCCAAATGCAACCGTCGAATGGATCCGACCGCAGTACTATTAGGCAATACCAGCCATCCTCGGATTCGCCCTTCCATAGCAGCTTTACTTTTGTAGTAGTCCCTTCGGTAGGGTACGCCAACAGCATGGTTTTCCAGGAAGCTTCCTGCACTCGCCGGTGGATTATGGTCAGCAAATTTATGGCAGTCAGACTGAGGGTCACCCATAACCAGCTGAGAAGTTCATAAAAACGGATCGTGCAACGCTAATGAAGTCTTTTGAAAACCAGTCACTTTTGGTCTCCAACGGTCAGTTAGTATTAGTGCAACTGTCGTCAAGTCATACTATATCCCATTATAATGTTCTAACGAGACGAGCTATCAAGATCCGTCTCGTTGACAAACAGAGTCTACCAATGCATGCCGTACCGCCTTCCTCAGGTTTCTAATGTCGAGTCACACATGGAGGTTGTGGTACATTTACTCCGCATCCAAGTATGCTATAGTTTCCTCCCAACGAATCCTGGTCAAATATCTAGAGATCTTGTTAACCAGACCTTCTCGCTTTTTGAATGAATGAATCTGTTGCACATCATCAGGACATCCAATATATTGTATCGAGAAAGTGCTTCCGGAATGTTACTACAACACTCGCATCCTCTGCCTTCGGTCCCTTACCATCTCTCCCCTCTATCGCACCTCTGCCAACATCAACCATGAAGTAGCAATCATATCACTAAACTACTAATGGTCAAGAGCATTACCAAGGACTAAAGGTCTTTCTCTAATGCGAACGAGAAAGAAAGAGAGAAAGAAAGAGAGAAAGGTTTATTCAGGCCCGTACTCCCGTACTCTCTCATGAGCCAATAAATTGTACTTTTGGTGCATCCTGTCTTGCCATTCTACCCTTAGTTGTAATACAGCTCCAAGTTCATGCCGTCGTGGATCTCATAATCCTCCAGAGTGATGTGGTCCTTGAAGACATTATACCTATTGCAACGATGATGGCGAAACGTTAGAGAACACATTTGGTCAAGTTTGGTACCAGTTCCTCCCAGGGCGAGGAGACAAAGGTGCCAAGTAAACCAAACTATCACACTTACCACTTCTTGAGAACAATCTTTTCCCAGTTGGTTCCTGTCTGAGCAGCAATCAACTTCTTGAGATCACCAATAGTGTCGTCACCGCTAACAGTTTGAAAAGAGATAGACAATGTTTGTGAAACCATCCACGATGAAGAGTCAGTGGGAACCTTTGTAGGTTGTGGCAGTAGCACTGCTAGTAACCCCTTCTTCCCCCGACGGTACACCCTCCAAAGAAGTTCTATTACTGCGGATACACAACTTCTTGGTTGCTAGTAGTCCTGGATGTTCCACTGGGGGAGGCGTCGATGGAATGTAAAAAAGAGTGGACAAAGAATGAGACTTACTTGCACTTTACGCGGACCTTCTTTCCGAGACGATCGTTACAAATGACTTCAATCATGCTGTTCTGTGTCGGTCAAGTAAAGAGGAGAGAGGAAGGGAAGTGAATGTAAAGGATAGAACAAGACTAGATGCATGCAAAAAAAAAAAAAGGCATTGGTCGCCTCGCCTCCCTCCTCCATGGCATTGCTGCTGCGCCACAGAACCGCATTAAAAACCGCAAGAGCACATCACCTTTTTTTTGTCAACGACCCTTGTTCATCCATTGGGACTTTTATCTTTCTCAGGGCCAGGGCCAAGAACGAGGGAAAGCAGCAGCGCAGGCAAGGAGTGGCATTTATACATCAGCATACGAGACAATGGCGACATTAGCAGGTGCACCCTTTGATGGTAAAACAAACATTCTCCTGAACGAGTGTGTGAGGAGAGTTTGCAGTAGAAACTGAAGATTGGTGGCAATGTCGGGCAACTCTATCTTTCTCACACTCTTGAGCGACTCTGAACATCTTGTAGACGATGTCTGTCCAGTATGTCAGACAGATCGTTATCTCAACCCACACATGCGGCTACTCGTCGGCCCTTGTTTCCACAAGATGTAAGTGGGAAAGGGCGTACGGGGTCTGATTATCTGCTTCCGATTTCGGATGGCTAATTTTAAAATCCCTTTTGTGGCTCTGGCTTTTCTGATATCTCACGCTTCCCTTTGTCGCTTTCTCATGTTAGGTGTGACAACTGTATAGAGCGACTCTTTGCTCATGGACCTGCACCATGTCCAACTTGCCGGCAGACACTGCGTAAAGCTGCCTTTTCAGCTCAGACATTTGAAGATTTGTCTGTAGAAAAAGAAGTGAGAATCAGGAGGCAGATGGCTCAGAAGTAATTCAAGTGATTCCTAAGGACACTCCAGTAGAGCGCCTCGCCATACTCTAAACCAGAATGAATAGATTAACCGTTCGGCTACTCCATCCAATAGGTTCAACAAGAGACAAGAGGACTTCAAGTCGCTTAGGGAATTTAATGACTATCTGGAGAGAGTTGAAAATATGAGTACGGAAAGGGATATGCTTTGAAATGTTTGCAGTAAATGTTGACCATTTAGACACGCATGTCCTCACAAATCCTTTTTCTATCTCTCCTATATATATATATATATATGGACTACAATACCTCAACTTCATTCATAAGCCTTCAAACTTGTGAGCGATGTTGATGTCGAAGCAACAAAGCTAGAGATCGAAAAGTTTGCGGCCGAAAATAGGGATCTCATCAGGATCAACACCAACCGATTGGTATGGCATTACCCAACTCTCTCATCTTTTTTTAGCACTTTTACTTTTCTTCTCGATTACAAATTACACTTTTTCTCATAGGTATACACCCTTTTATATTAATTTATTTTTGTCACGAAAGATCAACGAATCCCGTATGGCTGCCATACATCAAGAAGCACGTCGAAAAGAACAACAGCTCAAACGCGATGCCTATCTCAAAGAGTTGGAGGCCGAACAAGCTGCCAAGACTGAAGATCGGAAGCTTCTCCTTCAAGAGTTGGCCACCTCAGACAAGTCGGCGAAATCTATTCTGGCAGCACGACAGGCGATTACACTTAAAAAGACGTCGATGCGCAAGACGGATCCTTCGAAATCGGCCTCTGCAACAGGCGCTTCATCTAATTCTACACCAATGCTTCTCTCGGATGCTTACTGGAACTTGCAGCGGGATGAGGAGCGGGACCGACAGGAAGAGGAAGACGAGCTTGATGTCAACTTTGATCCTGTCCAGTCTCAATACATGGATGTGGATCTCGGCGTCGGGTATGTCGGCAGTGTCAACAATAACAAGGCTCATGCAGGTGGATTAGTGTACCCCCTATTGTCCTCTAGTACTGGTGTCAAAGATCTCTATATCGAACCGAACGACCTTGGCTCTCTGACCCGACTTTCAAAGGCAGGAGGGTACCGGCCGACATTTGGCTACTCGAGAGCAATTGAGGAAGCGCATACAGCTTTATTTATCCCAGCAGTATAGCTGTCTTCCTAGATATTGTGGTCTGCTTTTTAAAAGTAAATATCCTGTCGTCGTCATTTTTTTTTTCTTTCTTTCGCGAAGCTTTGGGCCAAAGCACCTGCTGTCTCACTTTTCTGTTTTGGTCCAACTAAGAAAGACTTGATACCAACTTCTCACACGACTCTTGACTACAATGGATCGCTGAATGCCTGGTTTATCTGACCCCCCCTCAGCGGATACCGGTTGCCACCGTTGAGAAGCGTTTTTTTTTTCTTCCGCACAATTTATGATTGGCCATCGCCCATTGTGCCCAACGTACACCATATTCCTCTCCGCTCCATATACATTACAAAAGAATCCAAAAGAAAAAAAGCTTTTTTTTTCTCGTACTCCTCGATACCTATGTTCTTATTCTATCCTCTCATCTGTGCTGGCTACTGCCTATTGGCTGCATCGACCGTAAACATTCTTGGTGCGATGGCCATCGCCATCAACTCTTGCACAAGCAACTTCATCGAGTATGGGATATGGATCTGCGAGATCTGTGTTGTGTTCTTGCAGGATCGGCACTCGAAGCTGTTCTTGGACAGGGCTGCAATCGCAATCAAACCACACAAATCGCACACATGGACTCGGTATGCGTCCGAGGCGTCAAAGAGACGCTCCTTCAAGAACTGGGCGACACCATGAGAAATCATACAATCACGTTCCATCTCTCCGAAACGGAGACCACCGTCACGACTCCTTCCCTCGACAGGTTGGCGTGTCAAGATCTGAACGGGTCCACGAGCACGCGAGTGAATCTTGTCGTCGACCATGTGTTTCAGACGCTGGTAGTATGTTGGACCCAAGAAGACCTGGGCTGCCAACTTCCGGCCTGTGTGTCCATTGTACATCACCTCGAATCCACGCTGCTGGTAATTGTGCTTCTTGAGTGCTTCTGAAATCGCCTCGACCGTCACATCTGTAAATGGCGTTGCGTCACCTTCACTTCCCTCCAATGTTGAAACTTTAGACAACAGACACTCGACCAAGTGCCCGATTGTCATACGTGAAGGAATGGCGTGGGGATTAATGATAATATCGGGCGTGATACCCTCACAAGTGAACGGCATATCCTCTTGACGATATGTGATACCGATTGTTCCCTTTTGACCGTGACGAGAAGCAAACTTGTCTCCCATTTGGGGCACACGTGTCGAACGGACACGAACCTTGACAAACTTGACACCTTCGTGGTTGGTGGTAAGCATCACTTGGTCCACAATACCTGTCTCTGTGCTTCGGAGAGGTGTCGAGGCATCCAACTTGGAATGTGCTCCCGTACGCTGGCCCAACTCGGTCGAATCTAGCGGAATGGGCTTCGTCTTGCCAATGATGATATCGTCACCAGAAACACGAGTTCCGGGTGCGATCAAACCATCATCGTCCAACTTCTCATAGGTACCATGACGGAGACGCAAGACATGCTCTCGTGTAGGCTTCTCGAACTCTTCCATTGTCGTCATACCGACCTTCTTCTCCTGGTCCATATATGTGCGGAAATACAAGCTTCGGAACAAACCACGATCAATCGAACTCTGGTTCATGATAACGGAATCTTCCTGGTTGTATCCTGAGTAACAAAGAATAGCTACAACAGCGTTCTGACCAGCTGGCAACTCTCGGAAACGAAGGTATTCCATAGAGCGTGTGGTGGCGAGCGGCTTTTGTGGGTAATACAGGATGTTGGCAAGAGTATCCATGCGCACCTGGTAATTAGTCACGTAAATACCCATGGCTTGTTTACCCATAGCAGACTGGTATGTGTTACGAGGAGACTATAGGAGTAAAAGAATGCTCAGTGAGTCCTGGGCAGTGATACTTCCAAAAACAGTAACGCCTTCTGCGATTGTCGCGAAATTTTCTTCATGGTCTCATAGCCTTACCTGGTTGTGATCTGGGAAAGGAATAATACTAGCACAAATACCAAGAATCATACTGGGGTGGACCTCACAATGGGTCCACGTGTGAAGAGATGAGGAGGAAGCTCCCTTCACTCTTTGAGCAGCATCTCTTGGTTGTTGAACATGGTGTAGCTGTCGTGACTCGGCAAGATCCTCGGGTGTCATACAAATCATGATAGTTTCTTCTTCCTCTGCATCCACGTACTCTACGATGCCGTTGCTGAGCAAGTCTGTCCATCCCCATGGTTCCTAAGAACAGACCAAGTTCAAAGTAAGAAGAGCATTGATGCGTGAGAAGAATAAACGACCAAGAACTGAAAACACTGGTAAGAGGCGTCGATAACAAGTCCTGTTACTCTTAATGAGACCGGCGATTCTTACCACAGTCTTGCCCTCTTCGTTCATGTAAATAGGCTTGGACAGTTCATCGACGTGTTCTTTTCTCAAAAGTAGCTTCTGGTCCTCTACAATGAACAGAGGTCGCAAGCAACGGCCTGCGTCTGTGTACATCCTCAGCTCCTTCTCTCTGATATCCTTGACAATCGAAACCTCGGGGTTGATATCCATATTACGTCTCAAGCGCTTGAGGGTGTTCACAAGACTGCCAGGGTCACGGTGAACACCAGCCCAGACTCCGTTCACAAAGACCTTGGTCGCATCCAGGATGTTGTTGGCTGTCAATTCTTCCAAGTTCTCCATACCCCACTCTTCCAAGAACTCGATAATAGGCGCTGAGGGCGATCCGACCGAGATATTGGTCATAAGGGCCAAGTTCTTGACCAAACCACAAGCCTGACCTTCAGGTGTCTCAGCAGGGCAGACCATTCCCCAGTGGGTATTGTGGAGCTGACGAGGCTTTGCCAATTTACCATCACGACCAATAGGGGTATTGCAACGACGCAAATGCGATAGTGTGGATGCAAAGGTGTATCTGTTCAATACCTGGGAAACACCGGCTCTTGACTGCATAGCCTTCAACTGCTCACCCCAATTTCCTGTAGCAAGTGAGTACTTCAGTCCATTGGTAATCGTGTTGGACTTAACAGCAACCGATAACACAAAGTCCTTGTTGGAGTCAATGCACTAGCGGGCCAATTTAACATAGATCAACACAACAGTTAATATACAATTCATACGCAAAATCCAAAGGGGAAACTAAATCGCTCGCGACTGAAAGTAAAACATCTCTTTTACCTTGCGCAAATATTTGCTCACATCCTTCGTAAGCTTTGTGAACAAAATCTTGAATAGTCCTCCCAACAATGGTCCAGCAAGATCCATGCGTTTCTTTCCGTAGTGATCACGATCGTCCACATCGCGGCGGTGGAGAGCAGCAAGGAGTAGGCGATGGATCATATATCCGAAGAAGTAGGCCTTTCTTGTTTGATTGTGGGACTGGGTTCCAACATGAGGCAAGAATTCCTTTTGCAAAATCTCAGTAGCATACTTTGTACGCTTCTCTCTTGTCACACCAACAGTCGTTCCACGCTTTCCAATGTAATCCAGAGCAACCTCCTTGTCTTGAATCACAAAAGCTTGTTCAATACAAGGCTTCAACATTTCCAACATCTGGTAGTCGTTTCTGTCATAGCAAATGTGCTCCAATACGTCACGATCGGCGACCAAGCCCAGAGCACGGAAAACAACAACAACTGGAATGCCATCTCTGATGTAAGGAAGGGTTGCCTCGATCGTCTGTCCAGTTCCTGCACGTTCAGCGGAACGAGACAAGAGCTTGACCCAGACGGGCGATGCATTCTTTGACCCACGTTCGACCGAGCTCCTGATCTCAGCAGTGTAGGAGTACTTGTTTCCTGGAGGCTTGTTGAAAACGTAAACAGTGTTGGTGGCCATACGTTCCTGAGCAATCAATACCTTTTCCGAGCCGTTAATGACAAAGTATCCTCCCTATAAATTATGAAAAGATATTACATCGGCTTAGATGTTATGAATCGCGGTGCATCCACATGTGACAACATCTAACAAGTTCTTTAAAATGAAGTAAGCTTACCTGGTCATACTGACACTCATTCATCTTCTGAAGCTCATTATCATCGAGTCCCGTCAACATGCAGTAGGTGGACTTGAGCATAATTGGAACCATTCCGATAAAGATCTTGTTCATGTCACCTCCATCTTCGTTACCCTCTTCCTCCATGAACATGTCGTAAGGATTGGTTTTATCCTTGTTCTTTTCGTGATGTGGGTTGGCAACCTTGACCGTCTTACGCATGTCAACATATAGAGGTGCAGCATAACTAAAGGCAAAAAGACAGGTGTATGAGTTTCTACCATTACAGTCTATGTTCGCCATGCACTCATGATACCCATACAATGCCAATACAACTCATTACGTTAAACTACGTAGACGAGCCTCGTGAGGATACATAGGCTGCGTACTACCGTCCGATTCAGTCATGCTTGGCCTGGACAAGTAGATCTGTCCAAAGTTGATCTCGTATCGTTTCTAAGCAAACAGAACGAAGCCCCAGAAATCCATCAATGAGCTTCCTCTTGCTTCTTAAAAGAGACAAGACAAACTAAAGATTCCATTGTCTTGCCGAGGAAGACTTCTTACAGTAACATCTCCATCAGCACCAGAATGCTGGCTCGACGTCTGCAAGATCAAATCCGAGTTCTCGTCGACAAGTTCCTGCATGGTATTCTGAATAAACTCGTCAAACGAGTCCAGCTGCTGCCTGACTAGACCCTTCTCTTCAAAGAAGGATGAGATCACAGCCCAGCAATCCTCTTGGGAGATGGCTTCCTCCTCTTCCTCATCCAAATAATATCCTATTACAAACAAAGAGAGCAACTGTCAGGGCACCTTAAGACAGATATCATGCTTTCGCAATATACAACATATATCAAGTGGCACAAGTGCCTAGATAGGAATATATCTCTCTCTCTTTTTTTTTCTTTTCTTTTTTTCATAATCTGATCAGTTCACACTCCACGTAACACCAGAAAGGATTTTAACAAAAGAGTACCTTGATCATCCATGTTGGGTAACTCTAAGTCTAGCGAAATCAGAAATGAAGCGTGTTCTTCTCACTCGCCTGGTCGATGGAAAGTGATGATGGCTGATCAGTGTATTTAGGATTCGTTTGCAGTCGAGGAGTTGGCAACACCCAATGATATTGTCGCCTTGCTATTCCTGCTCAGTACTATTGGACTAATCGAGTCAGATGAGTCGCCTGCTTGGAAGTAGAGCGTCTCGCAGAGTTGAGAGAAATGCTCAAAGAGGAGAAGAGAAAGAAAAGAAGAAGAAAAAAAAAAAGAGGAATGCAGAGGCTGCAGAGGAAACGAACGGCGCAGACACGATTGGAAAAAGAGATGCCACACGGTTCGATGCCCAATCACTCGGATGCTAACAGACAAAAAGAAAAGAAAAGAAGCCCATTGATCGCCTCTGTCCTTTTATACTTTCCACCGCGCACTTCAGATCATCTTCTCCCATCACCACCACCACCACTGGTACGTCACAACAAGCCACATCTGGTGGCAACCTCTGAACAGGTCGGCTAGCAAAAAACACACCTTTCAACCACTACGTCCATCTCAGTCTCTATTTTTCATGGATACTCATTTGCAAGAGGATCTTGAACCTAGTCATCCTGGCTCTCGTGAGAACGCGTACGACTATCGTCATGCCTCCTATCGCGTCAAGTCTACTGTTTCTTCGGGGGACTATACTGCTGCTGCCTCACTAGGAGGTGCCCAACCTTCCATGCTAGTAGACTTAACCGTCCCTCGGCCAATCCCAGTGAGAGTAGCACTCCGAATGGTGCAAACAAGTGTACAGTTGATCATGTATCTTCGGGGCTTGACCGGAAGGTACTATATTATGTATTCGACTAGGGTCTTATGTCGTCTTTGCTATTGAGTTGTATGAAGAGGTCGATGTTAATACCGAGAATTCTTGATTTTAGCCCTTGGGATCAACTGGCGCACATGGTTAGTTAGAGAGTTGATTGTTTACAGGAGTGTTGCGACAGCTGATGGCGTAAACTTCAATTCTGACACCACCATAACCCTTGGTGCCTTTTAGCTGCGACTCGAACTATCGCATCAGGAAGAGTCAGGGGCGACAAAAGTAGCATCACCAGTTCAGGCAAAGGATCTTAAAAGAATGCCCATTACTGATCTCCAAAAGGTTGAGTAGTGCCACAACCATCGCCCAATTCTTCTGCTTCAAGTTTTTTTTTTTTTTTTTTTTTTGCCCGGGAGCGCACCAAACTGACTTACTATCATTCCGTTGGATACTTTGTTCACTACCAAATGATTCCGCAACAGTTTCTGGAGACGGGCGAACAAGTGTTTCTTGACCTGCGGGAGGCGATTTACAAACAAGTGTGCAGCAATTCCAGATCCGACTCACAACCGTTTAATATTTGTGTGGCCGTCATTTTTGGACAGTCAGCTTCCTCCCCAAAGGAACAGTATATGATTCAAATTGGACCAATCGAGCCTCAACAACCACGTACTTTAATCGCATCTTCATCAGACTCAGCGATCGGCTCTCCAGTTAGCCCTCTATCTGAGATTAGCAATCCTGCATTAATGGCAGGCTCAAATTCATGTCAGCAGCCACAGCACAAGCTACGACGAGAAGAACAGGCTTGGGAGCGGAAGCTTATTCAGGAGATTATGGGCATGACTTTACTGTCGACAGATTTGGAACCCTCGGATTCCTCGGATTCGACCGATTTTGTCCAAACTACAGCTGGATTAGATATTGCGGCTGAACTCGCGAGAACAAAGGTTCATCTCCTTCTAAGATCAGAGGCTGGTCAAAGCTTTCAGGGGCTACTCCCAAAACAGATGCTAATGATACAGGAGGACACTTTCTCAATTTCAGATTCATCGCACTCGCAGTCGAAGCCTAGTGGTAACTTGGGCTTTCGTAAAAAGAGATGGCCCATTCACCACCTCCATATTAAGGGTTATCAGGAAGAAGACTGCAACGAAAATGGCTCTTCTAATTCACGGAGCCCTGTTGGCGTGAAGCGGAAAGAAATCTGGTATCAAGTAGGGCAAGGGATCCCTATCCTTTCATCAGAGTTCTAAACCGCTTCTGCAATATGAGAGAAGCCTGTAAATATGTATAATTAAACATCCGTTGCTTCATTAACTACTATTCTATATACATGCTAGGCTGCAGTACGTATCAATATAATCTTGGTATATTTTTTCATTCATCAATTCATCTGAGGCAATGCTGCAAAAATGATCGTAAATATGACGGCCACGATGAAACAACCAAACAACATCCGAAGTCCTCTTTGTCGATGGCAGAGACGAACCGATGGTTCTGCAATATTTCGAAGCCGAGAACTATGATTGTCGTCCACACTATTGGCATAGTAAACATAGAAAGCATTGGTTCGACAGTTTGTTAGTAAATCGGAAACAAGTCTTATCATTTCCTTAACCAGCGACACAAAACAATTTCGCCGTTTGCAATAATACGGCACTTCAATAATGTCCTTACACTTTTCCCATGAGTCCGAGTATAGGTGAGAACTCGAAAATGCCTGTGGATAGAAAAGTCGCCGCTATGCTTCCTGGCACAATCCCGACGATCCAGGCCCAAGGCTGACTCCACCCACCAACTCCGAGCAGAACGAGTAACACTTGAAGAGCAAAAATTATGGTCCAGAGGGTACCACCGATCCAATACATCGCCATCTTTCGGAAAAGGAAATGACCATGACCCTGGACTGACAGACCAAGGTTTTGTTGTTGAGCGTGCAAAAGAAACATGGGGTAATAATGGTCTTGGAAAACAACGTCTAGGACGAATCCTTTGGCAGGTCCAAACAAATGAGGTGCAAGGATTCGACCCTCCTCCTGAACTTGAGCATGAATCCGTCGGCGACACTTGAGAGGCAAATAAAACTCTGCTCCTGCCTCAGTCACGGCGGATTCGGGGTCCTTTTGGATCTCAATGTCTTTAACTTTGATTGTCTTTTCTGTCTTGTCACTATCCACATTACTATTGGGTCTTTTGATATCAGCATTGTGTTTGCTTGTCACAAAGTCCCCATGATCATCCGTGTGGTCACTGTTGTGCTGAGATGATTCAGATTCGTCGTGGTCATCGTCGTAGTCCTCCCACTCGTCTTCGTAATCCACTCCTCCCTCCCCTGTTCCTGTAGTCTTTTCGACCATCATGGTATTAATTGTAAGTGTCGGTAGCTCTGTAACCGTTGTTTCCTTTCTTAGCAGACGACTAAGAAATCCTCCTTTTTGGCCCGGAGGTACAGTAGCCTTTGAGCCGGGAACACCTCCCGTCTCGTCTCCCAAAGGCTTTGGATGGGTATCATCGGATGCGCCGTTCTCGTTTGTTACTGCTGTTGATCGAGCCTTGGCTAACAGTCGCTTTCGCTCTGCTAAGCGCTGAGCTCTTCTAACAGACCATTTTTCATTCCAATCAGCAATAACTTTCTCGGCGTATCCATCCCAGCCTGGGACGAGGGCATCTTCTTTATCATCAGCCAGCTTTGGTCGCTTGGCAAGCCCCGACTCTGGCTTTTCGGCACGCCTCTCTTCTGCTGCCATGGACGCCGTCCGAAGCTGAACAAGATACTTGCGATAAATCTTTAAAGCAGAATCCTTTACATCATCCTTTGAAATAGTGCGATAGCTTTGGGCCAAGAAAGCACGGCCATCATGTACCGTACCATGTGGACTTGAAGAAGAGACATGTCCGTCCAGTGAAGATCGGAGTTGGTTCAAGGAGTGATGTGATCCGGTTACTGGGGCAAGATGATGGGGGTGCGTTGTCGTTTGATCTTGCTTATCCATTCCTGCTCTTACTGATTGATGAGAGGCTCTCCTCCCGGCTGTACGTGCATTGACCCTCGAAGAGGTACCCTGGTGCCATCTGGAGCCTGAACTCAGAGGGTCTTGAAGTCCCTCGACAGATCTAGGCGCATCAACCGAAAATCGGCTTGCACCATAGTAATCCGGTCTGATCTCCTTTCCTGCGAGTCGTCGATTATATGGCCCTTCGACGTGATATTCATCTGTTGCGAGAGGATGAATGGAGGGAAGCTGTCCAGCGTGATGTCGCTCCGGGGGTGTGAACTGAAGACTTGAACGGCTTTCGCCAAAGAGGTAAGCACCCCTAAGTTCGGGACCATTAAGACTCTTTGAATGAGCCAAACGATTCCCGCTTCGGTTGCTATGGTAGTCAAGATGGTCAAAGGAGTAACGACCAACTTCCATAGCTCCATTAAGAGCAACCCTTCTTCTATCTCGAGCCTGTGTACGCTCCTCGAGTTGGAGCTCGCGTTTGTATCTCTTCTGGGAGGCCTCAAAGGCCGTACAGAATCGCTCATGAGCCACGACATCCTATAATGAATAGTTTTGAGCATTTTTTTTTTTTTTTTTTTTTTTAGCATGGTGGTGAATTCTCTCAGAGCAAACTGCAAGCTGCATCTCACTCAACAACACTTACTGTCCAAAAATTGAGATACTCCACAGCTCGGTGGGTCTTCAGGAACGCTTCAAAGTCGTCGTAACCAACTGGGAAGCTAGTTCGTTTGTCCAAGATTCGCAAAAGGCTTGGTAGCGACTTGTCTGACAGGATCTCGGTCGGTGCAGTAATATGTTGCTCCTGTGGAGAGAGTGGTGCCATAGCCCCTAAGTGCATTCCTGATCCCATCTCAGGCTTTTGGGATAGTGCGATTGGCCTGCTAGGGTAGACAGCGTTATCTTGAGCACTGACCCGTCGTCGGTCATTCTGGAGGTATACTTTTGGTGGACTCTGCGACCGGTGAGTGCTATTGTTACTGCTCTCCTGTCGTATCAATGAAAGCGATGGCCGCCAAGAGGACCGACCTTTCCTCGGTCGTGGCCTCTCTTCGTCCGAGTCTTTCCCATGGTTTGTACCCAGAGGCGAAGGCAGCAACATCAGCGCACGTCTCGAGTGGGAATCAAGGCTTGATCGGGTTGTCCTGAGAGAAGAGTCGAGGCTAACGCGCGGTGGTCGATGGTCGAAGCTACGTCTGGGGCGATTAATAGAGTCTTGGGCTCGCCTCAGTATCCCAAGGCTTCTGGAGCGAGTAACACGTCTCATCGGGGCTCGGTAATCACTTCCCGAGCTCTCAGAGTCAGTCATGCATACAGGAGACTCGACCCGATCGCTGCTGTCCCATGAGCTTTGATGCTCCTGCACCAATGCCTGTGTTAATCGAGTTGGCAGATCCTCTGAGCCTTGGCGGCTACGACCTACACTGCTTACTGCACCTTCCATGTGACTTTGAACACAGGGCAGAGTTGGATTGGAGGAATGCGGGTACAATGTGGTAGAGCCTGGATTATCCAATGGCATTTCTGACGATCGAGTCAAGTCGAAAGGGGTAAAGTCTCGGCCGACATCGCGGGGATTCTGGGCGTATACTCGCTCTGGGGTAGCATGGTTGCCAACTGGTTTTGGTGGGATTTCAGGTCGTAGCTGCTGTTGGCTGGCTGATATAGTTAGGGTGGACGCCGAGGAATATGGGGACGAGCGTGGAGACCTCTGTAGTGAGGCGTGGCGCTGGTGCTGATACTGGTGCTGGCGGTGGCCGCGATGCTGTGAGTGATGGGAAATATGTCGAGCTGGGCGTTGTGGAGGTAGTGGAGAAATATCGGGGGTGGTACGCCCCTGCTGGTCAAGTAGGCCCTGCACAGAGTGCCGGAATGGATGTGGAAAAGGACTTGGATCGTCAAAAGGTTGGGGGTGAGATGAAGGGATGACACGAGCAGCTGGTTGCTGCTCAGGCACAGACATCGGCGTGGTTGGTGCCATGGCACCAAGTGTAGCTACGTCTACAAGTGCCGGGCGGTCAAAGGTAGGTGTGTCAAGAGAGGAGGCGATGCCACAAGTCAAGTCATGGTCTTGTTTTATATGGAGCACTCAGTGGTCACTGGACTTTGGTCATCCTGGTGGACTGTGAAGGACGAGGTGGAGAAGGTGAGATGATTGAATGGGAAAAAGGGATGATGAGAAGATGGAGATGGTGGAGATGAAGATGCTGATGATGGCAAAGGAGAGAACATCGAACCATTGTGATCCATCCTCTCTCGGTCTCTCTCGCTCTTTATTGCTCAGGGACACTCCAAACACCACAGGTACGGGCAGATTTGCATGCAGCCCAGAGAGGCCCAACCGCAAGATATTACCCGACTGAGGAAAAAAAAGCGAAGTGAGAGCCCAACTGAGAGTGACTGAGATTCGATGGGCTAGACAAACAGGCAACCCGATGCCCCCATTGCTTTTGATGTCTGCGCCCCTTCCCGCCAAAACAAGGCACGTCCCCGACCTCTGGAACACGTCCGATCTGCATGTTGTCGCCATCCATGACCATTGACACCCCCGCTGCTACAAGTCTCTGTCATGGTGCATCTCCCCCACCTTCCAAGCCTCAGGTTTGTTGGGCTAGAACATCGCTTGGATATGGATTTTATCCATTTTGATTCATGGTCCTGTGCGCTTAAACATGCTTTGTAAGTCGCGATTGAGGAAGCAAGTCTCGCCTCCTATTTTAACCATCAGCTTTCAACCAATGGGAGAGAATAGTCAAACTCCCCGCACATTGTCACACAAAGATTTGGTCAATGGAGATGCTACTATGTGGTTCAGCACAAGCCCTCGATTAGCACAAAGGCCCCGTAGTGATGCCTCTCTGGCGCCTCACTCTCGCCCACAATCAAGAGCTGCTCTTTTTTTAATGTTCATCTCAAAACAAGAATTGGTGCCAAAGGCTATATCGACAATGCAGACCTGAAAAGATGACCCCTGAAATGTGCATCAGTGTATTTGACTTCAAGGATGTCATCCTCAGCTCACACCCCACTTCATTACAGAACAGAAAGGCAAGTATTACAGCAATGATATCGCATTTTATTGCCCAGACTGATGCTTGCATTGTAATATGTGGCTATTGCCAAAAGAAACGTCATGAGGTGCATTGCTCCTTCTCAGGGGAGTGGGCCTTGTGCATGACTTACAAGACTCTGCATTTCATGCTCTTTCGTTTAGAAAAGACACCTCTGCAAGTGCGCTATTGCTCGCCATGGGTTTCTCAGACTTGTCTGACATCTCTGGTTAGAAATGCTCCAAGCTAACCGGTCGAACGAAGATTGCTTGAAAATGCTGCGTATTTGTGTAGGGTTGCACTCACCATTGTGCTGGAATCCCAGGTTACTGGCCTCGTGTTCAGCGGACGCACGTTGGAGCTCTCCGGTACCCACCACGCAGCGACAGACTTGAAGTCAGTCAAAAGAGTGCAAATTGGCTCATTTTCTTTCCTCACATATGGTAACCAAGGACAAAAGGAGGTTCCAGCGACTCGCCTCTCTCCACACACCCCTAGACTAAGCTTGTAGACGACTGAAGGATTATTTGTACAACACTCAGCAGTCTGCCTCAGACCTTGGTCAAGCTGTCTCCTAAGGAGGCCAGCCCTTGGTGCAGTAAGATGATGATGTAGTGATGAAAGAAGAGTTCAAAGGCATCGACAGAATGAGCGACTATCAAAGAGAGGTGCGAATACTCTTTGGCGAAGGCATAAGTCAATGGTAGCTGGGATGGTCTTTTGGCAACCGTCTCTCTGTTCTCCGAGTCAGCACAAGGGAAGGCCAAGCTATCACCCTGTCAATGCATTCAGGCCCCAAGGTCTACATCATCCTTCGTATCAAGGTCTTCGCTATAAAATCCCCCAATCCATATTGCCACACCCCATAGTTTTTTCATCCCTCACCTATCTGCCTCACTCAATACTGCCCAAGAAGCTCTACTCCACCCCTAACAAAAGACATCCTATCTTCGCCTCGAAATCTCCTTCTGATCACACCTCGCCACATTAAACATGGCTCACCGAAAACAGAGCTCAGTCCATGAAATCCAGTCAATTGACGAGTTCCAAGAAAAGATCCACAGTCATGACCGAGTTGTCATCGAGTACTACGACAACCATGACCCCGGAAACCCACTGGTCGATGTCACTTACAACCAGATGGCAGAGAGTGCCGATTTTGCTGATATTACATTCCTGAAAGTGGACACAGAGAAACACCCAGAAATCAAGCAAGAAGCCCGAATCCATCGATTCGTACCTTCCTTCCAGGTTTACTATCGTGGCCAACGTGGCCGACCTGTCAAGGGGATCAAGCCTCCAACTGTCACCATTCTTGTCCGAGCGGTGCAACGGGGTGTTGTTGAGTATGAAGACTAAAACGATCACTCCTCTCCCTTTAATGGAAGGCACTTCATGTTAGTTTGCCTATCATTTTAATTATGAGTAACTCTGAAATAAAGTTGATTGGGACAAATCCGGACATTGTAAAGTCTTCTTCCCTGATACTTGAACGAGCAAGATAGTGTAACATGGATATTCTCTTTTACTTTGAATGAACAGAGCATGAAATGACAAATGAAGTAATTGGATGCAGAGAAAAGAGTGCAAAAAAATAAGAAAAATAGAACATAATAGTACTAAGCTGGCAAAAAAAAAATGGGATCAACGACAGAGGGGCATGATATATAGTGAAGGATGAATGGAGATACTTGGACACAATAGAAACAATCTGCAGATCGAGAAACGAACAGAGAGAGAAAAAAAAAAGAGAGTTCTCCTCCTCTTTTTCTTTTCTTCGTTTACCGCCAGTCGGTCTTGCCGTTGCCTCTCTTGTTCGAGAACAAATGCTTGGGCATCTTTGTCTGGACGGCACGATCTGACTCTCCTCTCTTGGCAAACAAGTTGGGTGTACGCTGGGCCAACTTGCGGACCTTCTCTGACTCCAACTTTTGCTTGACGTTGCGGACACCGGACATGGTACGGTCGCGAACAACACTCGTCTCGGGGCGGGCCATTGATGCCGAGCGAGCGATGGCTTCTCCCTGGGACTGCGAACGGGCACGCTTCGTGACTCGGCTGCGTGCACGAACCTCTGATGTATCCAGACCGATCGACTCGAGGTGGTCTGACATCTCCGAGACCTTGCGCTTGAGTGCCGTCTTGGGCAACACAGGTCTGTTCTTGGTCGTCTTGAGACGAGACTCGATCTGAGTGAGCTTGTTGTGCTCTCTGATAGCACCAGCAGTTGCTGCCAAAGTCTCGTCCTCCGAGTTGGGCTCCTCTTCGTCCGAGTTGTAGTGTCCCTCGGCCTGGAGCCTCTCCTCTTCGCGCTCGAGTTCGTCCAGCTGCTCCTGAATATCCGCATCGATAAAGTCGGCAACGTTCTTGCCCTGCCAGATCTCTGGAATGACATCGTACTTCCAATCGTCGTCACCCAAAAGATACTTCTTCTTGAGGTCGACGTTGTATACACCAGCGCCTCCGCTGAGTGCCTCGATATCGCGCTCGAGCAAGACCCTGTTGGGGTCCTTGGGGTCGTACTTGGGCTTGGTTGAGGCAGCATCGGGGATGAAAGGCAGACGAGGGTTGTCGTCGCGAGGAGCGGGCTGTGTCAGATGAATCTTGTTAAGAATATCATTGATCTTCTGTCCCTTCATCTTGGAGTCAACACGGGCCTGCAACAAGCGCTCACAGGCAGTCTGCTTGACGTTCATGACACCCTCCTCTGTGTAACAACTCATTCCCATCATCTCGGCCTTGTCATTGTCCACAATGCCATCCAACAAGGCACGATCCTCGGCACTGATATCCTCAATCTTCATGGCATCGATCTTGTTGACCACCAGCAAGACAGGCTTGTTAGCGAACAAGGGCTTGATGCTGTGGAACAGCGAGATCTGTGTAAAGAAAGACGGGATAAAAGAGAAGAGACATGGGTTAGCAGACAGATCCATTTTGAGATGAATTAACAGCTATTAATACACAGCAATGACGGTCTTTACCTGCTCCTTGATGCTGTATCCGCATCTCTCGGAAAGATCGACAAAGTAAAGAACGGCACAACGCAAATGGGCAAGGGCGGTGATAGACTGCATTTCGATGGTGTTGCGGTTCTCAAGAGGGTGGTCCAGAATACCAGGGGTATCGATCACTTGCCAGCGCAAGTACTTGTAGTCCATATGACCAACGAAGAGCGACTTGGTCGTGAAAGCATAGGGCTGGACGTCGACATCGGCACGGGTGATCTTGTTCATGAACGACGACTTGCCAACGTTGGGATAACCACAGACAAGGAGAGTACGGGTGTTGGGATCGATCGAAGGCAAACGGGCCAAGTGCTGACGGACCTGTTCCAAGTAAGCAAGAGAGTCCTTTTGGCGGCGCATAATGGTTGCCATACGTCCAAGTGCAGCCTTCTTGAGCTGTTTGCAACGGTAAAGCGAGTCACCAAACTTGAGCAGGCGGACGTAATCCTTTCCAACCTGATCAATCAAATGGCGAGCAGTGTTCATCTGACCAAGGGCAAGCTTGTAGTGGTCCTTGTCGTAAAGGACGTTCATCAAGTCGGCATAGAATGGGTGAATGTCCTGTCAAGGAAGAATGCCGTTCATATCCAGGGGAGAGAGAAATTTATGAAATAAAAAAAATGGCAAATGTTAGATCCTGGACTGGGCTGAAGGGAATAGAGACTTTGGCCTAATGGCCGCAGTCAAGAGCGTCTGTGCGGTGGTCTTACATCCAACTTTGGGAATTCATCCAAGATAGCCTTGAGACGCTCATCGAAGTTCTCCTGTGTGAACTTGACCTTGCGCATGTAAAAGTTGCGGATACGGTTGATCGCAAAGTTTGCATGGATGACCTAGAAAATAAGTAGGATAATAGTATTCTTTTGAGTCAATAACAGAGCTTTCTCAAAAAGAGTAGCGGCCACCACGGCTGAGTTAAGAGGACATGCATACCGTAGGCGTCTTGCGCTGAGTCTTGGAGAGAATGATGTCCAAGAAATCATTTCCAGTGGGGACCGGAGTGATCTTCTTGAAATTATAAATGGAGGTCATGGTCGTTGGAAGGAGGATGCTCTTTTGGGGAGATAGGAAATTGATTCAAGGTACCAGAAACTAGCTATGGCAAGCTGCTAACACCCGATTCGAGAAAGGAAAAGAGGAAGGGAGAGAGGAGGGAAAAATGAAAGGATGGGAGGGAGGGAAGAAGAAGACACTCGCCGAGAACGAGGATGAGATGGAATGGGCAAAAGCTGCTAATGAGAGGAGCAAACTGAGAGGGGCAAAAAAAAAAAAAAAAAAAAAAAAAAAAAAAAAAAGCAAGCCAAAGAGTGACTGTTTTGTTGTTTATCGAAACATGATGCACTCACCTTAAGTAGTCCTCCCCAGCCAAGAGAGGAGAGAGAGAAGAAAAAAAAAAGCTCACCTTTCGGTTTGGCTCGAGGATCACTCTGTGAACACTTTGAACCTTTCATTCTTATCATCATGGAGCCCGTAGGTGATCTCGGCCATCGCGCTTGTGTGCAAAGCAGATACAGCCAGCTGATGGAGGAGTGTCCATGTAATCCATCTGATTGCAATCATTCTCCTCTCCCATCTCACCCACTAATCATCCGGTTTTGGCTTATGCCGAACATCCTTCTCAATAGGTCGTTATTGGAATCAACTTTGGAAACACCAACAGCTCCATCGCCATCTTGGCGCCCAATGGCCACTTCAACGTCATTGCCAATGCCGATGGTGAGCGTCAGGTCCCCAGTGTTGTTGGTTTCATCGGCGATGAAGAGGTCAGCGGTACTCAGGCTTTGCAGCAGGCCGTCAGGAACCCCAAGAACACCCTCGAGGGCTTCAGGAACTTGATTGGCAAGAAGTACGTTCTCTACTGCCACCTTTCTCCTCCTTCTATTTCTCCTGCTTGAGTCTACTGAAGAATCCACGTCCTCATTGACAACCCTGCCTTTTACAGCGGTACATGGAAGGAAAAGAACAATATTTCGGCCTGCTAACCCTTTTACTCTCTCTTTCCCTTGATAATTCATAATAGGTTCGAGGAGGTCAAGGTCCCTTCCGATGCCACCCACCCCGACATGATCAACAAGGACGGAGTTCCTGCCTACAAGGTCACCTTCAAGGATCAGGAGCTTGTCATCACCGTCCCTGAGGTTGCCACCAAGCAATTGAAGCATATGCTTGAGGAGGCTGAGGCCTACCTCGGCAAGAAGGTCACCGGCGCTGTCCTTGCTGTCCCTACCTATTTCACTGCTGCCCAGCGTGAAGTTCTCGCCAAGTCTGCTGCTGCCGCTGGCATCAACGTTCTTCAGATTATCCAGGAGCCTGTTGCTGCTGCCCTTGCCTACAACTTTGGACAGAACCCCGTCAAGGGCGATGCTCAGGACATGACTGCCTTGGTCTTGGATATGGGCGCCTCTTCCTTCGATATCACCATTCTCTCTGTTCGCAGCGGCATCTATACTATCTTGGAGACTGCTCATGACGTCACCTTGGGCGGAACCTCTTTCGACAATGAGCTCGTCAGCCTTGTTGCTGCCGAGTTCAAGAAGAAGACCAAGGTCGATGTCGCCGGCAACAAGAAGGCCCAGATGAAGATCAAGGCCGCTGCTGAGATCACCAAGAAGCAGCTCTCTCGCAACACTACCGCTCCTTGTTCAGTCGAGTCTGTTGCTGAGGGTATGGATTACCACGGTACAATCAACCGTCTCCGTTTCGAGCTCATGTCATCCAAGCTCTTCACTCGCTGCAACGACTTGATCGAGAAGACTCTCGAGAAGGCCCAGTTGACCGCTGGTGCTATTGATGAGATTCTCTTGGTTGGAGGTGCTACTCGCATGCCCAAGTTCCAGTCCCGCCTTCGCGATATCTTCCCCGAGACCACGATCCGTGTCGACCAGGAGTCGGATGAGGCTATCACTGTCGGATGCGCTGCTCAAGCTTCGTTGATTGCTGGATTTGAGAAGGAGGATATTGAGGCATCGATCAAGGAGAACATCACGGTCACTCCCCACACTGTGAAGCCCATTGGTGTTGTTGGTGCCCAGGATGAGTTCTTCACCATTATCCCCAACCATACCCCTCTCCCCGCCAAGCGTGTCTTTGAGTTTGGTCAGGCTGCTGATGGTCAGCGCGAGGTCTACTTTGCCCTCTATGAGGGTGAGCAGGATCCCCTTCCTCCCAAGAAGGAGAAGGTCGAGAAGGTCGATGTTGGAACTGACGATGAAGAGGAGGAGGAGGAGGAGGATCCCGTTGTCAAGCCCACTTACCACAAGACAACCCTTTTGGCTGAGGTTGTCCTGAAGGATCTGCCTGCTGATGCCAAGGCCGGTTCGCTCAAGATTGAGGCCACCGTCCAGGTTGATATCTCTGGAAAGACGACTATTACCTTGCGTGAGAAGAAGAGCGGAAAGCAAGTCCGTGCTGAGAGCGCATAAACAACTTCCCCCTCTCCTCCCTTTTATGCCCTTGTAAAGATTTGTTGAGTAGCATTCATCCACATAAAGCGACTATCTTGTAAAATCCAATTTACTCTATTGACACTTTTGGTCTTTTTGTTATTACTGTGATAACCCCAAGTTTCTCAGAGTTGATCCTTTCTACTCTTGCTTCTTTTGATCAATGTCTTCTTTTTGAGCTACCCCTCCTTCTTTCAACTTGGCCTTGACAAATTTTTCAGCCTCTTGGTATCTGGCCCTTTTGATCTCGTACACGAGCGACCTTTGCTCAAGCTGGATACAAATTGCCTGGATCTCGGCGTTCGAGATAAATCCTTCATGTGCAACATGATCTGTGATCGAGTGTGGGTCGTCCTTTGGAGTAGACGACGAGTGATGAACCGTTGATTCTACGGTTGAGTTGGGATCGTTCGCAGAGTCACTGTTGTTCAGCGTCGGTGTGATCTCTCCCGAAGACTCGGAGATGATTGGGCCAGGAAGAGGCTCTTGCTTTCTCCTAGGATTTCTGCGTACCGAAAGCTGGTTCGATCCAGTAAAAAAGACTGCAAACTCGGGGTCGTGCTGGAGTCCAAAGTTTAAGACATCGCTTGGTTGGTACTCAAACGAACCGCTCTTGAGAAGAAAGTCCAGGTGCTTGGCTCCAGTGTAGGCTGTATGCACAAAATAAATATAAATGTCGAAGTTAATAAGGACCCTAATTTTGAGGACGCAACCCTCGGTAATTTTTTCCGAGAGTGACCTGGACACGGAATAAGATACCTTTCCAGTGACTCCAGAGTCGGAATGCATTATAAAATAATGGGATATTTGGCACAAGAGGCACCAGCGTGAAGAGAGAGGTGAAAGGAACCCAAAGCGCTGAGAATATCATATACTTTCGATGATAGGGTATTCTTTGCTCGACCAATGCCTTGAACTCTGCCTGTACCTTGACCTCCGCAAGAGTAGAGGGATACAGGAACGGGACCTATTGAACAAAAAGTGATTGAATATACCATTCTACTGCTGATTTAACTTCCACGGGCCAGCCACCCCATCATTGAACGTACAATGGTTGATTTCGCCAGGTCTTCTTTGGCTGGGACTTCCTTCAGAAACGTTTCTTGGTGCTCCAATTTCTCGAGCATTTTTGATCCAGCGCCATAAAGCTTGCGTTTCATACCGCCCGGAGGTGCCTGCCCAAGTTCTCCCCATTTCTTGCTTGCCCAGGAGGTGGCACGGTTGAGATAAGACGCAGTGGCAGGAGTGGCCGTAGAATGGCAATGGAGCATCTTTGCCGACTGCGAGAGCGGAATGAGAAACAACCTCATGGTCGGACAATATTTGTGGGACAGCAAAAGCCTCCTATGCGGCCGGGGATGTTCAAGGGAAAGGAAGTGAAAGGAAGAGAGTCTAAGGGAGTGGTAGAACAAGATAGAGAAGAAGCAAAGGGATGGCAAGATCAAAACAAGGGCCTGATCAGAATGAGAAGGGGGAGAGAGAATGCTCCCCATTTCCGTAGTTGACGCCATGTCCAACCTTGAGTTGCGGTGCCCTTTTTTTTCAACGTCACTTTTTTTTTTTTTTTTTTTTTTTTTCCTTTTTTTCTTAAAAGCCCACGTTGCAGCCTGATCCTGGTGCATTAGCTATTCACACAAGAGCTGGCATCAGGTTAGAATCAGTAACAGTAACAGCTTCTACGCTACTCAAGGATCGATCGAATCATATGCAATTGAGCATGCATCTTTAAGCATCTAGGGTGCAATACGCCACCAGACCATCAGACCGATGACACAATCCAAAGACAGCCGCCAAGAGAACACGCCAACAGTTCCTTGCAGTGGAACTCCAGTATCAGCAGCGATAACAATACAGCCTCAAAGACGGCGTCGATCTAGTTCCGTTGTTTCGGAAAGCAACGTTCATGACCCATCCGTAAAACGACCTCGCTTACTCGACAAGTCTATTCAATCAGGAGAGCAACTAGCATTTACAGAGCACAGTGATACAGCAAGCAATAATGACGACGTCGCTCTCTCTCAGGACTCTCTAGCTCCGTCTAGTGCTACAGAAAATAGGCCCCTTCCTGACGAATCTGAGGACCAAAATGTCTACGAGTTAGACAGTGACGGCGAAAATGATACCAATGACATTGACGAAAGCGAAGACGAGGCACAAGATGGGGTAGCAGAGATTGATAACGACACACATCATAATGAAAGTGATGATGATCTCTCTGATAGAATCAACATCGGCGAAAGTGATGACAGCCACAGTGGAGAGAGTGGTGCTGATGAAGAGAGTGGCAGCGAGGGCGACTCAAACAGAGGAGATAACATTGAGGAAAATCGAAACGACCCAGGCCATGAAAGTTCGGTACTAAAGAAAAAAACGCCAGGGACACCACGAGGGAAACGGCGACCCTACGGGAAACGTACATCATGGCCTGAGCACTTCAATAGTAGACAGCCTGTCTTGCAAAGCAATGAATCGCTCAAAGTCTCTGCAAAGGTGAAAGGACGACCACTGCCAAAAACCAAGGACAGACGGCGACTGCAAAGGCAGTTATGTGGGCCGCTTTGGGAATACTCGCGACCTTTATTGGAAGCTATGTTCCGACAAAAGATTGAAAGGATCAACGACCACACTACTGGAGATAACAATCAGGACAGAAACAGCGGAGGCCTTACATATGGATTATCGTCTACTACCGAGGCGCCAGGAAATGCCAATATTGAGCAGTCTCCAGAGAATCAGGCTTTACCACAGCAAGTTAATCGACACGATACTCAAAGCTCGCAGGAATTTCGTGCGAGACTGAAAGGCCCACGAAGATGGCTGCTTGACGCACCTGTCATACAATACCCATACCTTCAAGAGCCTTTCCCCTATGACACTTACAAAGCTCCTGAACGACCCGTATGCTTTGCTCCAAAAGAAGTCCCAGGTCTGCCTTTGACTCAAGAGTGGTACCGGCCACAAGGCCCAGTAGCTCCTGAAGACCTATTTTCAATGGCCAAGTTTGAATATTCAAGGCGTCTTCTCAAATCAATCAAAGCCACTTCTGATAGGCTCCGCATGGATACCTACTTCTCTCGCGTAAGCAGACTGGTAATATCATACTATAGGACTATAACAAGGCATTAGCTGACACTAATATTACTATTTGTTTAAATAGGGATATACATTGGCCGCACGACGAACGCTGGATCGTATTCGTGTCGAAAACTTTAAAGAGGCTCTGGAGGATAGGACAGAATCACGATATGAGTTTAACGCCAAACGATACGGCTCCGATGATGACGATGAGGAGCCATTGCCCGAGGGAACTAGCAGAACAATTAGTTCGGAAGCGAGTGCTTCAGTGGAAGAATCGCCTGCCTCGGATAGCCTTGTTGGATCACCGAAAATTAGTAGTACTCCATCTGGTTCGCATCCTATGGATATGGACAACCTACAAGCAGGCCAAGAACCAGCAACCAATGTCAGTGTGAGCAATGATTCTACATCTGGACTACTGCAGACTCAAGCATCAGACGAGCCAACACTTGCTGATTATTACCAAGTCAATACGTTTCTGGCGACGATGTTCATGCCCGGAAATGAAAGGTTCAGGTCTCAGAAACTCTCGCCAGCATCATGTCGGATCCTTCACTCCTTGCTTGTTGGACTAGAGACAAAAATCCTTGCAATGGGCTGTCACAAACAACGACAACTGCTGACACGACTGTTAAGCAGTATTGATGAAGTGACAACTAAGGAGAATCTTGTCCAAAAGCCTCGGAAGAGACTAGGAGGCTACAGATTAGGCACGGAGCAACCTGATGTACCAGACACCTTAGGATCAGAAGAAGTTGGGCAGTACTCTCAATCACAGCAATCCAAAACTCGAAAAAGAAAGGACCGGAGTGGGAACCCATACTTTGGACTCAGGAAAATTGACATGGACGACTATGCGCTAAATAAGGCACCGAAACTCGGAAGAGTACGTAGATCTTCTACAAAAACAGGAACTGAGCAGGGTCCGGCTGGTACGATTCTGCAGACTCCAGTACCAACCGAATCTCCAAGGACTCGAGATCAACAGAGGACTTTTGTTGAAGGGATGGAAACACCATCCTCGCCGAACAGAGATATGCCAAGTCCATGGCAAACTGATAAACTGATCTCTCCCTCAGCAGACCCGTCGATGTCGGCTGCCTCTAGTTCGGGAGCATCTGCGCCAATATCCTCCCCTCGGATGTCAGCGACCCCTAACTTATCAGAGTTGATTGACGCGAGGGAATCTAGCGTTCTCGAAGTCGAAACATGGCCTTCAGTGGCGAATCCACTTTGTATAGGGCCTGAAACGGACCCATTCTACATTGCCCGCGAGTATCTTGTAGCCAGGAATCAGCGGTCGATGGAAACTACGTCTACCAATACTACCCCAAGTGCCACCGCTTCCCACCACCCCTAATACTAGCATTCAGTAACAATAGCATTTTGACAACTATAATTGTTCCATGTCCCAATTCTGTTCGCCGAGAGCGAGACTGAAATTTGGGCCGCCAAAGCCACATGTACCCTCTCTGTCTCCTTGGACTCCCAAACACTTGCAATCGTGATCCCTTCAAGCTTAAGTACGTGGTCATCGCTCATTTCTCAGACTCTCGGACCAAAGACGATTTCCTCAATGAAGAAGACATCTGCCGGCGCCACATCAGGAAAGAAGGCGCCCATGACAGCGGCCCAGAAGGCTGAGGCAGCCGCTGCTGCAGTTGCTGCTGTAACTGGTGCCGACAAGAGAACTGCAGGATCAGCCAGGGC